>JBBMKD010000001.1:7240711-7274222 GCA_037834095.1 Argya squamiceps
AAAATATTATTTTCTGTTCCCCTTTCCACTGGCAAATATAAGAGTAAAATAGAGAGTTCAAAGGAAAGAGAAAGGAATGTGAGAAAATGTGAGAAAAAAAAATGCAGCTAATAAAAAGAAAACTATTGTTATGATCAACTGTAGAGGAAAAAAAAAAACCCTCAGATAAAATTAAATATTTCTCTCTAGAAAAGTATTCTATTTAAATAACTATTAGGCATCCATACAGTCATCTTTGTTTTATGACCAGAGTTACCAAATAATTTCTGAGCTCAGGACTGAGCACTAGAAACACTGAATTGAATTTTCTCAGGGCTAAAACTTTTTAATATTTTCAGCATACATTTATACCATTACTCATAAATTTGCTATTAGAGACACGCTGGCAGTGAACTCTCAGCAGGATACAGAATTTCATGCTACTTATGTAGTGCTGGCCATAGCTTCTCCTCTTCAGCAAAAGCTCATCACTTTCTGCAAATTATCATTGCTCTTGCAGGTAGAACTTTATTATAGATGATTCACATATGCCAGACTCATCTAGTGTTATAGCACTTTCTGTCACCTTCATCCAAACAACATCTGGCAGCAGTCCCCAAAGTGACATTCCAGACATGGAGGCAGAACTAATAGGAAGAAAAATATGGTGGCAGAGACGATACAACCAGAGAACAACTTCCTCCCCAATTAAGTCAACGTGCTGCCATCCCTCAGTGTCTCAGGACTCCCTCCTCTTCCCCAGCAGCCTATTTTCTCTGATGTAGCTTGCAGCAGTCCAGTTTTCCACAGTGTTCTAGATCAACTCCTCTCCATGAGAAAGGATGACAAAGGTTGAATGCAGCTTTTTGAACCTGACATTCAAGATTCAGGTAAAGATACCCACCTACAGATTTGTAAGGTGCTGTACACAAGCACTGTGGTTTTTTCTGAACTGAATTCAGTGCAACATCACTTCAAAGTCCCCTAAAGCAGAAAACTTTCACCCACTACAATGTCAAATTGTATTGTTTTGTGCCACTACTTAGGCAGTTTTTTCAAAAGGGTTTACTTAAATTGGCCAAAACCAAAAAAATTAAGAAAAAAAATTAAAAAATCGTTTTATTAGAAGCTTGAACATAGTTTTATAGTATTAACATATTTTTCTTAATTAATAAACCTTAATTTTGAATATAAATGCAAATTTAAAGAAATTCTGACAAAGTTACAGTTTACAATTTCCAGAGGAAGGAAGTTTAAAGAATTTTAAATCTCAAATATTTTTGCTGAGAAATTCAAACATACCTATTGCCCAGTTGTGTTTTGCCATTGTTTACTAGCTTCACTAAAAGCACATAAAATTCCAAAGCCAGACAGGTTGTAGACTTTATCTTGTCACTGTTTACCTACAAAACAGAAGAGGAAACTTTATTAAAGAGCTTCAGAGTATTGCACAGACAGACTTCCCACAGTAAAACATGGCAATCTGGATTATAGATTTGTATCACACTCAGCAGCAGCAGACCCATTGGGACACTTACCTTAATGGCTTACGTAATTCTTACTTTAAAAATAGTGTTATTTGCCCTAATCTGGTGCAGTTAGACATAGATTATCTGTCATATCTTATGGGGCTTTTTTTGTGTTTACAGTGAAGCTTTTTTGAGCCTCAATATAGCAAATTTATCTCAGAATTCTTTTTGCCCCTGCTTTTCCCCCTTCTCTCTTCTTCCACCATGAGTTTCTGAAGTTTTAATATTTCTGTTTTGCTCTTTCTATGCTTCTTCCTTAATCACCACATTTCTTTTGTCCTTGCAAGCCACTTACATGTATCTCCTGTAACTTCCTGTATAAAAACTAGAGACAAAAGAAAAAAAAGAACATTCCAACATATCGGGAAGAACGATAAATATTTTAAAAGCCACAGGTCATACTCAGCATTGCCACAAACCAAAGTAATATTAATATTTAAAAGCTCCTGTTGTTATCGTTGGTTTCAGTTAAATGTGAGAAGGAAATTCTTTGATGAGGCACTGGCAGAGGTTTCACAGGGAAATGTTGCCCCATTCCTGGATGTGTTCAAGGCCAGGTTGGATGGGGCTGTGAGCACCCTGGGATAGTGGAGGGTGTCCCCGCCCATGGCAGGGGATGAGATGATATTTAAGATCCCTTCCAACCCAAATCTTTCCTTGATTCTGTGGTTATCACAGGCAATCTTGAGAAATTCCCTTTATGCACCGAACAGTTTTTAATTGCTTCCCCACTGCAAACATTGAATTCACCCTGTCTCCTCTTTGTTTACCATTCCATCCCCAAGGGACCAAGGAGAGGAGAATGCACAATCAATTTCCATCCTTAAAGCTTTCTGAACAAGCACTTATGTCCATTTGGAAGAAAAAGAATTGCAACATACTTAATACTTTGGGGATCCAAATCAAGTTGCTGCCTTGTGTGGATTTAAGAATCAAAAAAGCCAGAAATGGAAGGAAACTGTCAGAGTTTATCAACTGGCCACAACCTTTGTAAATGCAGCAAATTCTTCATTCTTCTCCAAGAGAGGCTGCAAATAGAAGGCAACAACCACTGAAACTTCATCATTACTTTCCCAAGAACTAAATGCAGATGTTGAATAACTTTACACTGACTTTGGTGGGATCCTGAAACAGCCAGACTTCATCATCTGATGTAGCCATGGGACACCCTGCCTGCAGGTGACAGTGACCTGTCCTTCAGCCAGGTGCCTTCCCTCTACCTGTGCCTCTTTCCCATGTGGGAAATATCTTTCAACATGGTGAACCCAACAGAGAAGCAGAACGTTGTGACAGATCTGGAAGATTTCAATCAGGTTTCTGATGAGAAAAAGAAAGACAGATCTTTCCAAAGGTCCCAAATACTAGCAGAGGAAATACAAAGAATTTGCCAACGGATTTGTACTCAGTTCCTGAGCCTGGTTTTTGCCACTGGATTTGCTCTTTGGCTCAGGTAGTGTGGGACAATCCCTTTTGGAGAGGCCTCAGTGTAGAATCCAGTGTGAGTTATCAGCAAGTAACTGCTCTGCTGAACATGTAATCCAGGCAGGATTTGGCAGGTGCCTTTAGACATATATAATGTTTTTTCATGAATGAGGAGAAAAGATCGAGTTATGAATTATAGTAGCTGAAATAACTGCTTTTATTCATGAAAATGCTCAAAAATAATTCAAAATTTGTTTTTTTCAAAGGGGGTCAGAAACATTGGTTCCTATATAGATTAATATAAAATTGATTTTATTCCAACTACTCTTAGTAGCACTGATCAATTAAATCAGCAGCACAAAAGTTTGGAAATGCAGTTGCAAGGCACTGATTCAAAGATTTTGACTTCTGGATCTGTCCCTCTATCATCAGCAGGGAAGTATCCCCTGGGCATAGTCCCACTGCCAGGGGTAGTAACTTGCAGACAGAAATATCAGTTGTACAGAACTGCTGGAGCATGAAGTGGCTGGAAGCAGTATCTATCCACAAGGGAAATCCACATCCCTGTACCAGACTGGAGAGGAAGCAATGTGCAGGATCCTCTGGTGTGGGGGACCATGGGACACTCTGAGGCTAAACACCAGAATTTGACACAATCTTACCTGACACAACAGTGATTCCTGTGGGGGATATGTGAATAGTCAAGAAGGGATTTCTGAATGCACGGAGGAAAGGTCTCAGGCTCTGTAGGAGGATGTTACACTTCAGGTCTTGGGGTCTGCCACGAGATGACACCTGAGACTCTGTCGAGATGGATGTAATTTGCCATTGAATTGACACTGACATTTGTGTGTATGTGACATTTGTGCCTTGTGAGGGACTTCTACATATCTGTCCCATGGCTAAAATGTCTCTTTTCCATTATGCCTTTATCTGTGGGTCAGAAGTTTAGGAGGCGTGGTTGTCAAGAGTGCCAAGGATAACATGAACTGCTGGGTTTTTGTTTCTTGGTTATTTTTCTGATGTGTTTTCTACTTCATCACTCTGACGTGTGCAGCACTCATAGTTCCTGGTGGGTATTCTTGGATCTTTGTTCCATAAACAGTTTAACTGATGGGAGAAGAGCTTGGACACAGAGGCATTGTCAGTGTCTGCAGTAAGAACATGGCCACTTGCTGGGATTTTGACAGGACTTTGTCCTATTTTACATCTGCACAGGGGTATGAAACATTCTGATTATATAGAGTTAATAACCAAGAATAGCTTCCTTTCCCTCTTTTTTTTTTTTTTTTTTTTTTTTTAAATTTGTAGCATTGATAGTCTTCCTTAAGTCCTCCTCTTCCATTCAATAAGATGTTGTCAGACCACTTGGATGTAAGAATTACCTCGATCACCTTGGACCAGAAAGATCCAGCATTTTTAAGACTTTGGAAGCTTACAGTTTTCTTTCTTAGGGCAAAAAATTAACAAAAAATTAAGGTTTTTATTCACATTAGTGAAACTTGGCTCTGAAAGCTAAAAATGTAAATAAAATAACCTTCAAACCTAAACCTTGCAAAACTTCGGTAAGTTAGATATGCTTTAGGCACATAGTTTTGTCACAGAGCCTATGCTTGGGCATCAACCAAGCAAGCTTGATGAACTGACTGCTGAGCAAATTGTTTTGTATAGGTTTCTTACTTTGATATCACCCTATTCAGCTAAGGGTGCTAACCTGTTCACAGTTTCAGTCCTGCAAATAGGAGACTGAATTGATCCATAGACCTGATTGAAGCATTTTGATTGATATAAGCCCTGGAAAGTAAGGATGAGTTTGTCCTTATGAATGTCTTTGATGTGAAAATCAGTCTGGTAAGCAAAGAGTGCAGGGTCAGTAAATTCGAGCACTTTAGGTTTGGCATCAACTGAACCAGCTAGAAGTGACAATCAAGTGATCTTATCAAGGTTTTTACTTTGGTTTTCACACTCCTGTAATTAAGCATCTTTCTCTTCTGTCACCTATCTAACTTTTAGATTTTTTTTTTTTTTTTCATTTCTGATTCAAGTTAGAGCCATGGGAAGCATAACTTTGCTGTGGGAAGAAAAAACCAAAAAAATTACGCCTTAGTGAACTAAAGATAAATTGAAGGATTAAGAGAATAATAATCTAATAGTATCCTAATTAATTTTATGTTTTGGAAAGCATCCGCTCTTCTGGTTTGATTTTTTTTTTCTTACAGTAAAAAATGTGTTGGGATTATATATATATATTTATATTTTTGTAAAGTTGTTTGTGTTTGGTTTGGGTTTTTTTTTGTTGGGAGTTTTACCAGAAGAAAATAACATCAAATAATCTGGACTGTGTACAACTGTGCAATGTTTTTTTCTTCTCCCTTTGTTGTTGTTGTTGTTGTTGTTGTTGATGTTGGTGGTGGTGGTTGTGGTTTTGGGTTTGTTTGTTTGGGGTTTTTTTCATAGTGAAAAAACCAAGGATTTCCTCTGGTCTAGAGATGGAATAGAGATAAATGTCAGTATGCATTTTTTTTTTGTAGCTTAAGAATGAAGAAAATATCTGGGATGTTAGAAATTCTTGGGGAGTGGAAAATGTACCCCAAAACTTTGATTTTTTTCCATTAGAAAAAATCCAGCTGTTTAATTTGAAGGCTGTTATCAACTTTGTTTGCTCCTCATATATCACAATCTCTTCTGCTGGTATGAACTTTAAGGAATTTAAAAAAGGAATGAAGACTGAAAAGCTGCAGCACTAATGCTTGCTCCTTAGAGAGAGCAAAGGGCCTTATCAAACAGACAATGCAGAGGCTTAAAGTTTCTCTGGTCTCCTGGTACAGTGGTTTTGGGTTTTTGTAGATCTCCACAAGTGAATGCAGGGGAAGGAGGGAGAGAACCCACACGAGTACTTAACTGAAATCACAGAAGAATTACTAGGCTGCTGAATTATTTTTTAAAGTTTTTTAATAAGGTAAGACTGGGATCTCTTCACCCCATTAACTAGGAGGCAAATAATTAGTGAAAAGAAGAAAATCCACCAGAACAGCTCCACAATTACTGAAAATAAAACTCTATATCAAGAGTCAGGCAGATACTATGATACTTATTTCACCTCAAAACATGACCAAAGAAAGACAGATTGAAATAATGTCAGAGAAGCCAATAATAATGCAATCTCCTTTGGGATGGCATTATCTGCAATGGAAAATTTGAAAACCTCTGAAGATTATGAAGTGAGAAGAACAATAGCTACCTGCTGCTATTCAGGAGAAATGAAAAAGCCATAACAATGCACATTATGCTGTCTTTGAATGGGATACATTCCCCATTTGGTGAAATCACTTTAGCCACTGATTCTTAATGCTGTGTGAAAGGAAGCTATTTGCTGCTTCTAAAGAAAGACTAAAACACACTATTTCTTCTAATATATCAATTCTTACATTGGCAGACAAAAATATCAACTTTTTTTCTTCTGCCTTTCATTTTCTCCTGCCTGACCTAGTGCAAAACTGGGTTTTGTTTGGTTCATTATTATTAGTTCAATTCCATCATCATTAGCCATATAATCAACCTCTGTTCTCAAAATCTGTGCCCAAAATTAAGTTCTATTGCTAACTCTTATGGCCAGTAGCACTGCAAGTGCTTGAAGCAGCGCTGAAGTCTGCCTCTGTCTTGCTTTATTTTCCTCAAATGCAATATTCAAAGAGCATTACCCCTGCCATGTTAGAGGACTGCTGCTTACCCAATCTATATCCCTCTGAAGAGAAAGGCATTTATCAAAGCAGAGGTGTCCCCTTTTCTCTGTGTTCAGCTAAGACTCCATTTTTCCTAATGCTTTATGGCAAGAATGTCACCCTGAGCTCACTGGGATCAAGAGGAGCTGAGCCAGGACCTTTTAAAGCTCCCAACCCTCACAGAGGAGCTGGGTCAAAGAGGCCTATGAGGACTCTGACGTGAAAACAGGGAGGAAAGATAGAGCAGCTGAAGAGCCCTGCACCATTTTATCAGCAGAGCCCACACAGGCCTGGCACATCCTTGTATCTGAAATAAGTTCAGTAAAATTGCTGCTCAAATAAGTGATAGTTATCTTAGTAAACCAGAGGCTCTGATCTATTACCTTCACAGAGGATGATCTCAGATGAAGGGAGGATAAGATTAGTGATCCAATGACTTGGGAAAGTCCAAACCCTGACAACTGACCACACAAAGTGACCAGTAACCTTATGAAAGCCCCTGCTGTGATATCAGTCTAACAACCCAGGACTAGCAGTATCTATAAAGCCCCAAACTTGAAATTGAGACACCTTTGAATTTTGCCTCTAAAGTAGATCCAAAAAGCATGCCTTATGTATTATCCCATAAAAGTGATACGACCCTTACCTTGGGTAAGTGTGCATGCCTGGGGCTTTCCAGAGTGTCTGCTTGTTATGGTCATGATAACTGAGACAAATTTGCTGCTGCTCTTGCTGCTAGAACCACTCAAATGACATCTGAGTTAAAATGTAAAAGCTTCTGGTGACCTGAAGCATGGGGAACTGGCATTCATATTTCACATTTCCTGTTGGCAATTTTGGGGGAGACCTACAATATGTGTTGGGTGAATATCACAGAGCAGTGTCAGAAGAACACAAGAGGGTGTTGCACTGGTTCTTTGGTAATATAGATTTTCATGTTTCTTGGATCTGCTGCTATGTCCCTGCCAGCTACAGTAGATTTGGGACATCTCACAGAAATGAAAACTGCCCTTCTGTGATTAAACATGGGAGTTAGTGCAAGTGATCTTTCAGGTGGTAGTATTGTAAATCTGAAGAGGGCCAAAGAAGTGCCCCAGAAAGTTTTTCCATGATCTCCAGTAGGCAGGTTTATTGTTCTGAGAGTTGCACACTCTCCCTGGCAGTCAGAGACTGTGGCTCTGCAGCTAATGCCAGTATTAGTAGTTCCCATGTTCTTTCTCTGGTAATTTTTTATTGCCCTTGTGGTTCAGGTTTTCCCTCCCACCTATCTCCTCAGTGGCACAAAGTCTGTTCTGTGGTGGGCTGAGCAGAAAACTGGATCACTTAATTCCACTAATTGAAAGTACTCTTTTAAAGAAAAAATATAAAAAAGACTGTAATGTGCCCAAATCAGTTGTGACAGATGGCATCTGTTATCACTGCCCTTGCTTTGTGTGCCTTTAAGAAACCTGAGCAAGGTGAAGCCTCCAGAAAGGCAGGGAAATTGCTCCTTTTGCTGGAGATGTGTTGTAGCTGCTCAGAAATGGGTGATTTTGGCAGGGGGGCTGCAGAGTACAGCCAGATGAACCTACTTGAGACTCCTTGAGACTGCAGGGAGGATTAGAGAAATGTCAAAGGCTGTGCAAAGTGACTCTGCTCAGAAAGTCATCAATTTATTTAGGTCTAGAAACCAAGCAAGGGAGAAAATTTCATTTCTAGTGTGTTAACCTACTTAGTTTGAACTTGTTAAATTCAAAAACATTGCTGTCATTTTGTTCTAGAAGTCCTGGGGCATTCTAGTTCTTTTTTTAAAAAGTATGCCTTTTAAAAAGCATTTTAAGAAGAGAGATGAGGCAGGTGCAGGTCCCTATCAGGCCATAGGCAGGGCTGTTATACTGAAACTACATCCTTATTAATAGCCTGTGTTCTTTATTCTTAGCCAAGGTCTATCAGACACTTACTGATGAGGTTTTCTCATCAAGTCTTTGCTGAAAACTTTGCATGAAAATGTTTCTTTCTCCTAGAAGCTACACTTGGTTGTTGGCATTCCTCTTGCTCCTCCTTCTTGCCATTTGATCAGATGCTAGCTTTTATAATTTAGGTGTCTGTTTTGCCTGATGTGAAGACACTTGGCTAAAATGGGCTTCAGAGGAGAGTTGCTCTGTTAAAAGATACACTCTCAAGCCAAGAAAATCCCCAAACAATATTTCTAAGACAGACAGAAGAATTTCTGCATAATATTGATGACTGATATTTTTTTTTAGCAAGGCCACATGGTTTTGTTATAAAGCCTCTTCAGAAGAGGGTAGAGTAGAAGGTGAAAAGAGGCAGAGTTTAATCTTGCCTGGAATCCTGGAATTTTTTTAGGGCTTCCAGAGCTGGAGGAACTCAAATGATTCTGTGATTTGGTAAGGTACAAGTATTGATGTATACAGGTCTGAAGACAGCTTAAAAGTATGTCTATTAAGCAGTGTAAATTTCAGGCATATATATACAGGCACTGATGCTGGAGATAATCAGGCCTGTCCCTAAGGGGTGTTATCAGTGAACAAACTTCTACTAGAAGTTACTATATATAACACATACTCAATTGGATTAAGTTTAGGTATCTTTAGTCCTATGTATGCCTTAAATTTATAGACTCATAGCTTGACATAGATAAAAATTGCACGGGAGGTCAAAAGAATTTTTTTGTTTTGTTTTGGTTTTTTTTGCTGATGAGAAGTATTGAAATAAACTGGATTTTTTTGACAATTAAAAGACTGATATGTTGTGGCTACCTTCATTGCAGGAGAAATGATCAAAACATGAACAACACAGTCTGGCAGTCATTTGGCAGAGCAGAACAGTCTGCTATTAAAATAAGGATGGGCTAAAAATGCACTGTTTTCCATTTGTATTTTGCAGGTGATGTGTGGTGTTCTGTGTCTTGTTTCCTTCCTTCCCCATTCTCTTTTTGCAAGGAGAGGTAGAAGGGATGGTCTGCCACTGCCCAGTGCTAATTATAGACCAAGCTGCCCAGTTAAGAGTCTGCAGTCTGCAAACTGCCCAGTTAATAGTCTGGTTTTTGGTTAAAAACATCTTCTAAACTAGTTCCTGTGAATTCCACTTCTAGAGTGGAATTCCTGTGTTTCCTACTTCTCCAGCCACGAGCTGACTCCTGGCAAGCATTGCTGATACTGAGCTGGTTCCATGCAGTAAAAGAGAGATGTTTGATGGCATTTAGTGTCCATCAATAGGAATAGCCAGGAAAACTACAATATTCCACCAATTTCATACAGTCTTTTCTCCTCACACATTTTGTTTAATAAGAACTTTGTGACTTTTACTGGTTTTACTCTATATTTCCTCATAATACAGAAGTTCCAGGCAGCATCCTGCTAGAAAAAAATTATAATATTACTTCACACTAGGGAGATCCTGCTTGCAGATTCCAAGACAACTTTTTACAAAGTGTTAATATCCACATGTTTCTGGGGGAAAAGTGAAGAAAAAGATGTTTATTATGCAGTCACAGAATTTGCCAAGGCAAAAGCAAGGGGCAGAATCAACACCCCCTGACTAGCTCTCTCCTCTTGTAGGTAGGTCAAAATGCTGGTGGCATTTGCAGAACCCCTTCTCTCCTGCTGTCAGGGCTCATTGCATTTCCAAATGTTGTGTGGGGAGGGGGAAGCCTTGGAAATCCCTTCTTGCACACTGCCATTTCCATTTCTTCTCATAATAACCCACAAAAGGTTCAAGATACAACATGGGTGAGGTAGAATATGTGGCTACTCACTCCTGCAACAGCCTGGCCAAGGAATTGATAGGATTTAATTGGCTAGGATGTAATTTCCAATAATCATATATCTCCTGTTTACCTCCCTCTCAGTGATTTACAGTGTAGCAGCTGCCCACCATATATCTGTGTGGAGCTCCTCTGCACCCCTTGATTTTCTTTTTTTTCAAGGGGCTGCCCTGCATGATGATGAGCTTCAGAGAGAAATGGCTGGTGCCAATAAACCCAGCCATCCATGCTCCACATTGCATTGCCTGTGTCCCAGGGGAATGTCTATATGCTGCAGGTGAATGCTGATGGCAGGATCCACTTAGAGAAATGTTGGTCTGTTTATTTGCATACAGAAGTATCAGTAAAGGATCCCATTATTCCATCCCCTTGTACTTTCCCAAAAAATCCTTCTCTGAGGACAGAACTATAAAAAATGAGTATTAAAAAAGGAGTGAAGTAATGGTAAGAACTTTGTTTATTCTTAAAAAGTAAGTTTAATTTCTTACTGTGCAAATAGCAATAAGTAAGAAGGTGGGAGAGACTGGAATTCCAATTCTAGTCATCACAGAGCAAGTGATTATTTAATTTTGCAGAGTATTTCAATATTCTGCTCTTGCCATTCTTTCTTTCTTTGGTATAAAATATCTCATGTTAATTCTCTGTGAAAAAAAAGAGAAATGTGGACTCTGGGAGCACTCTGTCACTAACAGAGAAGGAGTCCACCTGATATTTTTCCCCCAGAGCACTGATTTAGTGAAGCCTCAGGAACAGCCACTCTGTCTTCCCAGTAGCCATTTGGTAAAATTCTCAGGGAATTGTTTACTGTCCAGCAAACTCCCTTAGCACCCCGGCAAAGTTGAAATATCATCTCTGAATCTCATTTAAAGTTCAAGAAAACAGTAAATTCTGGTTTAAAAAAAAAAAAAATCATTGTTCAAACTTGCTACAAGAAAATATGGCTTTGTATGTTTAGTTAAGTTTTACAGCCAAAGTAGTGCTGCTTTGCACCAGACTGTATAAATTGGTATTAGTGAGTCACAAACTGCTTCCAGAGAAACAAGACTTAGAGTGTATCACTGCTCTGGCTAAAAAAAAATATATGTCTTGTGTAAGACCTCTATGCCATTCACACCAGTTCAAAGGATATGTCAGGGTGAGAGTGGGTAATAGGAATTAGGTCTAGGGAATGCAATTATTTCTTCTTTCTCGAGTCTGACCTCCTGCAGGAAAATGGACAAATACTACAAAGTTGTCTTTGTTCCTCACTGCGTGGAGCAAGGGAAAAGACTTGAGAAGCATGGACTTCATTTTTAACAAACATATAATTAGTTTTTGGGAGATGAGGGAAGAAGCTTTCAAGTCCTACAGGGTATTCAGGAAGAATACGCAGCTGATACCAAGCTGGCTTACCCATAAGCCTCTAATTTCTAATGTGTGTAGAAAGCAGGACGATTATAGTTTTAACAAAAGTTGTAGGCTTTTTCCTTCCCTTTATCTCCTCTATTTTAGATGTTTCTCAGTGGCATGTGATTCAATTAATATCATTCAATGAGGCAAGTTAACTCTTGCCAGGCTGAGTTCTGAGCTTTATTTCCAGTTTTTTGGTTTTTTTTTCTTGAGGGCTTTAAGAGACACTGTGGGAATTCTGCACAGGTGTTGCTGATGTCCATTATTTGCAATAGGTGCTAGAGAAATAAACTTCTTTTCCTGTGAGTCTATGTTCTTTCTAGCTGGTTCTCTTATTCACTGCTATTAAGCAGACAGACACCTTGTATTTCTTACAGAACTTACCATTTCAGTTTAAAAGCCTTGGTTTATTTTTCTTATTTCCATTGATGTTGCCACTGTAGCTCTGGGGAGAGTGTTTGCTACATGCCCCACATGCCCCAGAAAAGTATACACAACACAACAACTATATTTACCTTTACTGTGTAAATAGACCTCTTTATTCTTTAATAAATGGAATGCGAACAAAGCTTTGGACTACAGAGTAATTTACTCTGCATACTAAACATTTTTGAGGTAAGTCAAAGCAGGCATGAAATAGAATGTGAATATGAGCTTCAACCCTTTTCCTGGATACCTTTTTACTCAACTCAGGCTGTGAATACAAGACATTTTTCAAGGCACTGAAGGAATGCAGTCAGGTCATGACAAAGTAGGGCTGCTCTTCACAGCTGGCCGGCATAGATATTCCAGCCTGGAGATGTCCTGGCTCTCTTGTAGGTCATTTGGTTCTTTCTTGGCAGGAAAAAAAAACCCAAACTTTTGGAGCTGTGTATTAGAGGGAGCAAAGCTGCAGAAGCTGAAGTTTCCAGGTCAAGAGTCTTACAAGCACCATGAGTGTGCTTTGAGCCTAAAAATTCGGAATTTTCAACCTGTTTTGTAGTTCCTACTGGAGACCTGCTGAGACACCTACATGGTGAAACTGCAGCAAATATTAGCAAAGACTCTCAGTATACAATTATATTTCTGGTTAAATGTAAAAATAGAAATAATAGTAACAATGAATATCAGTTTTTTATATGGTATTAAAATGATAGGGTGTACTGCTTTGTCATTCTGGCAGCATCCCTGACTTCCACAAGTTTCTGTGCCACTGTTAGCCAGGAGTGGTTACCTCACACCATTACCCAATATTGCCCGTGTTAACTGTGTAACAGAATCACACCTGGTAAGGAACAGATGAGCTGACCTGCAAGATTTAGAGGGGATTGAATTAGTGTTTATTTAATTTTATTTTCATATTTATTCAGCCAGCTGTGTGGTCACATCCATCCACTTAATTAGTGAGATGATTTTTTAACCTGTGGTCACTAACTATATATTGTAACCCAGCTTTTACCCCTTTTACCAGGATAGTGGTTGCTTGCTCTTGTCACTGTGCTTATAATTAATATTGGTCTAAAGCATATAAGTCAAGCAGAATTGGAATATAAACATGAGAAACTGTATTCTGAAAGCTAGTCAGATTTGAGAGTGAGAACATGCAGTTGGGTTCCTCACTCAGCATCTAAGCGTGTAATGACTTTGTCCTGTGGCGGCAGTGCGGAGAATCACTTTTAGAGGGGTTGCAAGTATATTATTATTTTTTTTTCCCTGAGGAAGAAATGTATATGCAGGGATTATGCTGCAATCTGCAGGATATTCAAAAGTTTACCAGCCAAACCCAGGAGGATCTGTTGATCCAGAAACTTGATCTGAAGGAGGGTAATTTTCAGCCAGCAGCAGGAGTGTTTGGGAAGGTGCCTCCAGCTGGGAGCAAATTAGATGCTGCTGAGCCTGCAAGGGCCTCAAGGTGGCAAATGCCACACATCTCATGTCACCAGCACACTCCAGCAGTCCCATCACATGCTCCTGCTCCTCGAAGGGCTCTCTCACATCTGCTTAGGCTGTGGGAATGCTGAAGGCATTTCCCTTCAGCTGTGCTTTTCAGCCTCAAGTATCAGGTGTGGTCCTTATTACACTCACTGCTGCTGCCTCCTATTTTATTGCTTCCCCTGCTGGGTTAGGATGGCTTAGAAAGAGCTGCTTGGTGGGAGAAGACAGCATGGCTGCAGGGATTTTGTGTATGAGGTCACGGGAGCTTACCAAGTGATGCTCATGAGGGGAGCAATACCTGATATACCCCGCTGTGCCTGTGCTGTTGGATCCTGAGGCACCAGCAAGCTCAAAAATTATTTATACTGGGTGTCCACACTGCCAATTCTAAGATGTCAGTGGCCTGTGGTTTGAGATGTCAAGGATCCTGGAAAGAGCCTGGGCTGAGCGCTCTGCTGAACACTGGGAAGCCCAAAATTGCTGGACAGCAGTGAGAGGGATCACAACACGCCTGACCACAGTCACTGTAATGCCTTGATTCTTAAGCCAGTCTTGATAACTGGTGGGGAGTGCTTGAGGTAGCACTGACCCAGCCCTTCCTCTTGCTTGCCATGAAAGCTCAGCTGAAGCCAGAACCTGAGTCTTGTCCATGCCTGAGCAGCCCAGAAGGAAAGGTAGCTTGGGCATAGTTTCAAAATGCATTTTGGGAGAATCTTATGAAGGTTATTGCTTTGAAAGAGGAAGGTTAAAAAGACATAGCTAAATAGAAGCTAAAAAAAAATTTAAAAATTGTTACACACATTACCAGAACTGTGTGGTTTGAGTTTAGAAGTTAATACAGGACAGACAACGTGAGAATTCCAGCTAAGCTGCACTCAGGCTGCAGATGCTGCTTGGTTAGTCTCAACTTGGAGTTGCAGTAGGCACCAGTGGACATATAAGGCTGTTTTAGTCTTGAAGCCTAACTGCATTTCTAGAAGTCTGACCTAACTTTGAAAATGCATCTCCCTACAACCAGTTGTATTTTACATACCAATAACACCTGCAAATATTTCAAGTAACAGGTTGGAAGTAGCTTTCTTCATTACTTGAACAGCTCTGAAGACAGTCAAATGGTATTCATCATACAAATTATTCTCCTTGTCAAATATCTTGCAATGGTCTTAATGCAATTTTTCAATTCCTGATTGGCCAGCTCTACCTGGTTTGGTGGCTCAGCTTTTCAGAAATATTGAGAGAGAGCAGCTCTGTGCAAACATCCATGGCCATCATAACCATTCAGTTTACAGCCAGCCAGAGCCTGTGAAAACTGCAGATTAAAGACAATCTGTTCTTGCATAGCTGGAGCAGCAGGAATTGGCTCCAGAGGTGGTTGAGCAGCTCTGAGCAATACTAAAGTCTGATGGATTTGTTTTGCTGAACAGAGGTGAAGGCTGAGAGCTGCATCTACACAGGACATCCACGGAGCAGAAACTTGTGGGAATACTGTGAATTACCCAGAGACAGAGTGGGATTAGTGTGTGTTTGCTTCTTTAGTACTGCCCCTTTATCACACAAAAACAGTTATTATTTGAGCTGGTTTGGGAATACACTGCATGCATTTTCCATGAGTATTTTCTGTGAATTGGCTTTTGTGAAGTCCAGATACTTTTTTTTACTAAATCTTTTTGAATATGAAATGTTTTACAAGTGTCCTCCTTTTTCTTGCCTTGCACAACCACTAATTTTAAATTTTGGGCTTTTTCTGGTGGGGTTATTACATCTTAAAATATTATTTTTTCAAGACTTTTTTCTCCATTAACTATATGAGAGGAAATAGCACTGCAGTTTTAAAATGAGACACATTTGAACTTCCTGTGCACTTCATGTTCATCCTAATGTTTTCTTCAATGATATTAAATATAAACAATAGCTAAAACTTCTTTTTTTTAATTTTAGGGGGTTTGATTTTTTTCTTCTTATTTTGGGGGCTGGGGTCTAGTTGTTTAGGCAAGTATATTTCCATTGAGTTGAAAAAGAAAAAAAATAATCTCCCTTTGGAAAAAAGTAACTGACTACTCTTCCTGAAAAGGCTGGGACAACAGCAGAGGAAAACTGGGCCCTTGTGGCTTAGAGTCATTGTGGCCTCACTGGCAGGTGAAGGTGGGGACAACAGCTCTATGCCCACCATTTGTAGACAGCCGTGGGAAAAGAAGCTCCCAAAACCTAGCAGTGTCCCCTGCATTTGAGGTGAAAAGGAACAAATGCTCCATCTAAAAGGAGCACTTTGGTTAAAAAAAAAAAAAAAAATTAAAAAAGTCTGTATTTTGGGAACCTCATAACAGCTAAAGTTAAAATTAATAGGATATGGGTTTTTCTTGTTATATGATTTCTAGCAGCTTTATAACAAGCCTCTTAGATACTGTACATGAAAAAGACACAGACAGTATACAAGTTAATTAAACTTTGCTCTAGATTCTAACTTAACAGAGAAATAAGCTGCTAGATTTTTTCCTAATTAAACATCATTTTCACATTTTACTTATGCAAACCACATTATCATATGTAAGCAGCTGAGACTCTTTCCCTAACTCAAAATATTAAAATTTGAAGTATAGAAATGTTTTAACTTAGTAAGGCTAAATCCCAATCCAGTCATAGACTTATGTTAATAATTAAGAAATTTCAGGCATTTAACATTATTAGGAGTCAGATACAGCAAAAGCTTTAGTATTTTAAGAATGTTTAGAAAACAAGTGACTGTGTTGTTCTTCCATAAATATTTTAACCCTACATCATGGGTTTTCTTTTTCCTAATATTATAATTTTCTATGCAAGAGAAAATAATTTGTGAGGATTTATATCAGGCATGTATATAATGCTATTTTTATCAGTCTGATTCAACTTGTTTAACACTGGTGCTGTTACATAGCTATGGCCATAAGAAACTCTAGCTAACATTTTTTTTCTGCTGGGATTTGTTCCACTTAATTTTTTTGTACTTCAGTGCAGAGAAAAAGAAAGGTGTCTCCATAAAGCAGACATCACAAATAGATTATGGGGCTGTAATGTAAAACCTCTTTATAGCCAGATTTCATTCACTACTAATCAAAAAGAGATTGTGTGGAAAGAGTGGTTTTAATTCCCTATATCCAGTGGACTTCATTTCATTCTGACTTTGGTGTAAATGGTAAGCTGTTGGCTTTTTTCCCATTGGAAAAAACAGGTGCAAAATTGGAAATGAACAGAGAGAAATCAGCTGCCAGTAAAACTGGCACTTTGAAGAAGAGAAAACCCCAGTATGTTTAGTAGATAATTGTGAGAATTCAGAGCTCTCCATTGGGCAGCTTCCACCAATCATCACCATTTTTAAAACTCTGAGCAGAAGTTCAGCAGAAAGTAGATATCAGATAGATAGTAGATATTAATAGATATAGTAGATATTAGTAGATAAGCCTACACTGGGGAGCTTTATCATTGCACTCCTGACCTCAGGCTAGGGAAATAATAGGAGGAAGAACAAGAAAAGCTGCAAGAAACTTTGTTCACGCGAATGCCTGAAAGTTTTTCCCTTAGAAGTGTGGCCTCAGCACATCTTTGCATCTCCCAGCCTTTAGCAGAGTGATCCCACTCAGCTCCCATCCTTAACCACTCCAGAGCCCATGGCTTGAGCCCTGCTGTCAGTGGCAGTGCCAGCAGGGAGCTGAGCATGGGGTCAGTGTGTTCTCCACCACCTGTGTTGCTAAGCAGATGGGTTGCTTTATTTCCCACCAGTTGGCACAAGGAGTTCTTGCAGCTCTGGCTAAGGCAGCATTCACTCTCAAGCTCAGAAATGCCTGCACTAACCCCCAGTACCAGAGGAGGAAAGGAGGATCCACAATCAGTAATACCTGAGGTGGGTGGATGTGGCAACCAACCCTTATCTTGCTAAAATGAGCACTGAAATAAACTGCTGGATGGATGCGTTGCAGCTGGAGATATAGTGAGCTGCAGCAATTCGGGTAGATGGTGAACTGTAGAGCTTTTCAGTTCATCTCCACACATGGTAGGTAATTGCTTCATTCCCAATCTTTGTTCAGACAGCCACTGAGGGAATCGATAGTGAGCCTAGCCTCCAGGTGAAGTGTGTTCACCTTTAAAACATACTTTAAGTGTAGCGGCTGCAAAGTGCTTCAGTGCACAATAACATTTTCCCTGGGTGTCAAAATCAAGTGACTGAAAAGCAGGATAGACATTGCCAAGGACAAAGGTAATGTTATATTACTTACATTTCTGACAGGTTGCCATTATTTCATTTACAGCATTAAGGGGAGTGGAGATAGAGCTCTGCATATTTAAATGCAGAACACGTTAAAATGCAGGCTAAAGAGAACTACTCTATGCTTATTAAATATAACTGGATTTTTGAAACATATTTATTGTGAAATGTGTGAGAACATTATTAAAAAGTACCCATTTGTATGCCATGGATAATTAACAATAATTATCTTCTCAGTGGTCAGTTGAAATATAGCTGACATAAAGAAGAAATTTCACACGCATTTAAATTAAAAACTAATTAAAACACATTTTGAAAATGACCCAATTTGACGTACAGTTATATCTGTCAGCAAATACTAAAGGGTACCTAACTTATCTAGGTTTAGGGAGCTACTACCTGTTCAATAATGCTTGGTTTAATAACAACAACTAAAAAAATCCAAACCCTATAGTGTCATACTAGGAAAACATAGTTCTGCCGACCAAAAAAAAAGGCAGCTGGGAGACTTTCATGGTATAACCCAATTTTATTCTATTTGAGAAAGGGCCTCAGCAGTTTAAAAAAAAAAAAGCAGTCATAGAACAAACCTTACTGCATGACTCAGGAATCTTTGTGAGAGCTTAATTATCACTGTTTCACATAAATGCTGGCTCCTCTTGTGCCTGGACAACAGTGCTTGATATCAAAGTGGAGAGATGCAGTGGAGACCCTGGTAGGTCTTGCTAGTCCACTTTTCCAGTGTCCAAGCAAATTGCTTAATTTGGGTAACCTCAGGATTTTTGCCTCTTCATCCTCTGAGAGCTTGGGATCTGTCAGGTGACTGAGATCTCCCTTCGTGTGTCTGATCCAAACCTGATGGTTTCTCCAGAATCCATGAAGACAGGGAAACAGGAATTAGAGACTGCCTTGGCCTTTACCCAGGGACATCCATAGAGTGGATGTTGTGACTCTGATGGGACACCAGTTAATTGCTCAAAGTCTACTGAATCTGAATTGGAGTTGTTAGAATCTGTCTCCTAGTGAAGGAAATTTTAAGTAGAATGTATTTTCTTTTATATTTTAGCACCTTCTAAGTCAGGGTAGTTCAGTAATGATATGTAGAAATGCTCAATTCTAAAAGATCTAAAACCAAAACTGATTTACTGAACTATCCATTTTCCCAGCTCTGATTAAAGGAACACATCCAATTACATAAGCATATTATTAATGTTCATCTGTAGTGTAGTAGAATTAAAATTGCAATGTCTCCCAATCACAGTCTAAACCACACAGTAATCAAGCATGAATTTAGCAAGTTCATTTTTCCATTATGCTGTTTTCAACACAAAGTTACCATATTAGCATATGGTACCATAACATTGCAGTTCAGACTAGAAGAAAGAAATTCTTTACTGTGAGAGGGGTGAAACAGTGGCTCGGAGAGGCTGTGGATGCCCCATCCCTGGGAATATCCAAAGGCAGGATTTGGACTGGGCTTAGAACAACCTGATCTTGTTGAAGATGTCCCTGCTCATTGCAGGGGGGTGGGACTATGGAGCTCAGCTTTGAAATGCCATGATTCCTGCTTGGGACTGCACTTATCTGTAATCTGGTTTAAAACAGAAGGTAACAGTATGTGACTGAAAGCCCCAAAACAGTAGCATTTGCTGAAATGAAGAGTAGAAACAGTATATTTAAAAAGCTCACTGTTTAAAACTTTTAATGCTTCTAATTCTCTCTCCCTCTTGACTCCTTGCCTCAATGGACCATATCAAAACAGGACTAACCTTATGCCTCTCTATTGAGTTCAAATCTACAGCACAGTGTCCAGGAGCCTAACTCTGCTGAGTTCAAGTTATTCTTTTGTGCTGCTGTATTTAAACATCAAATTAGATGGGAGAAAGAAAAGTGAGTTTGCTTGGATGGTCAAATAAAATTTCTTTATAAAATGATGCACTGAAAATAGAAAAAATGTTTAAATGGTAAATCTTTGGAAAAAAACAAATAGTGTCCTTTGCACTCTGCCAAGGTTTAAAACCAACTATTTCTCATTATATAATTTCCCTTTTCCCCCCTTTTGTTCTTAACTTGATCAACCTTCTTTTTTTTACTTCAGTCATCTAGCTAAAAATAGCCAAAACTGTGCAAATAATCCATCCTCGGTGTGTCATTCATGCCTTTATAATGTGCATTGCATTGACAATTTTATCTACTGTAAAATTTTTGGGTTTAGCTAACATTAACTATGCTTCAAAATACTTTTAGTGCTAATAATACAGACTATCCTTACATAAGCAATCTGCTCATTTGTGAGGGTTTTTTTTTTTACAATTTTGTGATAATATAGGTCTGTTTTTCTCCAGCTCACTCATCTGCACTTGCATTATGCCACCACAGAGGAGTATTTTCCTTAGCAGCAACCATGCACAAAGGAGAGGTATGGTCACAATTCAGAAGATATGAGGCAAGAAACATTACCCTCAAATAGAATCTTTGGCTGAAATCCAGTACACAGCTCAGCCTGCAATGCTTTATTTAAAAGAAAAAAAGGAAAAACGAAAAAAAAGAAAAACAACAAAACCCAACTAAACATTAGAAAGAATGATTTCTTTTATTATTATTATTTAACGGAGTAAATTTACTCTACTGAAAAAAAAAAAAGAAAATCTCTGTTTTTACTTCTACATTGTGCTACTAGACCATGACTGTTCCCAAATATTCTCTGTGTCACTTGCTAATGTTGGTTTAAAAAAACCCAAACACAGGCAGGTGCTAAACCATTAAATGCTAAGTGAAGACATGCCAGATTGCATAACTAATAGCAATGTAAATTGAAAATAATAAGTAAGGGAATGTAGTTTTATTTTTTAAGCCTTTGCAAAAGCAGACTTTGACTTACTAAACACTAATGAGTACTTATGGACTCATATATTGTTCAGTATTTTTACAACCATGAATATACATCATGAACTACATAGAAGATCTTATGGGTATTTTATTGGAAAAGAGTAGCTAGATGTTTAAACTTCTGTTTATAAAACCTTTTTTTTCTTACTTTTTTTTTTATTATTAAACCCACAGTAATGTCCAATATTTTGATAGAATAAGGTGAAAGAGTTCAAGCAGCATAATAACTGTCTGGAGTTTTTCATACTCTTTTCTGAAATTAACTTTGTAGGGTGTTAAAGTTGTTTGGATTGGTCTGTTTGTTTTCAGAGCAGGCAGGCAGGACTGTCCTGCTGCTCCTGAGATGTGATGACAATTGTTCCCCACTCTGACTGTGAGCCCAAACCATTTTTCCTGTGGCAGTGGGATCTCCTCCCATTCCGGGGTCACTGGAGCTGCCTGAACTTCCTCTAGGACCTATAACCCTGAACATATCATGCCTTATCTGACCTTTTTCTTATTAATCCTGCAGGAAAGCCATGAGCCCAAAATAGCCAAAGTGTCACCTTTTTATTCGACACCAGCTGCTACTAAGAATTAAATTGTAGAGGAAAAAAGATACAAAGATATATATATATATATATATATATATACACATAAGTATATATGGGTAAGATATATATAAATAAGTATAAATGGGTGCTCCCCATTTGCTCCATCAGTAGCCAAGTATTCTTGTCTTTATTGCAAGAGCAAGTGGAATTTAGCAGCTGGAAATGAGCAGCTGTATGAGTAGTAGTGAAAAGTAGGACATGGTTGCCATTGGTTCTTATTGTGAGGTAATGAGAATAAAGAGAAGATGCCTAGGTGGGATCCTGGGGTTAGTTTTTATTTCTTTAATGGAAATTTTGGACAAATAGGAAAAGTCTAGAAAGCTTAAGAGCTGGAATTTTTTACATCTTCCAAGAAGATCCCAAAACTTTTCATTGGTTCTGTCATTGCTTCAAAAATATTTGTTTGCTTGAAATTACCTTTATGCAACTGATGCAAATTAAATAGAATAATTTTTAATAAATTTCTATGAAATCAGTGTAACACTGAGAACTTTGTGGCTCAGCTTCTCAGCAGGTCTGAAAAACGCTTCTCTGACTTCAAGTAATAGGATCCAGTATATTTTATATCAGTGAAAACAGGTGGCTTTATGCCATTCAAAAAAACCTCTGTGATCCTGAAATAGAGATCAAATAGTTGTATGATATATAACTCATAACTAGAGCAATGTAAACTCTCAGTACAAGGTTGTGACAGTGGATTATTTTATCTTTCTTAATAAACTGTTCTGTTGTTGTTTTTTTTTTTTTTTTTTAAAATACTATTAACACTTTTAAGAATTTCTGAGGAAACAAATGAACACAGGTAATGTCTGGATTTTGACACACTATGTCAGAGGTTATCAAGAAAGGCTTATGTCTAAATTCAGCCAAGATTAATGAACAAAAAAATTATAAAGGAGGTAGTAGGATCAGTCACAACAAAGACAGCAGTTAAAGTGTTGTCTCAAACTCATAGATCTGCATATCTGAAGAAGAATTTTTAAATTCAAGCAAGATAGCCCATTAATTTTTCTTTAATTTATTTTGGCACACAATTTTGCATGTGTTCTCAAAGTTTCCTAGTATTATCTGGGCATGTTGTGGTAAGTTTTCAAATTCCTTTTAATAATAAACTGTTGATTTTTATTAACCACTACAGAAAACAAGAACCCCAATCTCCAAGTGCAAGAATTAGTTGAAGAATGAGAATTATTAAATTTTTTGCTCCTAATTTTGGGTTTTTCATTGCAGGATTACTACTTGTCTGAGCTATATAAAGAAAATCATATAAAAGTTGCATTTGTAGATACTCATAAATGTTCATTTGAACACTGATGTGTGGGCTTTGGTAGGGATACCAAAACCCTAATTCACACATTTCTTTAGTCCTGATGGGTGCAGACAAAACCTGACTCATCAGACTGAAATGCTGGCACTGTAGAAAAACACAATTTATCCACTTGAGTGTATACTGGGTAGTTTTGTGCTGTAAATCGCTTTGTCCCATGGGATTACCCTAAGAGAAATGGAATAATCTTTCCTCCTTGAACATGAAAACTATAAAACCTGTCACCTGAATAGTGTGATGATATGATTTCCTGAAAAATTCATTGCAGAATAGGTGGAGAAGTATATATATATATATATATATGTACTCCAATTACAAGTAAGGAACCTGTTTTCCAGGAAGATAAACCACAGGTTCTCCTGTGATGTAGTATCTGTACAGAAATCACATGTTGTTTTAAGTTTGATAAAGCCTGTCCAGGGAGGAAGTTAGCTTGTTTAGTGCCTTTAAATGCCCTTTAGAGGTTAATTGCTGTGCTCAATACAAGCTTGTAGAAGTTATTGTTGTTTATAATTTGACTCCTTTCCACTGCTTCTTGCTCTACCCCCTGTCTCCACACCCCCAACACCCAAAAAACAAAAGATGTTTTTTACTACCTTGAAGAGATTTGACAGATTAAAAGTCTGCAGGATATTTCAATTTTCACACACTTTAAGAAAATAAGATAACAATTAGGGAAGAAAATAAGTTTTAAATATTCACTTTGGATTCTTTTGGGTTGATTTTTTTTTTTAAACATGGTTTTCTGCAAATTGTTGCATGGGAGAAGGTTATGTACATGTAAAGGTCATAGAAAGCCTTAGGGTAGTTCAGATAAGTAGTCAGCTAGGAAAGAGGCCTGCAGGAATCAGGAACTCAGGTGCTCAAAAAGCTGTTTATTATCCACTTTTCATTGTTTAAGGCCAAGAATGGCTCCTCAAGCAGATGCTGCGTTGCTTCAGGGTTTCACCGGGTCTGTGACAATGTCAAGCACATTTTAATGTTGTGCTGGGTTAAGTGCTCTGCTCATGCAGCCCTCCTGCTGAGCAGTCCTTGGTCAGATCTGCTTCGAAAATTGTGGCATGTTTTTAGCTGTGAAGAAAACCCACTGGCTACTGTGGATTTTGTAACATTGTATATCCTCACATTATGGAGTGGCTTCATTATGGCAATAATTCCAATTTGTTTTTTTTTAAAAATTACTGAATTTCAGCTTTTTTTTTTTTACTTTCTGCAACTATCAGGGACATGTATGTATTAAAAATTAAGATCAATTTTTTTTTTTTTTTTTTCATATGGAAAGATATTTAGGGATTTATTTTGAGCAGCTCCAGAATAAAAACAAGTTACTAGCTGAGACTTTTCCCTTTTCACTCTTCTTGCAAAGGCATCTGCAAGAATCTTAATGATAATCTCTCCAGTGTCTATATCTGGCCTGTTCTTTCAAGGGTGATAATTACAGAAGTAATGGAAAAGAAATAGTAGAAACAGATGAACAGGCATCAACTTGGATGGCACTGCTGGCAAAGTAGCAAGGCAATCTCCAGTATACGAAGAGAAAAGTGCATCTACTTAATGAGGGCCAGAACTATACAGAGCCAATTAAGTGAAGATGAACACAAAAGTAGAAGGTAATAGTGAATTTTCAGAGATTCCCCACATGTTTTGGGGTTTGCTCCTTACCTTTTTTTTTATTTTCAGGTTTTTTTCTGAGTACATCTCCCATAGCCCTTGCCAAGTCCAAGCATGAATTCGCTGTGTAATGAATAAGGTTAAGGAGTGCCCATAGTGTGCTGGGGGCTGTGTAGCCAGCCCAGTAAATATGGGATCTGTTTGCAGGCATGTAAAGCAAAACACTGGGCAGGGGAAACTCTAACCTGCTTTTAATATTCTTCAGGCTCTGTGTGCATTTCCTGCCAAATGACTCTGAAATTTCTGTTCCAGCAGCCTGAACAACCAGGGACAGCCAACATATTCTGTGCAGAATAACTTGGAGAATTTCAGCTCCTGGATTGTGACCTACTTATACTTAAAATGGTACTTGGAGATGAATGTGCTTTCCCTACACATACCTATGCTACCAAGAGATACTCTTAAATTTAACTTTGCTTAAATGTTATGCAAATTCAGTGCATTTTAACTTTCACAGTCTGGAATAGAAGTGCTGTGCTTTACTTTAAACACACATTTTGCATAACAATATTAAGTTCCATATATTATCTTAAAATGCAAAATGTATAAATCTACATGGCTGCAAGAGCATAAGCAGAACATATTACTCTCTGAAAATGGAAGCATAGTCCCAGCAGCCTGCAGCATCTGTATATTAATCAAGCCCACTGATAGCTTTGTTTCAGGAAAAAAAAGTTAATTTTAACTTTTTTTTTTGCTTTAATTTATGAAGTACAAGGATATATTAAGCAATAATGCACTCCAAGAGAGAGCATTTAACACATGAAGAGGTTCAAATTTTTATCCTACTAGGCTAAAAGAAAAGCTGTAAAGTTTTCAAATTTATAATGCTGCAGCAGAGATAAACTCCAGAAATCATAATTTAGCTGTTTCTCTGTCAGTCAAAAGAAGCAGTTACAGTTCAGTAATCAGATCCTAGTTATTAATTTTTCCTCCTCAAAAATTGAAAACCTCAAACTTTTCTTCACTGAGCAGATAAATTTCCATCAGTGCAAAGAAAGGCTCAGAGGGCAGAGAGACATATTGACTGTGTTCCATCCCCTTCTCATGGCTCTATTCAGTGTGGAACTGGGGAGTGATGGGGCCAGAGGAGGCTCCTAAGTAGTGCTGAGAAAAGCAGCAAAGCAATGTTTTTTTAATTAAAGGAAGAAGTATTCTTTACCTCACCTGCATCCCCCTCCCTCCCCACTGCCTCCAAGGGCAATAGGATTTGCTGTCCTATTGCTGCTCTCATAAACATGGGAGTGAAGACACTTGGGGTTGTTCAACCTGGAAAAAACTGGCCTTCCTGTACCTAAAGGGGTCCTACAAAAATGCTGGAGAGGAATTGGGCATGTAGTGATCGAACAAGGTGAATGGCTTTAAACAGAAAGAGAGTAGATTTAGATTAGATATTAGGAGGAAATTCTTTACTGTGGTGGTGGTGAGAGGCTGGCACAGGTTTCCCAGAGAGATTTTGGATTCTCCATCCCTGGAAGTGTTCAAGACCAGGATGGATGGGGCTTTGAGCAATCAAATCTAATTAAAGATGTTCCTACCCATGGCAGGGTGCCTGGAACTAAGTGATTTTTAGTCCAACACAAACTATTTGATGAATATCATTAATGATTACTATTTTGACATTCTCAGGGTTCAAGATTTTTCAAAGGTATTTGAGCTTTTTATTCACAGAAATTGTTCTCAGTAGTGTTTTCTGCATCACCTGTTGAAATCCATGTGACTTTGCTTTAGCACCTTTCCATTAAATGCAGACAATTCCCCTCTGTGCTTAACAGCATGTTTGGGTGCCAAAAACTTCTGAGAATATTATCTTAAATTACTTGTCTGCAATAACAGAAGAGCTTATGACAGACTGCCATCATTTACCTGCACTCACAAACATAATCTGCTCCCTACCCACCAGAACATCTTTTAGAATGCACTGAATAAATCACCTCTGACTAATAATTACATGTTCAGGTTGTAAACCATTAAGGTTCATTGATTTATTACAAACCTTTAGAATATGATGCTCTGGTTTGGTAAACATTCTCAGGCATATCAAGAAGCCATACTCCTGGCAGAGAAATGGTATTTCTGTGGTGGTTTTATCTTTTTCACCAGGTTTTGCAAGGTGTATGTCCACATGAATAATCATGTCCTATTTCTCAGAAAATGTTTAGGTGTGCTGTTTTCCCTAATTGAAGGAAACATAAAAAGACAAAATTCTTTCTGCTGTTACCTAGATAATAGTAGTGGGAAAAGCTGAAGTGATTGCACTCTGCTTCCTCAGGTAGAGTCACATGGTTCCATAAATAGTTAAAGGTTTCTCAAACCAAATGGCAAAAAACTTGTGATAAAAGCTCATGGATTTTCCATTTCACTGTACAGATTCTTCTCATAGAAAAATGACTTAGTCCCTACTGGCTTTTTAAACTGTCATAAATATTTTGACTATAATTAAAGTTAATTTATGTCTTTCATGTGGAATACTACCCTTTAAGAGCAAGGAAAAGGGGGAAATAAACACACAATTTTTTAAATTTAACGCCATATTAATTAACTTTAATTTTTAGACACTACAGCACATCAGTAATATGACATAATTTAATGTTAGTGTCTTGTGTCACCTTCTGACTGATTCTGGGGGAGAATTTTTGGCATGCATTTGTAGGAAATTAGCTCTTTTTTATTTGTTGGTTACAATGTGCATGCAACTTTGGTTTTTTACAGGTCTCTTAATTGTTCTTTATATGATAGAGCACTTTTTGCTACACATCAGATTGAACAGCCTGGTTACTGCTTTCACGTGATCATAAGAATGTCACAAACCTTACAAAAGGGGAAAGGAGAACTTCTGTCTTCCCTGTGATCTCTCAGAAAAGTATTTTCTAGTAAGATTGATTGAAAGGGCTGCTTGATAACACCTTTTTGGGTGTTCCTCCCACACTGCATCTGTTCTGGGTATCACTGCATATATCAGTAATCCAGACCAACTCTTTGGATAGCCCTATTTTTAGTTTTATGGCTGATATTCCAAACTAATATGGACTAATAAACTTGGACTGCTAAACTCTGACTGAAATGTCTGGGAAATCAAATTTATAACCCCCTGCTTCCTGAGGATAAGACAGTAAGTTAAAAACTGAACTAAAGGTCTTTTAGCTTGTTACCTAGACCAATTTAGCAAAATTTATAGACGTATAGTTCCAATGAATTTCACGTGACCTGCTCAGGACCTTGTGCAAATTACAAGGTAAGCCTTCCACCTACTATTCTCTGGCATCCAATTCTTTTTAAAAACATTTCCTAAAACCTCAATTAAAGTTTTCTCCAAAGGATTAGGAAAAGTTAGAGTTTGAAGAGGTTATCTTAGATGTAATTTTCACTTGTAGTGTTTAATTTTTAAGCCCCTGAGCCCCTGTACTTACAGAGAATGAGCACAGGCAAGCAGTCTAAAAACCTGCAATCAGTGGAGCAGCACAACAGAAACATGTGGGGGATTTGCTTCTGTTCTGCTGTGGCTGGATATGAAGAAAGAAGAGGGAATATAGGACAGGATATAAAATATTTTTTTTTCCTACTCTTCAGACAGAGCTGTGTGTTTAACAGGTATTAGTTTGGGCAACTTAATAAAGAGACGGAACTTTTCCCCTGGACTGTCTGGCAGAGGAATGTGTTTAACTTAGGTTGTCAAGGTAACACCAGCAGCATTTGCAGGCCCCTCGAGTGCTTTATCTTCTATTCTTTAATATTTGCTGGGTATGATGAGCAGAGTTGCACACCCCTCAAAGTGTTTCCAAGAGCCAGCAGGTCATTGCTGCAATCTACCCATGAGACCCCTCCACTTTTTTGAGCTGATCTTGTAGTTGTTGGAGAAAACATAATTTTTGATTTTTTTTCCAAGGATGACAAGTTTCAAAAGCCCTGTCTTAAATAATTTTTAAAAAATTTCCTTGACCCTTGTGCTGGGGGAGAAAGAAGGGAACTTTTGTGGCTTTAAACCTCTCACTTTCTACCCAGAGCAGAATTGTGCTGGACACAGAACACAGAATTAGGGTCAGGTTTTGAAATACTTCTTTGTAATGCAAAAGGCTCTGCACGGACCAAAGCTTTGCTGATAGAACTGCAAAAATAATTTCACAATTAATTTGTTTATTCACTATAGTGCACTAATTCCCTCTCTGACTCTGCATGTTGAACAATATGTGTCCATAAATTAGCTGCAAAAACACATTGGCAAAATTATTATCTCCCTGGCCCAGTCTCTGCATTTTTCATCAGAGGGGTTGCAGTCCCTACATTGGATTTCACAGTATGGTGGCTGTAGCTGCAGGAGCACTGCGGGGCTCTATTTGTGAGAAGCCTCATGAATTGAATCCCATGGTTCTGTCTGCAGGGGGTGCCTAGCAATGAACCAGTCCCTGGATATTAAAATATACTGAAGAACATTTTCAAGGGCAACTGCCAAGTGGTTTTGCTTTTTAACAATTAGCAGCTAACTTCTCCTGCTCCATTCAAAGGCCTCTTATTTAACTGCATCGCTTCACTTTGATTATTCCAACAGACTCAGTGCTATCAGTGTGCTCCTTTCTCAGCTGTCTTTCCTCCAGAATCTTTTAGCTGTTTCTTGCTATCCATACCCATTCCCAATATCTGCTAACATACAGAGCCTGGAATGTAAACCATCACATTTTCTGAGTAGGATCGACAGATGCAGCTAATGTACTTCCTTAAATACCACCAGAAATACACAGACTGTGTCTCCACAGGCATTTTTAGCTCAGATCAGAAATGTGCTGTAGCAGTGAGTGTCTCAAAGGTAATTTTCCATGCTATGGTCTTAGTTCCTGGCTGGGGTTAAACCACAACAGGCAGATGGACTGGATTTCTGTTGGGTGAAAATAAACTGGAAGATGCATTCCAAGAATGTTCACAATCCTCTCTGAACTCTTACAGTTCAGTCAACAGGGCAAAAATAGAGTTCATCTGAGGTGGAAAAAAATATATGGACAAGATATCAAGTGCTCAGAAACAGCAATATTTTTTCTCAATAAATCTGTGTAAGATGGACTGAGCCAACACTAAGTCTTGTTGAAATCAATGGCACTTATATAATTTCCCCAAATGCTGGGAGAAATGACTTCATCATTTCCTGAAATGGCCAATAATTTGCACGTCTGAGAGGACAAACAGTAATTTAAAACTTTGTTTGAACAAGTCAGCTTTTCACTAGAAACTTCTAATAAACTCAGTGTGATTTCTCACTGTATGAAAATCACCCCAAAATCACAGTTCCTTGCAAAATTCAAATATTTCTGGATTGAATAAACAAAAAGCAACAACAACAAACAACAACAGCAATAACAAATCCTCATGCTAATTTGATGCACTTACCTATAATTTTAGGGAGAAAACAAAACTCCAAAGCCAGTTCTATAAGGTTCTATAATTTCATACAATGAATTGAGCCAGTTTGGCTCAAGTATTATAGATGGGATTATGCGCCTTCTATTAACTAATTGTTTGTGTGTTGTTGTCTTCCAAAGCAAAATTCTGACTAAGAGATACCTTGCATGTGCTCCAAATTGCAGGGAAAGTACATTACTGAGCTGACAGCTGACCTGCCATTTATAATTAATGTCAGAACAGCAGTAAACCAGAATGACTGCTTTTCCAGCTGATATGACTTGTCTTCTGTCTTGTCCTTTTTAAACCTCTTTCAACACACTATATCTATTGGCATATCATTCTAAAATCCCTTTCAGTGCTGTGTTTTGATCTCTTTAGCCAGTTGATCCCTTTTTCTCACAGTGTACTTTTGTTTAATTGAACAATGTTCTCTTAATTAAGAAATAATTAAAATGGAATTTCACTGAAGGTATCTGGGTCTTACCTTATTTCCTGTTTTGCCTAGGAAGACTATCTGCTGGAGCAGCTGTGTGAACAATAAAACACACCTTGTATTAAGAGGCTAATCTATTTTAACCACAATAAAAGTTATCTTAGTACTGCAGACACCCAGAAGGATCTTTTCACTCTCTTCCTTATCTCTCTTAAATCTCTCAGAGAAATGAGAAATCTCTTCTTATATTCTCCTGGATTTAATTTACATACTGTCAGCACTCTTGACTGGTCTCAGAATTGACACATGCAAGAGAATTGAAAGAGGAATAATAAGTTGAACTATTAGAGAAAGTGAGAAGGGAAAGAAATGAATATTTGTGAAGAACATGCACAGAGAATATAGTAAAACAGAAAATGTGGCAGTTAAGGATGATGCATGCATTTCTTCTTTTAACGTAACTACATAATTATGACTACCATGTCTGAAATCCTATCAGCTATTTGGGAGGAAGATTCTCTCAAAGACTTACTATCATATTATCTTTATTCAATATTCAATATCAGTGAAGAGAAAATAGTTTAGCCTAGAGTCGGAGTGCTCATGGCTATCTCATATATATATAAAATAAATTAAATATCTATATACACACATTTATATATTTTATTATGTATATCTCTAGGAGTCTTTAGCGCACCGAGTCGAATTGTATTAGTAACAACCACAGACTAGTGTTAATTTAAACTTTCATTAGGTTCCTGCTAGCATCTCTTCAACTTCATCATTCCCTGACAAGCACAAGGGGAAATGATGTGCCACTTTTCATTTTCAAAATATGATCCATTTAATAATGGAAGTAATGTTTTTTAAATTCTGCAATTTGAATGGAAGCTTAGTAAAATAGAACATTTTTAATAAGAGTGAGGTGCTAGGATTAATTTTGCGGTAGAGCTGACCACTCAGATGTTGGGGTGAGGAAAATCAAATTTGTGAGAGTTAAGGATGGTTTTAGAGAAAAATAAGCAGGAGATAGGTATGTGTATGCATATAAATCCTTGTCATATTTCCTCTGTGTACTCCTGAAAAGTAGTAAGTGTTCAGAAATAATTTCTTTAGAAAAAAAAAATAAAAGAAATTCCCAAGTTTTGAATTAAACATTTGAACTAACTCTGGCAATTCCTACTCCTGCTGGTAATTATTGAAGACTGAAAAAACTGTTGTTACGTGCATATGTGATAGACTCCCCAGAGACAGCATGGCAAATATTAAACCTGCTACATGTGCTTGATCTGAACCATAAAAGCAAGTGTTTAATCAAATAAAACAGGCCTATGAAGTGTGCTCACACTTCAAAGCTTGCTATTACAACATCTTTGCTGGATTCAATGTTTATTGGGCTTCAATGACTTCTGGGGAAAATGTTTTAATTTTACTCAAGGCTTGGTTTGTGCCTTTCCAGGAGCCAGGCTGGACGGGGAGATATTTCAAGGCTACAAGTGCGTTATTGTGGTATGTACAAATGTGAGAGTTTACACAGCATTAAACAAGTGGTGGTGGTTGTTTGACTGACCCCTCTTTTTCAGTTTCATAATTTACAGCTTTGTACTGGTTTTGACTGGGATGGAATTATTTTTCTTCACAGTGGCCAGTGTGGGACTGTGTTTTGGATGTGTGCTGAGAGCAGTGTTGATAACACAGGAATATTTTAATTCCTGCTGAGCTGTGCTCGCACTATGCCTCACCAGTGAGTGAACTGTGGGGTTCACCAGAAATTTGGATGGGACACAGCTGGAACAGCTCACCCCCACTGACCCCTGGGATATTCCAGACCGTGGCTGCCATTGCTTGAAGGTTGGCTGGGCAACACCACAACCACCAATTTCTGCCAGCAATTTCTTTGGGATTTTTATCACTTGTTTTCCATGGGTTTGTTATCTTTGATGGTTTATTTTGTCTCTCTCTTTTTTTTTTTTAATTATTAAGCTGTCTTTATCTCAACCACTCTTTTTTTTTTTTTTACATTTTTACCCTGATGGTTCTCTATTCCATCTCATTCAGTGAGGGGTTAAAACATGATGTTGTTTTATGTATATGACTGTGCACGTGGATGATTTCTGTGAGGTAGCTGAGATGCTGTAAATCCACATCTCCTCTTGCTTTGATGTGACCTGTGTTGCTCTCCTCTAGATAAACACACACTAAACAGTTCCTTGTGATGTCAAAGATGCTGGAAAGTAAATTTCACTGACATAATTCTAATATGTCACAAAGAAGAGATATTAATATATTATTCCCTTATTTGACTACATTTCCTTTAGGGCTTACAACAACCAGTCTACACGTGTTCCTTTTGCTGTGGAGAACAAATCCCTGTATAGGAACCCAAAAAATGAATTTAATGTTTGGAATTACAAGGATTCTAAAACTGAGCAAATATTTAGTCTCATGAGCCACAAAGAACAGAAGTTTTATATATATATATATAGAGAGAGAGAGAGATAGAGAGAGAGAGAGAGAGAGCGAGAGAGAGAAGAGCTGCCCAAGGGCTGAGTGGGATGCCAGATTTCTGAACGACATGGGAATATTTTGCAGTGTTGGAATTCTTGTCACACAGCAAGAGGATCTTTATGTAGCACATAATATCTATAAAACAGGCTGTGAAAAATTTGACATTAAAAAAAGTCCAATGAAAAGAATAAACACAGATTTTGCAATAATCTTGGATGTAGGCTGTATTGTTCTATCAGTATCTTTCATTGGTTTTGACAGTAATTTGCTCTTGTAAAATATCAGTGGAATAAAATACCAATGTATTTGATATAGGTATGGTATTAGTAAGAGCAACATTCACATTTTCAATGCACAAATACCATTTCAAATTGGCATATTTTTTATTGAATTTTGACTGGTTTTGTTAAGAGTTCTCTGAAGCACTTACGTAACCAATACCAAATGTATATAATATCACTCCTTTTATTTTCTGGTATAAACTTTTGCAAATGGAAAAGAGTATTTTTGATTCTGCAGCTCCTCCTTTTGCATAATCATTTCAGCCTCCCAAAACCAGATGTTAGATGCTGCTGCCTAAACATCTTATTATAGGAATTTCTCTGGCTGCTTTGTGCAGCTCTAAATGATTACCCAAATTATTATACAGAGAAAATTATCTCATAAGAAAAACAGGTTAAAGGTTAAAAAAAAAAAAAAAAAAAAAAAAGCAGCACCTTCTTCTAAAAGTAGAGCAACTGG
>JBBMKD010000001.1:7274322-7363313 GCA_037834095.1 Argya squamiceps
CAGAGAAAATGTATTCTTCTATTCTATAGGATATTTACCAAACTACTAAACTTCTGTGAGCAGTGGCATTATTTAAAGTTCTTAAAGATTAGCAGAACCTTTAAAGAGAGTATGAATCTATATTTCAGTCTTTTCACAGTTCCTCCCAAAATATTTCTCTGACATAGGAAACTTAGTGTGACTTGGCATACTGGAATACATAAATTATATCGTGGCAATTATGATGTACTGATGAAGATGAGGCTGATGACTTAGGCACTGCAATATGCATTCCATGGGATTTTGGCAAAACAATTAGACTTCCTAACAACCTATAATTCTTTTACCTCTGTAAGTAGGCCCTGGCTTCTATGGAGATTTATAATGTCATAAATATTAATGGGGTTTTTTTCAGGATTATAAATAACGGTTTGCTTCTTAAAAGCCAGTCATATAGATTTTAGTAGAATTGTAGCTTCTATAAAATAATGCTGTCATGCCTTCAATTTACCATATGCCTGATGATTTCTTCAATATCAGAATTGGTAATTAGGCTCATGTAAATGGCAAATAGACAGTGACATGTGAACCTCCCGGAGTGTTAGTGCTGAGGTTCTGTGCATCCCTGTGCCATTGTGCACATCCACATGCAGGGAAGTGTGTGCTCTTCATCCCTGCTTGGCTGACTGAGATACAGTACAAAACAGCCTTGACAATGTAACAGAAACCTTTTCTTGTAATACGTCCCAAATGGTAACAGAAATTTTCTTTTTAATGCCTTCTAATCGGTAACAGACATTATTTTTCAGACACTTTTAGTATTTTATAGAGACTCCTGAAACTGGTTAGAAAACTTCAGCAGCTGAGAAAAACAGTTAACATGCAGGTGACATTCTTTTCATGCTGGCCCATACATTTGTGTGTGCCTATAAAACAGGCCTATACATTTCTGAAGATGTTTTGTACTATACTCTGTTCCACAGTTATTGGAATTGTTAATTTTCAGCTAAATTTTGTGTATTATAGGTAAAAGGAATGTATTTCAGGGAGGAAATTAAAGTAGTTATCTATGTTACTTAGTTTAAAAAACATATAGGTCAATGAAAGTATTTTCTATCCTGAATATAGGGTTGCTTATTTGTAGTCTAAAGCCATTGTTTAAATATTTTCCTGTGTACACTTGTCTTCTTGAGTCAAAAGCTGGGGGGTTTTTTGCTCCCCAGAACTGACTAAAAGCACACTGTTAATAAGAGTGCTGCTGTAACACGAATATGTGGAATTTTCACACAATTTGTAGAATATAAAATTGAAGAAGCTTCAGTTTCATTAAATCCAGAGACATTTTATTACACCTAGAGTTTCTTAATTCCACATTTAGAAATCTCATTTATAATATAATATACTTTTTTTAATAAAGAACCACTTCTTGCAGTGTTTACTCAGAAATTTCAATTTTACTAAAGAGATTTTTATCCAAGTAGATGTAAAAAATGTCAAAACCCTAATGTTTTTTTCTGAATGTTTTGGGTTCCTCCAAATGAGGTATCTCTTTCTTAAAAAAAAATTCAAACACAGGTCTTTTATGAACATACAGGAAAACCTTTCTTGTAGATTTGGCAACACTTCCATAACAGAAGAGACATTTTATTTTGCACCTATTCAGGGGATTAAGTTACAAATTTCATCTTACAGATACATTAATATTTTATGAGGAAAAACCCCGTTAGAATACATAGACCTCTTGAAATGCTACAGAATAAAACCTGTTCTGATTTCAAACAGAGTTGTAAACAATTGCTAGTAGAAATAATGTTTTAAAGTGACATTTTAAAAAAGGACGCTTACATAAGAATTCAAAATGAATGAACTTTACTTTTATGAAAGGAACCAACTGAAGTGTTTCAAGTCACTTAAAGCTTAATTAAACTCTGTTACGAAAGGCTACGTGGAATTATATGTGAATTTTATTCATTACTATTTTACACTGCTTGATTAACTATTGAAAGAGTGTCTCTAATTGGCATGTCCAATACTGAGAAAATGTATTAATGATCTTTGAGACGATTCCAAAAAAAAAACCCTTAAAAATAATTAGGACTTGAGTTACTTAGTCTCTTTCTTTTAATCAAAGGCAGGATAATCATAGCTGACCTCACATCTCTAAGAGCTGCTGAAGGATTTGAGGTATCTAAAGACGGCCTTTCTGAAAAGAAAGCAACAAATATCGTTATTGTGATCCTGCAAAATCTTTGCTCAGAGTCACTGCTTAACTTGCAATATTCCTAAATTCACTGTGACCTTCTTCTGTCTGTGGGTGGCAATTTTATGAGCACAGTGCCTTCTCCATGTGCCCTGAGCTGCTCACGCTGTGGAGCCCAGCACTTCGCATGGCCTGTCTGCTGCCACAGGCATGTCACTTGTCCGTCCTGATCGCCAGAAACAGACCCAGTAACAGGCATGCAAGACTCAGGAATTATCCTCTGCTGTGCAGGGGTCATATTCTTGTGTATGAGCTTATGAAACCTGTGATCAAATGCACCTTCAGTATAACAAGGAAGCCTAGAAAACATTAAATATTTAAGGTCTTCTGGAAAAGCTTGACTATGTGGCAATTAACATATATGTTTGGCATGTAAAGTGACTGGTGACTTTCATTTAATTTACAACTCTTAGAGGTTGCTTTCCTCCAAAATGAATAAAACATTTCTCTCTTTGACAAATAGTAAATTTTAAAAAATTGTTTAGGACAATCATTTATGCATTTATTGTTTTTGTGTGGTTTTCAGAATTTCTTGGAATGCAATTACATGAAATATTTAAAATTTCCCATGTCTCAAATGCATTCTCAAGTTGTGTTGTCCAAACTCAGTCCCATAACACATTTTTTTGTGACCTAGAGAAGTAATGTTCATGGGGTTTTTTCTGAACAGACAGGGTGATGTTTTGGTCACAAAGATGTAATTTACATCTGTGTTGAATTTTACTTAGTTTCATGACTTCCATTAGCAGTAGACACACACATCAGTTAATGCCTGTCACTGTAGATATATTCAGGTGCATGAGAAAAAAAAGGGTATATATAATTTCCTCAGGTTTTGCAAGTTTTGCAAGACTTCAATATTTGGTGTTTCACTTCGTATATGTGTAGCTTTGAATCATGTACATTTCATATTTGAAATCATAAACAGGTTGGTTGGAACACAGATTTTGGGGTTTATTTTTGTTGCTTCTTGAGCCTACAGGTGAACTACAACGTACAGATAGGAAGCTATTTTGCAGTTCTCTACATGCCATTTATGCATTTTTGAATTTACCTTCATCTTGAATGTATCCTCTTAGGCAACTATAGCTTTTATGTAAATTGCTACTTCATGTCGAGCTGGAAAAGGTGCCTCTGTAGTCAAGCATGTGCAAAGATAAAAGTAAGAAAACTATCAAATATCTGAATTTAAATATAGAAATATACTCTGGATGTTCTGGAGCCTTTGTTCAGGAATCTTTGTTTCAATTTATTTCATCTATTGGACTATAATGATAAAAGTTGTTATCACAGTTCAGTAAAGTCCAATGTAGCTGTGCAAGCTGCTTTGCAAAATCAGATGGATTTTGAATGTCTAAAATAACCCATTTTTTTACTTTAAAGAATAAGCTACAGGAGCTGATGCAGAAGCTGAACTATTGTTGTCTTGGGTTATTTTAGTACCACCGGAAAACTGCCACTAATTCTGCTTAAGACTCAGGATTCTCAGAGGTTGGGGCTAGGTTGGTGTGGCCACCCTGTGTTTAGGAATGGGTAAAAGTGGATGATCACAAACACATAGGCAGGTTGCCAAGCCTGAGCTCTTTCAGTGGTTATCTCAATGGCAGTTATACCACAGCCAGACATAAATACTTGATTCCTGTTGTGTCACTTCAGCTAGAGGAGGTATGTGTTAAGATTATGAATCTTGCAATTGCTTCATATATCCATAAAAAAAAGATAATACTATGATTTATTATTTTAAATATGATGTAAGCCCCAATGTATTTGAAAGAAATAGTGCATGCCACTTGCCCATTTGTCCAAATGATGTCCTTTTTTTCCTGGCCACTTTCAGATTTGTTTCAAGTTAAATCAAGGCTTTGGAATGTGAAACCTGAAGGATGTATTTTGAAAAAATTTTACATAACGTTGCTTTTTCTGAAGATATAGTTAATTTGTTCAATTGCTTTTAGACAAAGAGCAAAACTATTATCCACCTCAAGTTTGTAGCCTCTTCTTCCTCATTTTCAAATATGAAAAGCTATCTTTTGCTGTAGCTACTGTTCTGAATATTAAATTTGCATGGGATCAGCAACGAATAAAATATGAGGAATGAGACACCATTGTCTTCCTTGTAGATATGGGGTAAAATTTAGGCTGGAGAGGATTATGGCAGAAAATCTGTGTATATAGCTTAGATTGCCACAGTGATAAAATGTTTTACTCTTGCCTGAAATCTGAAGCAAATACTCCCTTATTGTCAGGTCCTGCTGAGAATAACAGTACTTTGTTTTCAGTACAATGATCATATGGAAATGTGCAGGTACGTGAATTTTGTTAACTATAGCTTGGAACTGTATTCAGCACAGCCATTTTAAAAGTTATTTTGTTATTTTATTAGCTTTTGTTGCCAGAAACCCTTTTCGCATGTGTTGGCTGAGAAAGGGGGGAGTCTTGGGGACCACTCCAGTTATTCTGTATCACAGCAATGCCCATGTGCAGCAAGAAAATACTGTGGGGAAGACCAGGATGCTGGGGCACTTGCTTTGCACTTCCAGAGCAAAATGAAAATCTAGGGAAGTGACAGAAAATACTCCAGTCTCTGGTGTGGATTGCTCACCTGAAACACACAGTGTTATTTAAGTTTCTGTTATGAACCATCTGTTGTTTGTTATTAGAACTGCAGCAACTGATCTTTCCTCATTATTGTTTTTGCATATGAAATGAGCTCTATTTACTTGTTCCCCCAAGGCCGTTGCTTCAGTCATTCTGTTTATTTTGCTCCAGACTTATGAAATCTTTATGAAAGAGGAATGCAGCACATTAGGCATTGTATAAATGTCTTGCTTCTGCAAAGATTTCCAGACAGACTATTGCTCAAGGTTCTCGTGCTTACTTCATACAAAGAAACTGTGAAGTACATACTTTCCTTATTTTTTCCTGGGGATTCTTCGGTAGTGGCTTTAGGTTTTCCCAGTAGTTTGTTCTGATTTGAGATTTATTCTTGTGAAATAAAGGATTGATAGAAAGGGAGTGAACCATTCCTTCTATTGCCTTGTGTCCAGTTTTAGATTAGATCCTGATAGATGGATTTTTATGTCAAAGGTTTATGTTCTGTGATGTCAGAATTCATAATTTGAAAATTAAAAAACGTGTTTATCTGTTTTCAGTTCATAAATCTTAGCCTTCACTGAATGAGTAGTCTGGAGCCCAACATGCATCCTGGCTACTATGAAGATTTATGATGTGCTATGGAAAAGAGCACATTACAATACCATTCCTAAAACTGCATTAAGAAGCAATTGCTATTGTTGAAAGAGAGAAAACTCTACAAAAGAATTTGTAGTAACTCCAGAAGTGATACATCTGTATCTTTCTTAAATATGTAGAGTTGAAACTTTTTTTTATTTGTATGCAACAAGTTAAGTCGTCTAGTCATACTTTTATATTAGATTTTCTAAAGTTGTTTTCAACATTATCTACCTCTATGCAGTGTTGTTTGTTACACTCAAACATACTTGAAAAAGCTCACTACTTAAGTAAAGTATTTGTGATCATCTGTTCCCTAACATAGAACTCTTTGATCATAATCTACAGCATAAAATGCATGTGCAAATCTTTAATAGCTTTTTCTATAATGTTTATTCTCATCTGACCTGCTGGAATTACTTTCTGTGTTTAATTGAACACAACTTGTGTAGTTCCTAGTGATGCTTCTGTTCATCTTGATATATTGCAGTGCTGTATAATTCAAAGGGTTTTTTTAATTTTGGATTTTCTCATTTTAAGTAGTTCTGAAGATGGAACTGAACTTGGATACAACATCTGTATTTCTGATGGATTTCCTTGTCTTCTTCCCCATCTAAAAAAAAAAAAAATCAAAACATTAGTGTGACACTTCATATCTATGTTTCCTTCACAAATTGGATAAGTTCAACCTAAATCTTCATATTATTCATGTTAAGAAAGTATTTAATTCTTCTGTGTGTTGTATGGAGCTATACGTAATTTTCCTTTTATATCCTTTATTTCTTTTACAGAAGGAAGTTGTTATGATTTCTAAATAGCATGGTGTAATTAAGTAACTTTAAGATCTCCTTCAGCTGTGACTCTTAAAGCAACTTAATTTGGGGTAACCAAGTGTTGTCTTGTTTTGGGTACTTGTTTTTCACTTGTCCTGAAAATACACTTTCTTCACGAAGGAATTTGATTTGTTTTGAGGAGCAACTATTGAGTTGCTACTGACAGGCATAAATATAATTACTAACTCTGTATTATATGATAATCAATCATATATATCAATTATATATCTTTGTCACAGCATGATGTCATCTGAAGAATTTAATTTTAAATACTTTTAATGATGTTGGAAAGAGCACTTTCCAGGCTTTTACTTTTGCTGGTTTAGTTCAGGGGAACAATAGGTCTGTGAAAAGAGTATGTCTATGATATTCATCTATTACATTTCTTGAAAGCAGCTTTGTTTATGGGCCTAGTGATGGGATTACAAGTTGGTTATTGCACAGAGGTTATGACAGCATATTCAATGAATGAAGAGGTATAGTCAATACTGTACTGTTGTGCATTGCACGAGAGTCAGCTTCCAATTACCAGGGAGCTGAGTGTGGCTACAAAGCATTTTTTTGCTAGAAAAACACCATTGGTTGTCATCTTATGCTCCAAATAACTGGCTATTCAAAAACATCAAGTTATGGTGGGGGAACAAAATATCAGACAAAACATCTGTATTTATAAATATATGTATTTCTATATTCATATGTAGTGTTTGAATGTTCCAAAAAATTATAGTTCATATCTAACATTGCTTTGCCTAAATGGGCTGATGTTTCTTAACAGGTAAAATCTTGTCTATGAAGTTAGTTTACATTTAAACCTAAAACTTCTGAATGGTGTAGAAAGAGCAGAGAAATATTTCTTCTAAATTTTCCCACCAAAAGGCCCCCTGGGATTTTTTTTTTCCTAAGAAGTATATTATTTATTGAGTATTTATTATTTAAGTTCAAATTTTCTTGCCTGGGAAGAATAAAAATAATTATTGATGTCAAATCAACTTTGTATTTATGACAACAATGAAAAACTTGAGACATATGAAGAACCATATATCAAACTGGGAAGCTGGAAACTAGACTTTCTGAATAGGAGCAACAGAAATACAGGTTTAGCATGCTTGTGAAATATATTAGTACTTTTTAGGTAATAAATCATGCTAAGGAACTTCCTAGTCTTAAAGATTTTCTGTTATTTTAATTTTTTTCCTCGTAGAATGAGAATTGTGCTATTTTGCTGAAAATAGCCTGTCACTAAATTGAGTATTTATGAAAAACAGATTGCAGAAAGATATGATTGAAAATCATCAGACTTTTAAATATTTATGAATCAGTTAAAATATCACTCATATTCTTGCTGTTCATTTCAGATTATAAAATAAACTGCAGTGATTTAAAATGTGTCTTTGGCTAAATATAGAAAGAGTTTATGGTTGTAGACAATTAACATCCAAATGTTGATGTCCTTAATCAGCTCTTGTTCTTGCAAAACACTGATTTAGCTTTAGCTATGGTGATTTGAAAATATGTTTTCCTAAAAGAGTTAACTCTTTACATGCTTAAAGTGGTTATAATACAAGTATCAAATATGAGTTTAAGGGAGGCTATTTTTTGACCTGACATTTGCAGTCTGGGATGTGAAGGAAACAATAGTGTGTTTGAGAAGGGTTTTTGGCAGGAAAGGAAGAGTTTCAACAATATAAAATCTTATGAAAACGTTAATTCCACTCTTCACCTCTTTATATGCAAGCAAAAAACCCCAGTCCCCTTGAGCTAGCTTCAAATGTATTGAATGGCCTTTAGAAGGTTGCTCATTTCTTTTCACATGTCTACCAAGAGTGAAAGACCTGCAGAAATCTTACGAGGCTATGTGTCTCTAAGAATAGTCATTTCATCATCTTAGGTGTGATGTTTAAATGTTCAGTAAAGCCTTCAGAATCCCAAGGATACCTGTGCAGCCTCGAGCCAGAAGCTCTTGTTTGCTCAAAGTAATCCTATCTGTTGCACAACATCATAAAGAGGTTTCCAAGGAATTACCCCTATAGAGCACTTCAGGTAACAGACCATGAGGCAATGTAGTGTCAAATAATGATGGTCCCTAGCTGCAAATGAAAGGAGGACAGCTGAGAATTTTGATATTAAAGTACTTGCTCTACTGAACCAGTTTATGAAAAAATACCTGTAGGAGATGAAAGAGTGTTTTTAGATGGAAGGAGGCAATGTTCAGCTTTCTTAATTTGTATTTCAGAGTAATGCTTATCTTAGGGAAAATAAACCTGATTGAGAAAGAATACAGTAAAATGATTTGTAACGGTAAAGACTTCTTTTCCAGATAATGTTCCATGATCTCACTAATTTACTTTAGGACACATCTGTGGTAATTGAAGAAATCCAGAAATGCATTTTCTTCCAAGTTTCAAAGGTTCTAAACACAGACTCGGGTTTCATTACTACCATCTGCTGCCTCCTAAATGGCTTTGCAAATTTACATCATTTTACAAAGCACTAATGAGATTTTAACATTTTTCTCTACAAAAGAACTGAAGTGAGCCAACTGAGTACTTTTTACCCTGATTATCTTAACCTCTTTTTACTGAAATGGAATTGTTTGATAGCACCAGCCATCATTTTCACATAATTGCCTTTTTCATTCACACTTGTTTTCTCTGACACTGTATATAGCAGACAGTCCTTGCCTCAATGTTTTTGTAGTTTCTTAATTACGAGCTGTCAGTGTTGAATGAATGCTTTAAGAGTGTATGAGTATCTACATACTGTTTTGTCACCTTTCTTAACTTTGCATGTCATATCGAAGACTCCTGGTAATTACTGTAATAGTACTTCAGAGAAGTTATGTCAGCCTGCACTTACCATTAATGCATTAACGTGTCAAAGCAGCAGTGAATGACACAGCTCCAGGCAGTCTTAAAAGCTACTAATGGTAGCCCAACTCAGAGGAATTGATTTGTAAGCAACACTAAAGCCATAAAAACGTTCATCCTGAAATACGGTTTCACAAAGTCTTTTTCTCTCATCCACCTTATATTCAGTGCAGGAGGAACAGCTGTTTGAATAAAGCAGCAATCTGTAAGGACGAATGTTTTGTGCCATCCGTGCTGGGGTGCTACTGCCAGAAGAAAGGCAGCAAAATGACAAAATAGTTAAAAGCATTCAGTTGCTAACGTTGCAAATGAAAATTCCAAATTCCACCAGCTCAAGTGATGAGGGAAGTATGTCTTGACTTAAATTTTAATGAATGAGGATTCGACTCTTAATGTGAAATATACTTATACACTCATAAAGAAATGCCTTTGGTAACTAAAATTATAAATATCTAATAACTAACTATAAAAAGGTGAAGAAAATCCCACAAAAATACCTGGGGCTGTGGGATGGTGGTCCAGGTCTAGAGAAAACAGTTTTCCGATGGTTCTTGTGTTATGACCTCTCTGCGTATCGTCCATTTCAGCAGCCTGGAGTTAGGGGTAGAGTTTGCTGTTTCCTAACTGGATGCATGGGAATGAAGAGAGTACATGAGAGTGGAGGTCCCCTTCAGAGAAGGGTAAAAACAGTTACTGCTCCAAAATTTTGAAGATTGTAATTTCCAAAGGCATTCAGAAATGTATCACATTATGTGTTGATATCAGATAATTTTTACCATTGTGAATAGGGGATGCAGTTTAACTTTTCTGAAGTAATTTATTTATCAAAAATCCATGTGAAAAACAAAAAAGGGAGAAAACTATTTGAAAGTATCATATAAAATACCAGTACACAACTAAAATCCTGTCTCTCTGATGTCAGTGAGAGCTGTGTTATCAACTTCAATGAAACCAAAATTTTTCTCTATATATTCATATATATCTTATCTCCCTGTAGAAGTGGGGGCTGGAAGGAAGGAAGATGAATTACTACAAACAAAAATAAACAAAAAGCAGAAAATGGTAGATGAGAGACCAGGCTATAATAAATAAAGAGGCAAAGAAATAAGAACAAGATGGAAACAAGATTGGACAGAGGAAAGGAAAAGAAGGATTGAAAAAGAAAGTTATGAAAGGGTTCTGTAATATTCCTAATAGTTAACAAGTTTAGGATTTTTGACAACACGGTCAAATATTCTTTTCCTTGAGTCAACAGCTGTGAAAACACACTGGGGAGCCAGGAGTATTTCCTAGTACTTCACTGAAGTACCAGCTGCCAAGTGAAAAACCTGTAATGATAATTTTTAATTAGTGAAAAGAAGGGGGAAGAGCTAGTTGCTAAAAGTTGGAAAATAAAATTTTCAGTCTTTGTGTTCATTTTTTTCCTTTTCAAATATTTTTATTGTACTTTTGGTGGCCTGAGGGTGTAGCTGGCTTTATAGGGAGCATTAGAGTGATTAGTGCTTGGGAGAAAAGAAACTTTTGAGGTAGCCTAGGGGAAAAAATTCCTTATGTATGCAAAAACCTGTCTAAATTTTTGTCTTAGAAAAGTCAATTCTGTGTTTATCATTGTGATGTCCTGTTTCCATTACCTGCTTTTCATGGTAATTTAGGGGGGAAAAATTTATTTAAAAAAAAAAAAAAAAGTCCAGACATTTTGTTTTTTCTCATCTGAGCAATTATTCACTGTGGGTGTTTTTGGTTCCAGAGCTGATCTGCATCTCAGTCTCAGTCTCAGCAAAGGCTGATAATGACCAGCAAGATACACACACTGTATTTTAAAGCCAAGGAATTTTTTTATTATTATGCTCAAGATTCTTGACAGAACTCACCATAAAGGCAGGTTTCTCATATGTTTTGTTAATATGTAGACTTTTAAAGTCAAATTGAGCCATGAAAAGTTTGTAGAAAGTAAAATATAAGTAAACTTGGTTAAAAGTTGTCTTTTAAAACACAACTTACTTTAATAGTTATCCATGCTATGTTTAGAAAATTGCTGTCATTACCAGGTTATTTTTACTGGTAACCACTGAACATCAAAACCAAAATTGTTTATAATTTATAAGTTCAAGTTTAAGATCTGCTACATGTTACACCCACCCTGCTGATATGCAATTTTTATGGATATTTTCTATTAAGTGTACAATACATTAGTGTTAAGTGCTACATCTCTCTAAAAAAATCACAAACTTTGTCTTTGTATTCAGGGTAGCTTTATTTTAAGTCTTAATTTTTTTTAAGAGAGAGGAGAAAACCAAAAAGATGATTTGTGTTACTCTTATAAGCATCGTGGGAAAATCTTCAATCTAAGATCTAAGAAACATCTTTGTCAGCTTTTGAAGATTCATATTTTTTTCTAAAGTATTTTGCATGTCTTAAAAGTTTCTTACATGGGGTAATGATATTTTATAGGATTAATTTTTAAAAAATGCACTGAGTGCCATGCTACAGTAGGAACACACAATGGTGATGTTTGAAAATGACAGAAAGAAACCTTAAATCATCTTTTGGATTTGCAAGGATAAAGTGACTGAAATGAACTCTTGGGAGGATTATTGAGTAATGCTAAGTGTCTTAACAGAAATAACTCTCTTTTAGATGGGTGCCAGAATTATCAGTGTACAGGAAATTAAAATGTAACTTGAATCAAGCTTCTAATAGGAATCAAGAATATTTTGTTGTCTAGAGTCTTAACATAGAGAAGGGCTATCCCAAAGGTGCTAATTGCTCTTATTAATGCATTGCACTTGCCTTAAATTACTGTTTGCTTGCTTAATAATTGAGATTTTTTTTCATATCCCTTTCTCACCAAAAGGTGTCCTATTCTTTCCATTCTGTCCTTGGTATACTTGATGTTTGTCATCTTAACCGGCATATATGTCAAATGAAAACCATTTAGCTTTGCACAGAAATGCATTCCTTCACAGCGGGAAATACTTAATACTTCCTGCCACCAGAACTAGTGTAGACACTGATGTACGGGTACTTAGGCTTTTTTTCCTTTTTCTGGCCAAATGTCATGATGCAATATATAGCCTAGAAATGGTTTCGGTTTTAAACAGAAAGTACTTTGATTGACTAGCATAACCAAGCAACCATAAACCTGGGGAAAATTTAGATCCTGACTGTAGTTGAAGGCCATTTCTATCAGAAAGGTTTGAGAAAGACAGGCATCAAAGGTCAAAAATCTAGATCTAAATTTTGACCAGCTATAGACATGGAAATGTGATATGATTTACAGAGTTTACCAAGGCAATCAAAAATTCATAACAGCATGTTTTTGCCTGTCAAATGATGTTCTGAACCTATGACAGCCATGCATTTGCCTTGGGTCGAAAGTGCATCCACGTCAGCTCCAAGGAGTAGCATCATACCCTCACATTCTGCATCAGCTCCTGAACAGGGCCATCCTGGGGGATGTTTTCCACATGCTGATCAACATTAGACTTTTTTCTCCTTCTTGCCTTTAAGCCACTTTCATACTCTGACTTAATTTAGTTAATGAATATTTTCATCTAAAGAACTGCAAGGAGATGCTGTTACAACAAATAGCTAGAACAAAGGCTTCATTTTTTGTTGCCATTAAACCCGAATGTTAATGGCAAAAGGTACTTTGGGAAGTACAAATCCAAGGTTTGAAACTTTTATTGCATTTATGTAAATTTGCCTCTGAAACACTTAAAATTTTCTTTGCAAGGTTAGAGAGACCTAGAGACAGCAAATTATTTTAAACGACCGTTCATGTAGATGAGGTAGGCTTTTTGCCAGAAAACTGTTTTTTATGCCTTTCCAGAAAAATGTCCTGCTAACCTTAATCTGTTGTAGTGAGGCATTGCTTAGATGTTGAATTATTAGAACAATATTGTAAAAGAGTGGAATTTGATGTGGAAAATAAACCTGCACTGAGCAGACTATAAAATGTTTAATAGCGTTACTGTCACAATTGTACTTAATGGTTCTTAAATAATACTGCAAATATTACAGTAGCTCTGAGTTTTCAAAAATATGCATTTCATTAAATAGGCTTTTGTAATCAGTTGGGACATAATGGTTTCTTCTACACAGTTTTTATTATGAGTGAAATGAGTTGTAGTTTACTGCTTTAATCCTTCCTTTTCAGAAAAGCAGGTGAGGCACCAACTACATACTACATATAATATACAAATCCTGCAAATTTGTTTAAATTCCGTCCTTGTGTAAAACGTGTGTCACTCACAGAAGCAGCATAATATTATAGAAATACTGCAGCACCATAAACTTAATACATTGGGAACAAGTGCTTTAAAGTATTCCAGTGTTTTAAAGTCTAGTCTGAGATAATAAAAAAATAGTTTAACTGCAATAAGTTAAAATGCTGTAAGTCATCACCCAAAATACTTTCTAACTAGTAAGAATTCTTTGAACATCTAGAATGATGACATGCCACTAGATCTTCTTAATTACATTTTCTGTATGCATTTTCTGAATTTTCTGAAATTTTTTGGAAGATAAGGAGTGCTGTACATGTAAGCTGATGTGCCTAATATAGAGATAAACCATTTTGTTTGCTTCATCTTTTTCCTCCCTTCTATTTACAAAATCATGGATTGGATAAGGTTGCACCAGTGGGTCATCTGTTCCTACTTCCTGGTCAAGGAGGGTTGTTCTAGAGCACCTGGCACAGAGTTGCATCCACATGGTCTTGGCTGTCTCCAGCGAGGGAGACTCCAAATCCTCTCTGGGCAATCTGTTCCAGGCACAGTAAAGAATGTTTTCCTCATGTTTAGGCAGAACTTCCTGTGCATCAAGTTTCACCTGTTACCTCTTGTCCTATTGCTTAGCACCACAGAGACAAAGCCTGACTCCATCCTTCCCTTTAGACAATGTTGAGAAATGCATGGTCCTGTTCTGTAACTCCCCTGCTCTTTTAGCTTCCATGCAAACACAGTGGTGCCACGATTTGCCAAAGTCCAAGGAGCTGTGCACAGTGGCTGAACACTGGGTTGGTTTTCTTGGACCTAGGGTAGCCCTATGTGTGCAAGTAACGCTCATGCCACGAAGGCGCTGGTAGCTGCATGTTCTCTTTGTCTCTCAGTTGAATCTCAATCAACATTTGGCTTCATGCAACAGGCATTATTTGAGAGATAGTTTCTGCTGCAGAGTGTGAAGGCTCCTCTGCTGGCGTATAGAATACGACAAACTGCTCATTCTTAGAAATACTCTTACCTTTGCAGAAGTTTTGCCTGATCACTGGGAATACCAGTTGTGATTACTTTTGAGGGAAATACAGCACTCCACTGAAATGTTCCTCACGTCATTAGGACTAAGGTTTTTTTGAACTGTTTTTTAAAGAAAGTATTTTTTACTGCTCAGGTTTCTAGTTTGGCTGATTACCAACTTCCAGGAATGCTATTTTTGTTCACTGGATCTTGTATTGAATATATATCTATATAAAGAGGACAAAAGTTACACTGTACTTAAAATGGATTCAGATTTCTGCATATGAAACTAGTTTATCTTCACTTTCCATGTGCTTGCTGATTAAAGACATCTTAAAGTGATACTGTACACTGAATTCCAGGTTGTGTACTAACCTGCTTTGAAGCCATATGATCATATATTCCTAAATGATTTGTACTGTCAAGAATACAAGAAATTTCGCTCTGGGTAAAATCTTCATCTGTTGTATATATCAAATGTGTAAAAATTTGTATTTAGCTATAAAGAATGTCTGAAAGTTTCTATAATATTCTTCAATCTTAGAAAGAATAGCAATGATAAAATCTCTATTGTCTAATCAGTTTATAGAATTTTTCTCTGAAATTGTTGCAACCATCTTTTTTTTAATCAAGAAGGGAGAATATGATTGTTTTTCTGATTATAACCCTAGATTTGCAATTTTCCATTGAAGAGAAGCACTCTTTGAAAGACATTTCGAAGTTCATTGTAATTCCTCAACATTTAAAAAATTCTTAGCATGCATAATACAGCATGACTTCATTAGTCTGTTTTCTAAATCAGTAAGAAAGTTAAATTATATACTAAAAACTATTCTATTTATGTATAATTTACTTCTCCAAATATGAGGAAACATCATAGAAAATGAAAAAAAAAATCTGAATCTATACACTCTTCATTCTGTGTTACTTTTGGTATCTTATCCCTACCAATTCTGGCAGGGTGCAATAAGAAAAAATAGAAACCTTTTAAGAAGAATCTCACAGTTATCAGTAGGCTAAAAATGACTCTACTACATTTTGCCTTGGCTGATATTTTGCCTCAATCTTTTAAACTACTCAATCTATACTTTAAATAAAAAAGCAAGAGGATATAAATAGAGAGAATCAAAAACATTTAGTCAAAAATGTTTGGCTAAAGCAGTAAATGGCTGACGTAACAGTTCTGAGAAAGGGCATAAAAAATTTGAGATCTGGTGGAAGAGAAGAATAAGTGTAATTGCAGAATGTCAATGCACAAGTGTCTGGGAGGATCATTCAGAAAGGGCACTAGACAAGAAAAGTGTGTCTATCATTGCTCTCTACAACGCAATACCTGAAGACTGAATGGAAACTATATATTAAATACATGATAGCAATTTTCTATGACAATGTGTATTTATACATACAAAAAAAATATTAGACGTTCTGTACCATATAAAATATATTCTGGATTGGGATAGCCTGAAAAAAAATCTTGTTAATTTCTATTAGAAATGTTAGATCCCCTTATGTGTAACTGAAACCTCCCAGACAAGAGTGACTGTGAGCCACGGATTATCTCCTCCAGGAATAGCTTTCTGTCTTAGTTTTCATTTTAATAGCAGTTTTCTCACTGTTACATTTGTAGGCATTGGATAAAGACTATGTTTGCTTTTTTGGACACTCAATCACATAAATTCTTATTGCTGAGGATATTGCTTGATGGTCTGAGTATTTCCTTCCAGAGGTAGGGGAACAGGCTCTAAACTGCTGATTGATAGTAATCCCAGTGTTGAACTTACCCAGTCAAGGAGGGGCTGGATGATGTCTGCATTAACAACTTTGTGCCGTGTTTGTCCCTCCTTAAGTAACCTCAGCATATTCCTAAAAATGGCACAATAGACCTGGTCGTGCTATGTATGGCATGTAGGTTTCTGTGCAGTGCAGAAGTGGAGAGCTTTCTCTTCTCTCATTAGAAAGAACACCTTGGTTTCGATTCAAAAGTTTCACCTTTATCCTTGCGTGTCTACATTTAAAGAAAATCCAGCTGGGGACTTTATTCAGTTCTAGATTTTAAAATAGCTGTCAGCTCTTCTGATTTATTGAAGGCATTGATGGTGCCTTAGGACACTGTTAATGGCATGTAATTGCAGGAGTTATAATGAATGAAAGTTTTCTGTTAGACATTAAAATTTCTCCTGAGAAAACCACAATTTCTTTTTTTTTTTTAATAAAAATAATTGCTTTACTAATGAATTGATGTCTTTGGTAGATAACACTAATGTGTTGCAAACTGCTGGACCACATTCAGCGCTTGCTCTGTAGGTGAATTAAGTCTGTATTACGGTGTTTATGAGATACTCAGTTATAATTTAGGGATATGTAACATGTGAAAGGACAAAAGGTCTCTCATATACATATAAATATATATATATAAAATTCCAAAAGGAGAGGTCATTTTTCTTCTTGTTCCACCTATTTCCTTTGGTAGACCCCTGAGCCTACCATATATTTCACCTTGCAGCCATGGCAGTGCAATAATTCTCAAGCTTAACTTTTTCAGGGAATGCAGCTTAAGTTTCACCAGTGGCAGGAAGCATCTGACTGAGAGGCAAAACATGATCTTCTGGAGATGGGATTCATGCTGCGTAATTCTGAGATCACTGTGGGTCTCTGAGGGGACAGACAAGTTTAATAAATTTCTTCCCAGAGGCAGCTTATTTTCTGCTGTCTGGAGTTACAGCAGGCTATTTGTTCAACTGCTAAACTCCATTTTTTAGAAAATGCACAGAACTTAACTATTAAAAGAAAATTTTAAAAGCTAGTAATTTTTCTATTGCACTCTTGGTAGCCCATACTAATTTAAAAGTTGGCATCATTGTCATTAGAAAGGTGATGTTACTTCAGTGTTTTTTACTAACTTTTAAACACTGTGATATGAAAACAGAAAAATTAGGATAATATTGAGGAAAGAGAAATGTTATCGTTATATTTAAAACACATTTTGATGGTTTGTAGATACATCTTGCTGCAGCTCACCCAGCCCTTAATTGACTGTCGTACTCTATTCATCATGTTCTGTCTATTCAGTAGAAATTGTAAAGGGATGACATGATAACCCTTGTGAGTTGCACTATTCTATGCACTCAGCATCTATTCATTTTGCCTATTCAACATTTATAATATCATAGAGGTTTTTTTTAATAACACTTCAGCTACTTTGCCCTAGAACACTGAAAGACCATACAAGCATACAGATGATCTCTTGTGTGCAAGAGGCAATTACTCTTCTTTACTGGGACTGTTCCAATATTGTGAGTTACAGAGCTGTGCACACATCAGCTGCTCTTCCATGGAAGTATCTCTTATTTAGAATGCAGCAAGAGAAAACAACCTCAAAACATACTTCATTCTTTCATTCTGCTATGCATTTGGCCTTGATCCAGCTTACATATAAATTAAATTGGGTGTTTTCAAGTAATTTATTTTTGATCCTATTTGTGTGTCTGACTGACAATAAGAGTTTGCCTGCCTGATAATAACAGTAACTTGCTTGTGCTCACTGCTGTCTTAGAAGATAAACTTGTGGCTGGACTTTATTGATACATGAGCAGTTCTACCTTCCTGAATTGTGGGAAAAGTAGTGCTTGGCTCATATAGTACAGGTATATTAATGTTAAATATATATATATATAAATGCTTAGAGCAAGGATATTTTGAAATATTTCACCACAAAATAGAAGAGCATCCATCATTGTCATGATTCCTGTGGGAATAAATATTTTGTGATACCATAACTTTGAGACTGTAGTCTTGTAGATTTTGCATGTCTTAAGAGTTTTTATGTATTAGAGTAATGTTCTGCAGCTGGGTTTAAACACAGATGTTAGAGTGCTTTTGGTAACAAAGATCTTGTTTTTCCAAGGAAAGTGAAAAGTGCTTTTTGCAGTGACTTTATTTGCAGGGAATGTTTGCAGTGAAGTAGTATGAGCTTTACGGCAGGTACAATGATGAGTTTCATGTTTGGCTTTTTTGCCCCCTTTCTTTGGATGTAATAGGCATAGCTGTTGAAAGAATTGTTTTAATACCAAATTATTACATTTTTATCAGGTGGAAAAAACTAGGCAAGTTTCTAAAGGATAATACAAGTAAAGAAATTAACTACTAGAAGTGCTTGTTGCTCTAAAGGGCAAAATAAATTTTAAAATTTTATAGTCGTACAAGAAAATATTACTAAGGATTCTCTTCCTAGCTTTTTATTGTATTGTTACTCATCAGTTATGGTCAGCAATTACTGTATGAAAATTTTTTGCAAAATTGTACAGCAAGCCAAACTCTGTACCAAAGAATACTTCCATTTAAACTCTTTCCATCCTATTTGCATTGAAATGTTGTATGCACAGTCTGAGATGTCTTTAAGGGTAGCATAACTTTTTCATGAATGCAAGTATTTTGAGATTAAATATGAGGAGATGCAATTTCAGATGTTTGTGCTGAAATTTCTAGATATTAGAGAGATTTTTTTATTTTTCAAAGTGGAGCATTTGGTACAATTCCGTTTCTTTTTTTGTTGAGGCAGTTTCCTAGCATAGATTATTGCCTTAGAGCATCAGATTTTCACAAATTAAGGATTTTAAAAAATGTTTTCCTTAATGTACGTAGTAAATAACTGCATAATTTAAAAGTATTGTAACTTTAATTGCTTTCTCTACTTAATAATAGCTTGCTTGTATCTAGGAGAAAACACATGATGTGAACAATGTGGTTTAATTGCACTGTAACATTGTTAATTTATTTGGGAATGCTGTGGGAAATTAATCATGCAGTGGGGGTCATTGTTCTTGCATTGATTACTCGTGGTTCCTCAGGGATTATCCTGTCAGTCCTCTTCCTACTAACTTTGCTCAAGGTTTCCTGGGACCCTGCTGTGTTTAGGGTTAAACTGTTGCTGGTGAAAAGAAATTGTCTTCCTTTGGTAATAAATACTGAAGGTTTTGGCTTTCTCACTACTCAAAAGGCATTTCCAGTCCCAGTTTATAAGTCAGCTCAACACTTTTATGAAATGAAAATTTGACTGCACCCTTGTTGCCAGGATACAATTTAGGCTGTACCTTCTCTACCTTCTTATATCGCAAACAGAGTAAAGTCAGTTGTGAAAATATTTCCAGTCCAGTAGTCACTTTGAAGTCCTAAAAAAACTAAAATAGTGCCCAGACCAGGTATGATGATTGTTTTAAAGTCCTGGATATTTAAAAAATATCAATTTGTAGTTTTATAGATGTGCAACATGGATATCATTAAACTAATTCTAGAAGAGGGCGATATGAAGTTAAAGTTCTCAACATATTCTGTGAAACTGGCGTGGCTGGAATGCCAGCCAAAACAAGTTCAGAAATATCCTGTATTCCCATTGGAACAGAGTGGATTTTGTGGGTCAGCATGCCTAATACTGCATATGCCAGTCTCTTATTATTTCTCTTGAGAATGAAATACTTACTCTGATTTTTCTTTTCTGCATATATATGTTAGAGAAAACATTTTCAAGAAGCATATACAGGCAACTCTTCAGTCAGGAAATAGTGAGCTTTACAAGGCTTCTTCATTCATGTGCAGAGCTTTTTTTGCATAATTTTTGACCAGAGGAGCACTTTTTTTTCCCCAGAGAATTTTTTCCTTGGAGAAAATGACATGCTGAGGCTTGAGAGTTGTGGCATTTCAGATGGCATTTCTGATATGAAAAAGCCAGGCTCTGACTGTTCTGGAGTTAAAAACCAATATATACAGTATATATTACACACTGTGGTCTTTGAAGGGTGCTAAGAAAGTATTGTCCTCAGTTGTAGAGATGTCACAGTCTGTTACACAAGTCAAAGTCTGTTTACACAAAATTTTTAAACACATGTGTTTCTACCTGTGCCATTGGTTAGAAACTAGATTTTCCTGGCTCTCCAAAATTGTAGTTGTGTGTGCTGGAAAGATATATGGTATCTCAGAAGCGCAGTATTTTTTGAAAGTAAACAGCAGAGTTTTGGCCTGCAGGATGTACTAGTTCTATGTGACTGTTTCCAAAGAAGTCATTCTGCTGTTGTCACTTTTTCTTCTGAGGAGTTGGATTTTTGTTGTGTTTCTGGACAGCTACTTTGCGCTTGGAATTATTGTGGATTGGGAAATGCATCTGTTTATGCCTTATCTATAGGCAGTTCTTGAGCAAAATGGCCAGTGTGAGCTCATCTGCTTCCAGCATATTTACAGAAAAGCAAAGCTGGAATCTGTTCTCCCAAATGATAATGCTAAGAATGAAAAAGACAAGTTTTACACTTACTGTGGAGAGAAATGGCTGGCTGAAATGGGTTGAGAAGTGGATGTGCTTATGAAACATTCATTTTCTTTTATATGATGAAGAAAGGCAAGTTGTGGAGGAGGGCAGGGAACAGCTTTCAAGGTACTTTCGTGTGAAATTTGATAGACTTAAATGGATTTCAGTTTACACTCTTTCAGGACAATAATCCTCTCACTACTAAATCCAGACCAGGTGTTCATTTCAGGAGACTGGAGTTTCTGTTTCTTTTAATTAATGCTCTTCAGCTTCTCGTTTTGAAGCCAGGAATCTTGCTAGTCTTCTCAAGAGAATCTTCTAAGCTTGTACCATGAAGGTTGTTTTATGGCTCTTGTTCTGTCAATGTGTTGCAACTGCAGAGTTCTGGCTCTTCATACCTTGAATTTTTATGAGCATTCCTCCAATCCTTCCTATCGCCTATTTAAGAGGCAAGATCCTTTACATTTAGTTTCAGGAAATTGTAGCTGAGAAGCATATTTACATATTCTGGAAAAGATTCATGGCTTCCAGCAGTGCAACAAAATGTGGTCATTGAGGGAAAAGTGAAATTGATAACGCAGAACCAAGCAGTGATACTTCCTCCTGTAAGTAAAAATCCCACATAATTTCAATAAAACTGCAATATACATGGTAAATATTGATTAGATATTTCTGTCTTCAGGCAAACATTTTCTTGAAAATATGTGTCCATTTTCAAGATAAAACATAATATTTAAGTAATCTAGAGGTATTTATAGGTTCTCATTTATTGAACAGAAGGAGAAAGCAGTTAGGAAGAACCTTTTGTATTGAATTAAAAACACACTGGCTCAGATTTGACTTTCTGTTCTGGAGATTGAGGAATACACTCACCTTCACCTGAAGGTCAGATTCAGATTGGTTTTAACTGCAAGGGGAATGGGATAATAAATATTGAATAATTTCAGCCTTTGCTTGCATTGTTAAAAATTTCACAGAGAAAAATGTTTTACATGGTTAAAACATCAAATATCAAAGCATTGCACTTTTTCTGGTCCCTTTAAAGGCTGCAGACGTTAGGGCTTAATTTCAAAGAGGTAACTGGTTACATATTTCTAAATGCTCATGCTGTGATTTTTCATTGGGCTCATTTTAACAAGAATGTAGAAAGAAAACCTGGAGGACCAAAGAAGGATCTTGTTGTAGATTTACCATTCACTGACAGTCAGTCTGGAAAATTGACTTTTTGAACTTATGGTAGCTCAGGTTAGATGAAACACTTTCCCATATATAGTCTCTTTAGATATTAAAAAAATGCACTTAACTGCTGCATCTGATTAATATTAAAACACTTTAATTACTTGTATCAGTAATTTTCTGTTGCAAGCTGCTATTTGCTATTTTCCACATTGAATCAATATTTATGACCAAATATCAAAATTAGGCTTTGATCAGAGAGAGAAATTATAATTGCTTTTCCATATGAACTTTTCCTACTTTCCTAAGAGTTTGTCCCATATTTCTCAGCCAGGCTCTGAATTAATAAAATTAGTTGGTTTTTAATTTAATTATACTCCAAACTGATTTTATGCAGACAGCTGTAAAGGAGTTAGTAAAGAGCAGCTTTTAGAGTCTGAAGTGACACATTTGAGTCACAGGAGATAAAGAGTATATGAGTGTTTGTAAACAGTAATTATATACTGGTTGAATACAATTGAAAATAATAAAAAAAATAATAATATAAAGAAGCAACCAAGATCTTTTTCAAGATACACTTAATGTATAGTAAATGCCATTTCAGTAAAGGGGAATTTATTTTGCACATAAAAGCAGTTAAGCCTCTATTTTTACTGAAACTTCTAGAAAATAATCAAAATGAGAATACCTCCATGAATTTTCATTGGGCTATGTTTTTTCTCTGGAGTTTTAAGTAAAATGCAATGTTTACTAAACCATTGTTGTCTACAAAAGCACTGCCATTTCTTTTGATTTTGTATTCACAAATTGTGCACTCTGTGCATAATTCCAATGCAAATCAGCATCAAAAAAATCTCATATTTGATGCAATTGTAGTTGAGAAGTGATCAACATGCAGTTACACAGCCCATATTCAGCAATATGCCTGTGAATGAAACTTGGTGTACAATACTGCTGATAGCAGGTTACAGGAGTTCAAATCTTAAAGTTGTTCCAATGAACATGTTGCAATCACAGGTGTTTCCAGACCAGGTCTGCAAGCTATTTTATCTTTCTCCAAAACTTAAAGAATTGTAAGTAATCTGTAAGGATGTGTCTGCCACAGTTTCAAATCCCTGTCTGTGTTCTGGAGAGTTTTTAAAATGCTTTCTTCTGCCAAAGTAGAGTAAAGTGGTTTAAAAATAAAATATAGAGTTTAAACACATAAAAGTAAAACAACCCTCAAAATTTCTTTTCTCCATCCTCTGAATATCTTACATATAGAATGTAGTAGTGCCATTTGATTTACCTGTAGTCATGTATTTATCTTTTTTAGTGCACCTCTTACCTGGCTGTTAAACCGACTGTTTAAGCACTCATTTCTCCTAATGGTCTCCAGAATGTCCCACTGTACCCCCTCAAACTCACTACAACTAGCCCCTTTTTCACTCAAAACCCTCTAATTCTTTTAAAGAACACGGCAGTAATTCCCAATGTCAAATTTGCAACACCTGTTGAACCTATTGTAACTGTGGCTTTTACCCTTAGGAGTCTTTCCCTGAAATCAGTCACCAAGTGGGTCAGGTTGGAAGGGACCACAGTGACCTATCTGGTCCAACCTCCCTGCTCACGCAGGTTCATCCTAGAGCACATGGCACAGGATTGCATCCAGATGACTTTTGGATATCTCTAGAGAAGGAGACTCCATAATTTCTCTGGGCAACATGTTTCAGTGCTCTGTCACTGACTGAGTGAAGTTATTCCTCATGTTCAGGCAGAATTTTGTGTTTCTGTTTGTGCCTGTTGCCCGTCATCATACTGCCTGGTATCACCAAGAAGAGCAGGCTCCATTCTCTTGGCACTGTCCCTTCAGATACTTATATACACTGATAATTACTTCATTATTATTATGAGTTGTGATGCCTTTGTGGTAAAAAGTATAAATAACCCCTTAGTAGCAGAGATAGACCTTTGAAATATTTATAGAGATTTTAATTTAACTTCACAAAAATGAGAGATCCTAATGTAAATGTGTGTTGGCAGAGGTATTCATTATACATTGTTTCCTCAAGCACTTCAGGAATAAAAGGTACACTTAGGAGTAAATTCTGAAAAACTGAGTCCTTCAATAGTTTCATATAAAAAGCCACTGTCAATTCTATATTTATGTAATGTGTATAATCCTTTTATTTTATGCACTCAGGAATTAATCTCGACAGCTGATGAAGATCTTAATTAAGTAGTTGGTTAGAGTACATGTGCTTATAAAAATGGGAGAATTTAGACTTGGCTCAGAAATGTTAAAATAAATTATATTGTGAGCAATGTTTTCAAAGTCCATAGGTACAGTATTTTATACTACAAATAGATCTTGAATGATGGGGACAGTATCTGCTTACAGGGCTGAGAGCTGTGTGTATTTACTAACTATATTTCTGTATACCTGTATTTATCCATAAAGATGTATGTATTAAATTTGTATGTGTCCATGTATTATATGTTTGTATTAGAAGACTGATAATTCAGTGGATGTACTCTTTGGAATATTGTCTTTTTCCTGAGTTTACCTCAAATTAAATAATAGATTTGGTGTTTTCACCAATTCTTTCATCAAAAGGAACATCAGTCTACCAGTGCAAAACCTTGGAGGGCCATCAGCATCCTATGAGGATAACCATTTAGAGTGGCTAGAGGGAAAGAGAATAAGGACTGTCACCGGTGGTTGTTGGTACTACCAGCTGTACTACTTCACTATCAGCAACAGGTGGGGAAAGATCTCTGTTTTCTTTTGTGTTTTTTAAGAGGCCCAGTCAAAAAAATGGAAGTGTGATTACAGATAGACACTTGAACGTGAAGAAATTAAATCTGTAAAACTGATTGCTAGAAACTAGGCTTGAAAATGGCAAAATGGTATCAGCTAAAGCAGTGAAATATCTTTAAGGGGGGTATTATTAAGGAAAATATCTTCAAATAAATTAAAATCCCTCAGGCACTGCTATATATTTGTGGCTGGGAAATACAAGAAAAAAATTCTCTTTTATTTGTCCAGAAAAAAATTATGTTTTTTAAACAGGAGTCTGAAGCAAAATATTAACTGGTTCTTTTCCTCATATTCCTGAGATACTTTTCATCTCTTATCTTTGGAGATTCAAAAATGTAATTAAGATTGTTTTCTCTTTTCCTCTGTTTTTCCCTTTATATTTAATATAGAGATTTTGCTTTATTATAAATTCTTTTTGTCAGAAGCATTTTGCCTGCAGATGAATTTCTATATAGCAGGAAATAAGAAATTCTAATAATGTTTTAGTGTGAAAGGGGTTCAATTTATTCACAGAATTATTGCATTTAATATAATCAATGACAAGAGCTAAGTAAACCTGACCCAAATATATGGTGATTGCCCATTGAATGCTATTTCATATTGTGTGTCTGTAGTGGTTGGTCCCCTATATGTTATGGAAATTATGCAGGCCAGCCACCATGGCAGGGTTTGACTGTAGGTTTCTGCTGAATCTATAAACTATAGAGCGATTCTTCCATAAAGTCCTTTTTACTAATAGTGCCATAGCTCAAACTGGAACCTTGAACAAAGAATTCCCTGGGCAATTATACCCTTGCAATCTGAATTTCCCACCCCTTGTGCAGGAGTTCACACCAGTAGTAGTATAAGGCTTGGCTCCACCCTCTTTCTCATTGGGTCCTTTCATTTTCCAAAGGAACACAGGTGGGCTGTTTTTTTCTTAACTCTAAGGTTGCATCTCATCTGTTAATGAGTGTGCCTTCCATGGATGGAAGTTTTACTTCACTCAGTGAAAGTTTAACAGATCTAGATGAACATTCACAGCTTGTGGACTAAAGTTTGGCAAATTTAACTGCTAACACTAAGCAAGTTATGCTAAACAAAATGTAGGTAGGTAGCACACCAAGTTGTACAGCATGTAGATGTAGAAATGGAACTAGATATTCAAGGGACAGGGTGGATCAGAGGACTGCTAATGTAATCCAGGCCTTTTTGCCTGCAGGTCACTGGGTCATGTCTGTCTCAGGTTGGTAGTGACTAAAATTCATTGCTATCTAAAGCTTGGTCAGTGACCTACGTAAAATGAGTTGCTGCTCTTAGTCAACTTTCTATCGGAAAGGAGTTTGTATCACGAGAAACACCGTAACTGGCATCTTTTCTGATTGATAACTCTTTTAATGGGGCCAAGCACTCAATTGTCAGAGAGATGAGGCTTTGTTCTTTGCATGCTGTAAATGTTCATTGTTTCTCCTTAACAGTGCAGGTATTTCCATTTCACAGCAAATAAAGAAACCCCTGTATTTAGTGTTTCAGTGTCACGTGTGACCTCTGGGCCATGCTGTTACTGTCTTGGCTACTTCAACATTAGAGGAAAACATGTATGAACACTTAGAGCTTACAGTCTTTGATCCCTTAAGGAGGTAGGAAGATGCTTGGGGCCAAATCCTACAGTACTTTGCTACTTCATGCTATCCAGATCCTTTGTGCTCCTACATAATCCTGCAATGACTACACGAATCTTCTCAGTTTCTCATGTTTTCTCATGTTTCTTACAGAAACTTTTACCATTTAGAGTATTCTCCTAAAGCATATTTCCTTTCCTTTTCTTCTCCCCCTTTCCCTTCCCAATTGTTAAATTTTAGGGTGATTTACTGAAGCCATTTGTAGCTGCATTACATATTCCCACTTTCTATTACAGCAATGCACATAGAGGGACACAGCCATGGTAGGGAAAAACTGAGAAACTGTACAGAGACAGCAAGGCAGCACACTGCTGTACTCAGGTCTGAGGTAATTTCATAGGCAAATCTGAATACAGGAGGACTGTGGGGAGCTTTAAGGATGCTGCAAAAACAATGGGTTTTCCTCTGTTGTCTAGGAAAGTATCACACAGCATTTTTGACTATTCCCCAGAATTTTGCTGGCAGATTATATTTTGCATCCCCTTCTCAGGAGGTGGGGGAAAGTCACCATGAGGCCAGCATGTTTCTGGAAGGTGGGTTGCAGTGTTTGTAGTAAAGTACTGTTTTCTTTTTAGTTTTCATTTGAGAAAACCATAATTCTTCCTTATAATTTACTCTAGCCCATATGCCCACTAACTCATGACTGAGGGATCACCTCTAGGGTTCAGGGTTTTCAAACGAGGATCTGTATAACAGGGTATATCACACAGATAAGAATACTTATTTAGGTACATAAATAAATGGTATCTAAATTTTGGAAATAAAAAGCTTCTGCACTTTTTCCAGCACTATTTAAAAATTTGACTATTTAAAATCTAGAGCAGCACAATACAGTAAGTAATAAAGACAGTGATTTCAATTTCACTTTCGCTTTCGCTTTCCTTTCACTTTCGCTTTCCCTTTCGCTTTCATTTTGCTTTTGCTTTCTCTTTCGCTTTCACTTTCACTTTCGTTTTACCTTTCACTTTCGCTTTCAATTTAGCTTTCGCTTTCACTTTCGCTTTCACGTTCTCTTTTGCTTTCGATTTCGCTTTTGCTTTCACTTTGACTTTATCTTTCACTTTCGCTTTCGAGTTCGCTTTCACTTTCGCTTTCACTTTCACTTTTGCTTTCACTTTCGCTTTCTGTTTAATTTCAGATAGATGTTTTCTTTCTGCAAATGTATGCTAGAGGAACTGAAAAGTTATGTATAAATAAAATAGGGAAGACAGGCTTTTTCATGTTGCGTTTAATACTTTCTTCACAAACAAGAAATGTTTCTCTTGGAACTGACTGTTATGCAGCGTACTGTTAAGTTTCTTGAACTGTTTTAGACTTCTGTTCTATAGAATCCTATGGGAAAGTTCTCTACTTTTCTTTCTGTAAGAGGTTTGGATGTATTGAAACTGGTTATGTCTCCTCCCCTCCCATATTAATTAGAAATATTTCCTTGCCAATTTACACACTTTTTTCCTTTTTTTTAAGGTAGCATGAGTATGCCCTCCTGTCTTTATTATTGGTAAAAATCCACATGGAATTTTAAGGAAGAGAAGATTTGAATTGTTCCTTTAATTTTTCATCTAATGTCCACCAGGTATGTTCTGCTAATTTTGGGATGGCTAGTAATTGCAAAGAAAGATGTACAACCAAGGCTTATATACAAAGACCTCGATGCCGTTCACTAATTACCTAGAGTAGCTGAATAAATCTCTCGGATGCAACCTGACATTAAAAGAATTTTCTTCATAATGAGCTAGAGAGGATTTGAAATAATTTCTTCAATTCAGGTTAAGTTATATTTAGTGAATAATTTTCTTTTTTCACACAGAATTTAATCTAGCATTAGTATATTACTGACAGAGACAAGCTGAAAGCTCCTTCCAAAGGAAAAATTCCTTTCATGTTGATCTTTCCCAGCCACTTAAAATAGATTTTTTTATAGTTTCCTGATAAAGGAACATTCTTGTAAGAATTTTAATCTGTTCTAAACTTTGTCCTTCCTAGCAGATATTTGTTATTCCTTATTGGGTGCTATACTCTATTCTCACAGTACAAACAAAAGTACAAGCATTATATTTTTTCTTCTGATTCTTTTCTATGTAACTAGAAAATTGTGTAGCTTTATAATTCTGCACAATGTGGGAACATTTGCTCTCTGTCTTCTCTATGGGGGATTAATTTACAGCCAGACTGACCCAACAGAGCTGAAAAGTCCGTCATAGACATAGAAAAAGAAAAGGGAACACCTATATTCTTTCTATATTGAAATCTGTAGAGCCTCTAAGCAGAGGCTTTTCTTTTGGGGGTGGTCCGCAGCATCCCTAGAGCCCTTGTGAGGGATTCACATCTTGGAGAACAGAATCACAGAACTATACAATAGTTGGAAGTGACCTGAACCACCATCTAATTACAACCTCCCTGCCATAGGGAGAGGTGCAATTCACTAGATCAGTTTGCTCAGAGCTCCATTTAACCTGGCCTTGCACAGCTCCAGGTATGGGGCACAATGAATGCAGCAGAATGAGGTAGAGAGTTTTCCGTATCTGGTTTGTACTTCTGGAATGTATTCAGCTGCTCACCTTTCACTGGAATGTCGTCAACAACCACACTCATAAGTAGATTTTACTCTGCTAAATAATGACATCTCTCATCACCCTGGTGAATCCAACAACTCCCACATGTTCTGTTCCCCCACACCTCCAGAGAAAGCCTCCAGCCAACAGAGGGAGCTCCTGCTGTTGTGGGAATCAGGGGTCTAAAGCACCATGGTTGGAAGGTCTGACCTACAAGTACCTTACTTGGCCATAGGCAAAGACTTCCTTGCTATTAAAAACAGGTTCGTCCCTGGTGGCAAATACAATCCTGGAGAAGGGAAGAGTATTTCCAAAGAGATCTGCAGGCATCATCCTTCTAAACCAGGCAAACTGGGTGAAACTGGACAAAGGGGAGAATTGTGGAGTCATTACTTACCAGTACTCATTTTCTTCACTCTGTTTCTTAAAGAAACTAGAATGTAGAAAAAGTAAAATTTTTTAATTTTGTTGGTGGATAATGACTGGGAGGACAGCCTGTGCTATTGTGCAACACCAAATAATGGCATGTAATTGCTCTCCACTTTACTTTCATCAGAGTTTTCCTTGTATTTTACAAAATACTAAACTTGAAATATGGCATTGTGATATTGTACCAAGAAAAAAAAGCATCAGGCTTTTATGGGTTGCATTTATGCAATCCTCAGGATACTGGCAGTGCAAATATTAGAATTTAAATAATTAAAAAATAAGCAAACAAAATAAACCACAATAATTTGGAAATCCAGGCACTGTCTTTTCAGGATTTGTTATCCCACACATTTCCAGTATTGGAAAAATCTCAAAATGGGATTACTGGAATAAGGGACTTTTCAGACTGCCAAAGCTGTATTACACATATCTCTGACTCTTATCGTCCTAGTTATTTACACTGAAAACAATATCCCATATCCTTTAAAATAAGGGAGAATATTTTTTGTGGAATATGCTGAGGAATTTACCTACATAATGTAGCTTAAACCAATGTAGCTTTAAAGCTTGAGTTGCTTTTCTCCATCTTTATTGTCACTGGTAGCACTCCTTAGAAGTGCTCGAGACATTTGTATGAACAATTGAAAAGAAGAACAAAAAAGCTGAAACGCCTACCCACGAAAAAAGCCTAACTACCTCACCAGGAGTCTTCTGGAATGAGGCACCTACAAGAAAGACCGTAAGTTCTTAAAAGTTGTTCCACAGCTTTTCATATTGATATTTGATATGGGATAGAGCTAAGAAAAAAAGAAATCTTTAATAAATAAGAACTTTTGAGAATGGATAAAATGTTTGTTAATTCTGACTACTGATTTTGAGAGCAGATGTAAAACTTATTTTCTGCATGTGCTGAATAGTTGCAAGCTGTAGGTCTTAGCAAAACACTGAAAGCTAACCACCAATTAAAAAGAATTCTGCAATCTACTGTTGCATATTTCCAGCAATAAAGTGTCTTAAATTCACTGTTGTCAGTGGTAACTTCTTTTTATTGTAACCTAATAAGGTTAGTGCTTAGCTACTATGACTCTTCCTATTACAAAATCATTCTCAACAATCATACCATGAAATTATTTGTGAAGTCCCTTCATTTAATCAGCACACTCAAGTGGGGAAAAAAATTCTGCAGCCATGAAAAGAGGTTTTGAAACATTGTTGAAAGCAGAACACTGATGAAAACCACTGACCTTTTGTTTCTAAAAGAAAAAAAAAGATCTGTTTGAAGATAGGTGCAGGTAATTTATAAGGTATTTATAAGGTAACTAAATAACATCCAGCATAACACTGCTCTTAGGTGAAAAGTATTCTGACCAGGCATTGGTTTGCAACAACTCATTTTGGGTTTGTCGTGCTTCGCTAATCTGGAACATGTTTCTTTGAAGTTCTGAGCACACCCATCTTGATTGTAAAGACTTCTGTTAGATTAAGCGCTACAAAAAAAAAAAAAAAAAAAAAAAAGCAGCACATTCTTCTAAAAGTAGAGCAAATGGTGGTACTTTCCTAATCTCCTTTGTACTACTTATCCTTGATTACTATTTCACTTTAATTCTTAATCCTTAAAGGCTGAAAAAAAAAAGGACATTGATGTAATTGGAATGAAAGTAGCTCCTTTTTGTGAGGTGTATTGAGTTCAAGCAGTTCTGAGTCAAAATTAAGATTATTTGATGCATCAGTGTGTTTATTTCTTAAATCCAATGAGGTCTGCTTGTATTATGTACTGTTTCGTTCTTATCTTCAATACTTCCTTGGAGTGCTGCTAGATTTAAGTGAAAGAAAATGGGTTTGAAGACTAGATTATAATGTCATCTGTATTAAAACAAAAAAACTCTATGTGAAAAATGCATGGCTACAGAAGTAATTATTTTTCTCCTCCAGTTTCACAAAAAAATCATTAAACTGCATTATACATTCCACTTAATAATTTTGCTTAATGCTACAAAATGTATTTAATTTTGTACTAAAGGATAAATGGTCAGTGACTCACATATATTAATTCAGGAACATCTGCCTGCTTACAGATAAGAGTCAGGGGAGGAAGTCAACTATGTTGAAGCTCTTTCTTGAAAAACAATGTTTTCCTATATTGTGGAAAAAAAAAAAAAAAGCAGCAGCAGTAGTTGATTAGTGGATTGCCATTATTTCTCAGATGTCATTATCTGAAGAAATGCTCAGGTGCTTTAAATCCTTGCTGTGTCAATCTCCAGTCTTGAAGTATTTTGGAATTGTTGATTTTTTTGTATTGCTGACAGTCTAAACTGAAGAAGTATATGAAATTCTCACATGGTGAAATTAAAATGACCTCCATATTGTGTTTGACTTTTGTTTTGGTCTGTCTTGTGTTTTAGGGTTGGTTTTGTTTTTTTGGGTTTAAGGACTGTACAAAGCCAGTTTATTTATTCTGACTTCTTCAGAGGTGAGGAAGAAAAAGAAAAAAAAAAAAAAGAAAAAGAAATGAAGAGAAACGAAGACAAATGTATGCAGTCCCAGGAAGGAATGTTGTATATTGTGAGCTTAAGAGAAAAAAAAATGTTGTTCTGCTCAGATTCTTTTTGTTTAAACATAAACTACAGCCCATTTTTGGCCTCTTTTAAGGGATTGTTAAACACTGGTGTGGTGGGGAGGGGAATGTAATTATTGTACACTGAGGGTAAGTTGGTTTCACCCAAAGTGATTTACTTTTCACAAATGTAATGCATAATGAATGTATGGTGAATGTATAATGCTTTTCCTTGCAGTGCTTGTTATCAGACGTAGCCAATGCTAAAATTTTATTTTCACATACAATGTACTTTATTCTAATTAGAGTAAATTAATTTGACCAGAAAAAGAGAGATAACAGTGCGGGAAGAATGTGAATGATAGTCTGCAAACATGCAGAGAGACAAAATGGAATTAGTTTAGAATTTTTTTAATGATTGTCCTTTTTAATAGCTGGGTGGGGTGGTGACTGAGACTGTATTTTCAATTACTTTTCAGGTCATTAATGTTGATTACATTCTTCTTCTAACCATAACTCTTTATTTAATGAAAATGTATGCTACCCACTAAGCAGGCATGTAGTTAGGGAACAATACAGCAGGATTTGATTGCCCTATTAACAATAATCATCGTGAGACTTTGGGAGTAATAATTTAATGACTTCTTGCACTCTTGTTCTACTTTTTGGTAGTGTTCATTCAGCATGTACTACAGTGATATCTCTAATGAAATTTAAACTTGCCAGAAAGCATTATTAGCTAGAGATAGGCAGGTACTGAAATACCAGACCTCACAGGGCTCCAGGAACTGCCATTAAAATACCTCTGGACCAGGTAACTCAATTTGAATAGAACAAGGTGGCATCTCAGAAAGAGAGAATTAAATAATTTGCAATGACTGACAGCGTTAATGCGGAGGAGACAGGGGGCTGGAGAGGAGAAAGAAATGTTGTTTTGTTTGGTTTTCTTTCTCCTCCTCAACAATTCACAATTGTTGCCAGCCTTGTGAACAAAGTGCAAGGCAGATGGCACAGAGCTGGAACTGACCCAACCAGAGCAAATGATGGGACTGCTAAAAGGTTCCCTTTTGTGGGGCTCAGTCCTGCTTACAAACAGGTCAGCTGTCAAACTCTCACTTGATGGATGCAGCTCCTGTTCCCTAAAATATTCACTCTTCTGCATTCTGAATTGACCAGTAAAAATTGTTTTGCTGACACAAAGAATAAGCTGTCAAGGAAGACATTTTACTCAATCTCCTATGAAGAATTAGAGTTAGGGAAATCAGCTGCTGCTGTTCCTTGTGCCCTCAACATTTCTTTGAGCCAGAATAGAGAACTCTGTGTTTCAATTATCTGGCTGCATTTTGCACACGTTTTCTCCTTGCTCAGCTAATTTTTTGAGCTTTGTTATACACATTCAAGCTGAAGAATACATTCAGTAATGCTGTACTGGGAAGAAGCCTACCACAGAATGATGTCAAACACAGAAAGAGGGTGTGCTCTGAGCATCCATCCTGGGCACTCACTCTCTGAGCTGTGGTGGCTGAGGTCAGCTGCATGCTTGCCCATGAAACCCAAGATAACTCTTTTCCAAAACACATTTCAGTCAGATGATGCTTGATGTCGTAAATATTTGATTATATGAGTCCAACAACTGAGACTCTATCAGTGAGTGGGTGAGAGTTCCTGCTCCATTCCAGTGAGAATTTAAACTTTACCGTGCTTTGCTGAAATTAATCTCTCTAACACCAGGCTGAGGCTCTCAGAGGCCTCTCATGAGGCCAATAACCACACTGTGGCTGGGGGGCAGTAGCTAAGGGATGGAAGTCTGTGAAGAGGCAGCTTCCCAGAACTTCAGTGGCATAACTGCTGATCAGTAAACCTGCTGCATCTCAGCTGGGATCAAACTATAAGTCATTTACTGCATTGGCTGAAGGCAAACATTCCCACTTAGAGTTGAAGGATGGTTTAACAAGCTGCTCTTTTTTATATTCCACTAGTTGCTAACTATCTCAGAGCCTGAAGTTTGTACTTGGTTTGTTGTCAGTCCATCAACTGCTCATGTTGCAGAAAGGAAGAAATGTAGCCTTGTGATCTAAAGTAAATTAATTTTCATCTCATGCCCAATCATGTTTTCATTATAGCTAAAGCATACTTTTAACATACTTTTCTATTTTTATATAAATAAATATATAAAGAGAATATAAGAGAAACATAAGAATATAATATTATGAGGGTATAAAAGATGTCATGCTTACTCTTCAAAGACCTTTTTGCATCATCTCTTTAAACTGCTGTGGATAGGAATAATTCCAGACACAGAACAGAGGGAAGACTGTAAAAAGTTAAAAGGTAGTCATTATGTCCTAGAAGGCAGTAAAAATGTATATTTATTCTTGTTATCTTTACAGTATATGCCAACTGTCTAAGTAAAATTCCCTACACGTGTCAAGAGTATTCAATATAATTCTGTATTTAATGTAAATATGGAAGCAAAAGTAGATATTCATATGATTAAGAAGGTTATATCCAGCACTGAGACTTGCTCTAAAATTTCTTCAGCAGGCAAAAGTGGCCAAAACCCTTATCCCTGACCTCTGGTTCTGTGCAGCACTTGCAGGTCAAACACTTCTAGTAGTTATCAGGCCAATTGAATACATGCTGTACCATTATCCCAGGAAAGAATCTTTCTGGCTTTGAATGATTTAAATATTTCTGCACTCCAGTAATGTTCATTTCAGTAACTGACACCTTATCTCATTATTCTTGAGATCTTTTAAGAGAGGAATAAGACTGACTTTAGTAGTTAGTTAACTGATTGTTGTTTGGGCAAGTAGTAGGAAAAAAAATGTTTGATGGTTTGTGGTCTTTTAATGTTGTATCACAGAAAATATGAGGAGAAAACCTAGTATTAAGAAGACACAGTCTTGTAAGGCAGTAAAAACCGTATCAGCATTGGAAGGCAGCATAACAGGAAGTGTTGGGAATATCAATCACTGCAAATGTTTCTTTATGCCCTATAAATTCACTCACCACAGTCTGACTGACATACAATGTCAAAGCCAGCGTTAATAGACACAGTATTTCACTCTTAATGCTCCAACCAAACCTGATGTTTTCTTCTATTTGCAAAGCACCATAATTTCAAGTCAAAGAGAAAGGGTTTTACTTTACAGCATTTGTCATGTCTAGGAAAAGCAGTGATGACTCCTGTGGAGTGGCTGTGGTCACACAGTAGCAGCTACAGTGCTGCAGTTCTGTCAGTAAGCCAGGCTTTGGTCACTTCAATAAAATTCTTGTTTATTGGTTAGAGTGGCAGAGAGCATGGCCCTTGATTTTTGTTGTTGTTGTTGCTTGTTTCTTTGGGTTTTTTTTGTAAGTGTGAGTCTACAAGACTTTTTCCTAAATATTCTTCATTCTTTACATGGACTCAGAACCACATAAGCTGTCTTGTATTTTTTTTACATATATTTCATCGTTCTTTGTATCTGGTGAAGATTTGTCAAAAATTATTTAACCTGCTCAAGTGTACTACCAGGTATTTATTATACCAAGTGTATCCATTTCAAGAGCCTTTGTCTTACTTGTTCATGTGGCTGGTCTTCACTTTCTCCCACTTCATTCTACATGTTAGTCTAAAATTTTATAGGGAAAAAAAAAATATGTGTCCAGGCATTTTTCATCTGCTGCCACACAGAGCAAGCAGAGTTTGAAAAGGTACATTTTCAATCTGGCTTTGGCAACCTTTCCCAGCTCTTCAGTTAAGTGGTTCTTCATCTTCCATCTGTCCTATTAGGCAGAGACACCTTTGTCAAGCACAGGGAACTGATTTGTATGATTTCTTTCAGATGCCTGCCTTGATTACCCTATCTGTTAGCAACCTATATTGCTTACTACAGAGAGTTTTCTGAATATCTGAGGCAGATATCAAACAGCTGGATCTAAATCTTTTTCCACAGAAGAACTCTGATATTAGGAAAATTATAATCTGTTTTAGTCGTACAACATTAAAAGTGTTGTTTGACATTTAAAGGATTGTTTGGTACAGATCTTCCACTGGATTTAAGTTGGGTTGCTTTTGGAATAGTATTTGAAAGGGAAATAAAATCTTCAAGAGAGTTTTAGAAGTTCTCTCAGAAAATCGAAAACAAAAGTATAGTTTGTCTGATAATTATTCCCTATAAAGGCTTTGATTTTAATTCTTGATAACTCCCAGAACTTCTAAAGCATAAAAAGAGAATTAAAAGAGCTTGGCAACTTGGGGGTTTAGGGTTATAATCACATTGATGGTAATATGATTAAAAATCGGGAGGCTTGCTAGAATCACTGATTCCATGTCACAATTTAGGGCAATTGAGAAAGTGTGATAGTTCTTGCACCTCAGTTTTGTAGAGCAAACATGTTAATTCAATTTACTTATCTGACTTAAAACCTCTCCAGACTGAGGTGGGAGGGAAGAAGGCAAACATCACTTCTGCCGATAAAATATAATAATTGTGGAAAATGAGACAGAGTTTTTTATATGATTAAGAAGTAAAGAACAAGCAGGTGGTTTTTAGGGTGTTTTCCTTTAATGTTTTGCAATCTTACAGCTTACATTATTTCTCATTATTTCTTTGACACTTACAGAAGTGTCCAAATTCTCTATATTCTTCAGTTTTGGAGCTTCTCTAACTTATTTTTTATTTTGGTTTGCATTTCTAACATCTCCAGAGACTTAACCACTTTACATTCCTGTTTATGTATCACTTATTTGGCATATAACCATGGGAACCCTTTTCTGTGGGCACTTTTTCCCTTAAATTTCTTCTACTCATACTGCCACTGAAAGCAGGGATTTGAAGATGTCCAGGCTAATTCAGGGTGGTTCATTTCTTCTGGAAATTGTTGTGATTCACAAGGATACTGAATTTTTTGAGGCTGTAATAGCTAAGAAATGGATATCTCCCCACAAAAGGATTGACAGAGCTGCAGGAAACAATTCCGGACGTGCAAGGGGAAGTTATTTAAACATGAGAAATGTGCACCAGTTTAGGACACTCACTTGGCAAACAGTTGGGTGAAAGACATTGGTAGTGGCACATAATCTTACAAAAAAACCAGCAAACAGCTTGAGAAATATTTGTTTGGTTAGGACTTTTTTAATCTGTGGTGTAGTATCAGAGGAAATAGGAACTGTGTGAACTTCCCAGTATCATCAGTTGCCAGAACCTTTTCTTACCCCAGCTGTATCACCATAGCACCACGAACTCTGATATAAGTCCAGTGGTGGCAGAGAGTAAGTATGGATTTCATAATGCATGTGCAGCTAATTGTGCTCCCCGGATAACTGCAGTTTCCCCATATTTTTATGGTGTCAAGTTAAGCAGTTTCCTACAACTACCCACACAGATGTGTGATAGTAATAATCATTTAAAAAAAAAAAAATCAAATTAGAACCTCCAGTAGGAAATGAAGGTTTTGGGAAATTGTTTCAATGAATGTCAGTTTTTAGCAAAGCAGTAGGACTGAAAACTGGCTATTTTCAGTTTCTCCGTTTCAGTGTTTTATGTAAGAAAACTTTAATATCTGTATCAGTGGAGGTTGTTTTTATTTTTGTAAAATCCAATTTTGTTTTCATTATTAACATTTTGAAGACTACTACTAATGATAATAACAATAAATTATAATATTGCTTAGAATCCAACTTTTAGAAATTGCAATTTTGAGTTATTTGATAATTTAAAAATATGACCAATCATTCATAAGACAGATTTTTTTTTTTCCCTGATAAAATCTCCATAAAAGTACTTTATTGATAGAAAGGAGGAAATTTACCATGGCACCAAGTACTGGTGAATCCAAAGCATAATCAGTTTCTTACACCCAGTTTCTGGGTGAATCAGATTCTTGTTCTCTTTGGACCCAATCCCTACGTTATTTATTAATGGTAACATGGTTTTTTACAATTTTTCCAACTGTCTCTTTCTGTGGGCATATTTGTTTAGGTACAGCTGTTTATATTTTCAAATGTCTTTATTTACACCTGAAAAATATATTTGTGGAAAACATTCGATTTTCTAGGCACTAGACTGGTGGGGTTTTTTCTGTTGAATTTATGCTTATGTAGTCCACAGGGTATAGGTTATCCACATGAGATACACAGTAATGGATGCTGATAAATTCCTGAGGAATCAAAGAGCACTGGGCTTGTTTCCTTAAATAAAATATCAGTCTTCACCAAGATGCCTAGAAATACTTACTTTCTATCTATCTACAAAGGTTTTGGATGCCTTGCTAAGAACACTAGGAAAATGTTTTGTACACACTGCATCTCCACAGACATCACAGTCTTTGCTTTTTGAAATTATCACTGTTGCCTTTAACAGCATTAACATTAGATGGAGCCTAAATCAAGACTTCCAGGGTTGTGAGAGCACCTGGATTTACTGCATATCTTAGTCACCTCCTGACATACCTCCAGGTTTTATCCTGTTATATCTTAATCCTCCCCCAAGTCCAAGTTTCTGGTGGAAATGCAGCTGGAATTTGTCAGGTTTGTCACCATCTTGCTTAGTCCAAACAAAATGGGCCACCAGGGCTGTGAATTGCATCTGTTCTGAAGTTTGGACACACACAGTGACATTTTGCAATAGTTCACCATTGAGATGATTCTGAACTATGCCGTTGTACCCACTAAAAATTTTTTTTCTCTTGAGTGTAGGGCCTTTTTTTAATAAATATCCTTAAAAGAAATATGGTCAGTGAGATAAGTGCATTCAAAAACTTAAAAAGAGGTATTCGAATGCCAAAATGTGTGATTTGACCATAAACTATCTATATGTAAGCAAGAAACTTGATATTAAAAAGAAATAAATCTGTAAGGGCTGGGCTTTCCAAAGAGAGAACCAAATGTGAAATGGAACAGAAATAAGTAGGTTTGCAAATACACTTTCTCCCTATCCACTCTGTCCTGGCAGCAGATATTCTTCTTAAGTTTTGTCCTCAGCCTGGGAACAAGGTATTTATGGGAATAGCAGGAATTCAGCAGTCTCCAAGTCCTCAGGAAACGCTGCTTTTCTGTTTCCCAACCTTGCTGAATGCTTCTGGCCACATGGATCTTCCTGCATTTTCTTTCCTTTTCCAGGTTGCCATGTGCTAGCTAAATTTACATTGCAATGTTTTTGATTTGGTTTGGGGTTTTTTTTTGTTGTTGTTGTTATTTTTTTCTTTTTTTTGTTTAGGTTTTGGTGGGTGGTGTGGCTTTGTTTTGTTTTGTTGTTTTGGTTTTTGGTTTTGCTTGTTTGTTTGGGTTTTTTTGGTTTTGGTTTTTTGTTTTTTGTTTTTTGGTTTGGTTTGGGTTTTTTTTGTTTTATTTAATTTTATGTTTTGGCCTTAGATAGTGCAAAGGGTATTTGCATTCAATTTTAAAATCATCCTTTCCTGATTACTGCTAGCTTTGGTAGCATATATTACGTAATTTAAGTCTGGCTGGAATTTCAGATCATAAAAAGCAGTATTTTTCTGGAGTCACAAAAAGATGGAGCCTAGGAACTTCTGTTTTGTTTGGGTATTTTTGAGGGGTGAGGAGAGTTTAATGACAGTTTTGTCCCAAGCCAAGAAATTTGAGAATCAGTGAGACATTCCTCTTTCTGTTTTCTTAACAGAGCTTACACACTGACTTTATTGTTTCTTCTAAAGTCCTCAAGCAGTTTAGCATTGTGCTATCCTCTAGCTCAGAGGTGATAGTGATACTGTGGTATTGTCAAAATAATGGTGACACTGCAGATGAGTAAATACATGGTGGATGTCACATATATTTTGTCTCCTAACAAAGCTTTGGAGCTGGAAGAAAGAGAATAATGTGTGTACAACCCTTAGGGAGCCTCTCTGGTCACTCCTCTTCTCACTTAATTTTTTTTTTTTTTTAATTTACATTTCTAAAAATTGAGCTTTGTTAAAGACGTTTGGCTTTTATCAGTGGGCTGGCAAAATATGGTTTCCCTGAGGGATAATGTATATGAAAAAAGGGATTATGTGAAACACTGCAATAATACTGTTGTGATGGGATCTTGCAAGATGAGGGAGACTGAGGAGTAATGTGCTACAGTATCTTCACCCACTTTGGCTTTAGAACAACCTGTCCATGAAGTCAAGTGCTGCTCTGTGAGTAATTCAATTGCCACCTAAGAAAGGAAAGGTGGATTTGTAGTTAGGATGGCCAAGGAACTTGGACTCCATTCTTACCTTAGCCACATTTTTCCTGTCAAATCTTAGAAAAAGGATTTGACCAGCCCCACAGGTAAAAAAATTATTGTTATGTTAATGTTATGGTTTCTCAAGCTTTTTATCATGCATGTGCTAAAACCTTGGCACAGGTAAATCCCTGTTAGATATGATCTATGATCATATATGATCTATTTATATCTTTTTTTCAAAAAAGATATAAAATCCCAAGTTTTTCTCGTGCTCTGTGTCTTGGACTGCATTTTTCTATGGGTCTTTCAATATGCCCCAGATGCAACCACATCTAAAGCTGACTTATCTGTTGCAACCTGTCCTGTTACTAACAGACAACAGTCTATTCTTTTCACACTGGACTATAAAAAGTCACCAATTTGTATGCACAAAGCAGTGTTTTGGGGGCCAGTCTGCAGCTCCTTAGCTTCAGTTTCTCCATGGGCAAGATACAGAGTCTGATTTATAAATAGTGGCAGAGGCTGATGCCTGGTAGGACCTCAGTAATCCAGCCCTGGTTGGGTAAAATTTGTTATTAACTCAAAGGTCCTGTAATACTTCTCTGTAAAAGCATAAATGGCTTCAAATAGTACCTCCCCAGATTAATGACTTTCCTGCAAATCAGTACAACAGCCACCCACTGCAGGAGTAGCTCTGTGAAATAAGCATAATGATAATCAAATCTGATGTATGCTGAAAAAGGTGACCTTTTTGCATAAGTCTTTAATTCTAAATCTCTTTCTTCACTTTGTGGTATTTATTTGTTGCCAGCGATGCTAGGGGTGCAGTGAAACAAAATGAAATCTGCTTCCAATACAACTTTAGATTCCCATTAGAGTAAGTTTTGAATCATTAAACAAAGAAAAGAAAAAAAGAAAAAAAATATATAATGGTATTCTTTGTTTTCCCCCCTGTGGATGAGGTTTACAGCAAGAAAGCAAATGCTAACTTATTATAAGAAGTAGCCGGCCATCCACTCGATATCACCTTTTCAATTGAAGGGGAAATAGCATTCTTTTTCATTAAAGCCACTTCTTTTATTTGTGTTAAGCATATGCACTCATTCAGTAGAGTCTCTGCAGCAGATCATAAATTAAATATGAAATAATATTTAAAAATCCATACACAATGCACACAGAATACAAAAACTTTGTGCAATTATTGCTGAGCTTTTGTATTCACTGTAATATCTACTCAGAAAAAAACCCAAAATCCTCACTATGTTTTTTCTGCAGAAGTAAATAAGAGGTGCTTTTGGGACTTTGGTCACGGTTGTTTGTGGAGTTTTTTCCTTCACTTTTCTGTTCCTCAGTCCATGAAGTTGCTTTGTTTTTTTCTAAAATGCAGTTTGCTATTGCACCTTAACCAGTAAGGTAATTAAAAGCTTAAAGCTTTAAATTAAAAGCTTAACGCAGGAAGATTTATCCAATTCTTTGGAATTGGCACCAGAAGTTCAGGTGACCTTTTTGTCTTTATGTAAACATTTGTACTGGCTCTTCTCTGATTTTGGTGTATATCCTCAATCATATTGGAGGTGGCAGTCTTCTGGAGATCTTATTCACCCCATGACAACAAAAAATGGGGATAAGTCCTAGTCCTCAAATGCAATAAATCCATAGCAAGGTACTGATTTTAAATGAGTCTGCAAAACTGTGTGCTTACTTTAGCTTAGAAAATGGCAAAGACTCTGTATAATCCAAGATCAGGATGTTTTTGTCCACAATTTTAGAGCAGCTTTAAAACATTTATTGGCAAAGCAGAGCATTTGGTGCCAGATAGATTGCTCTTATTCTTAGCTCTGTAGCTGCAGACTTCTGGCTTCACCACGACCTACTGTTGCAGAAGATGGCATGTCCCAAATTTCATTTCATGAACATCTGGGGTGAAGGTTGTTCTTGGAAAAAGGTGTTGTCAGTAAAGATGGTGTCAGAAAAAAAAAAATCTTAACACATTAGCTGATCTCAAACCTTGCAAATACTGAAAATAAGTGGTTTACACATGAATATTCCAAAATTGTAACTGTTGTCAAATTTCACAAATATTTGGGAAGGAGTGATAGAACTTTGTCAGTATTTTAGTGGTAGGTAATAAAGTCTATCTCTCCTCTCTTCTGGGGAGAAACCTTCTTTTTTCCACATCTTATTGTGAAACTAATGAAGTAGAAATGGTCACTGTTGAGCAGTATTTTCTTAAAGCAATTTTCTCCTTCCCTGGGACATGCAAAGTTATTTTCAGTGTCAGTAAAACTATTTACAGTGATTTTATAGACTTAGAAGATCTGATGTTGTTTATGAAAAATCTGCTACTCTCTTTTCTTAAATCTGACTTTTAGTTGATTCATATTTGCCATGAACTAGTACAAACTGAAAATTTTAATGAGGGTAATAGGATTGGGGCAGGGAAAAGCATTTCAAAACTTTTTTGTTTGGGAATATTTTTCTTTTTCCAACTAGGTGTTGAAATATATCTAACTTCCTATAATAAAATAGTTTTATGTTAAATATTATGTGATTATGTTACCTTATTAACTTCTTCTGCATCTGTTCCAAAAGAGAACAATTGCAGAAAGAGACTCAAGCAATAATCTCAGAGATCCAACAGAAATTATTTATTTATAAGGCCAGATACCATCTGGCATTTAAACACTAAGTGCAGTCAAGACTGAACTGTGTTCAAAGGAATTTTATATAGTGAGTTGACTAAAAGACAAGGACAATCTGCAGTGCAAGGGCTGAGCACAGGCCAGAGGGAACTTTCCTTGTTGAGAGATGTGCTGAATGAAAGGCAAAGTGGGTAAGAAGGTGTTTATGGTTCCTGTCACAGAGGGTTTAGTTTGTTATTTTTACCACTTTTCTCCTTAGAGCTCCTCCAAGAAAGTTGAGCAAAAAATGCCATATCTAAAGTCTCATGGAAAGTTTGGTTACAGACCCCAGAACCTGCAAGAGAGGGAAGGAACCCTTTGTTTATTAATATTTCTTCTTGACCAGGCTGCACAGCTGCAGGAAGTGCTGTGGTGCAGTCCTCCAAGTGATTTTATATCAGTTCCATTTCCACAAGGCCAATTTCGCAGCATATATGCTCTTGGATCCCCTTAAAAATTAACAAGCCTGATCATTCCCTTCTCAGTTCCTCATATTTTTTCTTCCACCCGCAGTAAAATTTTTTTTTCCTTCCCTTTCTCTATGGACAGCCCATACTGTGATAGGCAGAGGTGTCTTTCTCCATTTAGATCATAGAAGAAATAGAATGGACCAGATCAAGTATAAACAAAATATAAAGTGAAAGAAATAAGTAACATCCAAGCAGGGAGTGTATTACTGTGGGTAACACAAAGACAAAGTCTGAATAGAAAAAATTTAATTTCATTGGAATGTAAGAAGATATCAGACAAATTCATTCAAGTGCCAAGCAGAGGAATAAATATTTTCAAAGACTAGCAGTCTGAATATGGCAAAGATAGAGTTATATCAGGTTGCTTATCCTTTATTGTTTGTTCCTTCTCTAGAGCAGTGTTCTTTTGTGAAGATATAGCCTTTCAACTGCAGTTCACATTGAAGGAAAACACTATGAGGTTGCAGGAGAAAAATAGCAATACAATGAATTGAAATTGAATGTTAAGTTCCTTTTAGTCAGGTCCTGATTTCTCATTGATTGTGACAGTTTCTGGTCATAAGGTTTGGCCTTATATTAGGAGTTTTTAGCAGAATCAACATGCTGTCAACTCTTAGTTGAATAATACATATTGTAAATGCTAAATAATACTGAGAGATTAGTTGCTGGAAAAAGCCTTTTTAAATTTAGAACAATATTTGCATAACTACTTAGCTGTGTTTTTCAATCCACTATTGCAGTGTTTGAATTGTGACGGTCATCAGGTGTCAGGAAACCCTTAATATGAAACTAAGAAAGAAGAGAAACAGACCAGTCACATTATTGTGTCATATCTATGAAGTTCAGCAAGAATATAACATGAATCACTCACATAAACAGTGTGGAGTCTGTTATATACAAAGCTATTCCACCTCCAAATTCTACTAGAAGATCAACTCTCTTCTCTCTGTCTTAACTTTTCACGTTGTAACCTCTGTTGTTCTCTCAAAGTTTTCTGTGTATAAGTATTTAAAACTTTAGACACAGAAATATTTATGTAAAAGCTAAGATATACCTGTATCTCAGCAAAGTTCAGTGACTCCAGCAACAGAATAAATGACTATCATTAGAAATAGGTGACAGGAAATAATGTACTGTGCCCATTTTTCTAGGCTGGGACCTAGAAATGGGTGAGCAGGTTGAAAAATGGGTAACAATGGCATGGGAATTGATGGTTCTGGGCAACTCTAGAAATCAGACCTTGAGTATAATGAAAAAAAAAATATTATATCTGCATGTGGCAAATCATTAATTTGTAAAAATTTGTTTCTAGTAGTGCTGTTGAAGAGATTTCTGCATGTGAGGTAAACATAATGGAAGGGTTCAAGTCTGAGCTGCCTTTTTAACAGCAGATCATAAGAAGCCATCTCCAGAGCATATGAAAGGGTAAATCAGTCCTGTGAAACTCAAGAGTGAAACTGTGTGTTCATAAGCATCATCCATTGGCATTTGATCTATCAGATAGTTCTATCTGCACAGATCTGGAGCATTTTTATAACAATTGTTGCCAGAAGTAATTTGGAAATGTCAGTGGATTTGTCTGGAATTAGGAAGAGTTTCCATGTGTTACAGACTATGGGAGATGCTGTCAGGGAGCTGGGGTACCTATGCTTTAGCAGTGAGAACTGGATGCCCACCACTCACTCTGCAAGGAAGACCTTCCCTCTAGAAAAAATCCAGTCAAGGAAATCTCTGACTCCTGGTCTGGGTGATAAAAGCTTTGGTGAAGTGACCTCATTCAGTGGTTCCAGCCTCAGATTCAGCTTCCTTCTTTGGGGTCAGGCTGTTCTTTGCTCAGTTGTTTCAGATGACAGCATTGCAAGGGGCAGTAGATGGTTGTCCTGTAGCTGATTCCAGGAGTATTCCCCTGCTTCAGTCACTAGCCAATCATCGTTTTGGCTATTTTGTTGCCTGTCTCTTTTCCTGAGCAGTTGTGACAGAATCTCCTCTCGTCTCCTTCCCGAGTGCTGTCCTGACACCCACAGTGCCACCAGGTGCTGAGCTCCTGAGGAAACACCCCCTGATCTGGTACAGAGGGGAGCACCAAAATTAGGGTGCTCCCCAATTAGGGACTCACTGCCTTTGGTGAGATTGGTCAGAAATGATTCTCCATCCCTCAGGCTGAGTAGCACAACAACTGCTGTGTCCAAAAAAGGTAAATCCTTTGTTCTTCGAAAGAGAGGGCACCCTTCTGAGTGGACATTAATTTAATTTAATTTATTTAATTACCCACCAGGGGAAACAATGCTGAAGGACAAGTCACTGCTCCATGCTCACACCTGAACTGTGCCTGAGCTCTGGGTGCTGGCTGGTTTGGGCCAGGAGGTACCACTAACTGAGCATATTCTGTACAAGCTGCTGAATCTGGGAACAGGTAATTCTCTGCTTCTGATGGCCTCTTACCTTCCTGCCAATGTTTTGGAGCAGGATGAGCACAGTGCAGTGGAGCTGTGCCACGCCTCACACACAGCCCTCCTCTCCAAGCCCTCAGCTCCAGGCTGGCTGCTGAAGCAAGCTCCAGCTCTTCTGGCTTTATGCTAACAGGCAGCATTGTTTCCCCTGCTGGGTAATTAAATAAAGCCTGGGGCTGGAGAATAACACAGGATCTGGGCTTTTGCATACCCTCAATTCTTCACAGCAAGTGTTTGTGAAATAATGGAAAGTATTATGGAGCAATTTGATTTCATGAATTGTTCATACTGATGGCAAAGTGTTCCCTAATTGTATAATAAACATCTGTTCTGCTTGATTAAGTACCCTCAGAACAGAACCATTTCAGAGAGTCTTCTTTCACTTGCTTAACCAATACAAACAACTTAGTTTTACATTTTTAAGTGGTCCCTGCAACGTGTGCTGACCTTCACTTGACAAAACTAAAATGACAATGAGGAAAACAAATTACTGAAATTAAAAGGTGGTTTTTAAACCCTTTAAACTGTCTATTGGGCTGAAGCACAAATTTCCAGTAAGAAGATTTAGAGTCCACCATGTAGTCTTATGGAAAAATCTTATAGTCTTGGAGAACTTAGGTTTGATTTGTATGCTTTGCTGAGATTAGTAACCTATAATGGTAGCAATTCTCTAGCTCTAAATGCCCCAACAGGAGAAAGGGTCAATTCTTTGAGTTTTGAGCTCTCTTCTCTCAAATACTGGAGCCATGAGAGGAAGAAAATAAACAACCAGAGGAGCAGTTCACAAGACTGAAATGAATCACACACTCTTGGATCAATGGGCTGCAAGGGGAGGAAGCTTTTGTGTGGAAGGCTGCAACAGCCCTGCTAGGCAAAGTCACTGATGCAGCAGGTATGGAGTATTCACTCTTTTCTGTGCTTCACCAGCAAAGGCCTAAGTGTCCTGAAAGCAAAGGGCAATCAATAACTCATCAGACATAACCTAAAATGAAACTAATGTTCAATCAATTAGGTACCACAACCATCCCATGGAAGCATCAATTGAAAATAAAAGTAGTTTAAGTAATTAAGCAACCTTTTAAAGGCACCTGAGGATGGGAGCAGTTCTGTTTTCACAAGGGACATATTCTAACAAGAATCTCTTGTCAATAGCTGCCAGAGATGCATGGCTTCAGATGCTAAACTGGGTTATTTCCACAAATCGTACCTCCAGAATATTGAGTTCAATGAGATACCACAGTGAAAATTTTCTCATCTTAATTTAAATACATTTCTGCTGTTCCTGAAGGCGCTTTTACACGTGCCTACATGTATGAAAACACAATGAAGATAGAAGGTATAGTAAGATTTGTTTCATAGAAAAAAAAAATCTTGGTTTATACCTTAGGTTCAATTTGTTATCTGCTTCACCTGTGCAATACCTATGAGAATCAATTAAAATTTTTGTGGCATGGCTGAAGGATGCATTGCTCCTACTTATTATTGTTTTATTTTTTATGTTGCAGCTGAGTGATTTTAGTTAAGAAGTTCAACTAATTTTCATTGTTTTTCTTTCCCCTTTTTCTTTTAAGGAAAAATCTCCCAGAATTTTTGTAGAACAGAAGCTGGAGTTCGACCACATTGCTTATTCTGTCTCTTGGACAATTTGTGGCAAAATATTGTTTTCATTTACCATGACATAAGTGTGTGTTAACATGAAATTTTTTATTACTTCTGTGTATTAGGAAAAAAAAAATCTTTATCAAAAGAATAGGATCTGTGGGTGAAATGCATCATTTACTGCAAGGTTTTTACAGCTGGTTGAAAATATTCTGTCCAAATGTGCTGCAAAAAATGAGTATTTTCATAGTAAGGGGATTTTTTTTTTTTTTTTTTTTTAATATTAACTCTCCATGGATATCTTTGAGGGTTTTAAATCAAAACAGCACAATGATAAATCTGAATATGTTTCTTTTTCATAAAAATGGTTTCATTTGATTGAGCTGCCATAAAGACACAGGACAGCTGTGACATAGTTACCTTGTCTCCCTTATGTCTTATGATATAAATTACTTACTGAACTTCGAACATGAGGCAAAAAAATTCCTTCCTGCCTTAGGAATATCAGGTACTGTCTTCTGATGTATGGGTGGTGATTTAGTTGGACTAGTGTACTGAGCAGAGTCTGTGAATTCCAAGTCCCCTGAGATAGGAGACTTTGTTGTTTAAAATGGAAAATCATGTCATGAAATGCACCTCCTTTGGTAGTGTTGCAAACAGTGAGAATCTGACTGCATCTGCTTAGGCCAGCCAAGTCCACCATGAAAGGAAAGTTGCTGCACATTAAGAATGGAAATTGCAAGATAATAATGAAGTTCATATTTTGCTAGAGCTATACTAACATTATGTTTCTGTGTATAGAAGTTGTCTTAAATATCCTGTATACTAAACAAACCTTGTTTAAGGATGGAAAAGACTAAGGGGACACATTCCTATTGGGGAGCATTATTTAAGTTCTTCAATGTGGTTGAGCCATTGCAGGCAGTATCTTTCTAACAGAAAATGTGAGAATGAGAATTAAAGTCCAGTTTAGCCTTTCATTTGGAAAGTAGGACTGGGTTCCAGTCTGGGTCATCGGAGAGGAAATGGAAGGGCAGTAAAAATAATTTGGAGGCTTTCTCCTTCTGACTGAATGCCTGTCTTGTCCATGTGGAAGCACACCCAGGGCATATTAGGATTGTCCTTCATTTTGGAATAGCCAGCTGCTTGGAGAACATTTCTGGGAGATAAAAGATAGGAGTCAGAACCCTGAGAGCAATCAGAGCATCAGACAGTGATCTCCAGCTTGTGAGGTGAATATTTCCCTGGAGAAGATGTCCAGAAAAACTTCGGTCTCCCTTTCTGATGGACTGCATAAGAATCCTGTATCCTATAATATTACAATGCTTGGATAGCTTCCCAAAAGGTCTCCTGTTTCTCAGCCAGAAAAGACATTTTTCTGTGTTTTATGCAGTAAGGAAGATTGAATAACTGCAATGAACTTCAAAGGTGCTGAAAATCTTGTATTGTACAGGGTGGAGAGTTTTTCAGAGAAAACTACCAAAAATAAAAGCTTTCTTAGATGTATTTATTACCGCAGAGAAAATGAGGTGTCAAATAGCCAGGGAGTTCTGATAGCTGTGTTTTATTTTTGGGAAGCATCAGAACTGTTATTGCTAGCTTTTTCTTTCCTTTTTCCCCAAGGCTTAAAGAAAATTTGTTGCCCAGTGAACCTTCCCTTCCCAAACTATTTTTCTAAAGCATTACATATCCCAGAATGTAGATTTGGATTTATATTTATGTAAAAGGGGCAAGGTGTGCTGTGTGGGCATATGGCTACTGTTCCATATATAGAATATTACCCTCAGCAGTGTTAACATTCCAGCTGCAGAGATCACTCATGCATATGCATAGTCCTCCAGGAGCAGAAAAGGTAGGATTATTGCATGTGTCTGAAAGTCTTAATTAACAGATTTCAGCAGGGTGAATGGTAAGTAAAACTTATTACAAGCATCACTGTAGTAGTGTGTCTGTGAAAAGGCAGGTTATGCAGGAGGTGGACTGAATAATTATTGTGGTCTAAAAACTTATGAAAAATGTTATCTGGTATTTATTGGGTAGACATATGACATGTATTTTTTTTGAGAAAGATGAATACCAATCTGCACTGGACTTCAACCTGCCTGGAAGCAGAATTTGGACTTTCTTTTCTTCTGATCTACTTGCATGAATGTAGTCAACAGCAGAGAATATCAGCTTTTTTAACAGATGAAGTGCAGGAAGGCATTTAATTAAATTATAGCTCAGAAAATGTTAAGCCTGTGAAAAGAAACACTTTTTCTAGGCTCGATGTAATTTCTTTTTGTTGCTCCTTGAATGCTTTTCAGACATAGGTGTATGACCAAAGTAACCAAGAGACAGATTTGTCATCTGGTTTGCAGTAACCACAGTGACTGCCTAAGTGCTTCTCTCTGGAAGATTACCAGACTTATCATATTCCTACAGATTCCTATCAGAGAAATGGAGCTTTGGTGACTCCATCCTGGCTCTTACTGTGGAGCTCTGTGACACCACTCTGCTCCATTCCTTTTGGTCACAAGTCATAATGGGCATCCTCCCCTCCTACTGGAAGAAGAGCAGGACCAGCAGGGTCTGTGTCACTTGTTGTGATTTGCTGCCAGACAGGGTAAACCAAGCTGCCAGATGGGCTCTTGGGAGGGAAAACAGAATTTGCCTGTCAGCTACCAAGGGTTCTCAGCCAAAAAAGCCGGTTGTTTTGTCTCAAAGGTTGCTGTTTCACTGCTGTCAAGACCAGTGCTGTAATCTCATCTATTTATTTGACAAGCTTTTGGGCAAATCATTTGTCCATGATCAGGAAGAACAGACCTGTGTGGACATGTTGGATGTTTCTTTGCCTTCTTCCTATGGAACACTTCAATTTGAGTCCCTAATTCTCCTCTTTGACTTTTTGGTTGGCTACTGATTTTTCTTTACCTCTCTCCTTTACCCATCAATCAAAACTGTGGCTTTGTCAGGAATTTCCTGCAAAGAACCCTTCCAAACATCTGGTTCTGAAGGCGGGAAAACTTTCCCAGTGCAATTCTTATTTATTTGATCACATGTATCATTTGACCCCTATGTCAGTTCTATATACAGAAAATCCAGGACACAGGAATTTGACATGAGGGTAAGAATAGTTCATGTGAGACAATCCATGCCCAAAGATTCCTGTGGAGTATATATTTATTGATTCAGAGTGGTCCAAAGTGCATGAGTGTTCTACGCCAGAAGATTTTCCCAACAATTGAAGGTTTTCCACTTTAACCTTGCATTTGAAATTTTTTCCTGCCTGCAACCTATCTATAAATCCCTTTGGACAGTGCAGATTTCCATGGAACCCTCCTGAAAAGCACTGGTGGGGGCAATGAAATAAAATATGCTTCTGCATGCACAACTTATATTCTTTTATCTGAATGCATAATGAAATTCAGCTTTTTAGTGAAGGAGTCTGAAATGTTTCTCATTATTTGAGCATTTTTTCCTGCTCTTTCTCTAGTACATTATTAGAAAACTGTACTTAGCAATGTGCTGTTTGTTTTCTTCTTTAAATGAAATTATATTCCTCATATGGTACTTCACAGTTGATTACTACATTTATCTAGGCTTCAGTTTTTGAGTGGCCTGGGGATGCACCCAGGAGCTCCAAGTTTCATGTATGTATGAAAGCACTAGGTCAAGACAAATTGTTTTGAAATGCTGTACAAATAATGATCCCAAAAGCTGTATTTCACTGGGTTTATCTGTGTATGTGACAACTGTGCTAAAATAATCTGAGAGTGCTCCTCCGAGTGAAGTTACTGCTCTCAACAGTCCTGACAAACAAAACAATTTCTTTCTTTAGTGGCATATACTCCTGTTTTATTGCGCCTCGTTCCTGGAAGCAGGAATGGATTCTGAGGGCATGACACCTCACTGAGATCCTGTGGCACATGTGACATGGTGACAAACAGCTACTTTGTAGAACAGAGTATGATAGAGACTGTGGTACAGTCCATGGCCAGTTTTGCTAAAACAAAAAACAAAAACCAAAAAACAAACAAAACCCCAAACAATAATAATAATAATAAAAAATTTAAAAATCCACAAGCAAAAAACTTAACCAAAAAAAGCAAAACTACATTTTACTGGAAACAAGCAGTGGTATAGTGTTCAGAAAAACCTAGAAATCTTCAGGAGAGGGCTCTCCATGCTTGAAAGTCATACTAAACCCTGTTCGTACCACCCTACTTCTTCCCAGCACAAGAGAATAAAATCTCTCTGTGTAAAACACACTTCTCTCTGCTGGTGTGCTTGATTTTGGGTTGCACATTGTAATTGTAATGAGGAGGAGCGCTACTGATGAACTTCGGAAACCAGAGTCTATGCTGACATTTGTGGAGCATCATTGCCAATAGGCATATGTAAGGATTTACTGTTTATAGCAGTGGTAAGCTATGATGCTGTGCCTCTGACTCATGGGAGCTATATATTTTGTTCTTTAATGCTCATTAGTGTTGTGGGAGGCTCAGATTTTAAAAGGGTTTGCCTAGGTAAATTGTCAGCTGGTGATGAACGTAACTGGTGCAGTGAATCTTTCTGACAGCTCACAATCATAATTATTTTCAGAATATCAACAGAAGAGCTGTTATGCATGGTTTATAGCATTTAGCTGGTGGTTTGTGCAGTGGTGGGGCTTTGTTTTGCAGATATATCTACCACACCGAAGCAATTTTCTATTCTCTCACCTTCTGTGGCATTTTCCCTCGAAAATCTGTTCCTATTACACTCTGCCAAAGCTATGGGATCCATTAAGGATGCATGGATGTAGCTGAAATCTGCAATTTGGTGGCAACATTTTTAATTATAAATTTCATAGCTACAGCATCTCTCTATAGAAACCAAAAGTTTAATTACAGGAAAGCAATGGTAACTGGGGAGGGAAATACTGTGGCATTACAGTAAATAAATGTAATGGGGAAAACTAATTCACTGTACCGGCTACCAAGTGTTCATGAAGGTTTCCATTTTCCATCTTGCTAAGCATATTTTTCTGCAGTCTTAAGATCTATCCTAGCCAAACCTACCTCACACTATTGTTTCATGCCCTTGCTTGCTGTACAATTGTAACTTGTCCTACTTTCTAGCTTTGCAGTTGCAGCTAATTCCAAGTTCTGCTCTTTGTGTTTCTGGGGCCTGCTTCCACAGCTTTCTGAAAGCCTCTTTACCTTTAGTATTTCCCACACGTGAAGATCACCTTCAACATCTAGAGATGAGCAGTCTTACAGGACAATCTCACAGCTCCTGGAACTTGTGCAGCACTTGGGTGTGGGCAGCCAGGTCCTGAAAGCGCAAAAAGGCATCTATAAAGAAGAAACTTTGTTGCTTTTTATTCAGAAGTGGCTTTTCTTGTTTTTTTCCCCTCTAATTTTATTGCTGAAGCTTATAATATCTTTAGATTGTGCCTTCTGTCCCCAAAGTATACTTGAAAATGTCTTTTGTTTGTTTGTTTGTTTGTTTGTTTGTTTAGAACTGGATGTACTTTTAATTAAAAGCAAAAGAGACCACATAGAAAATGTAAGGCTATGAAATAGGGGGACACAAAATGCAAAAAATTTGCAAACTCGTCACAATAATTTAATCAATTCTCGTCTGGTGGATTTTGCATTGATTCACAGGCTTAGCACACGACTTTTAAGACTCAATACAGAATGGTATTGGAGTGATAACAGTGCACACTGCTGACTTGAGAGGTATTTTAGTGGGGATAGCAGATACCTGAGAGCACATTCTGAGGTGATATAATTTCTTGTGACTCTAACGCATTCTAGCTCTGCTGATTTACATCTGCTGAGAATCTCAGCTCTGGGAATTCCTTGATGCTCAGTGCTATTATTCTGACACCTGCCAAAGTGTCGATGGAGAATGGACCATAAAAATATCACTCCTTGATAGAAATGAATGTAACTTTAACATCAGTCATTTGTGCTAGCCAGATTTTGTTCTCATCTTAATAGAACTTTTAAATATCTATTTCATTGCCAGGATAAATGGCCAAGCTCTAACTATTGCAAATGAATGCAGAACTATAAAACTTCAGTATAATCATATAATTTATTTCTTAATTTTCCGTTAGTATAGAACCAATCTTCTGTTGAAGAACATTGTGGTGTCAATTGGGTGCCATATATTTGACATGCAGAAGTGAAATCTGTATTCCTGAGAATGCAGACTCACAATGATTTTTATCATAATTTTAAAAATACCTCACAAAGAGAAGTAATTCATTATTATCTTTATTTTATAGCTCAAGACTAAGGTGTTTAGAAAGGTGAAGTGACTTTTTCAAGAAGCTCAGTGATGGGAAATAAAATATTGTTAACATGACAATGGTATTTTTTATTATAAATTTCATTTTATTATAAATGTCATTTTATAATAAATGTCATTTTATAAAACAATGAAATTCCACTACCTTCAGGGAGGCCAAAATTCCCTTTGGAGTCTCAGATATAACCCATATGTCTAGTTCATAACCTTATTTGCAAGGAAAGGTATTCTCAATCTTTTGCCTAGCATGGCGAACACCTTTTAATAATAATCTCATAACTTCCCTGGGACTGCAACCAACGATTTCATTAAAAAAACAGGGTTTGAATTTGAGTTCATCTTTTTAGCTGTGAGAATAGAAGACTTAGGGGCCTCATAACCTCAGGGCTCCACAATCAACCACTGGTTCATGTACAGCTGTTTGATAGAGACCATGCTGCAATTTACTACTTGAAGCAGCATAATAAGCTGTGGTTTAGGTTTCCTTAAAGATTCCTAAGCAGTTGAACTTTTTTCACTATTTTTCTTTTTCCCCCAGTGAAGTGGTTGTTGACTCTGCCACAGGAATAATTTCTGAGTACAGTCTGACCTGTAAGCATATACAGTCATATTAGAAGGAAGAATTTTTTTTCACTGAAAGGGTTGTCAATGGAATGGGCTGCCCCAGGGAGGTGGTGGAGTCACAAGTATCCAAGAAACGACTGGAGGTGGCACTCAGTGCTGAGCTGTAGTTGACAAGGTGGTGATTGCTCAAAGCTTGGATGAATTTGGAGGGTTTTTTTCCAACTTTAATGATTCTGTGATAAGGATGTGCAAACTTGTGGAGCTGTAGATGGGCCTAAACTCTGGCAACCATAAAAGATGAGACCTGGAAACAGTGGGAAGGGGTAGTCAGCACGATAGGCAATGAGGGCTGTGTTCTATGGCCAACATCTGCAATGCCTGCAGAGAACGAGGGAGGATTTAATGGAAAACAATGGAAAACTCTGAAGGCAAATGTTTGAAGGGTTTTTCCCAGGCACTGCAAATAGCTCCAGAGTGAACACAAATGTAAGCAGTGAAACTGTTTTTCAATCCAGTACTTGTATAACAGCCTAAACCTACGTACTGCACACTGATTAGCTCTTATAATGTGAATTTACTCACCTGAGAAATGTCTGACACTTTGAACAACTTGCAATGTCCAATGCCTTCCATAGGTGTGTCTGTTCAGGAAGATTTTATTCTGAGTATCTAAGCCTGTAGTTTTGCTGTTTTAGGGGGTTTTTTCTCAGTAACATTGTCAATGACAAAGTCTCTTTTTTTTTTTTTTTTTAAAGCTTCACTTCTGAAATGGACTTTCTGACAAAAATAATGATGAAACTGATACAAGGAAAATATGTTGTAATCAGCCAGTATATTAGCAAACAGAACAACATTAATTTTACAGGAGAATGACTCAATTAGGGAGGAAAGTCACACCTCGGGCCATCAATCAGTTGGTGTGTGCTGGTTATGCAGAGATGCTCATTGACTATTGACTATTCAATGCCATGGAATGATGTGGGTTTTTTGAGGAAGGTGGAAATGTTCTTTTTGGGGTCCTTTTAGACCTCCCTTCTTACACTTTCTTCCCCTTCTACTTCCTTATTCCTTTTCGTTGAGGCTTCTCTGGCTTTTATACCTTCCATTGTGAATTTGCCTGCAAGGTTTAGCATTGTGTACCTAAAACGTAATGAACGAACTCAGCAGGAACTATCTGAATAAATTTCTGTTTCAACTCCCTTTGGCTTCTGCATTTCAGAAATGCTAGAACCATTAGTCTGCTTTGCATCAGACTTGAATGTGAGCACAGGGGAGGAGGGAAGAAAAACAAAAATATAGAAGAATTGGGGTAAATATTTCTTCAAGTTACAAGTGGAAGTCTATGTGAGGTATGGGGATCACATCCAAAGACATATAAACCTGTACAGCTCTTTTGCTGATCCACACAGAATTTTACTCCGTGTGGGTTACAAACTCATTTATTGTTTCTGCCTCCAGTATTCTGTTTTAGAGCTACAGATAATATAAGAGTTTTTTAGGCTCTTCTGTCCCAGCACAACATCAGCCTTTGTAAGTAAGGTGTTCCTCAGAGGGAATAAAGGAGACACACATGGAAAATTAATTTCATTATAAATATATTTTATTTTATAAGTCTGTTTATGCTCAGGTTCTTTAGAAACTTATAATTGTATTTCTTTCTACTAACTGAGGAAAACTGGTATCAGTTTAGTTAGACATGTTTCTTTAATGACTTTTTTTTCAAATTTGCTATAATTTACAAACTATTTATACCCTCCTTAAAATGTACTTTTAAGTTGCAGACTTAGTTATGTAGAAGGAAATATAAAAATCTTTTCCTAAGCATGGTTGCTTTTGGTGTGCTCCAGATATCTTACTGATTTTTCTACACTGTTAAATGTATTTTCTAGGAATTTAATTCTATATACAAGGTATCATCCAAAGTAAATGGACTTCTAGGGATAGAACCAATATTAAGCCTTTAGTGGCTTGATAGTATCTTTATTATGTTCTAATAATGTTGGGGTTTACATTTAATTTCCTTGTGTTCTAATATGATTTTTTTTAAATCATCTCCTTGGTATCTTTTTCTTACTTACGGCTGGAAATGTTCTTATAAATAAATTTGTTTCCAGGGATTTTGGGTTTTTTTGAGGGGCTGCATTGATTTACTTAATTTTCTATGAATGAATAGATAAGTTCTCTCAATGGCTATGACCGAAATTACAAATAACTGCTCTGTGGCTATTACATGGAGAGACAGGATGGATTTTACCATGCTGCTCCACAGTAAGAAAGTACAATTCTGTTGCTATCAGAAGATGCATTCCAATATCTCTTACGGGAAGGAGGCCCTTAAGACTGATTTAATTTGATGACTATTTCCTATGGACTTGTTTGAGAGATATATAGACAGATAGATTTGCTTTTATGTTAATTTCTTCTCTTTTAGCTATATAAGCCATAACGTGTGATGTCTGTTTTTCCAGTGATTTAGAAAACTACAGCGTGCAGGTCAGAATTAAAAACCCAAGTCACAAATATTTAGTAAAACTTCAGGAACAATCTGATTACAGCATAGTTCCAGACTTCTCTCAGGGGACTCCTCATCAGCAATATTCAGAGAATATGTAAACACTTCACCTCAGAGTAGGGAGGAAGAAATAATCCCTGGTCAATTGGCCCACAGTCATCAGTGCACCATAAACAGCTGGTGGTGAATAACTCTCATCCTTACTGAGAATTGCAGCATGCACAGAACACAGCTCCTGCCAACTGCTCTGTGCATCCCTTTGTCAAAATATAAAATAAACATTTTTCAGTTATAGTCATGTGTCTGTGTGTTTGTAATCAGTTTTTCAAATCAAAATGGTTGGAAAACTGCAAAACTTGAATGAATCAAAGGTCAGTAAATATTCTGGCAATTCTGATTTTAAACGAAGATGTGAAATAATTATTTAAAATTGAAGAGAGAATAGAAGATCAGAAGTAAGGGTGTTGTATTTATGGAAGTGGGAAAATTGGAAAGAATTAAAATAGCCTGTAACACACTTACAGTTGCAAGGAAAGAAGAGGGGAGAGCTAGATAAAATACTCTCTCTGGCAGATAATAAAGAAGATGAAATCTTCTTAAAATTTTTTTTATTATTATTATAACTGAAAATTATCCAGTTAATTGCTAAACATAAGGAGCCCAATCTATCCCATTTGGTCTTTACTTGAACATTTCCATTATTAGAGAATTAAATTCATTATTTTGTGTTTATGGCTTTTTGCAGGTGTCATACTTTCTCATTGAATATTTCTTCTTTTACAATTTTATCAGTGTGGTTTCTCTAATTGGTTCAGAGAAGAACATGGTTTTATTTTACTGGAAGAGTGGAAATCATTTAAGCAGAAGCAAAATGTGGTTAAGGATATAATTTGTTCCTGATATCTATTAGCATTTTTTAAAAACATTTAGTGGTCTTTTAGTTTTGTTGGGTTTTTTTTGGTTGTTGCTGTTGTTGTTTTGGTTTTTTTTGGGTTTTGTTTTTGGTTTTTTTTTTTATTAATTTGTTGGTTGCTTTTTGGGGGTTTGCTGGGTTGTTTGTTTTTAAATTCTGAAGTCTATGTCTTCAAAAGTAAAAGTATCAAGACATTGGTACAGGTCTGTTTTAATTTTAGACTGCTGTAGAAAATGTGTCATGAAGGTATATTTGTGTTTCACCTTTAATTTATGTGCTTCATGGGCAATGAATGTGATATGCAGATCTTCGACACAAGTCCTAACTCTACTTCATTTGCTGAAACAATTTCTGTAAAGTAACTCAAGATGGGAAGTAGTCAAGATGATAAGGTTCCCACCATAGTTACAGTTTTCTATCCTTCTTGATACACTTAGCCTATTTTAGGGAATTTATATCTTTCTTGTAGTGAAAAAGAGGCATTTCCCAGGCAAGTGTGTGTGCAATTATATGCCTATTTTTATCCCTTTTTGTGAGGTGATAAAATACCTTGGGAAAAAATCAGTATTTCCTTTTTTCTATAATTACAATAAATTTAATATGTTACTTTTCTTAATTATGTGTAGTCCTGATAACAGTCAAGTGAAATAGTATTTTTTATTTCTTTCCAGCAGTAAAATAATCTCCAAATATGCCTTTCTAGTTAAATTTCTAGTTAAATTCTCCAAAGTAGGGTCCAGGAATAACAACATTGTTTCATCTTACTAGAGTTTCTTATTTGGTCTTTAATTCTTCTGATTTTGTCAGTCTCTAACATAAGTCCAACCCCTTTGAAGAGCTGTTTATTGGCAGGGATTTCTCAGCTTTTCCAGGTAACTAATTGTGGTGAAATGTGTGAAAGACTCCAGCAGTCTATGCTCTCTTGGAGCAAAAGCTCATTACTCTTTGACAAAACCTTCCTGAATCTGGAGGAAAAACTCTTCACAGTCTCAATAAAAACAATTTACCAACTAGAACAGTGCTGTCATTAATCACATCTTCTTCCCTCCTTCCCATTCTTGCATTCCTTAAACACAGTAATAGTTGAAGAGTATAAACATCTATTTTTTTAACCTTTTCCAATGTAGCATCTTTTAAATCTCATGCTTCTGTTTCCTTTCTCTATGCCCTCCTTAATTTGCCCACGTTTTACAGCATGATCCCCAAAAGACAGACAAGCTGAAGTGCCGTGGGAAATAACAGAATAACAAACTTGTGCCTCTGACACCAGATAAACACTTTGTAGGTCACAGAATGAGGTTTGCTCACTTATTTCCAAAACTTCCTGCTGCACAAATGGCATGATCTGAACGTTTGAATTCTGTGCTCTCTATGTGAAGCTGAGCATTACCAGAAACTACTTGATGAGGCCTGAACCCAAAACAGATCTCTGGGGAACCCTGTTTGATGTCGGACTGAGAAGACTAACCAGAGGATTGCTTGTGCATATTCTGATTATTTTTTTGGTCTTTTTTTCCCTTTATAGAGCATACAATAATTTCATCATCACCATGTTTCCCAAACTTCATTAAGAATGTCATGTACTTTATGACTTCATCCTCTGATCCACTTAGACTGTCAAAGAGGGAAATTCCATTGACTTTGCTTCTTGTCACGTTGTTGTTCTTTCAAGGCTTTGTAAATGGATTGTTTAATCTTCTCCAGTATCTTTCTGGATACTGAAGTGAGGCTGACAGGTCTATGATTTACTTGTACTCTTTTGTTTGGTTTTTGGGCTTTTTACTCTGTTAAATTTTAAAGACTAAGTTTTATCTTCCCCTGACCTGTCCTGCATCAGCTACACTCCAAGTCATGGAAAATAATCACTAATGACTTGGAAAATGCTTCTACTACTACTTCAAATTCTTGAGGAAGCCCTGGTTACTTAGATACTTCCATCATTCAAATATTACCTAATCTCTCCATAAATAGCTGAATGCTGGCTATAAATAACCACTTAAATTCTATTTTCAGTATTATGAATGACAGGGATATATTATTGAGGAAGCAGAGACTGAGTATTAAAAGGGTGTAAGAAGGAAATAATTTAGACTTTTAGGAATTACTGGCTCAATTAAATCCTAAGTCATAAAAGAGTTATAAGCTAAGGTCATCTGCAAGAAGTTCTCCTTACTTAAAAATTGAATCAGGGTCATTGGTCTGAGCTTTTAAAAAAGTTTTACATTGGCTTTTTAATTCTTTTATAGTTCTTTTAAGTTCAGTGATAGATTTAGTTTTGCTTTACTTGTCTCTATATGTATTGAGTCAAGAGCTAGTCTTTTACTGAAGAGTTATGTAAGCTGCAGATTTTTTAGAATCTCTTTGTACAATTCAATCTGGGAAAAAAATAGAGAATATTGTACCTAATTAACTGAGAATTAAATAACATCTTGCAATTTGTATATAATTTCTCCACTGAATTAATTTCTGTAGGCTTTTCCCTACCTTTATAATGATTTTAAATCTAAAAGGATAAAACGTTTAATTTGAAATTCCATCTAATTAAAGGAATTCTGTATTTTATTGATTTCTTGCCAGAAGAGAACAATTTAAAAGCAAGCAATATTATGCTAGGGGAAGCAATATCCTTTAGCATATTTGATGGTGTATTTCAGCATTTTGGTTTAAGAGAGTTTTATATGATTTTATCTGATGCATTTTATTCTCATGGTTTTATCTCAGGTTTAACTACTACGTAAATTTTAATGTGAAAGAAAATTTAAGTTGCAAACACAAGGAAAAATCTTGTACAAAGTTGGAAACCAGACTAAATAAATTGGACACCCTACTCAGTGCAATATATATTTTAAACACGTACCCCTGATGATATTCTTAAAGGTCACAGATGATCTCAAACTGCAAGTTACCTTTTAGATAAAAATGTTGATTATAATGAAAGTGATTGTAAGTGTGGTTCAAATTGTTCTTTTCTTTAAGAAGTGTCTCTTGCTCTCTCCTCTTTCCTGTTAATTACGTGTGTTAGCAGGAGAGAAGCTCCTCTGTGCAATAGGTGACAAATAGTAAAGCAGTGTATGGACAATAGTGGTGAAACCACTTTTATCTTATGCATTTGTACCCTTGGAAAAAATATGTTTCACTTGTCCAAATGGAGGTTTGGCTCCCTGTTCTTACAAGGGAGTTTTTAGAAATATCCTTGGAAAGGTGTGCGGGCAGGTCACCAATGCCTGGCCGCGACAGGGCACTAATTTAAGCACCTGAAGAAACACAAATGTAAAAAGCAGTGATGTATTTATTGCATCTGCTGTAATTGCAGCTAGAAAGGCTCTGTACTACAAAATACATCAAAGATTTGGGGAAGTAAAATAAATATTGAATGTGGCAGTCATGTATAGAATGCCCAGACCTATTATTATGTGATTTTAACATTTTTGTGCTTTTCATATCAGTGATTAATTATGAACCCCACCTTTCATCCTAATGGGAAAGTTATTAATTATTACAAATGAGTCTTCTCAAAGTTACTTAAGGTAGGGCTGAGACTAGAATGAAAGATTCATAATTTAACAGAGCCTCATTTTAATGTTCTCCAGCACAGAAAGACTAAGAAGCATTCATATCTGGATGTTGATTACTCTCTTGTAATAACAATAAAAAAAAAAAAGGAACAGAAAAAGAACAGAAAGAACAGAAAAAAAGAACAGAAAAGGAACAGAAAAGGTACAGTTGAAAATAATAAATAATTTTTCCAGTCTTCACCTGAAATTTAATGTCCTAATTTAAGGCCTAGCTAGTTTTGGACCAGAAAATTGCTTTAATGTTGGACTATTTCCTATTTTGAGATGGGTGTTTTATACAATATTTGAAACTGTTCCAGGGACATAATTTTTTGAACCAAAAAAAACCAAATCCTTTTGATATCCAGATAGACTTCTCTAGTATTTCATTTATCTGTATCATCAAAATACTCTCATTACAATAAAATATGAATGAAAATAGGCATTCTATAAAAACTGACTATACTCATATGCTTTTTCATAAGGCCTTTTGAACAAAGTTTCCAAGTTTTCCTACATCTATGCTAAGCATTGGGAATTTCAATGCATTTGTGCTGATGCCCTTATATTATAATTATTAATAATATGTAATTATTAAGGGATAGTATAGTGCATCTCACTGACCTGCTGTACCAGAGGCATCCCGATTTTGGAAACAAATGAAATAAGTAGTAGTTGCTTCTCTAACTTAACAGGTGGTATAATTTTTGGAAGGAAAATCTGAAGTGTAGAGCAGTAGTTTTGCTTGTTACACCAAATCAAAGGCACAGTATGGTAAGAAGAAGGAGGATCTCCTCAAACAGAATCCATTCATCGTGCCACAAAAAATCCACCCAGGATGTGCCCAATACTGCATAAGAGGGGGGTTCCCAGCATGTAAAGTGGGAACTCTACTATCCATTATCCTTTACTGTTATCCATGTTCTTCTTTTTATTCTACCTTGTTAAAACTGGTATTTTATTATGCCATTTCTCATGACTTTCTCTTTGAGATCCAGGAAGAATCCCACTCCATCTCTCTGTTTCTTCCCTTTCTTTCACAGTCCTGATGCAAAGTACTGGTCCCCAGCTGGAATGGTGCCAAGGTGCAATAAGGTCCTAGTTGGATATTAGGTTTGTAAGACATGCCCTGGAGCATTCCTGGGCAATAGTGCAGACCCTGTTAACCTGTTGGTATGGGTGTTAGAAGCCAGTTTAAACACAGAAGGGCAAAGAAAACTAAGTCTCTGTGAATAAAATGGAAAGAACTTTGAAAGTTCAAAACATCCCTCAAAAAAAAGGAGACAAGAACCAAACGAGATTAAATGTTGATGCCAAAAAATTGTTATATTTTTATTTAATAGTAAGTGAGTGTCTTGGTTTAGAAAGGTAGATGTCTGCCAGGGAAAAGCCCGAGCTTCCCTTGGAATAGAGAATGTAAACCCCCTCCCTCCGAATTATTATAATTTTGAAATTAAGGCTCTTTCAGGCAAAGATATGGGAATAGAAATAACAGTTCTTTAGCAGGAATATTAAAAATGTAGTAGTACAAAAAAGGAAACAAAGAGGAAAAAAAAAAAAAAAGACAGAAAATTACCTGATCCCCTGTTGGTCAGGGTGCTGGGAGCAGTCCAGTTAAGTCCTCCTGGACTGACAGGTGTGGTTCTGCTGGAGCAGAGATGATCCTGTAGAAGGGTGTAATTTTTCCTCTGAAGGTCCAGTGGCAACAAGATGAGTCTTCTCTTCCTCTGGTAATCCAGTGGAAAACAGGCTGTCCTGGTGTTCTGAATCTCAGGTTTTATCCAGGTAGGAATGCTTGGCTCCTCCTACTGGGTGGAGCATCTCCCAATGGGATGATGTGTCAGTCATGCAGTGAGCCGTGATGGCCCATTAACAGCAGATATGCCCCTGGAGGGAGGAATGGGTCATGGAAGAGATAAAGAAAAAAACCACCTCTCCAACCTGTTTCAACAGACAGGAATAGAATACACCTTGCACTGAACCTAAGACAGTGAGGCAAAGAGAAAGAAAAAAGTAGAGAAAATTTAGAAAATTTAAAATGTTGCTTTAAAAAGTGTAGGAGGGGTGGCAGCTACACCGTGCTACCTTTGTTGTTGCTGAGTCACTGTCTGCCCCTCCCTGCAAGTTATTGCCAAATCTCCCTCCTCCAGGAACTCTGAGTCATAATAAATTTGTTATGGACTCTTAACTTAATGATATTTTTGGTATGAATAAACAATGTAAGAGCTAATGGTTTGAGTGAGGCAAATGTGTGAAAAGGACTGAGGAGGGTCTTAGGAGCATTTTCAACTTTTGTTTTTGTACTTGCATGGAATGGTGGAGAGCTGAATTGAATTAAATTAAATGTGAGAAAATTTGATATATATTAATATAGTCACCAAGCTACTTGAAACTAAAAGGGCTATCTCATATCGCCTAAAAACCCAGCTCCTGTTTCCCCTAAAATAAATAGCAAAGTAGTTGTAAATACATTTAGGTTTCTGGTTTTGTTTCATTTCTTGGGAGAAACGCAGAGGAAAATCAGACAGCTAGAACTAATTTAAGATGCCAAGTTTTTGCTTCTGTTCTACATTATTTTGCATTGTATTTTTTAAAATTAAGAAATCGATGAAGGATACAGCCAATATGGTGTTTCTGTAAAAACAAAAATCTCATCTGTACAATAATTAGAATATAGATAGATGTTCCAGATGGTACACATGCAGAAGAAGGCTAGCTGCAAAGCAGATGGTATTATGACCATACATAAAGCAACTGGATAATCATTGTAATATTGTGACATGTCATATTATGAGAATAAATACTATGTTTTCCTGAGGAAAAAGGGTAAAATCATCAGTAAATTAAACCACACAAGGCAGATGTGGCACTTATCCAAGAGTTACAGTTCTAATAGGAACTTGGAGGCTTTATTTCTTTAACATATTCCTGTTATGAAAAAGAGGTAATTCTAATTCTAATTCAAGCAAAATATCCTTTACGCTATTAACTTTAGCATAAGCAGCTTTAAATTATTTAGATTATTCTGTATTTCCAAAATGTTGCCAATTCTTTTACTTCCCCTAAGAAAACGCAGCTATCAGAAGCAGTTGTATTCCTAAGATATTTTTCTTTAAATGCAACAGACATTTATTAAAAAAAAAATGCAACAAAACATTTCACTATCTGGTAAAAGAGATGAAAACAGTCCAGTAAAGCTGGACAATTCCTATGATGAGACACAAGATCAATATGACAAAAATTTCTCAATGTTGTTTATATTAACATATTCAACAATCTAGATAGGTTCCTAAATATGCACTATAACTAGGAAAAAATATTCATATGTTGGTACTGTAAAGAATTCCTAGAGCTAAAGGAATTTGTCCTTTGATTTTTTTTAAGAGCACACAGTTTTTTCACAAGCATCAGTACAGAAATATGTATATATATCAATCTAACTTTGTGATCTAGAGTAAATAATTTTACCTGTATTTTCTCTATACAGACATTTAAAGTTTTTTCAAGATGGAAAAATAAAATAGTTTCAAAAGGGAACAAAACCAAGCAACACAAAGACCTTTCTTCATAAAAATATTAAAAGGAGCGAAACTACTTCCAGAATGTCCCCTATTTAATTTAGAAGGACATTATGCTTTGTACAGAAAATACATGTATTCCTGAGAAAATAGCCCTTTCTAGTGAGCATGTTAAATTCCAGGTCTGTATGCAGAGTCCCTGTTGATGAAGTGGTAATAAAGTGCTGAGCTCCAGTAGCAGTCCCTGGGATAAAACACAGGCTTGTCATTTACTTCTAAACAAGAAAAGGCATTTATCCTCTCATCCTGTTTCTGGAAGGCAAATCCTGTGGACATTTCCAAACTCTTCCTAAAGGCCATCTTTTGCCTAAGAATCCTTACATGTCCTGGGAAATCTGGAAGGCCATATTGTTTACTGATATTACAGTACCCTAAAAGATCAGCCAGGGGTTTGTCTTTGTTGTGTTTGAACTGAGCTACCTCTGAGCTCTCTTTAGACAAAGATTTGTGAACAATATTTCAGGTATGGTTTTGATTTTTTCCACAATCTGATCAAGTCTGACCTACTTGATTTTGTCCAAGCAAATTACTCAACACGTTTTGACATGAACCAATGAGCTTTTTGTTCTGTACTGTGAAAGATTTCAGCTCAGGATGATGGTGCAGTTTGTGGAAGCAGTCATTGGCAAGCACAAGTGGAGTGTCCTGCATTGTTACAGCAAAACTCTGTTAAGATTTGTGTAAATTCCTGTGCAAGAGATGGGATGGTTTGACTTGGAGAAGTGCAGTGATGTCAGCATCCATAACATATACCAGGACATGCTGCTGTTGTGGTATGAAGACATCATTTACAGTAGCTGTAAAATGTTTCCCGTGTAGGATTCAGCTCTAGCTGAACAGTTCTTCTGAGTGAAAAGCCAGATCATTTGCTTCTTACTTGAATTAGGTAATTCTATTGTTCTGGGATTTTCACTGAAAAGTTAACTGCTTTATTATTAGTTCAGAAGAATCAATTTGTAAAAGAAAAAGACTTCATGCACCAAATGTGGTTTTGGTTGTGATGGAAGGACATGACAGCTACTGTAGGAAGACATTTCCATGTTTATTTGGCATACCATGGTATCTAATTGATTAACAGCCCTGAAAGGTTGTAAGCTGTATTTGGCAGCTATCAAAAAAAGCCACCAACAAAACAGAACACCCAAAATACACACAGACAAAAACTCCCACAAACAAAACCCCAAAATTTAAATCAACTAAGCATAAAAGCCCCAAACCAACCAACTTCTGTGTCCTCCATAAACCCTCAAAATAGATAGTCTCAGATCTTCAGGTACGGACACATCATCCAGTCTGATATCTATATCAGAACACTTCCCTTGATAAAAGCAACTTGTCTGACTAAAGCCTGTGCTCCAAAAGAATATGCAGTTGTGAACTGAAAACCTTTGGAACCATGAGAAACAGCAGCTGTCTTAACTTATTCTGATAACATTTATTACAAGTCTAGTTCAAAAAAAAAAAAAAAAAAGAAGTCAAATTTCTCAGCTGAATTAAATTTCTCAGCTGAATTGTCCATTTTCATGTACTTATTCTTGCTCGACCTATCCTCACTTCATTTGCTTTCTGTACTATCCTCTAAGGATAATTGCATGCAATACACAAGTCACCTATCTTATTTCTGAAGCTGAAAAGAAGCTGTGTTTCTAGTATTACTCATTGTTAAGAATTATCTCCTCATCTCAAAACCTTATTTCTAGACTCCTGATCTTTGTTTCAGTAGCCTGGCTCACAAACTGATTCATCTCAATTTGCATGACTTTTTCTATCCTCCGTTATCTTTCTCCTGGTTTTGAGCATCCGCCAAATTTTTAGGAGTTATTCTTCATCCTGACTTGATGAGTGAATGTGGTCTAATATTGATCTGTGTGGAAGACTCTTAAACTGCACACAGCCCAAGTACCAGGGAAACGGCTTTTTGTTCACAGTGTTTTTCCCCAGCACCCAGATCCATTTGTGGCTTTGTGTCTTTGTAGCTACATCTGCCATGCTTTGTAGAAGTTAAAAGTGATGCACAGATAGGGTAATTTCAGTCACAGTTCCTGTGGTTTTGTACTGTCAGAGTATGGTTTTAAAAGATGAGTCTCACATAAAAAGTGGAAAGAGTTCAGCATAGGTTTTAACCTCTGCTGTTTTTACGTTCAAATATGTTGTGTCCAAGGCACCTGGTATGCTCGAAGTTTTTCAAAGTCTGTGTTTGCCAAAGGAAACAAATAACAGAGTATATAAATAGCTCTGCTTGTTAACCCTAAGGTTACATTTGCACAAACAGACAATAATTTTTAAATTTTCACTACAATACTTATTATTAGTAACTTTCCAACGTTTGCAAGTTGGAATGATATATTTTATTTTGATGTCTTAATAATGAATGTATCTGCCTATTATAATCCTTGAGGAACCTGGGCCAGTGGCTCGCCTGAAGAAATGTTTATAATACTGTAACTGCTGGTAACCTGCTGATTCCTTATCTTGTAGTTCACAGTTGATGCAGACTTAACCTACACAGGCTTTTAAATTTCTGTTGAGTAGGATGCTTTGAATCAGTAGGAGACAAAAAAATATGATTTTCCAGCTATGAGAATGAAGCTGAAATGGGAGCCATTTGCTATATGATAGAGGCAGTGACCATCAATGCAGAGAGGGAATAACCACCTTTCTCTTCTTCCCTTATTTCTACCACTGTCTAGCACAAAGATCATTCGCTTTGGACACAGGATAAAATTCTTGAAACCTACAGAAGGAGAAAGATATATCTATATATGAATTACACCTCGAGGAATAATGCCTCAGCTCTGCAGGGTTCATGATGCAAACACACATATATTGTGGCCAAAAATATTACATGGAAAAAGCATTGCTTTGAAGTAAACAACTTAAAATAACTTAGGGAAAGAATAAGCAAAACCGTAATTACTGAAGACTAAGGGAGAATTAATCATGATTTTGAAAGAACAGCAATGAAACTATTGACAAAATGCTTCTCAGTTAATATTAGACAAATTATGAACTTGCCCATCACTTATAGATAATAGCATCTTAGCGCTTTGCGTATTCAGAAAAAATGCAATGTTAATAGTGGTTGGTCCTCCTGTACTTTCACTAATATTAAATAGAGAAAAAAACCTTTGTTTTACATAAGTCCACAGGCAAAAACAATTATATGAGTCTCAGCCACCTTGGTGAGAGTTTGTTTCCTGTTTCTGCCCACTTCCCTTTTTACAAGCATTGACAATATCCTACATTTTTTATCTTGGCTCCTTTTACTTACTAGGGGATTAGAAGACAGTAGAAAACTTATCTACAGAAAGAGATATTTAAAGATTCTTTACAAACACATTTAATATTGAATTACCATCTAGAGGATGACTCACAAACTGAAGTCTGGTATTGTTATGTGAAAAAAGCCCAATATGACTAGTATCCCGTCAGTTATCTCTCAAGCCATAGATCAGTTGCTCTTTATCACAGAGAAAAAGATACTGCAAATTTTGCAGAGGATATTCAAGCTGTAGTGAGAGTCATGCAGCGGAGTTTTTCATGTGGTTTTGTTAGGAATTGTTTGTTTGTTTCTTTCATTTGGTTTGTGTTTTGTTTTGTTGGGGGCTTTTATGGGGGGTGGTTATTTTGGCTTTTTCTTTTTTTTTTTACAAAGATATCATGAAAAATATCCATCTTGTGTTTTGGTTGCTCTTGTGATCTCCAGCAATGCCACATAGGGTGATTTATCCCAGTTTAAATTAAGATATAGCACATTGGAGATTATATCCAAGAGATGTCTTTAAAATACAAGGTGATTAGCAGTACCCCCACCTTCCCACCCTTGGTAAGTGCTGTTTTTCCCTTGTGTTAGCTGTGCCCAGGCTGACACAGCTTGACTTTGCAGGCCCTGCAGTAAAAGGAGCTGATTTCCAAACTGAGCAGCTGCACATCATTCTTAAAAATAATTTAGCCGTTTTCTCCTCATTGAAGCCGAGCAGGCTGCAGAGTTTACTGAGACACTCAAACCGAGGGCAGGAGCAATTTCTGTGTGTATGAACACATATCAGACAATTTAGGGCTCTCTTCATCCCTAACCTGACAGTGAACTGCCAGTGCCAGTTCAAGAACAGCGAGTGCAATGTGCTGCCAGCACGAAATAATCAGCCAGGTACTTACTGTAATAAGTGGAGTCTCGATGAGCAGTGTGATGGGAACTGTGTTATAGCACTCTATTGTAAGGAGGACAATGGAGTAGGAGCCACTGGAAATATTTTAAAAACCATTTCTGTGGGAGCTTGACTTCGATATTTTTCTTTCAGTCTGATATTAGTAAATATTTGTCGAGCAAAGCATTTCAGTTCCTAAAAAAATCACTTGAAATAATTAGAGCACACATATTTCATTTAAGCTTGGAGTAGTTACTTTCAAGGTCTTGCAATAAGAAAAAGGAATTACTTTCTTTATAATAAGCATTTACAAAACTTCTTGCAAATGCTTGTGAATGCAGTCTTTTCAGGGTGACTTTTTCCTTCTGAACAGACTATTTCAATAAACTGATTAGGAAACTGGTGTTTTCTAATCACACCAGAGGCTTTATTCCTTATCAACATTGTGACTCTCGAGTAGAGTTTCATGAACTATACTTGTTTTCTTTAGGTGTGAACTGATGGCATAGGCATTTAGGAAAATTCCAGTGTCTGGGATCTTCAGAGATTCTGCCACTGTCACACCAGTCTGGTCTGGAGTGCAACACGCACACATTGCTTTTGCCCAAAATCTAAAATTACTTGTCCTGCTTTTATCACTGATTGATGTCTGACAGAGACAAATGCAAAGTGCATTAGCACACTCTATCAATCAAGATTTATAGAAATATTTTACCTGTCTTGTGAACCTTCCAATCACGGAAGGCTATTTAAAAAGAGAAAAATTTTGGTAGTCATTAAAAATTACATGATAATAATAAAAATAAGGTTGGTTATTTTTTGTTTGTTTGTTTGTTTGTTTTTGGGTTTTGTTTGCTTGTGTTCATATTTTTGTTTTGTTTTGGGGTTTTTTGTTGTTGTTTGTTTGCTTTGTTTGGTTTGGTTGGGTTTTTTGTGATGGTTCTTTTTGTTTGGTTGGTCAGTTGGTTGATTTTTTGTTTTTAATATCTACTAGACCTCATTAGTTAGATAAGGAATTTCAATTCTCTTTGTACACATCACATGAGAAATCTTAACAAGAAGATTACTAAAAATGCCTAAAACTCAACTTTTTTTAAAAAAGAAACAGGGTTTAACTATTTTTAAAATGTACTAGTAGAAGGCATTGATTTATTACTTCACTTTAAACTCATTGACTTGTAACTATATTATTATAATCATCATAATTTGCCTAATGGGTACCCTACTCCCTTCACCTTCTCACTGAAAAAGATGTTGTCAATATAAAATACGTTAAATATATAATTACCAGAAGAAGATCATCAGAAATCCAGATTTTTTTAAAAAATCATGCCTTCCACTTTGAGGTCACTTGGGCAATACTGCAGTACTTGTGTAGATTTTAACTTCTGAAACATCTGTATTCCTGGCTATTCTGCTAAGGAGGTAATTTTGAGGTGTCTTTAACATTGTTGAAAATCTTACTACAAAAATCCATCAGATGAGCAATTAACCTCTAGAAAAGCATCTTTTCCAGCTTTATGTGGTTCTGAATGAATTGTAAACTTTCAAAATAATCTCTTGTTTCAGTCAAAGATTCTGTCTAGAACAGAAATAATGAGTTTTATAAACTATAGAAATGTAAGATGAACATGAATACTGATATGTTCCAAGGAGAAAGTTTTTTTTTTTTACAGAGACTGTGCACACACACTTGTCAAATATTATGGCAATAGACTGTCCTTCCTGAAATGAAATCAGTGGCAGATAACTGATTGATAAGATTGACTTTTGTTCACAGTCAAATAAGTTGTGGGCTCTAGAAGGTCTGTTAACAAGAGAAAGGATATTAGGGTACACAGTGTTTGATTTTTATTTTTTTTCCCCTTATCCTTCAATAAGTCAAATGTAAAAGTGTGAAAAAATAGGAAAAGGCATAGAGTCTTGACTCTATAAATTCTAGGAGAATCACAATGTCTTGAGACAACTTAGAGCAAACTCCTTCTTTCCTTTAGGGGTTAGTTCAGATTTTTCTTTGTGGAGGAGCTCAGGAAGCCTATCACACTTTTTACAATATGTTTCTCTCCGTAAGGGGTGTTGGTGACTTCTATGAGTTATTGTTTTAGTATGAGTAGCTTAAACTCATCAAGAGCTGTGTATGAATGTACAGCTTGGGGGGGCTGGGAAAAAGGGTGTAATTACTTGCTTTAAAGACATAGGTTAATTATTACAGATTTATTAGTAGCTGTTATAGTCACAGTTATAAACACTTGTATGCATCCTCAGGGATTATTAATTTTCCCTCTTTTGCTCAGGAATGAAAAGCTTCAACAGCAATAGTGGGAGGCAATAAATACATGATCATTTTAAGCATCCAATATGTGTGTTCACAGGCAAAAACACATCCCAAGCTTTTAATTTTGAACATGAATTTGCCAATTTTTACAAACAAACAAAAAGTCTTATTAAATTGCGCCTGGAAGTCCAAGTAAAGAGTAATTTTCAGTTTCTGTAGAATAAGAATAGATCATTTGTTCTTCCTCGGCAGCTTTAGTTCAGCAAGAGTTCAGCTGAAAGCTTCTGAAGATGTCCTCAGGTGAGTGAATCATAAAGGATTCAACCTCTTTAAAGCTTCTGAAAAATCTGTGAAAGAATATTGATCCTTAAAAAAGTCCACATGTGTTTGTAACAGAAGCATGTGGAGAGTTATATAGCACAGATGTGAAAAACAGGTGATTTGGGAAGGTGGGGTTTTTTTGTTTGTTTGGGTTTGTTGTTTTGGGGGTGGTTGTTTTGGGGTTTTTGTTTGTTTGATTGTTTTTGTTTGATTGATTTTTTCTTTTTTGCCTTTGTTGTTGTTGTTGTTGTTTTTAATTTTACTTGCAGGTAAATGTTTCCCTGGACATTTGTAATCTCTTATACTGACCTACTGGGGGTTTTGGTATCCCAAGCATTTTGGGTTACAGGCTCTTTTGAGCTATCCTTACTTTGTGTGAAGGGAGAGAAAAAGAAAAGAATTTGGAAAACAGTGATATAGGGGAAGAAGAAATTTCTTCCCTTTTCTAACAACAACAACAACAAAAAGTTACATTTTCTGTGTACTTTATCTCTTTATTTTGGCCACATAGTATCGGGCAACTAAAAGATTATTTTCTTTTTATTTATGTGATTTTTTTATCACATGGCCTATCCAAGAAAAACATATTTAATTCCACTTCACTGCTATTTTTCTTTGCAAGGAACTAATACTTGTTTTTAAAAAAAGTTTGTTTGACCTAACTGTATTCCAACAGCCAAGCATAATGAATGGATTTCACTGAGAATTTGCTCTCAAGACACAGAATCCTTTCACGGCTTCACTCTTGGGAGTAACAAAACTGCCACCAATACCTTTTCCTGATACTTTTGAAAAAGAAAAAATATGAAGGGTTTTGGAGGGCAACAAAAAGGAATTCTCCAGAAGGTGGTGGGTTTTTAACTAGAATGAGTCTCCAAAGCAGAGGAGTACAGCAAGTAATTCTGTTTCCTGCCATGCTCAATGCCCTTTAGGCTGGCAGACCCTAGGTTTTTGGGACACTGAAGTGGCAAGCAAGTTGTCAGAAAAGGCAAAAGAAGTAAGATGAAAAAATGCTTTACAGTTAGTATGTCATAACTGTTTTTTTTCCAACTGTCTTGCACAAATAATACTGTCATATAAGCAGGGCTGGTATGGAAGTGATTCATTCCACCAAGAACAAGGTTGCACCATGACCCTTTCCAGCTCCAGCATTTTTGCAGGGAGCTGCATTACCCCTGCTGGCTGTGAGAGAAGCTCTTCTTCCCACTGCTCTTTGATTTCCAAGGAAAAGAGGAGCAATATGACTTGTACTAACTCCATGTCTGACTCTTAAGCAAATTATTTTAATATTCTTTTAGCAGCTCGCCCCTACATAATAGTGACTAAGTCTTATGATGAAATATTTATAAAGTCTGAAAAACAGACTGCTTCGTGTGCTCCCATTTTCTTGATCATTCCTTTGATGGCTGTCTCTTAGTATTCAAAATCTGGTTTTATTTACACTGATGTGTATTCAGAAGGACTTTTCTGAGGTATATACTGTTGAAACCCATGGCATGATTTATCTGAAAGGTTGAAATAACATCAAAAAGCTGTAAATATTTGCTTAGTTGGACTATTGCAGCTGATTCTTCCTCTTCTTTGGAATGCATGTAGTGCATAATGAAGTGCAGAGGGAAGACATGGCAACTATTCTCAAGGGATTTTTGTGAATAAGGAGTATTGGCACTTTTCTCAGTAATATTACGTTTCTGAGCAGAATGTTAAATTTAAAAAAAGTCAAGGAAATGGTGCATAAAATGTGTATGAATCAGGTCCTAACTCAGTAATCTAACTCTAAGGGAACAATTAAGGCATAACAGTCTCAAGGCATTTATCTGTCATTTTTACTGGGACATGGGGAATTAAAAAAAAAAGATCCCATTAATGGAAATCTTAATTATACATACCTAATTATGAAAACTTCACAGAATAGAAATGCAGACAAGGAAAGCTTTCCAACCCTAATAATGCTGCTAAAACAAAAATGCCATAAACAAGAGAAAGAGCTTGGAAGGACCCCTGATGAAATCCCTCTCTAGTCTTCCGTTGGTTTCAAAGGCATACTTGTAAGAAAAAGGAAAGCAAACCATCACAATTCTGCAGCCATGATTTTTGTAAAAGGCAAATGTCTTTAACTATAATGGAATCAAACACAATTTACCTTTCTTTAATTGCAGACACTTAGAAGTGTTTGTATATGAAATATTCATATTTGCAAGGAACAAAGAGGAAGAAAATGACACTATTTCCACACTCCCCAGTGAAAGATCCTGCCTCAGCTGCAATCATAATCTTAAGCATTAGAAAAGTTTTGGTTTTTGCCTGCCTGTATAACCAAAAACATCTTGGGGTTGAAACTCTGGGACGGTAGGGGGGAATGCACATCTCGGAGTAAAGTAATGCTGCAGATGAGGGAGAGTACCAAGAATACTGAAAGTTGGAATAAAAAATGTAAATCTATTAAAATGGCATGTTCCTTGGCAGGCTTCTGTTCATGCAGTTAATACAGTTTCATTATATGCCACATTCCTTACTTCAAGAATGGCCAGAAACCCTGGCAGGAATAATTAGCATGCACAGGATGTGTGTTCTACATTTTTAAACTCTTCTGGCTCTTGCTGGTTTGGGGACTGGTATTATGAAAGAAACATTTTTATTAGGACTAAGTCTCCATTTATTCCACTCAATTATCAGTGTATAAACAGGACATTTTTATTAAGAACCTCTTTATCCCCTCTGGAAGGGAAGTCTGTGCCCTGCACAGATCCCTCCAGAAAAGGGGTTGTCCCCACCAGATGTGGGCTGAGCTGAAAAGAACATCACTCCTCCCAGCTGGAGAGACCCAGGCTGGATGTCCTACAACCTTTTCAGTACACAAAACTCTTGATTAGTTTGGCCATTTTTTATTGCCTAGCCCAGCAGGATTCTGAGTAAAGCAGGGATCTTTTAGCTCATGTGTTGAATTTGGAGAAAAAAAGTTTTTTTGTTAGTTTGTTTGATATTCTTTTTTCCTTTTTCTTTTCTCTTTTTTTGGGCTAGGAGGTACAGGTGGTGTAATAACTCACTACGCCTTTAGGCATGAAGACTGTGGGAGCATATGGTTCTGAATGTCTTAAAGTTAATTCACTGTGTCACCTCACCACCATCTCTCCTATAGGGAAAAGTTATCAAGCCCTTACCTGGCAGAATTTATATGTGAAACACATAAAGGACATTTCAGAAAACACATAAAATGCTTTTGTAGATGAACTTTAAGTCTCGTCAGATCTATTTAATAGTGTATGTAACAAAGAACAAAAGACTTCTGTTAAAGAACTGATTTAAGAAGCAAAATTAATACTTTTCCTAAATGAATTGGATAAACAGTTCTCCTTACTCAGGAAGTCTGTGGCATGAAACCTTTATCACATCAAGCAATAATGAAGGGTGACATTTAAAACCTCAGTCTTTCTAAACAGTGACTCTGAAAATGAAGCATTACTGATGTCTTTGACAAGAAAAATATATGAAGGAAAAGGAGATGTAGCACAGAGATAAGCTATTTATTTTTTCTGACCTCAGTCAATCTTGTCCTTGTTTTTTAAATATTTTACCAGTCAACATGCTACAAAATGTGCCATTCATAAGATCTGTCAGGGGCAGCAGCTTGGGTAAATGGATGTGACAGATTAGCAAAACTCTATGAAAAGCAGAAATTGTGATAATCTTGCAGAAAAATTATACACAAATATCTAAAAATTGGGGTTTTTTTCAGTGTGCCAGAGATATAACAAACTCCAATGCATCTGACAAGCTATCTATGATGTTAAAAAAAAGGTTAAAAAAAAAGGGCAGGAGTTGTAGAGCCTTTTTAACATTTCATACTTGAAATAAGGTGTTGGGATTTATATTTGGGAGCGTTTTTAAGGTAATATATATGTGTGGTAAAAGTTTATACCAGATAAAATTAATTTTTAATATATTTTTTAGAATAATCTGATTGTAAAAAAAAAAGTGTTAATGAAGATGTCTTAGATGAGAAGAATCTTGTGTCAGTTTGATGTTGCTTACCATAAAATGATTACATATGATTCATCTGCCCAATAAATACTTAAGAATTCAAAGTTCTCAGTGAACCTGGCACAGAACAGCACTCATGCTTGTTTACATCATGGTGAGGACACAAATGGTTGTCACAGGAATGACAGAATCCTTTCTTAAAATGAATTAATAATATATTATTTTTAATATATTTCGAATTTTCTTTAATTTACTAATTAACAAAAAGAAAGTTTAGTTTATTTTATCCAAAATATTCTACAGTTTCTTCAGAAATATTTCTTCATAGGAATATGAATAGGAAACTTATCCCAGGCCATAGCCTTCTCATTTTATTAGCAGAAACGTGAGCTTAGTAATTGATCTGTTGCTTCATTAAGCAACACACTGAAGTATGTGCTTAAGTGATCCTTATTTATTAAGAAGACTAAGCTGTTTTATATTTTTGTGAAAGTTAACACACATTTAGGAGCTCTGAGAAACAGGAATGCTGTTGATGGATAAGCACCATGGTGAAATACTTCATGCAGTACCTTATTCTACACACTTTCAGCTCTCTGTGATGCTTCACAAGAAGCTGTGTAGGGTCACACCAAGACCAGTGAAGGGGAAAAGGTGCAGCATTTCATCTTGATCTCACCCAGTGACCCTATTATGCCTTGTGCTATGCAGGTGAGAGGTCCAGGTACTTCCTTCTGGGAACGAGGCTTCATAGATTGAGTAGGGCTGACATGGTGGGGCACAGAATTTCTCCACTCTACAGTATAAATTCTGTAGCTTTAAATATAGGTCAGAGATATAGATATGGAATAGATATGGAATAGTCTAGGTTGGAAGGGCCCTAAAGATCATCTATTTCCATTTTCCCAGCCATGGGTAGGGCCACCCTTCACCAGGCCACGTTGCTCAGAGCTCCCTCCAACCTGGTTTGAACACTGCCAGTGATGGGACATCCACAGATTCTCTGGGTAACCTGTGCCAGGGCTTCACCACCCTCATGGTAAGTAATTTCATCTTAATATCTAATCTAAATTTACTCTCTTTCAGCTTAAAGATATTTTTCTCTTGTTTTATCACCACATATATATGTGGGCATGACAGTTATTTTTGAAAATTTTCTTCATTAATGCTTTCAAATTTGTTTCGATCACAATATCCCAGTTAGGACATTAAGTACCTTTAATTATTTCAGTCCTCTTTTTCTACTGGAAAACAATTTTTTATCTACTAAATATATATTTCATCATGGAAACACTTAGATCTAATTATATGGAAAAAAGAAAAAACCCAAACTGTGTATAACAAGAAATTATTGCTTGCTGCAGAGTTACACAGACTTCAGGCCTCAATAATAAAAGTACTACTGAATTTCCATGCCTCTCTTTCATGGTTACCTTTAAAATCCATTACAACATCAAACAGCGATTAAAAAATTTGAGGGAAGGAAAATACGCCAATTAAAGTAAATTTAGAGGTGACTGATCTGGGAATCAGGATGTATTCTTGGAGAAATGCATTCTGCAAACAATCTTGTAGGATTATAAAGGTATTCTGAAAAAAAACATGGATATGTAAAGATATTTCAAGATATTTAGAAGCATTTCAGCATTTTTCATGGTTTATTTTTCTATTCCGCCTGCTTTTGAAGTTTTGAACATTACTAGCTTATGACATTTATCATGTTTTTAATGTAACTAAAGAACATGCTGGACAAATTCTTTATCATGAAAATATATGGGTGTTCCAGTAAGCAAAGCTCAGTAGAATTATTTAAGTATGTTTAAATATAATTCTTCAAATAAGACTTCTATTCCTATCTCTTGGTGCTCATGGAAAAAAGGCAATATCAGCATTCTGGTCTCAGTATAGTTCTTATCTCGGCTAATCTATGCTAAAAAATCATTATTCTCAACTAGTACAGTCTTAGAAGCAAAGAAAATCTTTAAGCTGGAAACAATGAAATACAATTTCAACAATTAAAAAGTGGGAAATATATTAAATAGGTTAAACAAACTGGGAAAGTTTATGTGGAATCCTAGTTTGATTTTAAAGAACACCATCTTCATAACCTCTTCCAGTGTATCTCATTAAAAAAAAAAAGAAAATTCCTTCCTTTCAATTTATTCTTTTTAACTTTGTTGTAATCCCACCTACCTTACCATTCTAAAACATTGAATGTTCTGTGTGACTGATTGTTTTGTTGTGCTTGTATTAACTGCATTTATTTTGATTTTTTTTTTAATCTTGAAAAAAAAATATTGTCCTTCCCTCTGTCAGTAAACTGAACTCCTACAGCCAAAGCCACTCTATATAAGTGGGTTTTTTCCTGCAAGACTTTGTATTAATGTCAAAATACTTGTTGGGGGAAAGGATGTTTCCTTTATAGACCTTTTTATTTGTTGGTTTTTTTAATTAAAAAAGGAATACATGATCAATTAAGAAAATAAATTAAGAAAAACAAAAAAGACATCTAGAAGAGAGTCCTATTGAGACATCCCTTATACTGCGATGCTCATGAGTCATTCTTTAATTTTTTAGTCTATGCACCTGAAATTCTCTGTTTTGTTTGTTTAAAACAGTTTATATTTGCATTCAGCAAAGGTATATGAAAGGGGAATCTCAAATTTCAGATAGTTTTTAACTGGCTACCAGCGGGAAAGTAGAACAGAAGTAAAACATGATAACCTTTGAACCTTTGGACCCTTCCACAAAACAACACTCAAATTTTAAATCTGTTCCATACTTTTTAGTATAAGAAAATGCCTTATATGTTCATGTGTATCTCTGTAAAATGTGTAAAAAATGTCATTGCTACTAGATTTGTAGCTGAATGGAGAATTATGTTTTAGAAATATCTTTTACCTTTGTATTCAGAGACATAAATCACTATAAAAATGCAAGGATGTAGAAAATTAGACCCAGTGGGTACAATTTTTCCCATCTCATTCTTGCTGTATGCCTCTGCAGTTCACCAGAAATTTTATAACGGCCAACCACATAAGATAATTGAGGGGTTTTTTACTGAGCATTTTTGAAGCATTATCATTTCTATGCTCTAGTTCCAGAATTGTTTTCTGCAAAGTGAGTGCGTGAGTGGTGTAGTTACTCTCTTTATTTTTCTCTCTTTATGTAGCTACAGTGAGTTGTCCAGTCCCCTCCATCCACAAATCAGGAGGGCCCTATTTTATTGAAGTCCAGCAAAGGACAGTCCAGCAGAAAGATTCTGTGTCTTGAGATTTTTGCCCAAGTTAAGTCCTGTGATGTGGGAGGAGGAGCCTACCTAACGTCACCACAAAATATATTTTGGTTTGAGCAGTAAATTTTTATTTTTTCAGACTGAATAAGACATCACAAGTGGCAAGTAGGTTGTAGTCTTCATTAGAATGTGGGGAAAATTGTTGGGATTTTTCTCTTTTCATCTTACATACATATATATATATATGTGTGTGTGTATATATACACCCCTGCAGTTCAAAAATACATCTGAGTGATTATCTTTCAATTCATAAAATAAGACCAGAGAACTGAAAAGGACATGAAACTCTCCCTAAGCTTCCTCTCACTTCCTCCACACAAGAAAAATAAGAATCTCCAAAAGATAAAGGGACATTTATCTGAAAGAGAAAACACCAGCAGTTATACCTGTGTAGCTGTTCCCCCTCACTATGGGGATGTGTTTTTTTTATAAAAAATCAGTTTCATATCGAGAATATCTTCTTTCTTTTTCCCTACCTACCCCAAGTTACACCCTGTGTTTAGCAAATTATGGCTGAATGAGTTCCCTCTGACACAGTTCCCCATTTGTAAAATGGAAAGGGTGCTAAAAGCAATTGAAGCATGACTTACATCAAGAAACAAAGGTAATATTAGTTTACCATGTATTAATCTCCATACCATCTTGCTAGTTTTCACTAGAGTAGCCTATTTCAGGAATGTTCAAGAACTCTGACATTTGTCAGATGTGTTAGAAAAGCAAAGAGTTATTTTTCTGAGCTTGCTGAAAACACCTGGATAATTTAAGGACAAAAACTTCATTTTTTTCAAACTATGTATTTTAGTGTTGATTTATAATTAACATTGGACAAACTTAAAGAAACCTGCATTTCCTTGATCTTTAAATGGATTGGTGTGGTCCTGGGTGCTGCAGTAAAATCACAGCCATTCTTCTGATTTTGGATGGCCTGTAACATGTCCCAGATTAATTGAGGATGAGAGAAACTATGTATAATGATTTGGAAAAGTTTCTATTATCTGGGTAACTTCTAGACTTTTTCTGCTTTCATTTGTGATTCATGTCTTGTAGACAGTAATTTTTTTGCAACCTGAAGTAATCAGGAGCTTTATAATTGACTTTAGGATTTGATCCAGCTAAGTTTTTGTTTTAGTTTTCTGGTATTTTAATAAAATGATAAATAACTTCATGTTCAGCTCTGCTAAAGAAGCGCTAAAAGAACAGTTTCTATCTTTCTTGCTATCAATATGATATTTCTATATTATGGTTTCATAAATAAACAAGTTTATATTCAGGCCTACTTTTTGGAAAATCCATATCAAAGAGCCTGCAATGAGATTATTCTTTATTTTGTGGCACATGGAAGCAGTGGCAACAACTGCACTACTTTTAAACAAATGTATTGTAGTGGGTCTACCTTTCCTGGCCTTCAGCTTCCCGCCCTGCAGGTCTCATCTCCCCTGCCTGACAGCACAGGGGGAGGAAATAAGATGGGCAAGCTTGAGGGTTGAGATGAAGGCAGTTTAATGAATAAAGCAAACAGAATTTAATTAATTAATTATTCAATAAATAAAACACACAGAAGCAAAACAAGATGAGGACATTTATTCTCTCATTCCCATTAGCATGAAACATCCAGCCACCGGGAGTCAGGGCATCAGTATGAACAGTTGCTTTGGAAGATAATTGGTTTATTAATGAAATCTTTCCCCCTTGCTGCTGTCCTATGTCTTTTACTGCTGAGCATGATGTTGTATGGTGTGGACTATCCCTGGCCAGCTGAAGCCAGCTGTCCCAGCTGTGTCCCCTCCCAAATTTTTGCTCATCCTTTCAGCCTTCTGGCCTGAGAGAATGACCTGATGATGTGCAAGCCCTGCTCAGGAGCAGCAGAAACTTTGGCACTTTCTCAGCACCATTTTAGCCACAAAGGCAGCACATGGCACTATGTGAGCTGCTGTGAGGAAATTTAACTCCCTCCCAGCCAGACCCAGCACAGCCATCATCCAACACAGTTCTAGTCCCTTTTGCCAAGAACAGCAACACAATAAAGATGTTTTATTGTTTGCTTTTATGGCTTGTGTCTTTAAAAGGCCATTAAAAATAACAGCCCAAATGTTTCTGTGGTTTGTGGGATCTATATGTGTCAGTATTAAAGTGAGTCATACCATCACAGTCATGATAGGTTATTGGCATTTTACTTTAAAAGAAAAAGTATGGCTGGCTTGAATTTTTTTTTTTTTTTTTGTCTGCTTTAGTAGCATCTCCATCCTAGGAGGTATTATGAATGTTTGTATAAGAAAACTTTCACAAGGCAGAATTCCAGCCTTTATTAAGCACTATATTTCATTGCAAAATTGGTTTTGCTGTGAATTCTAGGAAAATATGTTCAAAGTATTACACTGTGTAAACATGTTCTTAGTAATTGCATCACACATTGATCCTGGTGAGACAAATATCAAACCATTTTCTGAAGATACTCCCTTGAACCACACGGATCTGAAACCACACAAGCAATTCCAATATTTAATGATGTCTGTGGGCTTGTTTCATAGTTGAAATTAAAGATAATTGCTTTCATGGGCTGTCAGCAGTGTATTGGCATGTGGTTACCTCTTCTGGAGTGGAAGGGTGGCTGGTGCCTCCTTTAAACCTTCTAACACTACCAGGATAAGTTAAGTGATGTTATTGTCTGGTTTAGCAGCTGTCCAGCTTGCCACCATTCATTTTTTACCTACCAGGCTCACTGAAATTTTCTGCATCCATATCCCAAAAACTGAAATGCTGACATGGATGGTACAGCCTTGTTACCAACCCTAGCTGAAACCAGGATAAGGCCTCTGGACTGATTCTCCTTGGGCTTTGTCTGGATTTATCTTGATGTACTTAAAAAATTCTTTATTTTTTGTGTGAATGATAGTAACAACTGAAGATTTTTCTGCATAGAAACAAGCAAACCACATCTACAATCTTCATCTAATGAAGTAACACAGAGTATGGGCATGGTTTAGCAACAGGGGCTTGAAAGCTGGGACCTGGTGCAGTGTAGAGGAATGTCGGTGTAACATGGTAAGAAAAGTGACACGTGGTGACCCTGGAGACCTCAGAAAACAACTCACTTGTGACTATTAGTTCATAAGTAAAGAAAAAAAAAGGCATGTGAGTTGGACAGTACAGATTTTTAGAATAAGTATCAATTATATGTAAAACACTCCATACATAGCACATTTAACTGCAAAGTCAAATTGCAGAGCGAGGAAGAAAAGCAAAGTCTGAAAAGTGATAAAATAAAAAGACATAAAAATACCCCTCATTGGAACCAAGACTGAGGAAGATGAGTTATCCTCCTGCCACTCAAGAGGAGAAAGAAACCCCTGCCTCCAACAAATCTTTTCCTCTGAAGGATTTGCTCTCAAACTCCTCTTGCCCCCAAAGTTTATCCAACAACCTCAGGACCAAGAAAAATGGTAGAACGGTGCACCAAGACGGTAGGGAATGACTAGGTACTAGGAATTGGCTGTACAGCATTTTTTATCCCCATTATTATTGAGACCCTTTTCTCTAATAGTAATTTATTTTTAGGGAGGTTTTTTGTTTTGTTTTGTTTTTTGTTTGTTTGTTTCCATTAATCTATAATTACTAGATTTGGAATCATTTGATTAGATGGCTAGAATCTCAATTTCACAAGCATTAATTCTTGACTTTGCCCATTAGGAGTGTTTTCTTTTGCCCAAACAATTTTTTCAGCCTATCAATACCTCCCCAACTCCTATATTATCGAGTTCATCATTATAGAAGTTATTCAATACTTGTTGTACCAAGTAAAAAAAATAGCTCAAATTATTATTTACTTGTAATTATATAGCCAAGAAGAAAGTGAAATAATATTTCTCTGTCTTTTCAATAATGTCAGTAACACTGACTTCTAAACAAAATTTTAGCTATATGAATTCCACATTGTATTGGTTGCTTGCAAGTGTCTCACTATGTGAATGAAATAAATAAAATAAAAAAGAAACTCTCCCCACATCCAATATTCATAACTAAAAAGTTTTCCTGGGAATTTATTGTACCAGAGGTACATTTTGAGGAATATAAGGACACAGGCATCAGTGGCATTTAATGAATTAATGGCTACAGGAAGTAGAATATAACAGCACTGCACTGGGCTAACCAAGCTGAACATATCCTTTTTGTTAATTTACTGCAAGCTAAGGGTATCCATGGTAGACAATAATAAACTGAACTTCAGGCTTAGCTTCCTTCTACTGTAGGGGGGTAAGATACCTCTCAAACTTTGAAGCACACTTTAGCAGCGATTACAACAAGGGAAGGGAAATAATTTCACTGACTGAAAACATTACTGCTTAAGCCTGTGTAGACAAACAGTTGTCATTCTGTGGCACTAAAGGTTTAGTGAGTAGCCTAATTAAAAAGGCAACTCAGCCTTCAGTGAAATCCACTGGTTTCTCAGGCCTTATTTTGTTGAGTACTGGAGTAATATGGATTAATCTCTATGGTTGCAGAAAATCAAATCCTGAACCTTGTTCTCCTGTATGTCCAGACTGTAACTGGCTCTCAGGTATTTTTTTTATTGTTAGATCTTGCAATGAAAAATATGCCTGATACCACTGGTATTGATAATGACCTCTGTGATTTTTTAGCATTACACCAATTTTTAATATTTATTTGTATTTTATAAAGCTATTGACTGATACAATAACGATGAGCATTATTAAACCCACTTAAGTTACTGTTAGGTCTGTTTGGTTTCATCACTAGCTGCACTCATGTATATAATATAGTTTATACACTTGTTCTAGTTTTGTTTCTTTATTTCTCCTGAATATTACTGAATTAGGTTGTTATCTATTTAATATCTGGAATAGAAGATGTGTTATTAAAATCTAGTACAGTGTTTGCTCTCTATCCAGTTCATCACACTTGTGCTAGCATTAGGTTGTGTTGTAGCTGAGAAAGGTAGCTGGAAAATCAGAAGCAAAGAAGATTCAAGCAAATTAAGGCCTGTGCAGATGTTAAGATGATTTAGGATAACATGAATTTGATTTGTATAGATATGCCAATGGGGAAATAGATTCAGGTTGTGGGAAGTTTTTACACTGAAAGTTATTGCACAGAGAAAATATTTTTTCAAACAGTATCTTTCAATCCTACGTTGACTTTTTTTCCGCTCCCACCTCCCCAGTTTTAAAAATTCCTACCAAAAAATCCTTTTTTTCTTTCCTTAGGAAATGACACAAAATAAACATGTTGGAGTCCCAGGTGTGCCTTCACAGGCCAATTCCATCACTTTTGATCATGTAGCTGCAGAGCTGCTGAGCATCTCCTGCGGCCCTGGAGGGGAAGGGAGGTGCCCATGGTGTTTTTGGTGGTTTAACAGAGGCTGTCACTGCCCTCCTGTCTGCTCCAGGAGCCCTGCTCACTCACAGCCCCGTGTGCAGATGTTGCACACCAGCTGCTGGCCCTCTGCTGTGCAGCTGGCAGGCTCTTGGGAGGCCCTGCAGAACCCGCAGCACTATTTCCCAGGCAATTATGGTGTGGCATGCTGCTGCAGGCCCTTCTGATGTACCACACGGTAATTTGTGTTAACGAATGTCAGAACTGTGGATGCTCTGCTGCTGAGCATTTTAGACCACATGTAGAGAATACCAACAAATGGCATGTATTTGTCTCTCTTGTCAACAGTGTTATGTTCTAACCTATACTTAGTCCTTTTTTCCTTCCTTTCCCTCCTGCATGGGTGTGAACCACAAGTTGTATTGAATCAGAAACACAGCTAACAGGGAGCATCAAATTCTAGTTTATGTAGCTTGCCAGAACAAGTAAGACTTAATTAATTAGCTAAGAATCTAATTTGATAATTTCTGGGATGAAGTAAGTGTTCTTTACCCCTCTGACAAGGGCAGACTACGTGAAATTCAAGTGACTTGTAATGACAAAAGTAATAATTAGTAAATAACAGAAATAATCAATATTGTTCAGACAACTTGTCTACAGGGTAATTGCAAATCAGTACCTCTCTTTCTAACACTTCTCTGGTGTGTCATTGAAGGGTTTGCCAACCTTGCTCTGTATAAAGATGTCTTCTGGATAGATTAATATGTTATCTATTGAGTATGTAAAGGTGTTTCCCCTTACATACTCAATAGCTAAACATATTAATCAGTACTGAATTTTATATTAATAATAATATAAATATATTATTATTAATAATATAATATTGATATTTTCCTTTTGGTTTTAGTCAAAATCTAGTTCACTCTTCTCTGCAAAAGCTTTCCCTCTGCAATCTTCAAGGGTTCATGGACTAGTGCTCATTGTATATTAAAAGCAGTTTTTTTAAAAAAAGCCTGTGTGGAGGAGGCTTTGGTTTGCACCACAGCATCTGTAACCATGACTGTTTTAACCTGCAGACTTAAAAAAAAAAAATTAAAATAAAAAACTAACTTACTGAACAATGTGAAGATTTGAGCTTTTCTAGTTTCCATAAGTCCAAGTAATGGAAGACATAATGAATTATATATTTAAATAAGAATTCTAAATTTTGAAGAGTTTACTGATTAGCAACTTCAGACATGTGATCTCAGTGTACAAGTTCAGTACCCAATTCTAAAAGAAGAAATTGCTTCTTTATTCTTGTTTATAGTCTAGATTATATTTTCCACTCTTAAACACTTAGTACATGTTTTTTCTTCTTCCAATTTGCTCTACGTGGTCTGCCATCTTTGGTATATTGAAAAAGTAAGGTCTAATTCTAGAATTAATGAGAGGTGGAAAATATTATTTCAGTTTTACAGGATATTGCATAGAAGGTGATTGAGTGACTTCCCAGAAATTCCCACCACAGAGCAGAGCAGCAAACTGAGCTGCAATGGTCTTTTAAATGCTCACTTTATAAAACCTGCTCTAAGTGTCCACCACCAAGTGCACCTGAAGACCTGAGCATTCATGATGATTGATTGCATCAAACTCTGCCTGCTGTGGTCACAGTGGTCTTCTCTGATTTATATCACTTTAGGATCTACTTGCAGCTCTAGGAGGTGTTTAGTAGAAGCTCCAGCTTATAAACTCCATCACTTTTCTGGAGAAAAATGTTGTGAAAGTCCTTTACGTGCCTGGTTATTTGTTTCTGAGTAGTAAAGTGAGGTATTTTTTTTTACCTCATGTTTGCAGGAAAATACCAGAAATTGCTAGTCAGTGGAAAGGAAAATTCTGTGACTCCTGAACTCGTTTCATTATGATTCCTTGAAAAGATAATGTTATTTGAATCCAAATATTTCTTTTCAAAAGATCTGACATTAATCTAATTTTTAATTTCAATAAAGGATATGCTCTTGAAATAAAACCATATTAAGGCAGAAAGCTTAATGCTTGACATTTTTTTTCTGAATTAAATATGTCAGGATCAGGACATTCTTGCAGAATATTTTAACTTTGGTGGAAATATGTCTTCTAACAAGAAAATACTCCATTGGGAAGCTTTTGACCAGCTCAAATTGGTTCTTAGTGTGCCTACTGTGAAGCTAAAACACTAAGGAGTTCTTTCTGACTTCTCTTCACATTTGACATAACCAATATATGAGAGAAGTTATTAAATGCTAAGGCAAAGCTAAAGCTTGTGCTGTAGAGACATTGCCCAATTAATATAATTATTGTGTTTTCAGTGCTGCTAGTTTTGATAGCTCCTGAGACTGCAAATCAGCCCCTGCTCTTGCTGTCATGTATATCACCAGCAGATGTAGCATTAGTGCCATAGGCACAGGCCAGATAATCCTGAATTTGGAAAGCAGAGAATGTCATGTAATTATTTTGCAGCCTAACATAATGTGGTCTGTTTGCAAAGACAAAAATACGGCGCACATCTTCTCTGTTGATGTTTTACAATAAAGCTGACAGCCAGATAGCAGCAGGGTGAGGGAGGCAGAGTGCTGTGCAGGATCTGCCTGTGCTGTAGTGACAACCCACAATACAACCTATAGATGCAGCACAAAGGAGCTCTAATAGCTCTTCAAAATAGACAAGTTAAGTCAATGGCATTAATGAATACTTGAAAAATGAACAACGCCATTATCTGTCCTGTCAATCTTTCAGCAGCATAGAGAAGGCAAAGAGTTGCTTGAGGACAAAGAGTGGGAAAGCCTTCTTCCTCTTTGAGGAATTCCAAGCTGGTCTCAGTGAACCTGAGTTCAAAAACATTGGAGCATGACTCTAAACGCCAAACCATACATTTTCAGGCTGAGGTTTTGTCTCATTCTGCCTTGCCACATCCTCCTTAGTCTTTAACAGTACATTTTTATACTTTGTTTTCCCTATATAAACCTTTCCCTTTCCACACCATATATCATTACCTCTCTGTTTCTCAGTCTTCTCCTCATTCTCTTTCTTATGTTCCCCTTGTTTCCGGTTTTCTCCCTTTACAAGGCCACTCTCCTCACCTGGCGTATTGTGTACTTCGCATGTAAAATGTCTTTTTCTCTGAGAAGATTAATGCATCAGCAAAAATAGCTAAAGTGACTGATTATCCTAAATTGCTCTACTCCTTGTGTATTACTGATTCATACATAGCTAATTCAAGAATTCTTTACAGGCTGCTTTCAAGTCAAGACCATATTTAAATGGGTGCAGTAGTTTTGTGGCTCACATCTTGACTCATGTTTCTCCCACACTGTCTCTCTGGATCCTCTCTTGGCATCAGGGATAAATCTAATTACCTGCTTTTCAGGGAATACTTTTTGGTCTTTCATAATGTCAGTCACAGTTTTGATTCCTGAGTTGAATAAAATTGGGAAGCATAATAGTTATCAAATATGTGATGGAGATTGCAGTTGAATGACACCGGGTCTCTGTATATTGCCTGTTTTCCTCATTTAAATTAAAACTTCAAATCTGTTGAGCAGTGGATGATGACAATGTTGACAATGTTAACAAATACCAGTAATCCTACTGGTGTTCTCAGGGATATTTTACAGTCATGAATGGGAGGAAATGATAAGGGATGGCAAGAAAATTAGTCCAGGAAAAAATTTTCCCAGACATCAGCTGAGCTCTGAAATACATGACAATTTTTTCTGAGTTGTATGTATGGCTCTGATTTAACCTTTCTTCTTTTAAATTCTGGATTTTCCATCTCACTATCAGTAGCACAAGAAGACTGATGATTAGAGGGCAAGTTGTCTTGTACCAGAGCCCAGAATAAAGCCTTTTTTGGAAACTTAATAATGTGAAGAATAAGACAGTGTCAGGCCATTAAAAATTATGAAAGAGAGCCTAAAAATCAATAGTACAAAATAACAATTCTCCATCTTAATGATATAAAGTTCACGCATGTATGTTGGCATAAAGTAACTTACTGTTTTACTGCTATCAAATTTTATTTGAGGTCTATGGTTCAGGAAAGAAAAGGTTTAAAGACTTTTATTTTTGAAACTCCAAATTTCTCCAAAAGAGACTAATTTCTTCTAACCTGTATGAGTCACAGCAAGCAAAGTTGAATTGATGGTATGCATTGATAGTAGGGTTCAGATGTTATTAAAGAACCCTTGAGCTAGGCTCCTCTGGTTAATGTTATCATCTGGATTGCACAATGATTAAAAACACAGTAACACATTCTTCCTCATTTATTACCTTACAGATAATAACCACATATTTGATTATGTTTGATTACATTAGAAGCAATATGCTCAAACTTACCATGCATACAAAAAAAAAAAAACATAGAAAACCTTTTTGAATGTGATTAAAATGTGAAACAACAACAACAAAACAAATTTATTCATAAGTTCTAACATTTCCTGTCCAACTAAAGAAAGGAAAACCAATCTCCTGCCACAGAAATTAAAAAGGGGGGCAGGGGGAACTAGGATTAATAACTGATAAAAACAAATACAGGAACAGATGTCCTTTCTTACTGTCTATAATACATTTATAATACTTTATTTTTTATTTTAGGGCAGCAGAGAAATATTGCACTCTTTGGAGAATAATCTGTTATCTCCTGGGGAACAGCAGACCTGCTGATTCACAGGTACTGTTTCAACTTTCACTGTGTTTTTCTCAAATGTGTCCCCATAGTTGTAATACTTTGTATCTGGTTTTCTCTACTTGTTATGCACATTATTAGCAGATCTCCCGCAGCAGAGGAGGCAGAAAGGCCTGAGACCTACACCCGCCCACAGCATCTTGACAAACTATTCCCTTGGTAATTCCCAATTCAAGACATCTGTCTCACTTTGTCTTCAATTTTCAAAGAGGCAATATCACGGTGCAGTGTCAAGGGGAAAATAAAAACAAAATGTGAGGTTGAAACAACAAGAAAAAGAAGAAAAAAAAAAAAAAACCCAA
>JBBMKD010000001.1:7363663-7459845 GCA_037834095.1 Argya squamiceps
TCACGGTGCAGTGTCAAGGGGAAAAGAAAAACAAAATGTGGGGTTGAAACAACAAGAAAAAAAAAAAAAAAAAAAAAACCCAAACAGCTGGAAAAGTGCTGGGAAATAGTCAAAACTCTTTTGTTGGTGTTAATATTTAAAAGGGTGTTCAGTTATTCTCTAGACTATTCTGTTCTTTTAGGTCCACAAGCACCAGTAAGTGTTTTTACTGACAGATCTGTGTTTGTCACTTTCCATCATATTATCTAAACTGAAAACTACTAGTGTGTACAAGATTTTCCTAAAGAGATTTTCCTAAAAATATTCTCCTGAAGAGATTCTCTTAAAGTGGGGTACTGTTTTATTAGCTGGTAGTTGTTACAGTTGAAGTTTTCTGTGGGGCAAATGAAGAACAAAACAGAATCTCTACAATGTTTGAATGACTTTATCCCACTAATACAAGACCTTTCTGGCAGTGCTTTTAAAAAACTGATTTGACAAGATTAGTGGCTATAGTGATATTTTAACTAGAAAGGAATGTTATAACAGGCTTTTCATAGAAAAAACATACCAAGATCTGGCATCCATCATTTCTGTATGCAATATTTATATTTTGTGTGTCATTATAATATCTGAGTACTGCTCAAGGATTGAGAATAGATGTTATTTCCATAGCAGGAGCATTTAATAACACAGAGTACCTATTTACCATCTCAATAAATTTGGATGACAAAGGAAAAAGAAGTCTGTGCATCATATTCCAAACCCTTGAAACAGATTTGACGGGAACCTGTGTAGTGGTGAAAGTCTGATATAAAGGACTTGTTCACTGCTTCTTCTGAAGAGTTAAATCAGCATTTCAAAATGGAAATATTTTGTTGTTTAAAAATGCTTTCAGCTAACAAATATATAGTTGACTAACCCATAGCCTGCAGTAAGTTTGAAAAGTTGTTTATAGTTATAGGAAATTGTAATATATTACAAACCCTATCAATTTCAATTACTTCATTAATTTTCTTGGTATAATGAATTTTACTCAAGAACTATCTAGAGTTGCATATAAACAATGCACAATTTGAAAATTTTTTGTGATCTCTCAGGCAGAGAGTTCGTACTGGTAGAATACAATTGTTATATTCTTTTTCTTTATTAAAAGGATTGAGTGGAGAGTCTACTTTCTGGAGAAGAAAGCTCACCAGCGTTTAAAAATAAACAGTATTATATCTTGCTTTTCTCTGGATTCTAAAGCAGACCTTCCAGTTTTCACTCAACCCCATCTCTCTGATATGCTCAGTGGCTGGAAATGTATAAGGAACTGTGCTGCAAATCACATGTTTTAGTTTCAAAACTTTATGTGTGCTAAGAGTTGTGATGGCACTGAACGCTGAAAGATCTTGCTTGTCATTGGCACGACATGCTTAGGGTGCAAATGTTCCCTAGCATTAATTTTTGGGACAATTTCCATGAATGATTGATGGCCAGCTCAGTGCTAGCCAGAACACATTATGCATGCCACATCCAGCACTCTCCTACATGGATGTCTGGGTTTTTTGCTCCAAGGTCACACAAGTAGCCAGACTGCTTCAGCTCATGGATGGAGTTGAGCTAACAAACCATAACAGCACTACACCCAATGTCTGAGGCCAGTCTGGGAAGGACAAGGAATTTCTCTAAAAACTACATAATGTCTGTTACAGGCCAATATTATCATCCAAGGAGTCCAAACAATTAAAAGATTGTAGAGTTAGATGGGTTGAGAGCAGAAAAATCTTTTGCATTTCTGAAAAATATGAGCATAACTATATGAGCATTTGGGTTTGAGTTTTTTGAAACAATCTCCTCTCTACTGCCAGTTCATGCCATGGAACAGTCTCCCAGAGTATGAAAGCATGAACTAGGTCTTTTTCAGCTGAAATCATGGGAGCAGATGAACTCCAGGAATATACCTAGTGTGCTGTAGCTGCCAATAGCATGCAGTTTTCATAAAACCAGAATGGAACTGAAGTAAAAGCTCTTGAAGCACAAGAAATTTTGATGTCTCCTTGTCAGTGCAGTTGTTTTGCTGCTCAGAATTGGTTTTTTTGTGCAGCACTACTCACCAATATAAACACAGCCAGTGGCTCTTTCCAGATGCAGTTTATTTCTGCGTATTTTCACTACCTGTATGTTTAATAGATGCCAGAGCTGGTTGCTAGAGGCAATTGAAAATCTGACAGGACTGCCTGTGTGGACACTGCTGTAAACTTTCCCAAGGACTTTCAGAGCTTTTTAGTAGTGGGGCTGATAGAGGATCTTGTGAATGTTGCAAGAAGTCATCAGAGATTCTGTGGTGTGGTTGTGACAGGCACAGAAACTGCCCATGGTTTTGTCTGCATCTTTTGTTTCCAATTTCAATTCTAGTTGCCAGCATTCCCTGAATGGCTCTCTGTGCTGTGAAAAAACTCACAGAATCCTTAAGAAAATCTTTCCTTTCCAACACACAAGGCTTGACTGTGGGCTGGCTCTGAGAAAACTCCTCATCTTTAAATTAATTCACAACACCCATGTACTAACAACTAGTTCTCACTGTGCCTGCTCTTAAGTGCAACTAGGGAATCAGATAGTAGAGATATAACAGTTGTCACAGCAGCTTCCAGGCTTCTTCTTCAGGGAATTTCTTCCATATGTTTCTTCTGCAGGGATCATCTTTCTGGGGGGAGCTTCTGGCAGCCTGCTGCTGCAGGTGAGGGGTGGCTTCTGGAGGCTTTTGCTTCTACCAGCTCTGACAGTCAGCTTTTGTTGGCAGTCCCAGGAAGAGCCCACCCTTCTTTTTCCAGCTGGCTGCTGCTACAGATTTTTTTTTTTTTAAGGATTCTAGAAACTCTGCTGAAAGCTCTTTGAGCCTGCTCATCCACGGTGCCAGCTTGTCTCAAGCCAACAGCTATCTGGGGACATCTGAGGTCCTGACCCAGCAGGAACTCTGTGAGAAGTGTGCAGGTGGTGCCTGGTGCCTCTCCCTGGGGGTGTGCTGAGGGTGTCCTTCCCTCCGGGAGAAGGGCTGTCCTCGAGGCACTGAGTGCCCAAGTAAAGGAGATCTGAGAGGAGAAAACCAGACTGCACATTACTGGCCTGGATGAGCAGAATATTGATGGAGTTTTAGATTGCAGAAACAAGAGCCTAAGCCCCATCATGGAGGGGAAATACTGGAAATGGCTGTGCACAGAGGGGTGGATGGACTGCCATGGTGAGGAAGATGGGAATGTATGGCTTCTGGCAGCTGAGTTGCACTTACAGAACAGGCCAGGTTGGATAGGGCTCTGAGTATCTTGGTCTAGTCAAAGTGATGCCTTAAGTTTCAGCTTTCATGTTTCTCAGATTCTGTGCTGCCTAGGGGTGCAGTTCTGAGCCTCACATTCAGTGTCACTCAGCTCTTCACAGAGTAGGTAGACAAAACAAATCCTTTTTTCTGTGGAAGATCAAGGGCAACTTTCAGGCCCAAAAGCACAGACAACAGTGAACTGAAGAGAGAAAACAAGAAGGATGAGACCCCACAACATGAAGCTGTAATTTGACAGTTAAACCCCAATGTGCAAATAGACCAAATCTTATAAAAATGTAAGACCTCGTGACCAGTCAGCCATTGTGTGACCACTCTTAGTCCACCTTGGGTGTAGCTCTGGTCAGACCCTGCCCTGCCCAAGGTGTACCCTAAAGGCCGTTCAATAAATACCTGCTTTATTCTCTAGCTCTGTCCAGTCTCTGTTTCAGGTCAGCCTTCCCAAGCATCAGAAAGAGTCCCTGCCCATGACAGGGGGCTGAAACTAAATGGTCTTTAATGTCACTTCCAAGCCCTAACGTTCCATGAACCTATGATGAATCTGTGATTTTCTTAGCCTTTTTTTAGCCAAAACCACTCTTGTTGCCCTTCATGTCCTTCTGTCCCAGCTCCACCTGAGCTCTGTCCATTCACACTCAGATAATGAGCCTGCAATTCTCCTGGGTAACCTTCTCCTCTTTCACTACCTCTCTGCCTCCCTGCATCCATGGAGGCCTTCTGTCCCTTTCTCTGAGCAACCTGTTCCAGTGCCTCACCACCTTCATAGCAAAGAATTTCTTTCTAATATCTAAGATAAACCTGCCCTATTTCTTCTCCCCTTGTCCTGTTACTATATGCTCTTGTAAAAAAAATCCCTTTTTGGCTTTCTTGTAGGTCCCCTTCAGGTACTGGGAAGTTGCTGGAGGGTCTCCCAGATGCTTTTTCTCCAGGCTGATGAGGCATCTCCTCTGTTCTCAGGGCTTGCAGATATCAGTGAACCTCAGCTGCTCCTCCCAGCCCCATTTGTGACACCCACATCCATGCCTTGCTCACAGGTTTGGGAGCTCAAGCTCACTCTGAGGTGTTCCCTTTGTTGGTGTCAGGGAAAATTGTGACTGCTCAATGTATTTACATGGTGCGATGAGATTTGGGCCCGTGCAGTCAGGGAGATTACAGTGGATGCTGGTTTACCTTGACATCAACTCGTTAAATATTCATTTGATTGTAGATGTTTTCTGTGACAAAAGTTGCTGTTGCACTTACTGTGGGTTGGGGTTTTTCTTGGTTGGTTGGGTTTTCTGTGTGGCTATGCACAGTTTACATGAGAATATAGAGACAGAAAATGATTGGTTAATTTTAATTCTGGTCTTTATAATATATAAAATATATATAGTAAATAATATCACACATATACTGTATTATTTATATTATATTATATTATATTATATTATATTATATTATATTATATTATATTATATTATATTATATTATTATTATATTAGATATAACATAATAAACAGCATAATCATATTTTGTTAGATGAACCTGAGTGTTGACTGATGGTAGATATATAAAATAGTATGGCTTCCCTTTCTAAAGAAAGCTGTTCTAACAAAAATTTGAGGGGCAGATTGTTTTGTTCCTCTTTCTTTGATGACAAAAAGGAGTTTTGTACTGATGGCGGGAGAGCATAAGGGAGTCTGTAGTAAAAACATCTGTGATATTCTCAAGTATTTCTCACTTCACTCTGAAGGAAGACCTTGAGGTATTGTCAGGGACAACAATGCAGCAAATAATTTGATGGGCAGACTTTTGAGCACTGTAATTTCTGACTTAATTCTAAACAGCTGCATTATGGTAAATTAAAAATGTTAGCAGTGTGCTTTGCTTTTGTCACCATTGAAGCTTCAATGTGATTCTCTGGAGACAATAAACAACCTTAATTTTTTTGTGTTTGTTTAGGTCCCTCTAAGAAAAATGCCAGCATCACAAAACTCCACTGTGTGCCTTAGGGTTTGTTTCTTTGGATGCATTTTATTGTTTGAAAACCCCTATGAAACTCCTGATTCTCTAGGCATTGTTATGGCAATTTTTTTTATTTTTTCAACCTAAGTTTTCTGCTGGTGATCATGGATACAGATTCTCATCTATACTTCTTTATATATTCACATTATTCACATATAATCTATAATCACTTTATATATTCACGTTATTCACATATGTGAGACCAAATGTAAAAAAAAGTGTGATATATAGGAGATCCAGTACAATAAAAGTGCTTCCATTTGCATCTTGGCTATCTCCATTATGGTAGCTAGTCCAGATCTGGGCAGATACAGAAAAAAAAAGGAAAAAGAAAAAAGGAAAAAGAAAGAAGAGGAAAAAATTTAAAAAAAGAGAAAAAAAAGTCAGAGACTTCAAGTTTTCTACTAGGTTAGTTGGGATTTTCAGTGTCTCAACTATTTCAAGTACAACTGATTATGTGAATTTTTAACTTCTGGGAATGTTGTACTCTTGAGTGATTCCTAGATGTCTACTTTCTAAGGATTTTTTTTATAAGTCACTAAAGAGTCTGATGTTTGCCCTGTGGACTCCTTACTGCTCTCCCAGAATTCTCACTTTAATTTCAGAAGATGAAACATCTAAATACATTTGTTTCAAGAACAGACAGGGGAGTAAGGAGAAAAAGAAAGATAATTTGATACTTAAGACCTATACAAGAGAAAGGTAAGCTTTTCTTGTCCAATAGTTTTCCTTTGGTATCTTACAAAAATATTTTTGGGAGCTCATCTGCAGGAGTAGAAAGCCTGGGCTGACACCTCAGGACTGGAGTACTTTGACTGTACGTCAAGAGATGATCATGTCAGTGACAAATTCCAGATCTTTGTATATGAGCAGCCTGGTCTGTAATCTCTGTTAGGTACTGAGATACTGCACATCAATTTCCATAGTTAATGGCAGAGATTCCCATGTTGACATATTAGAGCTCTTTTTCTTCACTTAAAAACAAAGGTGGTTGTAAGAAAATTAAGATAGTCGTAAGGATTTTCTATATACACCTTGACATACTTCCTCTTGAACCTCTATAGTTAGCAAAAAAAAAGCCATTGCAACTTTTAATGAAGGAGTTTTGTGATATGATGCTCATCATAGGAAAGAGCTGGACCTGATGTCCCAAAAATTCTGTTTGCTGTGAACATTAAAATTTGCGTCATATAGTCTTCATAAAAAGGTCATGAAACTATAATTTAGAAAATACTTCCTGTGGAAACAAATATTTATTTTGAAAGAGTGTGGGAGAAATCAGATTTCAGTTCATCTATATTTATTTCCCCTGTAGAGGCTAACTCCAGCATTGAATTCATAATTAGGATTATATGAGCCTAAACTCACCTGAGAGGTTCACATTCCTGCTAATTCACTGAGGTTCAGTCATTACTGTCTACTCCACAAAGAAACCCAATTTGAGGATGACTCTACTACAGAGTTTGCAATGAAACTGAAACTAAATTGTAGTAGAAAATGTCTCTTGAAAGAGAAGTGGAATAATTTATGTTTTTTGTTCCTGAAGATGGGACTTTTATTCAACATTATTACATTTTTACCAGTGACCACTTTCCTTTCCTCATTGCAGAGTGCTCTTAGCTTGTGGCTTGTAGAGAACACTGTCAAGTACAATATTTTCTCAACTAGTTTATTTATTGATGTGGTTTGATGCAAGGCTGAGTATTATGGATGTGACTCACCAAAACTCTTTCTGAATTGTAATAGTGGAAGGTTTAATCTCACTAGATGCTGGAGATATGTGCTTCCCAGTCCACTACATTTGTTTTTTTTCCTACCTCACTTTCTCACCGTATCAATCTGGCAGCTGATGCATTATGTTGCGTAAAAAAAGGGAATTATTAGATGCATTAAAATTTGCAGTACAAACAGCAGAATATAAAATTAAGATAACCCTCCAGAGAGAGTCACATCCCCAAGCTTCCTAATTACTCTATGTAGAGATCTCCTTCAGCAGCTTCCACTGGCTCAAAGAGGTCATGGGGGAATTAGCTACTGCTATTTTTAAAAGTCAGCAATTACAATCTCCATCTACATAATCATGAGTTACATCATCTGTATTCTGCCCACTGCCCACACAAGAGAGTTTTCCAACCCAAATGATATAATAGCTGCAGTAAAAGAAACTTCAAATCAAAAAGGGTCAGAGGAGCTTAAAGCTGTGGTTACTTATAGCACATTAAAATCTCTGACTCTGTCTGAGACTTGCTGCACCTGGCATTCCAATTTGACTCTTTTTTTTTTTTTTAATTATATTTTTCAGCTTCAGTTTCATATAAATTAATGCCACAGTAAACCTCTGCAGAAGACCTCACCACTTGTAATTTCTGGGAGTTATTATTACGTACATGATTTCAAGGATTTCTATTGGAAGTTGTATTTATTTCCTCTTCTGACTTCTTCTCTAAAATATATGTGCTTCATAATTTGATTTGGCATTTTACTGCCAAGAATTCTTTCATCTACTGTTTGTGATCTGACAATGTCTTATGATTTGTTTGCTCAAATAACGACCTATAAAACTACCTATAAGTATTCTACTAATGTAGTATAGTAATATAAACAAAAGATGTCTTAGAATATGTCTTAGATTTACTTTCCTTATTTAAGATTTTCATCATGTCTTGTATTTTCCCTAGCTTGATCCAAAGAAAATAGTTTGTTTGGAGAAAAAAATAAACAAGCCCTTATATTGTATTCAAAACAATTCTACTGTTTTGTCTGGTTTTCCTTTCAATATTTTGAATCTTTATTCATAGCATACTTAAGATGCACAGTCTGTTTAATATTTGTATTGTTTACAGTCCACTAAACAGAAAATAAGGTTGTAAGATTTTTCTTCTTTTGACATCTTCACAGGGTTCAGCTGCTCATAAGAATAGTTTGAAGTGAACAGTAAAAGTTAGACAGTAAAAGTTCAGCATCCCTAGTTAACAAATTCTAATAGTGAAATAAATCAACAGTGCAAGTATATGGACCGACTACTAAACACAAGATAAAGGCATGAACTACTCTAGGAAATTCTTAGGGCAGAGATTTTTTCTTTTTCTCCCTCTCTCCCCACCAGTAAAGTGATACTCTCTTATCAAGTGTACCCTGACCTCATACAGTATATTATTTAATACAGATCTTTTGTATCTTAAAAAAAAAAAAAACAAAACCAAAACATAGCAAGCAAATAACCCCAAGCAACCTACCCCTTACCACATACCATATTTATCCCTTCAACCCTGATAGAGTTACACCCGGCCAGGATTGTCAAGAGCAAAAAAAAAAAGCTCCTACAGGCATATCAGTGATAAAAGGAGGAATAGGAAAAATCTGGAAAAATCTTTGTAAGGACACAGAAGACCTCATTACTTGGGACATGGGGAAAGCTGAATTAATCGATGCACTTTTGTGGATCCTTCTCCACTGCCAAATGCTCCAACCACACTGCCCAGAAGGCAAAGGCAGGGGCTGGGAGAAGGAACAATCACCCACTGTGGATAAAATCAGGTTCAAGGCCCTCTGAGGATCTCGAAGGTGCATCAGGCCATGGCACCTGATGAGAGACATCTGCATGTCCTGAGGGAACTGTCAGAGGAGTGGCTAAGCCACTGTCTGTAGCCCTGGTTCATGCCTGAGGTGTTTCGGTTTTCTGAAATTCCTTTCCCAGGGAATTTTCTGTAAACAAGAGAAGTGTTTTTCTAACTGCAACTTTGTTTACATTTCTTTCCCTAGGAGGGGCTTCTTGAGGTCCCTCTGGTCTGACCAATGTGATTGAAAAGGTTTGTCTTTGTTTCACCAATAGAATTACTCTGTGTAGAATAGTATATAAGGGAGACGCATCCCAAGAACAAAGGAGTCATTTTCAGCCTTCTGAAGTCAGAATCTTTATGTTGTTGTGGTGCACAACAGCGTCAACTTTCTACCCTATTTGAGAAGTTGTGACAGTCCAGTGAAGTTCACATTGACTAAAAAAACTTTCCTTGTCTGCTGTATTCAGCCAGCATTTGCTCACTTCTGTAATGCTACAGCTGCAGAAATGGTCTTCAAAGTACAAAATACTAGAATCGTGTTTATTCCATTAAAAGCAAAAATACAATTTCCAACTAGAGCTGACAAATAATTCATTGTGTGGCTTTTGTTCATGCACCCCCTACTTCTTTTGGAATAGTTTTCTTTGGAAACTCTAATGGGTATGCCTCTAATTTGACATTTGAAATGCAAACCTTGTAGATTTCCCTTTTCTCAGTATTCAGACCAACTTTGTTTTGTAGAATATGCCTGTGATTTCTGTATTTTACTTGCTGGAATATTAATGAATATTCATATGCACACATTAGTGTATAAACATTCCTGTCATGGTTAGAGTGGTTTGAGAAGAGATAATAGAGAAAACTGTGAGAAAATAACCTGAAACTTCTTAATTAATAGATTTTTGGTTTATCAAGATCATATTTTCATGCTTTTTTTTTTTCCTGTGGTTTTCTTCTGCTGATTGAACTAAGACCATTCAAGCAAGCTAATATCCCATGTAACCTGAAGGACATATTACTAATAAATAATACAAGAAGACCTTTATTTTTATGGAGCAGGCACAGAAGATTTTAGAAATTCAGCGACAAATGTCTGGATAACTTTATCAACTATTTATCAGTTTAGCACAGACATTCTTACTGAAGCCCACTAAAATGGGAAATGACATAAATGATGCACCCTCAATGCTTCAGGAATGATCAGACTATCTTTCCCTGTAAATTTGTGAAAATAATTCATCATTTTTTCACCTTTATATTATGAGGAGACAGCTTCTTTAGATTGTACTCTAGATGAGCAGCTGAAAGGAGCAGGGCTTTATTAAGGCAGAATTTTAACTTGAGAAGGAGACAAGTTTCCTTGATTTTATTTCCCTTTTTCGTGAATGACCTTCAGTGTCAAATTCAAGTTTCTCCCTCCTACTACAAGGAAAAGAAATTATAGAAGCTAGGCTTTTTGGCTGAGGCTCAACAGATTGTAATGCTTGAGGCAATAAAAATATCTGAAACAAGATTATGAGAGTTAGCTGCCACACACAGCTGGACTATGTGTCTGCTTGAGCCAGACCCTGAACTTTTATTGTCTCTGTAATGGATTCTGTTGAATGTTATCCAAGAGTTGGGGTTGGTAATTTCTGAATGTCCATTGCTCCTGCTTTGTCTGCAGTGCAATAAATTGTGTGATATCTGCTGCTTTTAACTTGTGCTAATTATAGAGAACTGGCCCCAAAAGGTTAAAAAGAAAGGTTTTGTTTAAAGGAAAAGAAAGAAAGAGGGGCAGAGGGAGCAGGAGGCGTGAACAGATGGTTCTTGGTCAGGAGGTAAATCAACAGCATTTGTCTGTCTAAAGAGGAGTGTGGGATTTGTGGTAGACACAATGTGATGGTTTTCTAATATTTTTTTATTGAGATATGTTTTTATTTTTCTCTCTTTATTGCTCAGATGTTATAGACACAGCTATATTGTTTCAACCAAGGACTTGCTGGAGAATGGATTAGTTTAACTGTTGTGAATTGCTGAAATTCTGGTAAATAATTATGAGCCATATTTTGGTTTATGGTTTGGTATCCCAGAATAGTTCTCATTATTAAAGTGTGTAAAAGCAGAGGTGTTTGATGTCCTGGATGACATGAAAACTACTTCTGAGTTTTTTAGGAGTTTAGGAATCATAGCTAGTCACAACAAGTTATATAGTTACCCCTGGAAATTTTCCATGTAAAATACATTTCATTCCAGAATATGTATTAGTAAACTTCCTGCTGTACACCTTCTGACATAATAGGAGTCAAACCTGTAGTAAAGTTTTAAGTTGTTGCTTTCCCTTCATTGCCTTAATTCAAAATATTGATGTAGCAAAAATACTGAATGTACTTTTCAGGAATTTGGCATAAACATTTATGAATTGTCCATGGCGTAAGTGGGTTTTTTTGGGGGGGTATTTGTTTGTGGGTTTTTGGGTTTGTTTTGTTTGTTTGTTTGTTTGTTTGGCTTTTTTGTGGGTTTTTTTTGGGTGTTGGGTTTTTTTCTTGTTTTTGCTTTTGTTTTATTTTGGGGTTTGGTTCTTTTTAAAAGTCATTATTTATTTATTTAATTAATTTTATTTTTCCTGCTTGCTTGGCTATTTTGTTGTTGATAGGTTTTTTGTGGGGTGGGTGATTGTTGTCTTATTTCTCTTTGCTTGTTTTCTTCAATTGTGGTTCTCCTTCATGCAACTTTTATAGACAACATTTTTCTGTGTGTGACCAGGCAAACACATTTCTCCTAACCCCCTATTTAAGCACATAGCAGCTTTGAGACATGGACTAAAAATAGGCTGGAAAAAACATTTTGGGATAATTTTTTTTACAAAAAAATGAATTATCCTCTGAACATTTCCTTAACCATACTTCAGCCTGTCTCTAAAAGACACTGTCACTGTTCCTACCATGGAGTGATGGCAAGGGGTTAATATGTCAGCTTCCACCCCTGTGGTTTGTGACTGATTTGTGACCTCTGGAGCTGATGAACCTTAAAGGTGGGTGTAGAAAATGGTAGCCCAAGGTGTTGGGGCAGAAAATCCCACCAGTGAGTGATGACAGCAGAATGCATCCCCCGTAATCTTGATAAACCGGAGCAAAATTGTCCTGAACATTGCATAAAAATCACACCCTGTTTAGGATCAGGGCTCGTGGTACCTGAAGGTTTTTCAGTGTGTTAACATTGCAGCAAACCAACAGATGCATCTGGCAGAATCTCCAGAAAGCAAGAAAGAAACCAAGAGCTTAAGGCCTTTTCATTACTTCAGTTGGAATGTTATTCCAATTATGACAAGTAAAACTTAATTACTATATTGCATTCCTCCAACTCTCCCCTCTCATACTTATAGGAGGAAAAATTACCTGAGCTACAGCAAGAAAAAATCATTCATATGAGAAATTTATGCCAACAGAATCATGCATTAGCTTTCATTGTTTTCAGCCACATATATCCATTCTAATATATACTTATCTGTGTGATAATGATATAATGGAATGAAACTATGGAAGTGACCATACAACTGATTTTTTGTGTGTGTTTTTTTTTTTTTTTTTTTTTAACTTTCCTCTATGGGGGTGAGGTATTTGGACCATGTAGGATCAGACAAGATCAGAACGTGGGGTTTTTTTGTTCACTCCGGTCAGGGAAACTTACCATAAGAGAAATTTTGGACTGTGTTTTTTGGCCTGAAAACTGTTGAGTTTAGAGCAGATTTGTCAGTTTTAAGCCAAGATAAAATTTTAAATACTTTCCATATTATTTTTCTGTATTACTTTCTGTAATTTAAGTATTAACTTTCATAATAAAGTTAATACTTAAATTTCAAGGCAAATTTGCTGTATTACATCTACAGTAAAATACATGTATTAAAAACAGCACAGCTTACATATCTAAAACTAAAAACTTGCTGCTGCGTCCAGAAAGGTAAATAATGCAAGCAGGAAAAATAGAATAGGAATATTAATATTATAATACTAAGTCACAAAGCACAGACGAAGTATTGGGACCTTTGTAAGATCAGTTCTTTATGTAGTCCAAAACCAAGGACTCCGTATTCCCAGAGTTATTCTGTCATAATATTTAATATGCAAGACACATGAGCTCATTAGTAGAGCTCAAAACTCTATCAAATTACCTTTAGTAAACAACCTCAGAGAGACTCTTCATCTCTCATGCCTTTGAAGGTACTTTGGGTGGGGGGGCATAGGGGGAGAAGAGCACAAGGGTCTCAAAAGCTTTAGTTTTAATTAGTCCAAAGAGCAACCTTCCTGTTGAAATGTTATTGGCTATCATAGCAATCTTATTAAATAAATTACTTTTAAGTTATTTCCCATGACAAGCCTCTGATAAAGCAATATGCTAAATATTTGTTACCCACTGCAAGGAGCTCTGTTGTGGCTAAACTGCAGAGGGAATGGAATAAGTTCAAGTTCTTGTACTCTACATACTGAGGTAGATATCTGATTTTTACAAAGATTTTAAGGCACAGGGGATGATAACAGGAACTCCTGATTATTTATTAATCTTTAAAACACAAGCTTTTGTTTTTGCTGCAGTGTGCAACACCATGATATGGTGTGCATGGCCTCATGTGAGCTCTGTAAACCTTATGCATAACTACAATTCCCTCTGGAGTACTTTGTGTGAGGTGACATGGACTGAACACATGCAAGTTTTTGATGGCACTGGTGTCATTTGCTTCATCATTTCTAGTAAAAATTCTAACCCCAGAGTTTTAGGCTATTCACATTATTGACACCACTTTCAGTCACTGTCTCACTATTTGTCTTTATAACACTTGAAGAAAGGTCTGAGCTATTGCTGCATAATTTCAACCAACAGTTTTTTTTTCTCTTATTTTTTTTCCTCTTTCCTGTCAAAGCCCAGAACCATGGAATTACATTTAATGCAATTAAAATTTGTTTTAATCAAGCAGTAAGATTTTTATACTTTTTCAATAATTTAAGCTGCAATATATAGGATCTAGCTGAGGTGCTGAAATATAATTATTCATGTATATATATTTGATTGGGGAGAAAGATTAGAACGGCAACAGGAACATGGAGAGGTAATTTTTAGGATTTTTAATCCTTTTCTTCCCTGCAGTTATTTTCAGATAGAGAGATGGGGAGAGAAGAGCTATCTAAATTTTAACAAAGGTAAAGGCAGAGTCCTGCACCTGGAGAGGAATAACCTCAGGCACCAGCACAGGTTTGTGCTGACCTCCTGGGAATCAGCTTTGTGGGGAAGGACCTGGTGGCCCTGGGGGACACCAAGCTGTCCATGTGCCAGCAGTGTGTCCTGGTGGCCAAGAAGGCTAAGAGGTCATGGAGTGCATCAGGAAGAGCAGTTTAATCAGGTCAGGGAGATGATCCTGTCCCTCTGCTCAGCCCTGATGAGGCACATCTGGGGTGCTGTGTCCAGCTCTGGGCTTCTCAGCACAGGAGAGACATAGAGCTCCTGGAGCAGATCCAGGGGAGGACAACAAAGATGATGAAGGGATGGAGCATCTCCCTCATGAGGAAAGGCTGAGGGAGCTGGGCTTGTTCAGCCTCAAGAAGAGACACATGAGAGGGGACCTCATCAATGTCTAGAAGCTTCTGAAGGGAGGGTGTCAAGAGGAAACTGGTGCAAACTGGTGCCAAGCAACAAGGCAGGATGTAGTGGGCAGAAACTGATGCACAGGATATTTCACTTGTTCACAAGGAAGGACACTTTGATTCAGGTGACCATGCACAGGAACAGGTTGCCCAGAGAGGGTGTGGAGTCTCCTTCACTGGAGATATTCAAGAACTGTCTGGACACAATCCTGTGTCCAGTGCCTCATGCTCTGGGATGCTCCTGCCTGAGCAGGGAGGTTGGACCAGATGACCCACTGTGGTCCCTTCCACCCTGATGCATTCTGTGATTCTGTGCTTGTAAATAGGCTACAGAATTAAGCAAATGAAAAGATAAGACACAAGATATCTATCTCTGCGTTTTTTTTGGTTTTTTTTCATTGCTCATTGTCTTGCTTTTGTGCATTTTCTGTAGGATTGTCTCAGTCTACATCCTCTGATCTCTGTCGTTCCTTGAAGCTCTAAAAGATTGCTGAATGGTTTCCAGGTGCTTCTGTACTATTTTAAGAGCAGCTTATTATTCTTATTCCTTCATTGAAATAATATTCTGTCACTTCAAATTTTTCCTGCTCCTCCTCCTGCTATTTATCCTTAGGTATAATGCTAATGATGATCCTTTCCTACATCTTTATTCCCTTTTAGCTTCCTATTTTTTTCTTCTTTTTTTAAATTATTTAAATTCAGAGACTTAGCAACTGTTCTAAACAAGGCAACATTGAATTGTAAATAGAACCTGAGAATCTGTTGCTAATCTTAACTAAAGTAAAATATCTGGTCAGATAAAAAACAGTCTGATAACTTGGCAGGGGAGGAGAGAAATGGAAATGGAAGCGAACAGTATAGGCACAGGAAAGTTGTGGAAGAACAGCAAATACAAAGGGATATTTTATTAAGCAGATAATGTCATGGGTTGATTAGAGATTGGGAAGGAAGAGAGGCAGGGACAGCTCTGCAGCCATTAGAGGAAGTTTGAATCTAACAATTAGTGTCCACTGAGGAACAGAAAACTATGTATTAATTGGCAAGCTAGTTATGCTTCTTGTAGTGGATGTTTGTCTGATGGAATATGCCTTCAGGCTAAGTTATTGCCCATAGGATGTCACAATTCTGCTCAAAACCAAAGGCAAGTTTCTAAAGGCTATTATGGAGAACTTACAAATTCAACAGTTTTAACAACATGATTCAGGCCTTGCACTGTTCTGCTGCTGTTTTCTGATCCATTTTTCCCTCAGTGTTCTGCCTTGTTTTGAATCTAGTTTTACATCTCCCTCCTCCTCCAGCTGCAGAAGATGCAGTTTTCTGTTCTCCCTTCTGTATTGCCTTATCCTCCTGCATAAGTTTTGTTCACATGAGAGTAACATTTACCTCCATTAAATAATTCTCCTGAGCCTCTGTTTTTGCTGTTTGGAAAGCTATTGGCCCTACATCCTGACCACAAAGCCATCTAGGCTAGGAAGTAATTTTAAATGTCAGAAATCATTCTAAGTTCAATTTTTCTAGGAATGAATGTTGATAGTGGGTGATGACTTAGATCCTTTGAGTAGCAGCTAGGGCACTTGCTATTTCTTTACAACTATTTAAATACAGCCTTAGTGTTTGAAGGGTCAGAATATTTTAGCAGGCCAGACAATCTTCTAATTACTACTTCTTTAGAACCATTATAATGCCATCAGCATGAAATAATCCTGTTTGGTGCAGGATTTTGCTTGTTTGGTTTTTAGAGGGTTTTGTTTTTTTCTGTGCTTGATTTCTTGAGGGATTTTTTGAATAAAAAGGATGTTTCAGATATGCAAACCAAGAGGTTTATAGTAGCTTAGTTGTAGCTTGCATTAAGCATATCAGGTATTCTTAGATCATTTGAGAATCCATATTCAGCTTTTTAAAGAAGATCCATATTGGGGGTGGGAAAAAAAAAAAAAGACAGCCCAGCATACTGAAAGTGACTGTAACACACAGGATATTTGTTTTAGAACTTGATTGGTAATCTATTGACAAGGGAAACACTTCAGAATCTAGTGCTGCCAAAGTATAAGAGGAAGATAAATAAGCCAACTCAATATTACTGCTAATTCCTTCTTTTATCTGTCCTCTTCCATGTTTTTTAAATAAGTAGTCATATTAAGAAAGAAATCTTAGAGTGCTGAAGATGAGAAGATTTTTATATGATGTTTTCCATAGCAGGCTTCTATGCAAGATAATACATTAGAAATGTTTGGTAAAATAGAGGCTTTTCAGTCAAATCCACCACAAGTCCATCACATCAGGTTTCATTAGGCAACAGAACAAGGTTGAACCAAGAAGAACAGACTGAGACTCTGATTATTTTCAGATTCAGCTCTAAAATGTCTTTTTAGCAGATCAAAGCCCCACACTTGGATTAAACCTTTAACTCCTCCACTGCAATTCTCCTTAGACCTTAGAGGTAGTTGATTACAAGACAACAGATACCACCACTGCAGTCCTGTATCAAGCCATAGCACTCTGCAATTTAAAAGTTGCCTTAATGCTGCAGCATTTAGAAACATGTAATGGATTTAGGAAAAGGCCTGAAAAGGTTTGTTAACTTGATGCCATCCAGCCTTTTGTGAGACAGGCACATACATATATGCAGGCTTTTAGCAGTAATGCATTGATATTTTTCCAATGAAGTTGGCAAACTGTCTTGAGATGCAGGTGTGCTCTTAACTTTAAAGCAAGGCTTATGGCTCTGAAGACTTTGCATATGTACTACTGTGCTGTCAACTGCTTGAAGGAATTCAAGCTCCTGCTCTGCAGTGTGTTGCTGCTGCTGGAGGAATACTGATGACTCCTGCCTGTGTAGTGAGATGTCTGTGGTTTGCTCTTTAAGCCTCTCCATACTAAATTTGTCTAACTAAGGACACACACACATATCCCATACCTTGGTTGATGCTTCTCTCTTCCTTATTTCATTTCTATTAATCCATGTGCATAATGTTGAGGAGGGGAAGCAAACCACTTTTACAGACAAGTATAGTTTTGCAACTGTTTGAACTGATGAATGGCACATATTTAGTAATTAACAGATTTGTAAGAAAATTTTCTTGCTCTATTCAGGGTTCCTTGCCCCTCTGGCCACCAGGTGTTTGAATGTCAGATCATTTTGGTCTTTTCGGCTCATTCTGACAGTGAAAGAGCACCAAGGAAAACACTTTGCCTTATGGTGAATATGGATAATCATTCTTTATTTCTCATTTTTCCATTAATCCAGCTCTTCGTGTCTTTCCTCCCCAGTAGCTGTGGGATTCAGTATGATGCTGGTGAGTTAGGTCACGTTTGTGACATGAGTGCTTAGGGTTGCTCTGAGGAACTAAAGCTGGACCTTTGAGGACACAGCTCCCTTAACCTGCCTGAAATTGTGCCTGCAACAAATTGTAAGCCAACTGTGAAGGGCTGGGCACTGAGGACAGCCCTTTATTAGGTAAAGCAATTAAAGAATGACAATTTAGGCTGAATAAGTTATTGCTAGTATTTCCCAGATGAGTTAAGTTAATAGAGTAATAGCCTAATTAAAACATTTCCTGCTTCTTGCCTTTATTCTTGCATGTTTGGGAGAGGTCTTCTGGGAGCAGCATGAGAGAAACTTGCTGGGAAACATTTCCTTCTGTGATTATGTAATGATTTGCTTGTAATGATATTGTTAAAATATGGGCTTCTGAAAAGTCTAAATTCTGACTTGAATGCCTTCCAGTTCTATTCTTCCTTTTTCCTGTTTTTTTCCTTTTTTCCCTTATTTTTTTTGCTTGAAGATGATTTATGCTGTTCCTATGTAGCCTTCTATTTATGTGGTTTCTAAATAATAATTTTTGAGTCATTTTTCATATTTGTCAGTGAGAAGAGTATTATAAAGGCAAAATAGTAGAAGTTGGAAAAAAATCTTGAAGGTGGTCTCATCTTTTTGGTTATTAGCACATATACAGAAGCAAAAATAACTCCTGTTTGAATGAATGAATGAATGAATGAATGAATGAATGAATGATAGCATTCAGTTGCTAAGTCAGCAAGAGGACATATCCTCAGAACATGCTCAAAGACTGAGGTATCTGGGAAATATTCTTCTACATTTATTCACTTATTTTATAATGCTGGAGTTTTCCTCTGTCTTCTCTCAAATGTTACCTTCTATAATAGAGTGGGCCTACCCCTTTTCTGAAGTCTTCAGTCTTCTGAAGTATGATAGCCTTCCTTTCATCAGAAAGCCAGTGAGGGGAGAGGCTGCTCTGATTCAGAGATGAGGAGGATGATTCCTCATTCTTGTGCTTCTTCCCTGGGTCACATATCCTGTCCTAACATGCTTATCTTCCTCCAGCCCAGCTAGTCCTTTTGTAGCTTAGTCGCTTTTTTTTTCCTCTGACATTTTTTGTTGCTGTAAGACAGAAGCAAAATGCACACAAATGTAGTAGCTGTACTGTTCTGTTCCAAGTCTTTGTCTTGAGATTTTTCTAAACCTTTGATTCTCTGGATTTTTTGTGTGCATCAGGTTTTTGAAAGCTGTGAAGAAAAATGGGATAGAACAGGATTTGACTGGACCCTAGACTGCTCTTCTCTTAAAGGAGAAAATCACCTTGTTAGCTGCAGAAATGAAACTGATGTGACTAGTGCTAAGTCAACTTCAATATGACATTTCTTTCCTTTTATGAGGAGGAAAACAAACTGCAATCATAGGACGAAAACTATACCATAAATATTAAATCTGCCATTTTCAGAAAGATATTAAGTGTGAGTGTGGCACTTGAGGACATGATTTAATGGTGACACATGGTGGGGGTGCTGGGTTGACAGCTGGGCTTGATCTTAAATGTCTTTTCTAACCTTAACAATTCTATGATTCTATATGCAAGCAGAAGAATTTAGTAAATTATTCTGCTTTCATCTGGTGCTGTAAGCAAGTGAACAGGACGTTAGGAAACCAAACTGAATGGGCATTTTCTTGGTAGTTGTTATGCAATTCCACACTGATATTTTTCTGTCAGTTTTATCATGCTTGGGGATGATTTTCTGGGTAGATCTGATAACTTCAAGAACACGATACTGATTTTTAAGCAAGAATGGAAGAGATAAGTACAGGCACACAAACACACACAGAGAAGTGAGTTACTATCTGTTCATTGCCAGTATTCTCTGAAGGTCTTCAAGTTGCAGGTGGTTGGTAGCTGACACATCTTTAGCTGTTACTTGTTTTGTATCAGCATTCTCTTGGGGAAGAAAACATGAAAACAAAGTATTTTTCAGTTAAACTCGTGCTAGCAAAGAATATTGGTTGTATGTAATGTAGGGCATCTCTGTTTCCTCTCCCTCGTTGCTTCCTCTTTCATTTGTTTCCAGTAAATGAGAACAAGCTCTATCAAAGATGTCTTACATTTTGAAGGTAATCCCTTTGGAAATGAACAAATGAGACATGCTTTCTTGGGAGACAAGGTTTTAAAAGCTTTTTCTCCATCCTATTTTCAAACACAGTACATTTTAAAGAATAAGATCAACATTTTATCTTTCCTTGTTTGGCAAATACCGAGCTTCATCTTTTGTCCTCTGATTTGTGACAAGGTCTCAAGGTGAGTAACTCGGGTTTCTGTTTGTGCACTCTCAGGTATAATGATGTTTTCTGCACAATTCTGAGAACAAAAGACTGTCTTTTTTTAATGGGAGTGGGGTGGCAAAGCTCCTCAGGTTAAATATGTATTTAGAGTGCAGAGCGAGAAGCCATGCTTTTGCTGCTGCTAGCCAGCCACTGCAGGTAACAGCTTTAACAGTTTTAGACACCTCTGTGGAACTGCTTGAGCAGTCTTGTCACATCTGAATCTCTGTAACTAGTGCTGGTGTGGATGAACAAGTCCCCTTATTCACCAGCTGCATCAGTGAAGATGGATGTAACATGTAATAGGACAAAAAAAAACCCCAAAAGGCAAACCTTCCCCAGCAGTCCCACCCTGAAAGAGTGATATATTTTTCCACAAAAACAGCTTCCTAGAGAAATCTCTCCAACATTCCTTCCAAAACCCCCAAAACCCCTCAAAACAAATGTTGTAATTCAAAGGGGTGCTCTGATAACTCACATATGCTCTTATCTGGGAATATGTGTGTGCTACGTTCCCTCTTCAATGTTTGATGCACCAAAGTGTTCTATCCTGCCTTACCTGTGGGTGGCAGGCAATGGCAACATCGCTGAAAATAAATTCTTGCCATAAAATTTGTCTCTTGTGACAGAAAGGAAACAAAATCTGTGTATGAACAGTATTTTGAAAATGAATAGTTGTATTTTAGAGTGTTTCTTTCTTGATGTTGCAGGGCTGTTATAAGTTTACAGGCCTTTCTAAAGTAAGGAAAAAAATCATACAAACATTTACTTTAATTTAAAAAAAAAACAAACCCACAATCCAGAAGGCTATCATTTTAGATCCCAATCCAACCTTTTAAGAGTAAAAGAATGATATCTTACACACTTTCCCTATTTCTTGCACACTTTTCCCTCTTTCGTGCACCAGTGCACAAACATTGGGAAAGGCAATAGTGCAAAAGAACATGAAGCCAACTATGTGTTCAGTATTGTTTTGCTTGTTGTTGAACTAAGCCCTCCACTTTTGAATGAAGGAATTTATTAAATTGATTTCCTTGGCAATCACAGAATCACACAGAATGGATTGAATTGGAAGGGATCACAGAGAGTCAGCTGGTCCAAACTTTTTCCTGGGTTATAAATCCTTCTCTCTGTTGCTGGCACTTCTGCTCCTCTCAGCAATGAAATTTTTTCTGTCTGACATATTAAAAAAAATTCTTGCAATCTTTGGAAGAGGCCAAAAACCAGTTCAGAGAATTGTGGATAAGTTATATCCATTTCAAAAAAGGATACATGATTTATCTATTTTTAAGGGGATGTAACATAAACTCTATATTTAAAAAAATGTAGATGTGTCATAGAAAAGTAAACAACTTTTTTGTGCTTCATTGGCTGTGGTTTTAACTTGTTACCATAGGATGTCTATCCCAGAATTTTTTTTTTCATGTTGTTCTAATCAAAAATCTGGCAGATAGATTACAAAATGATTGGCTTAATTCAAGATATGGACAAGTAATTCCTTAGAATTCCTCATTCATCCTCCTTTAAAATAAGAAGCTCAGATCTGATATTCATGCTCTAATCCAGCACTGTGAAAGAATTTAGTAAATTTTCCTGTGTTCTTTTGAACCTTCTACACAGTGTGAACTGATGCCACAAGTGGTCTGATTCTTCTCATGTGTAGCTTTATTTCTCAGGGGTAAGGTGCCTGAAGGTTTTAACATGCAGCCTTGAATACATTGATGTGTGGCTTCTTCCTTTTAGTGTTTTCAGGAGCCTTAATACAGATGGCAAGCATTGCAACTTCATTTCCTTGACCAATTTCTTAAAAATGAACCATTAAGCAGCAGTTCTTGCTGGTCCCTAAGGTAATCACCACGGAATTTATTAAATGACTTTTGATTTGACAAGTAATGCTGTCTGATGGTTTAGTGTTTCATAAAAGCAGTAACTTTTGTGCAAATCAGGCACAATGTTTTCTTACCTTCTTGGTATATTAAGTAAATGTAATTCTACTTGTTAAGGAATTCCTTATTTTCATCATTTCTGGTTTTTTATAAGTGCATATTCCATACATCAACTTGAATAACAGCTCTGGAGTGACAACAGTTTTACTGAATGCTGCAAAAGCAAGTGGAAAAGTTTTTTATACTTGTCCCCTTTCTTTCTGTGAAAGTGATCTGGAAAAACCTAAGTGCTCAGAGCTCTAAACTGCAGAACTGTGTAAACTTAAACTCTGTTGTAAACTTGTAGATAACAGGCCTAAAAGCTACAGATAAATGTAAATATTTATAGGTCTGACTTGTAAACTGGCAAGTCTGGCATTTTTTCGCAGCAGATATTTGCAAAATGTCCTAAACAGGAACTTCATATTCCCATTCTTTGTCCTGACGACTCTGAACATTAATACTGATTGAGCTCCCAAGCCCTGCAGTTGCTTTTGCTTTTCCTTTCTCCTCTTCTGCTAGGGAGGGACTTTGCAGCTAGATGGGCACCTCTTACTGTGAGGAAGAGGAACATAATGGTGATTTATACTGGGAAAGGTTTAAGAGCTCTCTCCTAGACCTTACTGAGAGCAGAATGATACACACATTTACAGCCCATGGCCAGATGTGTCATCTTTGTTTTCTTTCTGCCTTGTTATGACAAAACTTGCCTTTCTCAATGCTTTGGTTGGTTGGTTCATTCAGGGTTTTTTTCCTTCTGGTACAGAGTGGTGTTTGAGGAAGCCTTTATCAGCTTTTTATCAGCCTTTATCAGTTTTTTACAGTGGGACAGCAAACTGCTGCAAAAGGAAGTGACTTCACCACTGTCAAGTTCCTAATGTACCTGTAGCTGTTCCTACAATGTCGCATGGGAAATAAAGGGCCCAGAAAAGGCTTATGGAGAGGAAAACCACTGTTGGCAGACTTGCTCCAAGTGCATGACTGGGCTGTCATTCTGGTTTTCATGTTGTGTTAAAACATACATAGCACTTTGTCAGATATGTCAGTCTTCCATCAGCCACAGATGTATTTCTGTATTTCTGTATTTCTGTATTTCTGTCTTTCTGTATTTCTGTATTTCTGTATTTATTTCTGTATTTCTGTATTTCTGTATTTCTGTATTTCTGTATTTCTGTATTTCTTTTCCCCTTTTGGTAGTGCCTCCTCTCTCCTTCAGCTGAATTTGCTTGTGGCTTTTTAGTATTACCTGGAAAGAAACTCTGACCAATCTACTGCCTACCTTCTCTTATTTGGCCTGAAGGGTGTGGGCATCTGTTGTGCATCTGTATTTATATTGGATCTGGCTGAGATAGACTTAATCTTCTCCACAGCAGTGTTCATTTAATTGTCACCATAGCAGCCCTCACAGTGCTGTGCTTTTTATTGGTATTTAGAAAGGTGTTGGTGACACACCAGTGTTTTGGCTACTGCTGAGAAGAGATGGCACAGCACTATCACCCTCTCCTACCTTCCCTCCCCATGGCTAGGCTGGGAATAGGCAACATCTTGGGAGAGGACCTAGTCAGGGCAGCTAAACCAAACTGGCCAAAGGATATTCCATCCCATATGGCATCAGCTTGGCAATAAATCTAAGAGAAATGGAGTGAGGAGGGTCATTGGATCTTAAGAAGTTTGTCTTCTGGAGCAGCCAATAAGTGTATTGAAGCCTAGGAAGTGACTGGACATCTCCTGCTGATAGGAAGTAGTGGGAAAATATTTTGTTTTCCTTTGCTTCTCTGTGTGGCCTTGTTTTTGCTTTATTAAGCTGTTGCTGTTTTGACCTGCAGGGTTTTGGGTTTTTTTCATCTTATCCCACCCCCTGCTACCTCCTGCTGAGGAGGGGAGTGATACAACAACTTGATGGGCTACTGATATCCAGCCAAGGTCAATCCATGGCAATATTGGATGTCAGAATAACAAACTCAACAGTAGCAGAAAACCTGGAACAGTCATTGTTGCTATAGTAACAAAATCAAGCTAAATAATTAAAATCCTTCTTTTCCTCAATATGTAAAGATCATTCCCACAACCTCTCCTTCTTCTTTGTGAGGTTTGGAGATGTCCTGTGAATTTGTACGTTATCTTTTTGTGAATAGGACACCTGTTCTTAATTTTGAGTTGTTAAGGTGATGGATGTCTCAGGTGGGACTGAATGTTCAGTAATGCCTGGCATTTCAGGCTGTTTATATGTCTGGTTTAGGGGGCTAAATAAATGCTTATGGACTTCCTCACTCTTTCATTAGAAGGTTTTACTTTGAAATAGGAATGAAGCAAAATGTCCAAAATGACAAAGTATGAGTGGTCAAGACCTGCAAAGACTCTGCCATGCCCTAGGAGTGCTCTGCTAAAGGGACACAGAGCAACCAGCACACAAAACATACCACAGACAAAATAACTTTTATATTGCCTTTCTCATGATATGTTCTGTATCTAAACATGCTGTCTCTACACACTTTCATATGTGTCTAGAATCACATTTCAATACAACATGGAAGACACCAGAGTGGCAGCCAAGGGATTAACTTGCAGAGAGAATTGCTGTGACAGATGTCGCTGCACTGGGTCCCCCAGAGTGCTCAAGCACAGTGTCAGAAGCCACATTGGAAGGGGATCTGCTGTGGATATTTGTGAAACTTCTGCCTTGGGTGGCAAAATCCAAAGTGAGCTGACACAGGTCACAAAATGATCAAACAAATTCCTCTTCGTGGAAAATTTCCATTAGCTTCATGATACTTGCCATGAGCCTCTTGGCAGTATAAGTTTCCATGGCAGCAACCTAAATAATTGTGGTACTGGTAAGAAGCCCTTAGAGTCTTAGGCTACCTCTGAGTGACAAGCTTTCAGAGGTCATTAGTTGCCTGTTTTTCTTTGAGAGGTTTCAAGTTAGCATGCTATTTCTGCCCTTGCAGAGTGAGACTTTTAGGAAAGTGACTGCTGGTCATTCCCCAGTTGTTACTTGCTGTCTACACAAGTCAGTCCTGCTTTGCTGAGTTGAAAGGGAGCACCAATAAAATGAAGACACTCCTGGAAACTGACAGCAAGAGGACTAAGGAATCTCTGCTCTTGCTGGTCAATGGGGCAGAAGACATATGACAAATGACAGTTCCAAAAAGGCTGAGATGTCACTGCCATGGATTGCCCTGGTAATGCATCACCCATGTTTTCTAAGTCTCTGAGCTCAGCCTGCAGTCCAGTGTGATGCCTTCAAGGGGACTCAGAAGCTGTCTGATGTCATTGCAAGACTGCTCCCTGCAATTTTTGAAAGGTGTTGTGCAGGGAGAGGTTCCTTGTTGCAGAAAGTAGGTAAATTTCACATTTATCTTCAAAAATCATTGTATAGGAGACCCGTCCAGGAACACAAAGGCCAAGATGGCTGGAAACAACTATAAAATAATAGAATATCCAAAGTTGGGAGGGATCCAACAAGGATCACTGAAGTCCAGCTCTTGAAGAAGAATTGCACTGTGTGCCTACTTCTTGAACTCTGTCAGGCTTGGTGCTGCAATCACTTCCCTGGGGAAGTTCCTGTCCACATCTACACTCTAGATGAAGACCCTTTTCCTGATATCCAACCTAAACTTCCCCTGACTCAGCTTCAAGCCATTCCCTCAGGTCCAGTCACTGGTGACAAACAAGGAACCCCCTCCTGGACATCACCTTTCAAAAATTAGAGTTCCATCATTGTTATGAGAAAATGATCAGAATATATAAAACCTGTTGCCTTTTCCCTCAGCCTGGAAATGAAACTCTAGATAATTTTAGTAAGGTGGTAATGTTAAAAGGGGATCTTTAATGAAGGCCTTCAGGAGCAGTTATGGAAAGATGCCCATGAAAGCCCACCCTTCCTGGGGTGAGTATATTTTTATAGGTTTTAGGAAATCAGCATAATTGATAAAAATCACCAATTAGGAGGACAAGTGGTAATGCAATTCCCCTCCAGGTCAAGCCCCTTCTCTGGAGCTCCTCTTCAGCACTGGTTGTACTTTGTCCATGAAATGTATCTGGAAGTGTTCTCAGCCTTGGTTCCCAGGAAGGACCAAGATAACACTGGAGCCTTGTACCTCCAAGGGCTTGGAGTTCTGGAATTTTTGTCTTCTTGCCTAGAGAAAGGCCATGGAAAATGACTGGGAAAACTAGAAACTAATACAGTAGGGACACAGTTACAAACATATGTGGGAAGAATACAGAGAACATATAAAAAAGGCAAAACCCAAATGGCACCACTGCCAATCTGTCTGCTGAGGAAAAAATAAGGTAGCTGCATGTCAGATGTTTGCATGGTTTACTCTTGTATTTTCAGAAGACTCAGAATTAGGGTTAGAAGGCATTCAAGACTTCAAATTAGGAATTTGTTTTCTCAGAATAAAATAAACTTTAGTTAAGATTCTTGTAAGGCTCAAAGAGAAATTCAAGATGTTTTCAAAGTTAATAGGAATGCTAGGGACAAGATACTTAGGAGCAGATTAATCTGGGTAGATAGGGGAAAGAAAAGAAAAAACATTGCACAGAAGAGCAAAAGAGATGTAATGTAAACAGGTTTTTCCTTTCTGTATGATTTTTCACAGCAGGGAGAAGCACTTTTGATTTATTTCCCCCCCCCCCCCAGTTACCCTCTCTAGGTGCATTTTCTGAAGTGGCAGTTTTCAGTCTGCCTTCTTACCTGCCACTCTGATTGTCAAGGTCTCTTTTATGGCATTACTGTCCATGTGCTACTAAAAGAGAAAATTATATTTTTGATAGAAGCATGGAGTATTTGAAGGCAAAGTTTGCTTTCTGTTTGGTTCTCCTGGAGAATAATTTGCAGGAATATCATTGAACAAAGACATTCTAACTCATTATAATTACTCTGGAAGCAACATGCTTGAGGGGGACCCTGGGGAAAGCAGAAAGATGTACAGTACATGCATATGTCGGAAATAACAAGAAAAGTGTAGTTCTGGCCACCAATTAATGCAGACTAATTGATTATGCTTTAGTTGACCTTGATTATCCATTAGAGAGTGTCAAATGGAAAGTCAATATAAATGACAAAATGTAAAAGTGCATGTACTGTAAATCAGGTACATTAGTGACATCTGTCGAGAGTTCAAAATGCTGCTCTAGAAAAATGTTCAGGATTTTAATGTTTTTCTCTCTGATAACCTTTTTATGCTGTGTGACAAAGTGGCTCTGGCAGGGATACAAATCACATCTTGGAAGGTAATTAGAGTCAATGTATATTTTTGTCCTAAACAATTCCTTTGAACATATGGGTGTGCTATTTTGGAGAGAATACATCCCCCCCAACACATAATAATATCTTGGTGGTGCATGGAAGTTCTGATCAATGACACCTCACAGACACATGTCCTTAGTATCAAACTTAATGCAAACTATTTATTAAAATTTATTGTAGTAAAGAAGGTTTTTTTGGCTTTCTGTGATTTTTTATATCAGAAGTAGTCTGAGAATCAATATCCAAAAGCAGGTGAATTTGGGGATGTAATAAACTCTATGCAGAAACACAACTTAGAGCAGAGGTATTTTTTCTCCCAAGTTCACACCTCTGTAAAGAGAGAGGGAGTTGTTGATGGAGTTGTTAGACTAAGGTAACACAAATACCAGGAGGAAGGGAGACTGTTTTCCAAACAGCTGACAGTCAATCTGCCAGTTCCTCTCACATTCTGGATCTCTCTCATTCAGGTAGTTAGCCAAATTTATAGTGTTTGCTCCCAAAACGTGTCTTGAATCAGTACAAAGCAAGACCAAAAACTCACAATTTGCTCATCTTGCATTGGGCCAAGCTTGGTGACACTGAAAACAAACCATGGGACATGAAAGCCGATCAGAGTGGTACAAATGTGTGGTGCATCTCTTGAGCAGCCCCTATATCTGCACAAAGCTGGTATGATTTAAATGAGTAATTATGTTCACAGAGTAGTTTTAGATGGAAGTTACCTGATGATTTAGCTGCGTCTGGGATTTTTGCCCAAAGATGTATTTCACCCTGAGCAAACTGTGAGCTAAGATGATAGCGATCTTCCTATATATTAGGATTATATTCAGACTATAAAACCTAGATGATTTCATGTTTCTATAATGGAGGTGCCCAAAACTCTCATTTGTAACAAGAGGTGATGGGAAAGGAGGGAAATAATAAATAATAAAAACAATCCTCTCTGCCCTGAATACTAAGGTGAACTCTTGCCTTTCTCAAACAAGATGTTCTCCTTTAAAAAGAAAAAAATTCTATATCCCATCTATTCTTAGAGAAAATATTTCAACTGTGATTTTAAATTCATAACATCTTCCTTGCCTGTGGATTAATGAATTGCATGTTCATGATGCTGCAGTGTTCTAAAAACACTTTCACAGCGTACTCATTTTGAAATAATATTTATATTTGCAATGACTTGTGTTATTACAGCTCAAGTATTGCAATGGTTTAGTAAAGCACAAGATTGAACAGTTGGTCAGTTGCTTCATATCTAATATATAAAAATAGTAAAGTAGTGAGTATTTAGGCTATTTTAAAATGATCTCCAAAATATCTATTTAAAACCATTGACTAAATTTGTTGATGCTTGTAGATTCAACAGTTTGGTATATTCTTATATGGAAATGGCATTTCAATTAATTTGGGAATTTAAATTTACAGTCAAATAACCAGAAAAAGCATCAAGCCTTAAATGGGAAAAATTTATTTACTTTGCTGCTGCAGCAAACCTACACATATTTTTTAGTCCATTTTTAAATCATCTTGTATAATTGATTAGAATGGATTCTTAGTGCACAGTGCCCATTAAAATATATTACTTACTCTTTCTTTTAGAGTTTTCCTGTTTATCAGGAAGGGAAAAGCCTAATTGGGCAATACTTTAGCAAACTTCTGTAATATTCCGTCATGTTTACTTGACACAAAATAAAAATGAGCACACACCACACACACACCCCAAACAGAAAAGACTCCTTGAACAGACATGTTTGAGTGGTAAATTTAATTTAATTTATCACAATTTATAAAACAGGCTGAAAAGAAAAATTTATGTACTAACTTTTAAACTATCTTACATTCTTTAACTAAATAATTAATACTCTGCAATACCTTCATAATTAGGTAAATTACTACAATACACCCTGTTTAGCTGCTTCATGATTAAATGGTTGGTTTTCTTTCAAAATGCAGATTTTTATTCTTTTTTTGCTTGTAGTGTTAATGGAATGCACAGACTTGGATTATAAGCATTTGGGTTTTAAGTGTTTATTATGGTATATTTATATTAGCATAATAAAACAGATAAACTATGTTAAACTATTATCACCATAGCTGCTCTCATCATTGGTGTTAAAAAGACAATTAGATTTTTTTTTCATAGCACTGAAATAAAAGTAATGCTTAATAGCTAGATTATTCTACTCTCCTTATTCTTGGAATGTAAATGTATTGAAAATACTGTTGGACTGGTAAAATGAGAGTGAATATTTGCCTCTCATCAAAACTCACTTTGTCTTGAAGAATCAAAGCTAATAATCATGGTTTTAGTTCCAAAATATTTTTATTCTTAAATCCATGCAATTGCATGCATTACTTTAAATAGAGTTTTAATGCCAAAAAGTAAAAATGTCCTAAGTGTTGCAATGGTTCTAAAAGTGCTTCTTTTAAAAAAATAATCTTCTCATAAAATGGTAAACACTACGACACATTGTATTGCAGTTGCTATTTCAATGGGCATTAATACCATTATAGAACCTAGGAAGGTATTTGTGGCACAGAATATTGTATTGAAAAGCCTGTGGCTTCCATTTGTTGAAAAATCACTTTAGTGTTGACATATTGACACGCAGGATTTTTTACTTACCTGCTTTGTTTTTGATTGTGGTAATGGAAACAGTTTTTTATAACTATAGATGTACGTATCTACATGCATGGTTGTGCACATTTACACAGAATGTATCAACATTTACACATAAATATGTGTACATGAATATTCTTTTTTTTTTAGCATTTTCCACCTTGAATGCAGTCAAAGTGGTTTTCTGTGGTTTTACTCCTCGTAGTACACAGCCAGTTAACTTAAAAAAAATTACCACAATTGCTGTTAGCATTCCCTTTTGTGGCTGCACGTGATCCTGGCTTGGTTCAGAGGAGCTCATGTGCTATTTTGAGAGATAAGGATAAGCTGATAAGCCTTCCAGCTGTTCTGGTACAAATTATTTGTGCAAAATGCTTTCATTCTGCCTTCTGTACAAGGACATCCTCTTTCTGCTGCAATCCATTTAACTTATTGTAGAGACAACTAAAAAGTAATTTGATCATCTTCTACAAGTACCTACACAGGAGGAATGTTTTTGACAGTAAAGGGCTCTTTACTAAACCCCTTTTTTCTGCCAGAATAATTTCCATTACTGGAGCTACACAAACTGAAATGTAAAAAGAGGTGCAACTTGTACTTTTTTTTAAAAGCAATTAGCAACAAGGGCACTTAACACTTGGAATAATTTTTCAAGTGAGGTCACGCACTCTTTCTTTATATTGTGCAAATTTTAGGAGAGAGTTGGAAAGCTTCCAAGAGGTGTGGTATAATTTTAACCACAAGGTAACAGACATGTCTGAGTCAGGTTCAATAGCAGGAGGTCAAACTCCTGGTTCTCGGTCATTGCTGCCAGCCTACAAATATTAATCTTTCTCTCAAATTACTCTTGACAGATACTGTCATGAGCTTTTCCACGCACTCTTGTCCTGAGGCAAAACTCACAGAAGACTTTCTGACATCAATGGGCTTTGGATCTAATCCACAGACAGCTAGTTTCTTCTGGAAAACATTGAGTAAAATCTAAGTGAAAAGTTTTATACAAATATTACTGCAGCAACCAAGGTATATTACAGCAGCAGCATTTTGAGAGAATTAGAGGACAAAATGCACATTGGAGGAAATTAATAAAGTCATCTTTAGTCCATGCTGTAGTCTCTCAAATTCAGCAAGTAACATAGTTTGTGTTTTAAAATATTAAAGTCATCTCTTCGATATGCTGTAAAGGAACAGATATATGCTTGTCTCTTGAATACAGACCTTCAGTTCATTAATCATGGCATGTTGGCTTATCCAGTCATGTTAAGTATTTTGAATAGCTAGCTGGTGTAATCTGTCAGTCAAGATCAAGGTAATTTTTATATCCAAACTAGGAATTTTTTTAATAAATTTAAAACAATAAAATGTACTTGAGCAGATTTTTTAGGAAAGATGAATTTCACTTTGTTTAAAAAAAAAAAAAAAAAAAGAAGAAGAAGAAAAGATAAAAAGATAAATTTATGTGAATATCCAGACTATTTTGAAATGTGTGCAGTGGCATTGAGTGTCAAGAGCATTTTGTAAGCAGATATGAACTTTGTGAGAATATTTTTACCAAATATTAGTTTGTACTCCTAGCTCAGAAATGGAATTTTTCTTGCTCTGATAGGAATAATAATGAATTTAAACAAGCTTCCTGAAATACAGGATTCATACTTGGCATCACTAACCTAAGCTTCACATACACTAATCACTAGAAACTCCATGAAAATAGAAAGAAAATACAAAGTGCCTGCTGAACACCATGAACTTTTGAATCCCTGAAGAATCATATGCATTACTCTATACACAGATTTGAAGTTAAGTCATCTCCTTTCCTGCCTTCTCAGCTTTGTCAAAATTCTTGTGAGATTTATTTCTCTTTTTCTACATTCAAAAGGTAACTTCTGCCTTCTTTTTCATCTGCCCAATATCTGTCACATTAAACTTTTCATTATTATTGCTATAGGTCCTAATCTTGAAGCTCAGCCTGACTGTGTCTTTCCTCATGTCTCCTTGTATTGACTGATCCTTTTTTTAGGAAGCAATTTTCTCTCTTACACTTCTATGTTTTCTTCTGACACATCTCTGAGAATCCCACCACATGTGATATTCCTCTGATGAATGCACTTATCTGGAATGCAGGCATTTATGTGTGAGCAGAGAGGTTTTGTTTGTCGTGGTTAGGCTGAAGTAGATGCTTCCTTGGCACCATTCATGTAATTCCAAAGTAGATGTAGAGCTTGTGTGGTGTGATCCTGAGCATTAGATTTCTGCTGCCTTGGTGTCTCTGCTGTGCAGAAGTCTGTGTTACACAGGTCTGTGTCAGGGCTGATGAAATAAATCTTGTAACAACCAAGAGCTATTCCCATGTCTTGTGCTACTGACAGTGTCCTTATACACCTTCATTCTTCAAAAAACTACTTTTTTGCACAAGTTAAAGCACTGGCTGGTGACAGCTTAGGCCCATTAAAAAGGACATATTTTTCTGTACTCTTCATGAACTTGACTGATCACATGCTTTAAACATTCTGCAAAAAGTAAGTGTTAGCTGATTCTGACAGTCAATACTTATATTGAGCTTTGTTAATATTCCTGAAAGAATATCCACATCAACCTTATCTATTTCTAAATGAACTTTTTTTAGTCATGGTTTCTTCAGACTTGGTGGAGGGAGGGTGTTTATCCCTTCATTAAATGTTTCATTTTGGGTGTTCTTGATTAGAATGCAATTCTTTCACTCATAGTCTCTTCTGATGTGTGTAAAATAACTTGTCAGATTTTTAATTTTAGAACACTAATCAAGAAAAATAGTCTCTATAGCCTGAGAAAAATAATCTATCCTTGACTGACTCTTCCAGTAGCAGCTATTTTTACTGCAACAGCAGGTGATTTAAAATTCTTTACAAAATACAATGTCTAGAGAAAAGCACTCCCTCCATTAGCACCACCAACAAACCCATATAGCCAGATGACTCCAGTCCCACTGTGAAATAATTTTAGCTTGCCCACTTGTTATCACTCTAGGTTTTCCACTGATTTCACAGCTGTATTCCTTGTATCTCCTCCCTGCACGATACCTTAAGGTCTGCTCCAATTTATTTATTTAGATTTTATGCACGGGGATAAGTTACAACTCTTTGATACAAAGCATCTCATTTTCCAGGACACCCCACAGATATTAGCAATTACACTGGAATACAAAAGCTTTTCATCCAAGCAAATAATTTGTTTTCCAGTAAAGAATGTAAGATCTCACCTCTGAAAAGGGATTTTTTTTGTTGTTGTTTCTCTCATAACTGTGAATGACCTGTGAGACCCATCTGATCTTTCCACAAATGAGAGAAAGAAAACCCTTCAAGGGTAAAAATATTATTTATTCTATGAGAAAACAATTTTAAATTAGAAAAGGAAAGTGTTTGACTTTATAACACTGTGTGTGTCTGATTTGAATCACTCACAGCTTGTACTAATACACCCTCTTAAAATGTTATATTGCATAATATCCATGTGGAAAGTACAAAAACCTTTCTCACCAGTAAGTAATTGCATATGGTCTGAAAATTAATCCCTCACTACCAGAATACATAAATAGAAATCCAGATTTGCCAGTGGGCTCCAGCTGCTTTGTGCTTCTCAGACGGTGCAAAAAATTACCACAGACCCAGCTTAAATGTTCAGCTAAAGTGGGTTTACGGCTGCTTTCCATTACCAAAGCAGTGGAGAGCAACTGGAGGGGGCTCCTCAATCTGGGCTATTCTGCAACTTGTTGTAGTACAACACTAATAGCCTGGCTAGGATGCTTCAGTACTTCCCAATTGCTGACTGCCAGGATACCTTTGTGAGCTGAGAACCTGTGATTACACAGATGTTGGGAGCAAGAAAAAAGAGGGGAGGCATCACAGCATTAATGTTTTCGCACAGTGGAAGTGTGTGTCCTGAGGAAATTTGTATGAATAATGTAGCGTAGGTCAGATAATGGTCAAGTCCTAGCATGAATGCATGCAACTATATTGGATTCTGGGAAGTTTTATCCGTGTTCTGTCTCTACTGGCTTATCATAATCTGCTTTATATGTTTTGAAACCGGCTCAGAATTTACAAGGTCAGTTACTATCTCACTGCTGACACATGAAAATTTCTTCATCAATTTATTTTGTTTTCACACCATGCAGTGTGTGTCTCTGGTACTTGTAATTCTGTTCTGAGACCATTTTGGTTCTGAAGCCCATTTTTTCTGTAATCCCAATTTAAGTTACATATTCAAAATAAGAAGAGAAATCCCAGTTGTCCATGTGAATCACCTATAAATGACAGTAGAAGAAATCTTTGATGGATGGAGCATTATTTTCCCCATGCAGGAAGAAATTACTTTTGCGTTTCTTTTCAAGCTATCTGATATAGCAGTTATGTAGAGGTGGAGGATATCATCTACAGCAACATAAATTTGCATCAGAATTAGGGATGTTTAAGCTAAAAGCATTCAAGCTGTGTTGCTGATGTACCAGCAGTCAGGAAAGACACCATGCCAGCTGTCCAGATAAATTGTGGGGAGAGTTTGCATCAAGGTCTTGAGTTCAATACCTGGATCTGCATCTTCTTCTCCCTACTCCTATAGATAAGGCTACCTGTGTTCAAGGTCAGCTCTCCTGTGGTGCTTCAGGAAACATCTAAATGGTGAGAGCCGTGAGAATCCTTGTCTGAGGCCTCTCTAATGGAATTACAAGGAGGCAAAACTAAAAACTGGTCAAGAGATGGTGGTTGGAGCAGCCAAAACCAATAAACCTGTAGCATCTCCCTGCTGTGAGCATAAGGTCACAGCACCTTTATTCTGCTTTTGACAGCCTGGCTGATGCAGCCACAAAAATAACTTGCTTTAGTTTTACCACCCTAAGAATCTCAGTACATACACAGTAGCCTGATACAGTTGACACTAACTGTTCTTTTGGATATTTTTCCACAGTAGTCTATTATATTTGATGAGCAACTGTTGATGATCTTATGGATATTTCTACATGACTTGGTGCAGCTTCTGATGGAAAGAGGTTTGAGCTAAAGTGCAGTACCTTGTGTTTGCTTCAGTTCAAGACATCATATGCAATTTCCACAGCTCAGCTGGTGCAGGGAACCTTGACAATCTGTCGTGCCATGAGATATATCAGAGCCTCTAGGAAAACAATGATTTGCAGAGTTACTGATAAAAGTACTTTGTGCCTAATCATGTGTTTATACACAATACAATCAGAATCCTAGTTGTGTGACAATCTAAGGCTGCTTAGAATACTGTAACACCCAATGACTTGGAAGAGAGCTTAATTTAAGTTCAAAAAGAATACTTACATTAAATGTAATCATGGATTTGCTTTCATCAGTGGCACTTTCTTGTATATAAATACTAAGGAGAGAGAGGATTACATTTTTTCTCAGGGCAAGCTTGTAAAATACCTCTTTTTAACTCTATTACATGTAATGAATCCTTATCTACTTATAACAGCAGATGAGCCATCTATTATCTTACTTCAAATCATTATTCTCAAAATTTAGGTAATCAAAATATATTATGTAATTTTTTGGGGACATTGGTTAAAGAGTCTGTAACTCAAGGAACAATTTGTCTGCAAGGGAGAGCAAGATACCTGAATTGCTTAGACTATACTACTTAGAAATTATACATGTGCTAATTTCTCTGAGTAAGTACATAGTAAATCCTTTAACATAACCTTAACTGTTAAACTTTTTATATAGGACTAATTTGGTTAATCTAATGCCCTACAGCATCCAGACTTGTGGTCCCTTTTATTCTTAAATACTGTAAAATGCTAATTCTGCTTGGAAAATAAAATAATATGTGAATAAAGCAGTCAGAGAGTTCCAGTAGCTATACAACCATGAATCCACAATAGTAGGGATGGAACCAGAACAGCATCAATAAGCTTTTTCTGGTTTTTTGCCCCCACACATGGCAATGCTTGCTGATGCTTCCAATTAAGACAAATTCATCCTTTACATATCTCTTGCCCAACGCTTTTGACCTCTGCTTCAAGAGCAGCCTGCCAGGATGGGGAATTCAAGCCTAAGTCATCATTTTAATCAGGCTAATGCACTGCAAGGAATTAATAGCTTTGTCATTTCTCTGGTACTGTTCAGCTTACTGTTATCGATATTTAAGGTTACTGGAAAAACTATGAAAATCCCCCCTAGGGAAATTTCTTATTTTTACTCAACTCTTTCAATACAAGACTTGCATATTTGGTAACCCACCAGCTCGTTCAAGACGTGTTATCTCTTTTCCCTGGGGGCTTGGTTCTGGAATTATTTACGTCAGTTTTAAACAGAAGTATGTTCAGCAAAATATGTTACTCCTCCAGTAAATCAGTTTACCACAAAAACCTGAATCATTCTGTATTTCATACTTAGTCTTTAGGCTTCAGGTTTGTTTCATTAGCATTCCCCTCCCCTTTTCTAGAGACCTGCTTTTGATTCACAGCAGTAACCTCCTGTCCTGCACCAGCTTAGCCTTTGAGCCGTTACTTTTTCATTCTTAGCCTTGGGCCAGCTGTTTGTAACCTTTGTGTCTTGCATCAGTGCTATTCAGCCTCTTGTAGTTTACAGCAATCATGTAGCAATGACCTTATAAACTTTCTGTACCTTTCTCCTTCTTGAGTGTTCAAATTCACATCTAGCATGGCAGTGTATTGTTCAGGTACTGCTGGGGCTCTCTGTTTTCAGCAAGCTCAGGTTCTGCTCCAGCAGTTGCTGGCTTCCTCCACTTGGGTTTCCAAAACCTATTGGAAACAAAATTACTGAGGTAGATCCCTCAAACCACTGTTTTACATACAGGCTATGCTTAACTTCTTTTTATCTTGAAATATTACAATATTTTTAGGAAACTGACACCAGCATTCAAGGTTATTTTTTTAATCCTTTCTTTCTTTTGGGCCTTCTGTGGTCTTTCTCATATAGGGGAAAAGTAGATGTTTCTATCATTAAGAAAAAAAAAAAAAAGCAGTAAATGAATTCAGCCTTTATAAATTCAGTCCAGAAGAAAGCAGCAACAAACTGGTTCTCTTTCACAGCTTTACTGTCATTTTGTTAACTCCAGACTGTATCAGGTGCAGGTTTCTCTTTTTCTAACTGATGATGAATTCATTTAAATATCAGAGAACTTCTCAGCACCTGTCAGACTGACACCATATGCTCCTATCTCACTGACAGAGAAATAGGGTTCTTTGAAGCAGGAGATAGAGGGATGATCCGTAGAAGTCCATGAAGGTGAAAATACATTTCATGGAATGCACAGGTGAAAGGACTTGCCCATTTTGTCCAAGAAATCTGTCAGGGATCCATCACACTGCCAGCAGGATGGTAAATTATAAACAGCATATAAGGCTTGAAGGTAATAACAGAATACATCACCCTCATGGCTTTACCACTTGCTTAAGTCTAGAGATCCGTGATAAAAAAGAAATAATGAAAGAAAAAACTAAGACAATGAGTTCTTTTGGCATAGGTGTTATATCAAAAATTAATATTTAAAGATACTTCAAAATTTCTTTGCAGTTATAAAAGAAATTATAGGACATGCTTTATAAAATTTAAACAAATCCTTGAGGTTCCCTTTGCCTTAATAAATTTTCTTCAAAGTTATTTGTTGCTATTCTTAGTTTAGAATTTTACCTTTGTTCTAAAATTCAGGAGCTATGGGGAAGTTTTTAAACAAATTCTTGTGTTTCCTGATTGCAGTTTAGCAGCACAATTCAGAAAGTTACCTCATTAAGGTATCTGTTGTGTAGTAGGTACTAAGGCAACCTACAGCTTTAGAAATCCATTATTTCCAACTGAATATAAATTTTCATATTGCTCTTCTCAGTTCATGATTTTAAGAGTATTCTAAGTGTAAAGATTCTTACTGTTCATCAGATGAAAACCAGCTTGATTATAATTTTGTGTAAAAAGATTAAAATAGATATGCTTCTCCCCCTCCCTGTTTCTTAATGTTTTTTATTGAAAATGCACTTACTGCTAGTAGTCAGAGTGAACATTTACTCTCATAAGCTCACTTGGCTTAACATTTCTTTCTTGTAATTTTATTGTGGATTTTTGATTGCCTCAATGTATATCCTTTAACTGTTATACAAAACCTACTTACATTTTGCTTCATAGAGGAGGACTTTCCTTTTTTGTTACTGTTTTGAATAATTGATAACGTGAAACAAAATACTGGAATTTGCTTTGGTTCTTCTTGTGTGACATTCTCATTAATATTTTTTTTATTATTATTTTTCCTCAGTTATCATTCTTTGAAAAAGGCTCTTTTGCATATTTATTTCCTGGTTTCTGGGCTTTTTGGGTTAAAAAAAAAAAGTCACATGACATATCTAGTGATATTCAAACAATTGGGTTCAAACCAGTTGCAGTACATTTAGTGTGGGGGACTATATCAGCAATATCCATGATCTGAATCTCAGGGCATGGTGAGTTATAGACAGAAGAAATTTACACTCTGTGATATAATGTTTGCAGTAATTCCTGACTGAGCTATTGCTTTTCAGACTAAAAGTCAAGAGTGGAGGGTAGCAAACCAATGACTCCAGAATTCCTGTGGAAAAAACACAAACACCATAAATACCAAATGTTTGTATATGTGTGTATGCAGATATAGTTAGTCTAATTAAAAATCTTGGCTAATTCTTAAAATAGCTACTTTTAGGCCCATTATGATGACACACTTTTAATACCTGTAATATTTTTGGGAATGAACTGATGCTTTCCATGGTACTTATCCAGTCTGTGTTCCTTCTGTATCTTAAAATGCTTGCTGTTAATCTCCCTCCTAGTCCAGGAGGATTATGATAAATCATCCTGAGAGTGCTTCACCAGGAGAAATGTGGTGTTGAAGATGAAAATTACTTAACTCTAGGATATAGTGCGACTTGTTTTATGGTTTTCCAGAACTGTGTGCTTTGCTTTTCCTTTCTTGGTCTGCAGTTCCACAGAGGCAAATTGCCTGACATGCAGTATTTTACATATGTTAGATGTATGTTCTTTAATATCCCTAAAACTGATTTTGTTCAGCTCCTGAGGCAGCTTTCCTTTAAAGAACAATAATTGGCCAATGAAGAATTTATCTGGCTGAGGGCTTCTGGTTTCATCATCTGCTGGTAGTTTTAGGGCCTTTATAATTATCTAACTGCACATCTCTGTTGCTCATTTTTGTCTAGGGTCAGAGTTAACTCAGCACGGGAAGGCGACTTATTATTACTATCTGTTAATTACAGATAAGTATCAAAATTGCTATTACAGTGGGCTTTACACAACACAATTGCTCATAGCTAAGATAAAACTAAAAGTAATTAGGTAATATTCACCTGGTCATTAGACAATTGCCATCACAGCTAAACAAGTTTAAACAAAAGACACAGGGAAGTCAAGCCAAGCAAAGCCTGACAAATCCTAAGGCTGAGACCTTGCAGGGCTCATGCAGTCCTGGAATCCTGTTGTTAGCCATAATAATGCTTTATTTCCTGGACTTGTAAACTATGATACTGTGTGTGAAAAGGAATGGGTGTGCTCTTGGTAATTAGAAAATTCAGAGGTAGAATCTTACATATAGTCTTGTCTATAATTCTTTGGATTCATGGAAGGTGCAGTACATCATTCAAAGTGATAAAGATTTACACACACTTTAACATTCAATATATATTTTTCACCTTGCTGTAAGGATGCTTTCCTGTCTGAAGAAAATGCACATGATGCCAAAGATCAAATAGTGTATAATGTTCAACAAACATTTTTGTAAACTTATTTATTTAAATAGTATGCATTGATTTAGTCTCTTGAAACTTTTTCATTTTTAGTTTAAACTACATTTTTGCTATAATTTAGCTTAGAAATTACTGTCACTTTAGGGAGGAAAAAAATACTTCTATATAGAGATAAGTAATTATTTTAATAACTTTTGACTGAATTTATTCAAAATATTTTTTCTGAATATTAAGAAAGAGTTTGACTGCTAGAAAAATCACAAAGTATTTAAGTTGCTATACAATATTGCCTTCCTTCCAAATCAAAACTGTTTGTAAAAGGAGATTTCCCACTTTCCTTGTTCCCAATGCTAGAGAGTTTTAAATATGAAAGTTTTGTTCATGAAGTACTTACCTCCCACAGTTTTTAATCAGATGATATAACACTGATACTTATATAATGTAATTTGATAGAGATATATTTGGTTATATTCCTATATGTGGCATAAATATAGTGTTGTCTCACATTTATTTGAAAGTATCAAACATACTACTCTAACAACCAGGGAGTGGCCCATGTTTGTAAACAGAATATACATGGTATACAATTAAATGAGATCCACTTCCATTCTTTTGTAGAGAGTAGCAGAATTTTGAAATCTGTATAGATTAGAACTGAAGTGCCATCATGCTGGAGAAACTTCTGAGATTGCAAAACAATCACGTGCAATACATAGGAGCTACTGCAGAATAAATATTCAGTGTTAGTGGAATATAAATCATGTTCTTGGATTATCATGGCAGGGAAAGTGTCACATTTTGCAGAAGTTTTTAAAGGTTTTTCAAGTAAGCTGTCTGAAAAATATCTTTTATTTCCTGCTGGTTGGATATCTGGTTCTTACAAGTACTAGGGTAATGTTGCCACTGATTTGGCAACAAGCACTTGTGGTGGGAGCACAGATGGTGATGTGCAGGTATAGAAGAGCTGTCCACTGAGCAGTCACAGCTGGTATCATTTTTCCTGAAGGAAACAGCAGCAGCAGGAAGAAAAAAGTGCTGAAAACTGGTTTGTTTTGTTAGCAAATTAACTTCAGTTTTATCACCTCGCTTTTTTGAAGTCGGTCAAGCAACACCCAACACAGTTCCACAGTTCTCCTGTTAGTTGTGCCTGGTATGAAACTTGTTTTCAAGAAGAGAGGAGAGCCTCATGGTGGTGGTGCCTACTGCCCTTGCCTCAAATGTGCATCCCTAGTATTCTCATGAAAAGAAAGAATGGATATCAAAACTTGTGCCTGGCATGTGCTATTTTAGGGAGTTTAGAGGCGTGCAGATCTTTCTCCTTATAGAGAATTATAGTGCTTATGGATATTAATCAACCTTGAAAGGGTATTAGCTAAAGGTGTGATCTTCTCCATTTGTTTAGACAGAAGAAAGAGCCCATTTCTGTATAATAATTAGAATAGCTAAACTTCTAAATTTGTGTCTACAACTGAAGTACCTGTTGGTTCTTGTTTAAGGATGGTTCTCGTTTAAGGATGATTTGCAGACAGATTTCTAATTAGTAAAATGCTAAAATAACAATCTTCTGTACACATGCAATACTTATACATGCTCATGGCTTCTTTCTTCCCGATATACGCCCTTGGATATGCAGTCAGACATACACAAGTTTTGTCTCTACTGGATTTAATTCATAGAATATCCAAAGGACAGCTAGCTTAAAGATATTTTTTCATCCTAACAGAGTAGATTTTAACTAGGAACAATGATTGCTAAATTCATTCACTGTGATGGTACTACAACAGGAACCAAGTATTTCTTGATTATCTCCTACACTGGCACTCAATTTCTTAGGTAATCTGGATTCCCAAAATCACATCAAAGCCTAATAGAACTCAGGACACCTTAAAAAGAAAAAGGACTGTATAAGTCCTTGTTAACAGGCAGAATCTAGTTAAATCAGACATTTTCTATGGGCATATTTTATCTTTGTCATTGAAGTGATAAAAAAGATGATGGTAAAAGAACATTTGGAGAATGAAGAATTTTTCTGCCTCAAGATTACAGCTTTCATTATATTGCTCTAGGTGGGAGAAATTTAAATGCAGAGGCCATTGCAGACAATCTTTGTGAAGACTGGATCAAAGGGAAATTAATCTGTTACATAAGAATCACCAGAAAATACTTAGTCAAAGGATCAGTGCTTAGGCCTCATCTAGTTGACTTTTGAATACCTCTAAAAGTAATAATTTCCCAAGCTCTCTGTGTACCTGTTTTAGCATTTAACTTCCTTCATTGGGAAAATATTTTACCAAACAGTCAGTTGGACTTACCCTGGTTGTGACCTGGTTCATTGCTTCTTATTCTGCTCATGTGTACCTCTGAGAAGAGTTTGTCTTCTTCAGCTTCCTCTTGGGACAGAGTTACTCAGGCCCAGCCATCCTCATGACACTCCACTGGACTCACTCAGTGCTGCTCATCTTTCTGGGGAGCCCAAATTGGTCACAGTACTTCAGATGTGGCCTTAAAAGTGCTCAAGAGAATAGGGATCACACTCACACCCACACCTGCTGCCTACAATTGTGGTAATGCAGCCCAAGATATGCTTGTTTCTCTTTAAGTGGGGTTTTATTAAAGACATCTTCTCTAGTCCAGGACCACATTAAGGTATATCACATACTCTGAAAAAAAAGAAAAAAAAAGCCATCATGATTATGTGTGTCATCTAGGTTGTCTTCCCTTTTCTTTTTTTGTTGTTTTTTTGTTTGTTTGCTTGTTTTTTAGGTTCTGTGGTTTTGTTTTTTGAATGGCTAATCCTTTCTGGCTAATATATTCATTGATAGTTGCCATTCATATCTGTGTATTCCTGTCCACCCTAGAGCTGTAATGCTCAAATAAGTTATCAAGTCAGGTCTTGCAAACCCCTCAGAGATTTCATAAGTTGATGTATGGAAGGGAAAGAAGAACATGCAAAGAAAACTTCGTTACAGGAAGAGGTACTGATGTTTAGTACAGACTAATATTTGAGTTTGTGTTTAGCCACAGGCTTTCCAGTGGAATTTCTTGGGGTAGAATACTTCTGGAAGCCGTGTCCTTCAGACAAGATTAGAATTCATACTGCAAGTAGGTGTATTTGTTATTACTCTAGGTTCTTTTCCTCAGTAGTGAGGTTATCTTTTATTTGCAATCTGCTTACTTAAATCCTTTATCGGGTATATAGTATCAGTCTTTCAGTCTTGTAATGGTTTGTGTGCCCAGAAGACTTTGTCAGAACATAAGGTTCAGTACTTATACTAGCTGCAGTTTACTCTGAATAGCTCATGGAAAGCATATAAGTGGTACCTGCCCCGCACTGAATATGATCACTCAGAAGACTAAATCATTAAATAATTTTAATTCATTATTTTTTGCATTTTGTAACCAGCATAGCAAATATGGTAATTATCCTTATACCTATATGCTGGTTAATGGCTGTTCATTCTTGAAAGGGGATGCATTTTTATGAGTGCTAAAATAATTTGTGCACATAGAGGAGTTCGAAAATTTGCATAGTTCTTTGATAGTAAAAATAATAAACATTTGTGCTGGCTGAGGTAGAGTTAATTTTCTTCACAGTAGCTAGTAGGGGGCTGTGTTTTGGATTTGGCCTGGAGATAGTGCTGATAATAGAGAGAAGCTTTCCTTAGTGCTGAGCAGGGCTTGCACAGAGACAAGGCCTTTTCTGCGTCTCCACAGCCCCACCAGGGAGTCTCCTGGGGGGGCACAAGGAGCTGGGATGAGACACAGCCAGGACAGCTGGCCCCAAGTGACTCCAGGGGTATTCCATACATATGACATCATATGAGGTTTTTTTATCTTCTTGTCTTCTGTTAGAGCCAGGGTTAAAGCACGTGAGGCGCAGTTTTCGTCTTCGGACTCAGGTGTTTATTAATTCTTATCTATAGCACAGTCTCACGAGTTGTGAGTTCCAGCCAACAAGGTAGAAAATGGCTCTATCTCTAACCCTTTCCAAGGTCTTTTAAGCATAATTTGTACAATAACGAGATGACACCTATATAATTTTTAATTTCAACCCAATAACTAACCACCCATAGTCCACAATGCAGACCTATTCACCCAATTAGAAAACACCACCCAAACCCATGAAGAAGGTGGAAAGAAGAGGAACTCAGACAACACCTTAACTCCTCCATCTTGCTCTATATATATTACTATTATACTAAAACCTAAGTTTTGCACCCTGTGATATCACACACCTCTATTCAAACTACACACTCACAATCCCAGGGTTATCACTAAACTTTGGAAGCCTGTTCCACAGCCCCAGGTCAAATGTTGTGCATGTTTGAGGGTCAGTGCCTTTTAGTACAGAAAGCCTAAAATCCTTAGCTTTCAGGGTTTCAACAATGTCATAATTAGTATATGAAGCCAGAGGAAGAAGCAGGAAGGGAGGGAAGTTGTGAATCATGGTGTTTGTCTTCCCAAGTCACCACAGCATGTGATGGAGCCCTGCTGCCCTGGGGATGGCTGGACACCTGCCCAACCATGGGAAGTGGGGACTGAGCGCCTTTCTTTTGCCTTGCTTGCATGCCTAGATTTTGCTTTACTTGTTGAACTGTCTTTATCTCAACCCATGAACTCTCACTTTTGCTCTTCCTGTTGTCTCCCAGGGACAGGGGGAGCAGCTGTGTAAGTTTTAGGTGCTGGATTAAACCATGACAACACTTCTTCTCGGCTTTTAATGTGAATTATACGTGTTTTATTGAATTGGCTAAATCAACATAGGTGTTTTATTGAGTGACCCTAAGTTATTTTTATACATTATAAAATTAGGTTTGAGGTAAGAGTAATCTGTTTAATTGAAGAAAATGGCAACTTAGGTTTTTTCATCATGGACAGCGTAGCACAATTGTTCTTCAATGTGTTAATGTAATTACGTGTCCCTTAAAGTAAAAGGGAATCTACATATTTCACCCTGAGCTGAAATAATAAGGCACATCAACTTTAAGGAATGGGATGTAAAAGTCTAAAAATAAACTATGCAGTAAACAACTTTTTTCTTTTTTTTTTTTTTTTTTTTGGAAGGTAGCACAACTGATTTAACAGCTGCTTCTCTAAAGTAGAGACAATAAGTTATCTATGGATTTATCCCAATTAAGAGGATTGGACTGTATTAATGTGATAACCCATTAGCACTCTTATATGATTTTATTTTTAAGGACAACTTTCTTTTCCCTGTAGGAAAACAATTTGCTTCCATTTCTTCTGGGGATCTTCAGTCACATTTATCACACTCAGTATCAGATTTCACATGCTGTTCTTGAATCTAATTTAGCATACATTTTAGTTTATGTAAATTCTAAATTTGCTGCCTATTCCCCTTTGGAATTTTCTTATGAGATATTATCTCCATGCAGAAAACAAATCAAGTTCAGTTCCTCTTTCGCTACATACTCATGCATTTTGTTTACCTGGAATAACCCACTTTTTGTGTGTGACTTACACTCTAAAACAGAACATCCTGGATTTTTTGACTATTCCTAAATCCACGAAAAATTAATCTGCTCCTGAAAACATCTACCTGATATCTGCTTTGCTGAGTCAGTCTTTGGAGCAACCGTGGCTGAGAATCCAATAAACCTTTTTAGGCTGTAAAAAATTACTTTTCCCCTCATATGAGTGTTTAACATATGAAAGTTGCTCGAGGCATATCCTGAAGCAGTTACTCAAATGGAGCTGCTGTATGTCAGTGCTGTACTGGCATAAATTCCCTGCTCTCTTACCACACATTTTCTGGTGTACAAGTAGGGCAGGAATGTGACACTGACCACACCCATCTCTCCCCACCCCAGAAGAAAGAGCGTGATCTATTTGTTGAAGATTATTAAATGTCATGCCTAAAGATATGTAGATCCCATCTGTTTCATATGCAAATGAGGGAAAAAACCCCAGTATCCTACTTTTTTTCTTCAGTTAGATAATATTAATTTGATATCATTGCAGTTTATTCTATTTTAATTTGCTCCCTAATCTTCATCAGTCTGGAAATATTAGTTTCTCACTGAAACCTCTTACATTCTGCTTTTTTTAAGGAATAGCATATAAAAGCAAATATGCAACAGTGTCAAATTCACAAGAAGCACTTCACATTTTCAGCCTCTATAAACTCTTCTTATAGATTGAAAGTGATCTCCAGGGGATGTGTTTGAATAGAACTACTCAAATTTAGATTGTTTGTTGGACTGTGCATCATTCACTTGTGTCTAAGGGTTATTCTTCTACGTCCTTTTGTGTTCTCTTTAAATGCATTACAGATATTTACTTACATTAAAACCTAGCAAACAAAACAAAAAGACATGGTTTGCAGTTTTTTCACTAGGTGGGTTTTTTTTTATTATTATTATATCTCTTTTTCAGGGTTTTAGTACATTAGACTCAAAACTGAATGTGCATGGAAATGGCTGCTTTCTCTGCAAGTTTTTTTAATTTTTTTATTTCCATCCAGCATGTTCACTGATTTCAGTCTTCAGCATAAGTTATATAACATAAAATTCCTTTCCATCATTTTTTTCTCCCTCTTGGTTTTATTGTCCTCAGGGAAATATAATCCTGTCTTTAAATAGAACTTAAAAATATGAATGAAGGAAGAAAGTATGTGAATTCTTAATCTGCAGAAAACCATTGTACATAACATGAAAATACTTAGACCCAGCATAAGAGAAATTATTTTGAGGGCAATGGACCACTGATCTAGATCAAAGATAATTATGGGGAAATGAATTGTTCTGAGCACAAAAGAAAGTAGAATGAATTCATCCTACAGACATAATTTTGGGTTTTTTTGTTGTTAGAAAGCTGAAACTGACAGTTCTCAAGCCAAATGTATGAATTTTTTTGTATCCCAATATTCCATCTAGATTTTTGAACTGCTTTGAGGAGTTTTGGGGGTGTTTTTCTTCCCCAGTCTTGCTTGATCCTGTTTTGGTTTTCATTTTTTAATGATTTTGGGTTGGGTTGTTCTCCCTCAGAACAAGTTTCAGTGGGAAATATTCTTCTTAGCATCTTCAATTTCCTGGAATGATATTGTCCAGATGTTCAAGAGACTTCTACTCAAAATTAGTATCACTAAGGTGAAATTTCCTCACTGCCTTGCTTTAGCTTTCATAAATGTTATGATTTTGGCCTAAAAGAGAGAAGAGGTTACCAAGAATTGTTTGCTCACAACCACATCCAGGTGGCTTTTGATTATTTCCAAGCCTTAAAGCACTGGAGGCTGCAAGAATATCCATCACATTTTTTGAAACAACAGTAAAAACAAAACCCACAAAAAATAAACTGACAAATTGATAACTGACAAGATGAGTTTCATTAGGAAAATGTATTCTTGTTCACACTCCTTGTTATTTTTGGCTAGCTTCCAAAGAAACTGAAGTAGGTAAAAAAAATTCTAAAAAAATACGATGGAAAAAACCAAAACAACCAATCCATGACTTGATAAATAGGCTGGGGAAAAGAAAATATTACATGAAAAGTAAGTAAGGAAATGATAATGCACCAGCATTATGAGATTCAGGAATTGTTCTCCTGTATTATATTTTGCTTCTCTCCAACAGTGTGGAACTTCTGGTCTATTTTATTTTTCTTGTATAATTGTATGTTTAAGGAATAATGGAAAGAGTGCAATATTCCAAAGGTGAGTACATTTCAGCAGATATGTAGTGTGCTTTCATGGTTAAATCATTTTATAGGTTGTATGTAGAAAACTTTTTTAATATAAATTTTCTCATTTGCTTTCTTGGTTTAGTGTGCTGGCTAATGTTACTATATTTATTAAGGTTTACTAGGTTTTGTTATGATTTATAGCAGAGAAAAATCCTCTGGTTTAAGAATGCTGGAATAGGTAGTGTTGTGTCCCTGCGTGTAATCAGGGCTCCAGTTAATTGAAGAAAAACTAACAAAAGCCCCCCTAAAACTAGTAGATGTAAATAAAACCTTTCTGATATTGCCAGGATAATTAACTTGAGAATGAAACTTTGAGCCAGGGATAGAGTAAAACTCCTTTGGTGAGAACTATCAGGTGTTTAATTTGTTTCATTATTTTATTCAGAGCTTTATATTCAGGACAGCACACTATCCAAGCCTAGCACGGAAGGACTAATATCAGTGCTTATTTCAATGGGAGGTATTGATTATTTTGTAATAAGTCAACTTCTGAGTGGATTTTTTGTGGTTTTGTTCTGTTTTAAATCAGCTGTATGATTAGTACTGCTAAAGAAAGAACTTGCTGACCCACAGACTGGTCATTAACACTGAGATTTCCTTTTTCCTGCTTACAAAACTCCAGGCTCCCATCTCTGGATTTAATAGTGCAATGATATTAGTTTAGCTCTCTATATTGCCCAAATACTTTTAACAGTCACAACTGAAAAAAAAAAAATAATAAAGTGATCATTTGAGTTTCTAACATGCATGAAAACAAAGAAAATGCAAAATATTTTCAAGTGTGCCACATGCCTATACCAATTCTGTCCCATTTGAGTGGGAAAGATTTGGAGAGCTGTAATTAGTGAACTCTCAGCATACTTAATTTTCCCTTTACAAAGATAAACACCAAACCAACCAACAAGCCAACGAAAACCCCTCAAAATAGAAAACATTTGTCTCATTGCTGAATCAATCTTGTGTAATATTGCCAATCTGATGTATCTGTGGCCCTCATCTGAAATGTTTTAGGGGAGAGAAAAAGAGGCCAACGTTGTTGAAAACAAACTTAAACACATAAATTGGGCACAACTGTGATGTACAGACAACTTTAAGTGGCTTATTACAGCTTTCTTACCTAATAAGTGCAGCAGCTGTGCTGAGATACAAAGAGGCTATGATGCTGCTGCCACTATTAAAATGACAGTAAATAAACCAGTTTCTGAGTTGAATACTATTCTCAATTTCTACCTTATTCATTGCCCAAATAAGAGTTTATAACATTTGTGTTACAATAGTGGCAGACTGTACAGTTAAAAGGAGGGTGTTTTTTTAAATGCACAGTACAGGCCACTTTTCAGTATTTTACATCCTAAAGAAACAAAATTGCTGAATTAGACCAGGGCACAGAAAACTGAGGTGACTTACACAATGTCAACCCAAAAGTCATCCGAGAATAAGGAATTCAGCCTAAATCTCTCATCCTTTGCCTTTACCATAAATACATCCAGCAATTGGCTTATCTCTAAAAGATGGGTAATTTAAAGAGGAATTGTCAAGTTGCTGGACTCCCATTTGAATGATTTTTTTTCTAATATCTATCTATAACCTCAGTGTAATCCTTTATTAAAAATAATTCATTTTTCCCCAGATCATTATATGAACCATTATCAGCACAGAAAGGCTCATGAGGTTACTGACAATAATAAAGCAGAACATGTGAGCTATGAAAGAAAACACTCCAGAGTGCAAACAGATTTCTCTTTCAAGCTTCTCAGGAGGCATTAGAAATAATGGGAAAATATTATAAAAGTGTTACTTTCAGAGGTGTTGAACTGCCACATCTGTTGGAGATCAGTGGGAGTTACAGATGCTGTGTGTCTCAGTACATGGAGCCAATAATTTTAAATATAGTTCAATCATTGTCATCTTTAAGATAATAACAATAAGGCTAATTATATCCTCCTTCCACTAAATATTCCATTAACCAGAGAACATTATCTCTCTTAGGGTGCACTATTCAGAGGTGACATTACTTGTGACCAGAGTAGCAACTTAGGTGGGAGGAAACCCCCCAAATCCATCCTGCCATACAAAGGTTCAAGTGCCAAAAGCTCCAGAGAGAAACTTCAGGCACATAACAGGACGTATGAACACTGACATTTAGAAGCACTTTGATCTTTTAAAGCAGAAGTATTTGAATCTTGGGCTGTCCACCTGGGCAATGTGTGTTGACATTGAAGCACAAGTAAAAATGATGCCTGACATGTTACAGGTGGAACTGCCTTGGAGCTGGAGCAGATTTTGTCTGAAAAAAAATCTTGAAATCTTTTGCTGTTTTCCTTTGGGATCCCTTCACCTTTTTGCAGAACCAAACAATGGATGAATGCATCTTCAAAATCTCCCTGCTGGAAGGAGGTGATGACTCTTCTATTGTAGCATTTCCAAAGTGGTTCACTTGGAACTCTTTCATAGCTACTACACAGTATTTGCTTTGCATGACTTTTTGTTTTGAAGGTGCAAACGTCAGCATATTCAAGCTCTGAGGGATTTGTTTGGAGAGTTTTGAAAGACATGATTTCTTTGTCACCTCTCCCCTTTCCTAGCAGAGTTAGATATTTGTGTGCATATCCTGCAGCTCTGTTGGGGTAGAATATATTCTCATGGTGTTGTAAAAATTTTCCCTCCTCCTCATCACCCCCTTGTTTTATAAGCAACAGTAAACTATTAAATAGCTTGATCATCAAATGACACCAAGAACAATTTGTTATAAATAGTTCTACATGTGCAAAGGTATTATCTCTTACTTCAGATCTTCAAAGCTCATTTGAATTTATCCTCTTAAACAGGTTCGCCACAGTTTCCACCATTTCTACCATAATTGTTTGCTTCCTAACAGTAAATTTTAGAGGGCAAAAGAAACAGAGAAATTTCTTATGTCTAGAAGTACTCTCAAGTTTTCAACAGACTTTTTGCCAGTTAATGAAAAGAATATAAAGCTCAAATCCATGAAAGAAAAGTGACTTGGAGCATGAGGCAGGAGGCCAGAGTAATCTGGTGGTGAAGGGAACCAAAGAGAAAGGCTGCTACTTTGCACAGCAAAGTTCTGAAAAACTGAATTCTTCATAAACATTGTTTCCTGTGTCCCTCACCTATCCTTTCTCAATCATTCAAGCTTAATTATTCTTTTGAAATGTCTGAAAAAAGGGAAGCTATAAAACATTATTGTGAGTAGAACAGAATGGGTTCCGCTCTTGAGTTAAGAATTATCATCAGCAAAAGCACTTGTCACAGAATTCGGGTTAGGACCTTAGAAACCCATTCAGTAGGAGGGTTAAAACTAGATGGCGGCTTGAAGCAGGTGCTCTTCTTTAAGAAAGCACTCTAGTCTACAAGTCCCTCTTCAGGCATTGCGAAGATTTAGCCATTATCTCCAATTAATATTTTCTTCTATCATGAACCTTTTAGCTGTTGTTTTTTTTTTTTTGACATGTATAATACAGTTTTAGTTTTGTTTGTTTAATGTTAAAAATATTTGTTTTGTTTTGTTGTTCATCAGACATGTCTACAAGAATCATGGAGCTTAACATTGAGAAACAGGTCTGTTTTTAGAGTGTGAAAGTTGAGGATTCCCATTCTATACATATTTGAGCAACAAATTCTTACTACAAAAAGTCTTTGAGAAGCCTCATAAAGGAAAGTTGCCATGGAGACCAAAAAAAAATTGTTCATTTTTATTCATGAGTTATTGTAAGGGAGGGATAGGCCTAATTAAAACTGTTTCAGCCCTATTTATCCACAAATATCTACATGAAAGGATCTTGCCTCAAGTGAAGTCCATTCCTCAAAAGCATACTGGTTTTCCCATGTACTCCAAAGAAGTAGTCTGTAGTTTTCCACGACAGCAGTGAATACTAAATATTCTAAATTAATGAGCCTATCTTTGCTGTATTTGGTGAAAAAAAAAAAAAAACAAACCCTAATCACTGTTTCCCATGAAACAGTGTTTCTGAATACATTATTGAGAATATATGCCACATATGAGATAGTAAAACAGTTCATATAAATGAAAAGAATGAGACACAAGTACATTACTTTTTTGTGCAAGTGTACATGTATAAAGTATCAGCCTAGGGTTGATGTGACTCGTGTTTCAAATGACTGAATAATTGATGCTGCCTCTGGTTTTATCTAAAGATTACTTAAAGCTCTGCTGTTTCTATCTGTGTGGAAGATAGTTCCAGTTTTTTTCTTTATCTGCTTCATATCTAGTCTGTTTTCTCTTCATCCTCTCTAACCCAGCATTGAAGCACATATACATCAGCTCATTTTGTGTTGGGTAAACAACTCTCCTATGGTTTAGGTGCTACATTGCAGTATCAAATATTTAATTAGAAATATGCCTTGTTCTGCTGCTACCTGAAGTTGCACTGAGGTTTTTTTTTTTTTCCCCTTCTGCTTCACGTTTTACTGTCTGATGGGCAGTAGGATTGTGCATCTGGCCTTATTCTGCCACTTGGACATGCTGTCAGTGATATTTTGTTCTTCAAATAATCTTTGAGCTCAGCTAAAGATAAACCTGAGTATTGGTACAGAATCTTGTTCCCATACTCATCTCCCTTTATTGTTTCAAAGAGAGCTTCCATTTCTCGTTTCTGAATAATTTCTTTCAATATCTTGTAGTTCACAGTGGGGCTCCAATCGATTGCAAATTTGGTTTAACATGTAAAATTTTATTGGGGCTTAATAGATTGCATGAGATTATTATTGCTATCTAGAAAACACAACAGTTTTTTCCTGAGATGGCATTTGCCACTTGCATTAAGCAATAATTCTCTGAGGTTTCCTTCAGATTATACAACTTTTTGAGAACTGAACACTACATGGAACACCCAAGTCAATAATAATCCTGACTATTGTGAGATTTTTCATAAGACTCACAAAGCTGGACGTGTCAGCAAGGCATTCAGCACTCACTCAAATTTGATCTAAAATATATCAAAGTTGATTTCCAGAACTAGATATCACCTAAAAAAATTCTCGCTTTTTTTTTTCCAATTCTTTATTTTTTAAAAAAATCTGTCAGCTTTTTCTCATGTGGAAACAGACAAAAAAGAAATATCAAGTGTTCCTTGTATTATAGTCTGTTTAGAATATAAGATTTTTTTTTAAAATGTATGGGGCAGACATCTAAGGCTCTGGATTAATATACTTTGTATTGTGAGGTCTCTCTTTTCACCTTTGATAACTTCAGCTTCTACTGTCTCAGTCTGGGACTTAGGTTGTATTTCATATTCTGATGAGCTGACTTTCAGACTGACCTAGTTCCTTAAAAATAAGAAAAGCAGAACAGATCACTGGGGCTTCTGTTTCTTTTCTATAAGCATAGCTTCACTTTTCAGCCAAAAATAAAGAGCCAGGAGTGCAGAGCTAGCCAAAATCACAATAGCTTTCAAGCATATCATCTAAAACTGCATATTCTTTGTAATATAAACTGCCTAGATTATAATATTTCTTTTTTTTTACATTTACATAAGCCTATTTTGGTACAGCTTCCTGTTTCTGCATTATTTCTGCTCAATTGCTATGATATTTGGCAAGAAATACAATGTGCATTTTAACTTTTATGCAGGAATTATTATTATTAGTGTGATTGCTATTGAGCAGAATGTAAGTAATCCAGAGGTGAATAAATGAAAGGAGAGGGGAAAAAAAATCTCTTTTCATGAATCTGCATAGGTTTTGAAGCATCACTACCATAACACCCACTAATATTTACAATACCTTGTATATAATTGCACTGCAATCATGTTCTATTATCGGTAGAGTGCTTGCACATTTCTTTTTGCTCTCCTGCTGCTTTGAAGGCAAGCAAGATGAATGCTACTGCTTTTAGTTAGAGTTTAGCCCCCAGAAATATCCAATACCAACATATAATTCTGGACCTTAACCTGAGTAGGTACATTCAGATTTTTTCTGTGTTGAGGGAAATTAAACTGGACACAATAACTAACTTCAGAAAAACAGAATGACAATCAATACTTAGCCAAGATATAAAATCACAGGGGGAGTTTATTTCTTGAATAGCTTCTGTGATTTCAGCAAGACTGCATGAAAACTAAACAATTGCTTTATTGAGAATTAGAGGTATCTTTCTTCTTCCTGTCCCATCTGCGAGCTGGAAAACCATGGGAATCTGACTTCAGGTAGCTTGATACCAAATCAACAGCAAAGAAAAATAGAGGAAATCAATTTGCAAGGTTTTGGGGGTTTTTTGGGGTTTTTTGGTTCTTTTTTTAATTGCTATTGATGAAACATCATCAGCTAAATGAGCCTTAAGATGAGCTTCCTGTTTTTAGTCTGAGGCTAATTTGGAATTGTCCAATTGCATAAGTAACTTCCAAAGAAAAGAACAGTAACTTTGTGTGAATGTCAGATGAAGCTGCAATTAGTGCTCCATGTGTCTGTGCAGTACTGCTCAAGGGATAAAAGGAAGTGGACCCCTGGTTCAGAAACATTAGGTAAACACCAAGTTTAGATCTTGATTACTCCAGAAGTAAGCCAGGAGAACAACACAGCTCTCCTATTAACCAGGCAAAGATGATTTTATTAATTATCCATATGTTAAGTAGGTCTCGGAAAAATGAATGTATACAAAGCAATGTATATCTCACCTAGTGTAAATTCACACAACTTGAAATGAACTATGTTGCAGTATTGAAAGCCAATGATAATTTAATTATGTTTTTGCTCCATGTCATAAGAAATATTCATCAAAAGAACACATGATTCAGGAAACAATAACAATGGTTCAGTGCCATATAGAAATTCATAATTTCCCTCCTTTTTATTGTTTCAAATTCTCTCCATTGCTTTCTTTTAATTATTGTCTGGTTCTCCTCTATTTTCAATAATTTTATCCACTTCTGTACTTCAGGTGCAAAGTTTCATAGGACTGATATGTTCTTTCACTTTTCTTAAGAGAGAGCATTTGGAATCTTATTCCATCTTTGGTAGCACTACAATGTGCTGAGTCATTTTCTCCCCCCACCAAAACACACACAAAGATTTTTAAGTCAATCTATCTGTTGCCTTGGTTAACATGCCAGAGAATTGCTGAAACCTTGCTTAATTCAATAAATTAATTTCAAGAAAATTAATAAAAAATAATGGAAGTAGCTGTAGTAATTAAAAAAAAATAAAATTCACCATTCAAACAAAAGCAATAATGCCCCAAACTCATTCTTCTCACACATGGCATGTTTGTTACCTACAGCCACACCTGAGAATTCCTGCTCACAGCTGCGTGGTGCATCCACCTGAAAGCTCCCTGAAAAGGGCTCAGATCACTGATAAGGAGGACACTGGGTTTATCACAGTCCAAATCATGTACAGCATGTACCTTATCTCATCCTAGGGTCCAGCCATGAGGACAAGACTCCAGTGCTTCCTCCCAGGAGACACCAATCCTGCACAGCAGCTGAATCCATGGACAGTTGTTCCCCTGGAACCTTCTGAGGGTCCTTCTAATGAATAGCAAATTCTCTTTTTCATGCTGCCTTTCTGTCACCAATCCCCTAGTTTGAACAAAATATTATTTTCAGTTCTTTAATCAAATCATTATCCCTTTCTTTTCCTGTTGCTGATTGTTTCCTGCAGTTATTTTTGGGAAGTAGTGTCCAGCCAGGGTTGTTTGTCTCTTCATCTTACTTTTGGGTCATTAGCCCCAATCATCTCCAGTCAATTCCCCTCCTTGCACTCATCATGATCTGATCAGTGTAGGTTCCTATTTCTTTTAGTCAGTAGCCTTAAAGTTCTTTTGAAATTTCCCTTATTCTCTTTGCTGTTTTCCACATATTACTAAGTAAATGGAGTGATATCTTCATTCCTACCGGTTCACATCTGGGTAGCTCTTTTTGCCATTAAAGGTCTTTCAGTGTACATAGAATTAACTTTAAAGACTCTCCTTGTTAGTGTAAGGATATTTGGTGATTTTTTAATTCTTTTTAATTGTTATTATTATTTTCTTTTTTTCCACAGCCTTTCAAAACCTTCTTGGGTTTATGGAATCAGGCTGAATTCTGAGTAAAGTTGAGCGTCCTAGTTGTGTTATTCACCTTGCTGTGGTTGATGCTTGAACTGTCAGGTCTGCAATATGAAATGTTAATACTTCATTGAAATCATACTTTACTGAAATTATTGTTTCATTCAGCTCACAGCAGTGTTGGGAGGACTTCATGCTTCTCCTGAACAATACCTTTCACATTCAACCTTTAGCAGTGTGGCTGCATATAAAGTTAAGAGCATGATTGCATTAGCTGTCTGAAGTCACACCCTTCTCTATCTGAAAGACCTATTTTTTTCCCATTTCTAAATTCAGATTCCTGCCAGGACAGCTGGAAAAAGCTGTTTGGGTTTTTTTTTGTTTGTTTGTTTGTTTTTTAAAATAACAATGTAATTTTATTTATTTCAGTCTTTCTCTTCCAGAAAATGAAAACTAGCTTTAAATCCCTCAAATTTCTCAGGTACCATTTCCCTGGTGAGAGGGGGAAAAGGAAAAAGAAATATAAAGAAACCAACAAGAAATAGAAATTAAAAAAAAAAAAAAAAAGACAGCAAACAAACAAGGAAAAAACAAAAACAAACCAAAAGAAACAACAACAACAACAACAAAACAAAAAAAAACCCCACCAAAACAAGACAAATAGGAATTCTGGGCAGGAAAGGAAAGGAATGTTTCTCCAGTGGTTACTCTTGAAAATGTATAGGATTTAAAAGGGGCAAAGAATGATATATGCAAAGTACTTTTTAAGATTTGGGATTTTAATTTTGTTCTCAAAAGTTACAAAATCTTTTATCACTGCCTTGCTGAAGACCACTAAGACTTAACTGAATCTGTTCATCAGATCTGGGATTTGAGTGAGACAAGTCATCCAAGACACAGAGGTGGTCAATTCTTATTGCTTTCTCTTCAATTTGAACATCTAAACATCCTTTGGTGCCTTGGGAACTTCTGAAACCAAACAACTCCCAAGATTTTTTTTGTAGAGTACTCCAAATGCACTTAGAATGAAATGGAATAGAATAACGAATTCTGTATAAATGGAATAATACATTTGTTTCGTATTCCTTCCATCATAACATCCTAAAAGAAATTTTATCATGGTTTTTAGATGCATGGAGAGGTTCTTTTACACAATATGGTGGTCTATAAGGAGCTTTCCATTAACTAAGGTTTGTTAAAATTTTATTCAGTTGATGCAAAGTTTGAAGAGCTAATTAGTATACAATGTATAGTTTGCTTGTTGATTGGGGTTTTTTTTTGTATTCTGCATAAAGCAACAGGAAGAAGTGTGTGTTCTGATAATTCAACTCAAAATGTGTACGTTGTAGGGGAGAATCACCCTGAAAATTGTCCCTTCCTCCTTTCATTCAGTCACCTTCTGCATATCATCTTCCAAAGTACACATTGTTCTGTTTAATTTAAAACTATTATCAAGGGAGAAAAAATAAACCAAATTTGTGTTTGGACAACATTGGAATAAACAGTGACAATTAAAGCAAGTCACATCTGAGTTATTTTTTTGGTAATGTTCAACCTGTTTTCAAGAAATGTTTTCTCTTCATGACTGATGTAATTTTGATCTCAGAGTGTTGGGAAGCAGGAAAGAGTGGCATTTCAAATACCAAAAAGGCATTAAGTTCAAAATATTCGAGTTCTTTTGTGCAACCTCCCATTGCATCAGGAAGTATTGCTATGTACTTTTTTACAGTACATATCTTCAGGTGACAATGCAGTTTCAATTTTAAATAACATTAAAAATCTATTAATTTGGGTTTTGTAGTGCAGGATAGTTTTTTGTTGGGGTTTTTTTTTTGAGGAATGAGGGGGGTTTTTTTGCCCTCAACATTCTCCTCCTCCAAATACATATTTATAAAAGGCAACCATTGCATTCACCCTAAGACAATTCTATGTTCTGTAAGAAAATTTCTGGGCCATTAGATTCCTGACTTGGTCTTTCCAACTGTCAGGTTTTCAGTTTCCTATTAAGGATTCTCTCTGAGGAGTGGTGCTCCCTCTTCACAGGAGACAGATTGAATCCCCCAGGGCCAGCTGTAACTTCAGTGTTTGGGGCTGTGCTCCAGCTTGTTTCCCTTGTTGCAGTGTTTCCTGTTCTTGATAATGCCCAGCAGGATTTACATCCTCCAATGATTGCCACAACATCTAACTTGGTTTATATTGACCCTTGAGCGTTTTACACCATGAAAGTGACAAAGTGGATTCCCAAACATGAAAAAATTGATGGACTGTTTTGTTTTTTGGGGCTTTTTTCTTACAAAAGAAACAAAAAAACCCCAGTTTTTTACACAATGGGTTTCCCAGCTTTGTGGTAAAATACTATACCATGCCTGGTTTAAAACTACGTTATAAGCAAGATGAAAAAAGCTGATTAACTTGACACTTCACTGACTACTCTCTCCTGTATTTACTCACATTGTACAGGCCAAGTTCAGCTCAGTGAAAAAAGTGGAATTTCTTATATGAAGGGTACAGCAGAGAAAAAAAGAAAAGGTGGAGCATCATGGTTAGTTTACACTAATTTACCTGAGAGAAAAAAAAAAAAAATTATTTCTTTTATAACTGAGAATGCTGAGGAAAAGAAAACACAATGATTAGATGTCCCCTCTATATTTTCTTAAATTTTATCATCTCTTGTATATTAAATGGATCTTTTTTTCTTCCCTGAAGTGCTCTGATATATTGCAACTTATCAATGTGTAGTAGCAGAAATCTTTTGAATATGGAAGCTGATAATGCTCTGCAACAAAGAATTTCTTAGTAGTTCTTGGTCTATTTACAAAATATATCACAGATGTTTGATGTTTGGAATACTCCCTTAACACGTTCTTCTTTTATAGCCCAGGTCCTTATTATCTATCTCTTAACATTCTGTGTGACATCACTTGTTTTTGGCAGGATGATTTCATCACCGTTTTTACTCATCTAAAAAGATTTCACAGATTTCCTCTCTGTTTTGGTTTGTTGTATTCACTGTACCCTCCAGTTTAATGCATTGCTTTTGAAGGATCATCTCTTGAGATATTGGCAAATTTAAAACAAAAAACCAAAAACACCCAACAAAAAACAAAAGTGTATTTTCAATTGGACACACAACATATACACAAGCAGCCAGTCAAACTATCTTGTACTGAAGGTTTCACACTTAAAAAAAAAAAATCTGGATGATTACTTGGACTGTAAATAAAGATGAAATATAATTTTACCTCTGTGTCAGAGAAGACCTGAAAACATATAAGTTGAAAAATCACTGAAACATTCCTCAGGAGTTTTCAAGGGACTTTTTGGGAAAAGGAGGATGGTAGTTTTTGAGGTTTGGTTTGGGATTTTTTGGCAGGAGCAGTGAGTGAAAAATCAAGGTAAGGAAGATGCAAAGCCATCAATCACATGATTAATTTAAACATTAAAAATACTGATTCCCTTTCTGGTTATCACGAGTGAAGATATTGACGATGCTCAGTCTCCAAGAATATGCCAGGAAGAGAATAATTGGAAAAACAGCCACTATTTACAGTAAAGTCTAAGTTAACAATAAAATAATACAGGGGTGAAGTGTACTACTATAGGACTGTAGCAGTAGGACCCCAAGATTTTTGATTATACATCCCAATCAATAAAATATTTTTAAAATCACACCCTGGGTTGCATATATATATATATATTTTTTTTCTTAGTGATTTATTTATTATACATGTATCTAATTGCAATAATTATGCATATTATAAACACAACATAAAACATAGAAATTTAAAAGAGATGAAGTAAAGATGAAGGATATATTAATAATTCTATTAATAGTGCAAAAAAGCTATAATTGAAAAAATATTTAATGATCAGTATTGTAAACAATATGGTTTAATATGCTTAATTATTTTTTTGAATTCTGGTTTAACATCTTGCTGGAGCAATCTGAATCTCCGTTTCTAAATTTTGATATTTTTTAATGACTGTCATAGCTGAAAAAAGATAGCTCAAAAATGCATGGATGTATCATTTTTCCATGCTTGCTAAATAATGACACTCATTTTTCAATCCCATTCATGAATTAATCAAGATTTTTATAGAATTTCAGCTAGTAAAATTTCATCCACTCCAATGTGATTCAGCTTTTCTTGCAATTTAATTGCAAGGTACTACATTTTTTTTATACTTTTAACAAATGGCTTCAAAACCCATTGGCACTTTTCTCTTTGAGAAATTTGAAACATGTTAGAAAATTCTGTTTCCAGGTTATGTATATAGATATGAGAATTTTTATAACGAACAGATTTTTTTCAACAATAAAATCCCTTAACAATGAAATTAACTTCAAAACTCCCTTGTCAAAATTCATTCTCCATAGCATGAGGTTCTTTGGAAAAGCAGTTACTTTTTCACTCATTAAGACGTCTCCTTTACCTTGAAGGGACACATAAAGTCTGTTTATTTTTTTTTAAATATTTGCTATGTAGCAATGTTTTGACACCCACTTGTCAACACAGAAAAGGTCAGCAAATATGGAACACTTGTCCATTTGTAGGAGAAGAATGCATAACTTATCTCTGATTTTGACAACTCTTTTAGCACTTTGATGTGAGATGACCAGGAAACCACTGTGTACAAAAGATTTTCATGATCACTCCCCACCTCAAGAGAAATATTGTAAAGATTGTCCTATTTAAATCTCTTTATAAAATTCACCTTACCGGTGAGATACTATAGAACTTTGTGTTCTTCTGGCTACTATTTGTTTGCTGCAGCAGTTTCTCTATAAAGGATGCAGTGAATGAATTTCATGAGTGGTGCTCTCTCTGGAACCTTATTCTGGGAACCCTTTTTTATTACAGTAAAAGCAGCAATCCCATCAGTGGTTTCACTGGCAAAGCTTTCTATAAAACATTACTTTTGTTAAAGAAGTCACCATTGAGAATATATTTTCTCCAGTACATCTTTCCTTCAGTGGCTCACAAAGCCACTTAAGTGAGTCTTAATGTACTTCATTACTGAAACAGAATCTAGTAAATACCATAAACTGAGATGTGTTAGAAACGTGGGCACTTTCAGCCAATTGTATAGCAAACCTATTAAAAAATTCAGCAATGTTTTGTATCATATTTCACCTGCATCTTCTGAAAACAAGAATATTTTTTAGTTAGTAGTCCTATTGTTTTCTGCATATTACAGCCATTTTCACCATTGCATATTTTTGTCTTTTGATCTTAAGAAGAAACCTCAGAAGAGGCCTCTGAGCATTTATTATTAAGTTTTGGGAAGTACAGAGTTAAATATCACCTGACTTTAGACTTTGTTGATTACATCTGATTAGATTGTCATCATTGTTACCTTATAGAATGACTGAGAAAAATCTTGTCAGCTGCTAAGAGTAGGAGAAATGTCACCTCTGCCATGTTCTTGATGTTTCCTTGTCATCACATTAGCATTATTTTCATTGTGAGAAATGTGTCCATTTTGTGAGAGTTGGTTTGGTTAAAGCAAGATAATACAATCTGTAAATCTGCTTAAACAAGGGCACGTGAACTGCAACATGTCACAATATGCTGAGAGCAAGCTAACAACTGAGGGCACCATTGTTAATTAACATTTTCCCTAGCTCAAGTTCCAAATTGGAAAGCGTACTGGATACTGTGGTGACAGAAAAAGGGGGAAGTGTTTCTAGTATTGTCAAGCCCAAACATTCAAAAGGCACAAAAGAAGTGCCAGAACAGCAGACTGAAAAATAGCAGTAAGCAGCTTACATCTACATTTTTTTCCTCCTGCCTCTGGTTTTTGGGCTGCAAGACTGACCTTGAGTCATGAATTTCCAACCTTGCTTCCTTAACTATGGGGATTAGGAGAATATAAATACATATATATATGAGAATATATATATATAAGTATATATATTCATATATCTATAAATATATATACATATATATATATATATATATACAGAGGCTTATAATGTGTGAATGTGTGTATGTGCATGTGTGCATATATATATACACACGTATATGTGGGTATATATATCTATACACATATATACTTTTATATATCTATATATACATACATAGAGGGAAGGGAAGCATCCATAAAATACATGTTTCAGAGACTTGAGGCTTTGAAGAAAATCAGGCACCTTGAGACTCATGATAAAATCTTGATAGTTGTCAACACTGTGTTTTGTTTCTTTACATGTGAGAGCACAAAGAAATTTGTTTTGTTTTGTTTTGTTTTGTTTTTTTCCCTCATGTGGGATCTGAGGAGATCCCTAATGGATCATTTCTAATATAGTTATTTATATTCTGAACTCGCTGTGGGTTGTGGTTCTGACAGCCCCCGTGCCTGTGCAGCATCCCAGGAGTGGTTTCCCTGTGAAAGAGGAGACGTGAGTGTGACTCTGCCCACCCATCCCTCTGCATTCTGCAGTGGTAGCCTGTGGCCAGCCTGCAGGCAGCGTGCCCTGGTGTGTCTGGGCCCCGTGGCATTTTCAGCTGCCCTGCTGGGGGCACAGGGCACCTGATGCTCTGCAAAGCTCTCTCCAGTTGTGCCTGAGGTCTCATTTACAAATGTCAGCCTCTTAAGGACGGTGGGCCTGGTTTTAAAAGCAGCTTCAGAAGATTGGATAAGCTCTGTCTGGGCACAGTTACCTACAGCAGGTCAGTACAGAATTTAGGATCTAAAACTCATTCAAAGCTGATTGTAAAAGCACTGTCAAAACTGCAGCAATCATTCAGTGTCCACTGATATGGACTTGTTTTAACACTTTGCCCTTTATCTAGTAACATGGAAAAAAATGTTATTAACTGTGAATATTTTTTTAAGGTTATATATGCAGCTATAAGATTTGGATTTGAATGTCTTAAACTCATTGGTCTATATATGTGGAATTTTTTCCTTTCTTTTTTCTTTTTTCTTTCTTTTATTTTTTGGAGTTAGTGAGGGAAAAAAAATGTTTTAAAATGGTCAATAGTCTGTTGGAATTCTAAAGGAGAAACAGAGCTGAGGTTCTTCAGTCTGGGGAACACTCAGAGGGATCTTAGCAAAGCGGATAAATATCTGACAGGAGTGAAGTAATATGAGGGAGAGAGTCTCTTCCCGTTGGCTCCCAGTAATAGAACAAGAGGCAATGGACACGATTTAAAACACACGAAATTCTATATGATCACGGAAAAACTGCAACTGGTTGGTCAAACAATTGCCTAGAGAGGTGATGGAGTCACCATCTTTGAGGGTATTCAAAACTCAGATGCCTGTTATCCTGGACACCCTGACCTAGCTGACCCTGCTTGAGGAAAATATTTTTTTACTAGATGATTTGAAAAGGTCCCTTCTAAGGTCCCAACCTAAGTGATTCTGTGAATTATTCCTGTCTGCCCCAGGTGAAATGTTAGAAGGCTGTCAGATATTAAAATATTAAGTGATGAAACTCCATAATATCCCCCTGAAAAAAAGTAAAAATCACTAGGAGTGAGAAATGAAGAAATGCTGGATTTTCATGTTGTTGTTGCATGGCTTCACTATCCCAGATGGTCACCTGCAGTACAGATTTTAGCAATCACTGGCAATACACTAATACTTGTGTCCCATAAACACAACCATTTAAAGGTGAGTTTACCATACTTAAGCTATCCTGCTACACCAAGTGAAGGAGAACAATTCCTGAAGAATCTTTGTCAGAACGTGGTGACATAGGGAGCAGATATAATTTCTATTCATTGTTTTAATCTGAGGTATGGAGGATTGACACATGCTGATTTCTTTAGGGAAAAAGATGTGTCAGGAAACAGGGTGATAAATGTGCGTAGTGAGGTGTAAAAGGGTCCTTTTGCAGACAATATCACCATTTTACCTTTTGAGATACTTTGCAACCCTTTTTTATCAACATGAATAATACATTGCAGTGATGAATTTCTCCTAGGTCTATTCACATTAGAAGAAACATTGTGGGGAGAGCAGATGCTGTAGTCATGATGGCACATTGAGAAATTGTCCATCAGATGGCATGGTAACAAACAGCTTTCGCAGACAATCCAAAATATATCTACAAAACAAAAACCATCCCACAGCCCACCTGCTCAACAGAAAATTCAGGGAAAAGATTTCAATGTGTCTTTTTAGAGATACCCTCCTAGGAAGATGTTGATGAACTGGGGAAAGTCTGCAACAGATTGTTTTATGGAGGAGGAAGATAGAAATATTGGTCGTTTCAGCACTCCCAGAAGTGGAATTAACCCAGCTTGCAAAACAATTCAGTCTTGATTACTTAGCAGGCTTTAAAAATGTTTTAAAATATGTCTGTCACAGCTACTGATAAAGAAACTATCAAGGACCATGTTATGTTATCCTGAATCTTTTCCCTAACCCAGATTTTTCCTTAAACTTACTTACCAGTTTCTATTTTCAAGGGAACTGAGGTAATGTAGCACAAGTTTCTCTCGCCTGTATTATTTTGTGTGTTCACTAATTTGGTCTGAAGGCTACTGTTTTGTTTGGCTGATCAGTGATAGTAAGGGGAGAAAAATGCTTTGGGGTGGTGGAAATATGGGTAACAAAAAGAGCACAATCAATAAAAATTGAAAGCGTGTGGGAAGTGAGAAGCACTCACACTAAAATAAAAAGAAAGGAAGCAAAAAATTAAAACCTACTGCTTTCAAAGCATACAGGCATGGAAACTCAGGGTAAAAAAAAAGGGGCAACATACTGAGGCATGAAAGGGCTGAAAAATAAATGTCAAGACAGTAGAAAAATTCAAATAAAAACCCCCGTAAACAACACCCTTCCAGAATTGTAAGCTCACCAGAAGGTAGATATTTTAACAACAAAAAAAAGAGCATCAAACACAAGGAGCCAAAAGAGTGTGTGCTGTAATGACAGTGGGTCTGAGAGATACATGTGCCTCTCGTGACCTGAAGCAACACTCTCACCTTCATTGCTTGAAGTCTGCCTCATTGTGTTTGGAATAAAAGTAGTCTGAAGGAAAGCTGGAAAAATAGACACATACCGTAAGATTTATTTATTTATTTATGTCAGCAGAAGAAGATGATATTACAGCTTGAATAGCAACTCTACCTTTAGTGTAGGGTAACACATTTAGCTGTTGGAACACAATACAGAACCACTGCAACATCTGAACACTGTCACAACCTTGAAACAGCCAAAAAGCTCCATAGTATCTCTTAGAAATGAATATTTCTTGAGGAAGGCTAAGAGTTTTATTTCAGAACAAAAAGAAACTTTCTCATACTCTAAATAAGAGCCTTACTGGTGCGAGATTTTACTTTAGATTAAAAAATGCATTCATGAGGAACTTTAAAGGCAGTACATCAGCATTTGCCACATGGATGAACTCATGAGAATCATTTGCAAATATATATCAGATAATATTTAATTTGTGTCTCAGAACTTCCTTGCTTTGCTTGTCACTTTATCTCCTTACTTTCCCCTGCTCAAGGCTTTTTTTATTATTTTTTAACTTATTTTTTATTTTTTTTATTTTTTTGAGCTGCTGGTGCAAGCTTCAGGAATTTATTGTGTTCCAAGTTTCAGCTGCAGACAGGTGCCAACACAAGTAATTAAGCACCATTTTCAACTCAGCCCTGCTTAGGAGCTTTATGAATGCTTAGTGAAGCTTTTTGCTTCAAATTGGAAACACTGTATATTTCAGAGGGGAAAGTACATTTCAACCTCTGTTGGTTCTGGCTGGGGTGGAGTTAACTCTCCCCACAGCAGCACTCAGGGTGCTGTGCTTTGCTTTGGCAGCTGGAAAGGTGTTGGTGACACACCAGTGTTTGGTGCTGCTGGGGACACACTCGCTCTCCTGCATCCCCCCTCTCTGCTGGCCTTTGGGTGGGCAGCTGCTGGGAAGGGGACATGGCCAGGACAGCTGACCCAAACTCGAGGGAAAACAGGAAAAGGGATGTCATTCATTCATTCATTCATTCATTATTATGACATTTGTGTTCCAGAGCCACCACAAGAGTTTGCAAAGCCCAGCTTCTTGAGAAGCGGCTGGACATACCTGCTGGTGGGACATAGAGAATAAATACCTGCAGCTGGGGATCTGCAACTGAATTGGACTCAAATTGACACTGGAGTGCTGAGTCAGAATGGTATTTTTATTTAAACCCAAATTTAAAAGTTCAGATACATCCTATTTGTATCCTACCTCCTGAACCTGAAACAGATAGCATGGGAAAACAAGGTCTGCTGGTTAACACAAAAGTTCAGCATTCTTATTTTTAATGCATATAGACATACTTATATATGTATGTGTGTGCAGATACACGTGCTTAATACACATATTAAAAAGGCATTAAAGAAGAAAAGGGGAAATCCAAACCCCAGTAATAAGAAAGTCTTGCACTCTCTTTATATTTTCCTACATTACTATAACTACATAGCATTACTATAATTACATAGCAAATGGGAAAAAATGGTGAAGTTATTAGATTTGTTTAAGCAAATAATTCTCAATAAAATAACACATTTACTTTCTTAAATTTACAAATTTAGGAATCAAATATGAGTCTTCATTTGAGATACATATTTTGCATTAATGTGTCCTCTTTGGCTAAATCTCAAAGTAGATTTGAATAAGGTTTGTGATTACAAAAGCATCCAAACAGTAATCTTTTATTTCTCTGTTGATGTTTCCATGATAAATGATCTAAAGTACATGGAATATAACTGAACTGGGAATTGAATTAACCTATTTGTGTGCCTTGGTATGTTAAATAGACATGTTAGCAGTTGTGCCAGGTTTCCTATGTTCCCTAAATGTATAATTTGTCCTTTAATTGTCTGCAAATAAGAGCTATGAGGATCTGTGAGGCCTTAAAAGAGGATCTCTCATGAGCACGTTCAAATAGATATGTTGTGTGGAAGCTCATGTTATACAATGCTCAGAGTCAGTGTTTTAAGAATTTTGCTTCAAAAGGAAATATATCCCATTGAAATATCATTGTTCTCTTAAAAAAAAAAAAAAAAAACTTGAAAGAATGATCTGGAGTTGCTACCAGCTAGTCTGTGACAAAAGCTTTGCAATTTTATTCATCATTCCTCATGGTGGAATTTACTTTTTCTTTGTTAGTATGTTGCCTTTGCTGTGTCAAGTAAAATACGAGGATTTTTTAACATTTGTCTTGAGTTTTATAGAACTTCTGATTTAATTTAATTTAATTTAATTTAATTTAATCTGATTTTTTTAAAAAAATAGTTTATATATATAAGTGTGTATCTGCATTTTAAATATTTTAAATTTCAGTATTAGTGGAGTATAAAATCCTTAGATGTTCTCCTCTCACATGCTATTTTAATTTTTGTTATTTTAGTTCAATACCAAGTATTCAGTGGCAACAAAGTTCAGAACTAGCACCAACTACAGCTAACAGGGATTCTTTTTGGCAATAGTGAATTTCCTTTGAGACCAACTGAGTGCCCTTCTGGGTATCTTCTATGGATGGAGCAAAACAGCAAGTGGAGGACTTTAGGTGATAGAGGGGTTGGTATGGAAAGAATTATAAAATACCTCTCAGTTCAGCTATTTGTACTGCCCTCAGTAAAAGTGATCAGAAAAACAATCTCAGAAGAAATTGGGTGGTTTTTTGTTTGCTTTTTTTCTGACAGGAAAACAGAAATTATTTTGGTAAATATACAGCAATGCAGGCCACAAAACAGCAAATGAAATAAAACCATGAGTGAAGTGCACACACAACATTCTGCAGGACAAATTATGTCTCAAATATAGATTAAATCAATTTCATGCACAATTTATTAGGGTTGTCACGGATGGCCTGCTCTAAGTCAGGGCCTAGGTGAATTGAGTTGTTCACCTAAAGCAGTATTTCGTGGTCCTTTAGAGTAGAAATGAATTACCATAACAAAAAAAAAAATAGGATAACTTAGCCAGAAAAGGGAGAAAAATATGTAACTTGAGAAGGGCATTTTTACTTTGCAAACTGCTGCTTAGTTGCCTATAGATAAACAGATCACCAGTCATTCTGAAACACTGATGGTAAACATTTTTCATAGCTTGTAAATGTGGCTGCTGTAGCAAGCCCGTCTTCTAAAAAGACCATCTACTCTATTCAGAAAACCTCCAAGATTTGTTGTTTGCAATTATTTTTAATTAATTCCTGCTACTTAATCCATACTCATGGCAGAGTTCAAAAGTATTATACAGAAGAAACGGAGCTTTGAGCTGCCTTGAACCACAAATCAATATAATTTGTTGTATTCTATCATGTTTTTACCAAAACAGAGAGAATTCTCCAAAGAGTACATACAGCACTGGTTTTGCATTTTGTTTATGTTATAGCTAAAGTGAATTCTGCTGGCATCACTCCACTCCTTATCCATTTCATAGGGACCTGTCCAGGCTGAGAATTAGATGTGACAGGGAGCTTCACCACTCTAGAGTGTCCCAGTAATGACACAGAATATGTATCATTGTGTGTCAGCACCGAAAGAAACCTGGCACAGACATGATGATAAATTTAAAAATAACTGCTATGCTAGTAATCATATGCTGGAAAAATTATACTAAACTTACTCTCATTTTTTTTAAGTTCTAACAACCATGGCAAAGTAATAGAAGGCAAGCACAGAATGATGAAAGAGTCTTTTGATTTCAGATTCCTAATCTTCTCCTCAATGGGCCAGTACAGCCTCGGTTCACCCACCCAGCAGCAGTTTTTTATCCCAGGGTGTGTACATAAAAGACTTCAGTTTCCAAGATTGACTTCACTCTCCCGAGCACTCAAATCTAGCAAGAAAAGGTTTATTCAAGGTAAACAAAAAAACACACTTGACTGAAAATAAAAACTGGAATCTAACTCTTCAGGTTCTTTATTCTCAGTTCTTTCCTTGAGATGTAAGTGCCTCAGTGTGTTGCATGGTTTGCTTTTTGTGTTTTTTTTTTTTTTCTTCGCTGCTGCCCTACTTCACTTATTGTATTTCATGATTAGAAGTATTTGAGGCAGCCAGCAGGACCTGCTGTCATCTGCTGGCAACCTAGGGCATCATACTGAAGCAAAACTTGCTGTTTTGCTGAATTACTTTCATCTGTTCTTAGATAAGGCAGCCAATCACACCCATACTCCTGCAGGTAGGCCTCTCTGCCATGTTTAATGCTATTGACTGCAATTACATTAATCTTCACTCTGCCAGGCTTCCTTCCAGTCTGAATGTGGTTAAGCCACATTGTGCTGTGACCTGTCAGCACAGAGAAATCCAGTTCATTATGGTTCATGTCCTGGGTTTTGTTCAGCCCTGTGTGACAAGGGCTCTGACACCAGACTCTCCTCCAGAACCATCTTACAGGGTTCAACCTGCCTGGGCTTGGCCTGGCGAGGTCTGGAGGGCCATGGGACGCTGCACTCCCTTCCTTTCCTGACCAAACCATTCCCTCAGCCATGAGCAAGGACAGTCAGGCTGGGCTGGGGACATTAATGGGGGTCAGGAACACCCTGGCCCACTCAAGGCACCACCAAGGTCTCAGATCCTCCTGGGAATGCAGCCTGTGGGAGGAGGTGTTCACATGTTAGGGCCGGGTCCTGGCAAGGGTTTTGATTGTTTAGTTCTCTTCCAGGGACCTGCTTGCCTTTTATTTAGAGACAATTCTAGATTCTTAGAGTTTTGGGCATTGGTGGATATGTTAGAGGAAGGCATTCAGAGTTGGGGGACACATCCTGTGTGGTAGCTCGGGGGTGCAGCTGCAGATGGAGCTGCAGGTGGAGACAGGAGGCTGTGAATTGGTGCTGACCCTTTTCACAACAAAGGACACAGGGATGTGTGGCACAGCCAGGTGAGGGACGCTGAGAGACACAGCAGCAGCTGGTGGCTCCAGGTTTTCCTATACTTAGACTCTGAAGATATAAAATCCCAAGAGTTCCTTCGTTCTTGGCTCTCCTTGGAGGCACCAACTCAGTTAGTTAGTTAGTTAGTTAGTTAGTTATTGCACCAAGATTAAATTAGTTTAAGGATCTGGATGTCTGAGACTCTGCTATGGGACACCTGATGTCGAGCTGGTGAGAAAATCTGCTCCAACTTTATGAGTGCAGTTGTGTGGCCTCAGTCCTGTCTCAGGTGGTGAGGATGGGGCTCCTGGATGTTCCAACAAGGGAGTTTCCCCAACAGTTTATAGCTGTGAGAAATTGTGTCTGCATTCTGGCCATACTTAATACTTTCTGCATTTCAAAATTTATTATAGCTTAAAGAAGGATTAGTTCTTTTGGTTCTTCTGAAGCCATTGACTAAATGCATTTTGGCCCCCATCACTGATTTGTTCAATATTCTGTTCTGCAAATTTCCATTGGCATGGAAAGGATTTTTATGTTTAGAGATGAAGTTTTTTTCTTTTTCTTTTATTATATATGCATGTTGGTTTATTTTTTAGAATTTTTTAAAAAATATAATGACTTTTTGGGGCTATTAATCTGCTTCTGAAGACTGTGGAGCTGTCTGTTGGAGAGATTACTTCCTTAGGGTATAGTCAAGCAATATTTTTCCTAGTGCAAATGACTACTTTTAATTCACAGAAATTATTGGGCTTTTTTTTTTACAGTAAATGAAACTGGCAATCAGGTATTACTGGACTGCCTGAGCAAATCCTGGAAGAAATGAACTAGTTTAATTACAGTCATCAGGAGCTTTTTTATTTGCCTTTGTGAGTCTGGGCTAGTTTTTTTTGTTTGTTTGTTTTTAATATGGCAAGGCATTACTACAGCCACAGCGAATATCAATTAAAAAAAAAACCTCCAAGTAATGTAATTTATTAGAAATGTCATGAACAGAAAACTGTGGTAAACAGTAGATAAGTAGTGTCATTTTCTATCCAAACTTCTAGGTGAATAATTTGATAATCAGAATAACTGCTATAACCACCTACACTAATCACAAAATAATGGCATAAAAATTACACTTACACTGCCACAAGAATCTTTGCATTCTCACCTCTCAATGAGAATGCATCACCTTTCAATCCTTTTTTATTCCTATTAAAAAATTGACCTCTCAGTTGAGGAAATTTTCCTCTCAGTTGAGGAAAAGAATGAAGGCAGAAAGCTCTCCAGTAAACTTGCTTCGCCATCCCTACATTTATGTAACATTTCAATATTCCAACTTCCATCTTATTAATACTTTCAAATTCTATAAATCATCAAATTTTTTATTTGATGATAGTAGTATTGAGGCAGACTGCCAGGGGAGAGCAGACAGTTTCTTCTAATAATTAAAATGAAGAAAATGTGTGTGAAAGCCCTCTGGCTCTCCTTCTTGAAGTAAAATTTAAAAAAAAAAAAAAAAAAAAGGTCCAGAAGGACCCAAACAAAACCACCAAAGCCAAAAACAAGCAAAAAATTCCCCACACAAACAAAAGATCTAAATATCTCAGTTACCAAATAAAGTTCCAGTACACGGAAGGGTTTAGAGATCAGAAAGAACACACAATAAACTTCTCACAGTTCACTTACAGCAACCAATTTTCATGTGACAGATTCAATTTTTTTTTGCCAGATTTTGCAAGCCAGAAATAACTGGGTGAGAATGAAGCCCTTGTGTTTTTGCATTACTTTAAAGGCAAAAGGGTTTTTTTAAAACTGTTCATAATTTCTCAATTTAACCAAGTAGACAATAGACAGTGTTGAATTTGACCCATTTTCAATGAGTAAAGGTGTTAAGACAAAAACAGTCTAAAAGCAGCACTCTATTTATGAAATAATTCTCTGATTTTGTTATGGCATGGTACAGAAAGAGAATTTATAAATGCATTTCAGTTAAACCTATGTAAAGATACAGACACGAGAGCCACTCCTTTACTACTTTGCTATCTATAGGTAACATCATGAAAATAAATAGAAAGGGAGAGAAACAGTAAAATTACTCTGTGCTTATTAAGTTCCTTTTAATTTGGAATATTTGATACAAATTCACAGCAATTGACTTGGTGAGGTTTAGAGTGAGAGAAGACAGTTTTTACTTTAGTACGTGTTCTGCAGAAACAGTTTGATTTGATTCCGTTTTCAACATTTCTGTTCCAAGTGTTATATTTGTAGTTTGGATATTACATTTTTGTGAAACTTAAGCTTCTCTCTCTTTTTTTTCTTTTTCTTTTTTTTTTTAATTTGCAAATCATAAAAAAGTAGTTCAGTTTGAGCTCCTGTGAGCTGAGCAGCACCTCCTCTACTGGTGAAAACTCACACAGCTACAAGGACTTTAAGCGACATCAAACTCTTCTGTAAAGTTACTGGGTTAATTTTGTGAGTTCAGCAAAAACTGAGCTTTGCACGTTCACAGACAGAATATTAATGCTTCAGGTCTGTTCGTCTAACCCTTGAGATCAAGAGGAAGTCTAAACATGCCAATCTTAACTTGCATGGCTGTGCTTTTTATGCTTCTCTTTCACAGTGATATATTGCAAGTTACAGTTACAAGGCCAGCTTGGATTTTTAATCTAAAACCAGCCCAGGCAGAGCATTAGGAATTTAGGGTGCTTGTACAAACATGCTCCTAAACTTTGGAGAAGTGTTTGCTCTTCCTCAAAATAAAATCACTCTGTGACAAAAAAGGATAAATGTTAAAACCGCAAACTACAACATAACATTTTTTTCCTTTTTTTTTTTTCTTAAATTGCCCAGATTTCTTAAAGCAGTCTTTCTATTCTGAAAAGGGGACTGATATAATGGATTCTTTTGCTTTATGGGTATGTGCATCGATGCACTTGTATATGTGTGAATGGCTGTATATATATATATATATATATATATATACACAGAGATTAAGTCTACAAAGTGGCCTTGAGAATTAGTGACATTTTTGCAGTGCTTTAAAGGGAATTGGAAAATAATTTCAAAAAATTGGTTTTTGTTTTATTTTGTTTTATTCCCATGGAGAGAGTAAGAATATTTTAATAATGATAATTATTATTTTTATGACAAATTAGAAAGGGGAATATGCCGGGGACCACTGTTATACTTAAATTTTGATTTTTCAGCCCTGAACTTTCTGTCAGATTTTTTTTTCTTCATTTAGCTGTCATAAATAGTATTGTTGCTACTTGCAAGAAACATCCTGAGCTTTAACACGGTTGCCTTCCTCTGCTTCTTCATCACAGCACAAAACCTGCAATGGTGGTGAGTCTTCTGTAGGAATCTCTTTTTTATTTTTACTTTTTTATGACAAAATTATAATTCTCTTTCTTGGCTTGTCTTAGAATCCAGGGTAATGTAGCTTGGGCCTCAGGGGCTGTTGAGCAGCAGCAGCAGGCATCAGCCGAAGAAGTCAAGGTAGCATTAGCAGTCGTGCCTGGCTTCATAATAGCAGTTTCCTCCTCCAGGATTTGTCAGTTTTGCTTCTGCAGTTCAGTCAGCAATGGCATGTGCTGTTTGCCTCCTGTCTGTCCTGCAAAATAAAGGGAATCATTTTCTCTTGGAGGTGACAAGGCTGAAAAGGAAACCTCAGCAGTCTGTTTTGGCCGGCTGTGCAAAGCTGGATTTGTCGCCCTACAGCTGTGATGACCTTTTGTGTTTAGGAATATTTGAGTCCTCTGGACAATTTAATAATGAGCAAATCCTACTCCAACCTACTTTTCAAAAGTTGCATTCTTTGTGAACTTTGCTGCTTTCTTTTCACTCGCTGTGAAGAATAATCTGAAGGAAAGAAAAGTGGGGAGAAAACAGCAGAAAAGACAAATCTCATTTCTGACTTCAGGGAAAAGTCAGTAAAGAAGAGTGAGTTGGAGGATACAGACAACCTTCTTGAGAGGTCTGTTCCCACTAGACAATATTCTTGTCATAAAAGGGAAGGGAAAGTTAAAACTGAAACCCAGCATAACCAAGAAAAACCCCAATATTGAAAATTCCAAAGTTGGTGCAGTGCAAGAATGTGAAGAAAGTAGTTGATTCTTCAACCAGAGCTTGGAGAGAAAATAGACCCTTGAAGCAAAATCTCTGCCCACTGTGAATATTGAAAGTTCTGTATGCCACAACATACCAGCATGGCTTTGCTTTTAATCACTGCACCTTTTCCAGGGAGTTTGCAACAAATGAACTGGGTTATTTAGCCATGGGATTTCAGTCAGAGCTGGCTTTGAATCCTCCTTGCACAAACAGACTGCAAATGCATGCCAGACACTTTTGGCTGACTGAAAGGGTTTCAAAGATGTGAATAGTTTGCCTGAGCTACAGGGAGTTTGCTGTGGGTTTTTTTTTTCTTTTCAGTACCCATGATTTGAATTAGCTGCAGAGCACTTGCCCTGAGAATGCAAATTTTAATTTTAGTTCTGAGAATATTTTCATGTTTGCCACTTCACACACTGGCAGTGACTCATCAAAAATTAATTGTGCTAGTAATTTGATGCTCCGGTTAACAAATATGAGAAAATATGCATTATTTTAACAATGATTAAATGAACATGTTTAGGCTTTTCTGTAGGAAAAATAAAGTTTTAAAAAATATTTGTATATTCCTTTTTGCATAGACAGCGTAAGACATTATGGCACTAAAGAAAGACCTAATTTTGGGGGAGAATCCAAACCAATTTGACACTGTCTTCAATTTTTTTTTTGTATTCTTGCAATATAATCCATTCATTCTTTATGCATTTATTTTTCCCAAAACTTTTTTACTTTTATTGTGTATATGCAATTTCTTAGAGGAGGATAAAACACTTGCCTCCTTGTAGAGTTCTGGCAAAAATATCAATACAAAAGTTGGATATTACTTGTTATTAATAGTAAATTATTGCCTCATCTTTGTCTGTCTCTCTGTATTACTAGCAAAATTCTCTATAAATGCATATCTTCAGTATAGTTTTTATATTATGCAAATACTTTTAAATTTGGGGAAAAATACATGAAAAGATAAGATTGTTTATAAGATGAAATTTCATGCAGAGATTTCACTTTAGTCCTGACACAAAGCCATAGCTGAGTTCCAAGGTAAGCTGGATGGGACTATGCTTTTAGGAAAGTTAAAAGGGTTTTGAATCAAACCAGTGCCTGTAGGGCTTTTTTCTTTATTGGAAAAAAAAAAAGTAGTTATATGGTATATTTCCCAGGGCAGATCAGTTTCAATAGACCATCCGCATTTTGCTCTGAGAAATGTGTGGCAGATGCAAGATAAAAATAATCAAATTCTAATCTAAAATGCATCTGTGTAGATCCACATAGTTCTAAAATAAAGAAATGCCTTTCATTTTGTAACGACTGAAGCCATAGTGTGGCCTTTTAACTGCAGGAATTAACTAAACCTACTTGATAAACTAATCCATCTCCAGACGATCTCTGATTTACTCTGTAGTAGAATTAAAATTTCTCTGTTTCAAAAGAGCTAAATCCTTCCTGACTCTGATATAGAAATAAGTAAAGAAATATCTGAGAGGTACCAGCACAGATTTTTTGTGTTTGTGCATCTACAAAACGTTGCAACTTTCTCACTTAAGAAGGGCAAGTAAATTAGGGAGATGTCCAAGGTGCTGGGAAATAATGACAAAGTATGTTTATGAAATCACAGAGATTTCTGTAAGATTTGCTCTTAAGACAATCATGTTGACCTAAAAGTGTACATGCAGGAAACAAAACTTGTACTGTTACAGCACACACTATAAAAATGTAAATGCAGCTCAAAGCATGCTTTATTCATGAAGTTTCTAACTACTGAGGCTTTAAAGGAAAAAAAAAGATGAAATAGTTTCCTCTGTAAAACCTTAAAGTATGTATTTAAAATAATACATTATACATAAATCTGATTTATAATTTATTGGCTATGAAAGTTTTATCACAGAAACAAGGAGAATGGGATATATGTAAATACAAAGAAAAGTAAACATAAGCTGGATGCTTGTGTGAGGAAAGAGTGAAGTTTAGATTTTGGGGTTTTTTTAATACAGCTGTAGTCTAAAAGAAACACTTCTAAGACTGCCATCAGGGTACTACAACTCAGAGTATTTTTTTCCATAAGAAATAAAACCCTGATGCTCTCTGGCATGCAGTGCTGGTGTTTATCCAGGTCAGCAATCTTCTGTAAGGTAAGGCAACAGGGACATATCTAAAATAGTCAGTTCCCATATTTGTTGTAGTCAGGTAGCCAAGGAGTCCTGGTTTCACCCTGTGATTTTTATAATGTGTCTACTTGAGCTGCGTGTCAGAGGCTTGACAGAGCTGCATACAGCTCTGTATTTAATACAAATGGATGTGAGAATCAGAGGCCATAAAAGAAGAAACATTTCAAGCTTTTTAAGCTAATCCAGCAAACCTGTGAGCAGGGCTCATGCACAGTCTTAACATCCTAAGTGTCTTCTCCCACTTCAATACAGTGAAAATATGGGCCACATCTAGGCCTATTTAAATGTATGTACATATGTATAATTAGGAATTTAATGGGCTGTGTTGTTCTGATTCATTCAGGATTAGTTGTTAACTGTAAGAAATTGGTTACAGTCATGACTCTACTACAAATTGATTTGGCAGTGGGTGCAGAAAACAGACCTAGCAAGCTTGTTAATAATGCTATCAACTGCATTCCAAAAATATTCTGATTGCTCTACTTTATGAAACCTTCCTGAGCTGTGCAGCTGCCAAGGCCACACAGAATTAAAGCAATAAATAAGGGTTTCCACTTGAAAATTTTGCTGTCAGGCTCATGACTGTTTGAGACTCGTACAAAGACTCACAGGTTTTTCATGCTTGCCCACGATTCCCTAAACCTATTAGAAAACAGGTTACAGGGCCTTTTGGGGGGTAAGTAATATGAATTACTAAAAAAATCCCCAAAATTTGATGTTCAGATTTAGAAGAAAACAAAAAAAACCCAAAATACTCTATTTTATATTTAACATTTTTAATAGATATTTTCAATTAGAGGTTAAAAGATTAAATACTTGTCCTTCTTCATTACATTAAGGTGGTAATTTTATTAACCATGATAAAATATCTTGAAAGCACCCTCATATTTTAATTATCTTAGAATTTAGTGGAATTTTGCATTTAGTAATTAGTTTAGTAAAGAAAATTGGAGAAAAGTAATAAAGCAGTAGGACTTGAACTAGTTATTTTTATGATCCCCTAAGGTATTAGAGTCCAAAAGAAAGTAAGCATCTTAATAAAATATCCTTGAAAATAAGTTGAATACTAATAAAGACTACTTGTCTCTGGACAAAGGATAAATTACAACAGTGATCTTTTTCTGGTTTCCACTACATCAGCTGCTCTTTTTCTTTCTGTGGCTGAACCAGAGGGAAGTATCTTGCATTCAGGACAGCTTGATTAAGGCTAAACTATTGGTAAATCACAACAGTACTTGAAATATTTTGCCCTTTTCAAATCACAATGGCACAAAAAGAAAATCACTTAGCAACACCTAAGGATGTGAGGCCAGACCCTGAGTGATCATTGGAATGTCTGCACTGCTTTTGTAACTTGGCCAGTTCTTTCACAACTCCTTTTAGCCATCTAATATTTTCCCATTAGTGTTGCTAAACAACCCCTTTTTTCTGATGCACTCTTCAGATGCCTGTCTCAGACTGTATTTAATTTCATTCTTTCTTTGAAAGGCCATAATCTTGTTTCTCTTTTCTCTGTTACAGCTGTGTAAATTTAAATTAATTTATTTTCCTCTTAGGTTTATACAGCCAACAAAAGACTTCCATCACCCCAACATGTTCATTGTCAAATATTTGAGTGTGGCAGCCATAAAATGTTGATGAATTCTAGGTAATTCTTGAAACTTGGATTTGTCATTCATACTTTTGAATAGGAGTAGAGCTTTTTGTAAAGTTTGATGACTACAGCTAGGATTGGTGGTACTGCCAATTCCAACTGCAATTATTTTTGAAAACTTTCTACTTTAATTGTTACAGATAATCCTCTCAGGAAAGCTTAGTCCCTCAAGAAGAATATGAGTTTTAAGTAGCCAAACTGTGGCTTCACAGTGAAACCCCATGTGAAGCATTTTTGTTTTCTCCAAAACTGTAAGGCCGTCAAAGAAAGACCCTCCAGAATCTTTCCAATAATTTTTCTTCAATTTTTTGTGTGTTTTATTAAGGAAGAGTGCTGAAAAGAGCCTGGAGTTTTTGAATTTATTGTAAAACTTCACTTCCAACACCTTTCGCAAGAGGAAAAAATGGGGGTGACTTTCAACTTATCCCAGTCATAACCTAGGATTAATACAGGAATTACTGAACCCTCACACTTCTTTGTTGTGCAAAAAATAGCATAATTTCTATAAGAAAATATTTGTCTCTTCCTTCTGCTGACAGTTGCTGTGCTTCTGGCTGTTGTTACCATTTACCAAGGTAAGAATAGTCTCTTGTTTGTGAGGCTCTGAGTCTTCACATTGGTAACAGAAAAATAAAGGAGATAGGTTTTTAATTTTAGAAATTCTCTGGTTTAATCAGCTTTAGTTCATTGAGAGTTTAATACTTTCAGAATTAGACAAAGAAGTGTCAAGGCTGAAAAGTCAAGTGTTCCTAATTAATAAGTTAGAAGCATGACACTTGTTCTGTCATCTTTGTTTTGGTTGTATGTTCACAGTACCCAATATTAAGGATGTGGTCACATTCACTTTTGTGGCATTTATGTCATATAGCATTTTCATTTGCTATTCAGCCTCATTCTACTTAATAATGCATACAAAGACTACATATAGTAGATATGTATACATATAGAGATATAGAGTCTTATTTTTCTTGTGTCTATTGTCTAGCAATTTTTACCAAATACAAAGGTGCTACAAAGATAATAATGGATGAGCGTTCACTTAAAAACTCTGAGCAACACAGTAAATGGTTGTATAAACTCTTTAAGGATGTGCCTATTATTTGGTGCATCTAGAGTTTGTGATGTCAGAATCCTCTGTATTTTGCATGCTGAAAGCAGATATCTCACTGGCTTCAATTCTACCTGGCCTTTTAGATTGTATCAAGATGCCCCAAAGTCTGCATTCGAGCACACAATAGAAAAATAAAAGAAAAAAAAAAAAAAGAAAAAAAAAAAAGGTTGATTTTGCTTTCACAAACATCAAACCCATCTTTGGAAGGAGACTTTGGAACATAATCCACTATCGCAAGGCAGGATAAAACTGATTTAACCACACCACCAACCTTTCTGACACCACCCTGCTCATGATACAGCTTCCAGCTGCTGCAATGAAGAGTGAAAAAGACATCCTGAAAGCAACTTCATTCTCTTAAATGTCTTTCAACAGTTGCCAGGTTGATGTGTGTGTGTAAACCTACAGACACGTATCTATTTACCCAAAAGCTGTATGAAAATGACTTTTTGGAGATTGTAAATCTGCAGTGTCATAGGACAGTTCAGTCCTTGCTGTTCCTAATTTTGAATTCTTGATTGTTGCAACCCCTTCTTTCTTTGCATGTTTTATAGTTTTTCTGTATTTTAGATACATTTACTCTATGTATGTTTTTATATAGGTGTTTGACTTTATGTTGCTCATTCTCTGGTATTTTAGGGTACCTTTTCACATATTTGGTGTTATTTATTGAAACCTATTCAGGGCTAGATTTTTGTTAATTGATGCTTAATTCTGTAGTGCATTTCATGCAGGTCCTGTGATATTCTGAGAACTACATGAAAAAGAAGAATTTTATATGAAATGAAATTTACTAAAATAGGTGTTTAAAAAAAGAAAAGATTTTACTCTTCAGACACCCAATTTAAATTTGTGAAGCAAACACATTTTTATTGAAAGCAGATAATTGATGTTTACCAAGGTTTTCTAAAGATTTTTTTTTCATATCTATCCTCCAGTATAAAAATTTTAGATTTTGTGAATATCTACTTTGTAAGCACCTCATCTTCCAAATCTCCAGTCAGGCAACACTTTCCATGACAGCACCACTATTTTAATATCCATGCTGATCTCTATTTTCTTATATTTTATGAAACATGGTTGGATACTTTAACCAAACTAAGTCATTTTCAGAATTGCTAATGCAATTCTATGATCTAGTTTACTCATGATTAAAGCTGCTGTATAATATTACCTCTTCAGAGCTGCCTGCAAGGCTCTGCCAGAGAAGCTAATTGTTTGGATTAACTTAAAGTAAAAGTCGAGCTTATGATCACAAATGTGCCCCACAGGAATTTAGTTACCTGGGCTGGGGCACATTACAAACTGTGGTTTAAGAACATACACTTAAATGCACACCTATTAAGGCTCATTCTTTTCCCATTTACGCTGGTATAAATCACACTGAAATTGCCAGAACTACACTGCTTTTACAGCATTGTACTGGGAGCAGAGGAAGGCTGATTAAATTTATGTTAATTGACACTAATTGGCAGTAAGGACTTGAAGAGGATAAAGTTTTTAATAAAGCATTAAATAGACAGATGATCTGTCTAAACCAACCAAAGGCATTTTCTTAATCTAAAAAGCCTGCTGCCTTATCATTCATGTCCTAAAGCTAATTTCTAAGCCAAAATCAGCTTACCAGTCCTGGACTACATGTAGTCCTGGAGCATCTTCATAATTAATGCTGGTTTTGCTCTCAAATAATTTTCCTGTTGGTGACCCATCCCTCCAGTGTCAGGGCTAATTTGACACAAATCTTTGAGGAACATTTCCTTCTCAGTTCTGTAGCCTCACTCCATTGCTCTTGACTCTGAGCATCTACTGAATACTCTATTCCTTTCTTCAACTGCAAACCTATGTTTGCCAGGTTACACTTGCAAGAACCTTCTTCTTAATTCTCTGTCCTCAAAGCCTCCTTGAAGTGATGTCAAACTCTTTCTTAAAAGTTGAAGGGAAAAAATCTGACAGGAATGACAGAAGTTGTTGGAGAAAATAATGGCTGCTTGTAGCCCACGGTCTTCTGGATTTCCTACTTCCTGTGGATGTTATGGAATCCTGGTGAACTGATATTCAGTATTTGTTCTATGTATATATAGTGCATAAAGTGTTCAAGAGGAGGCAATGTACCCATGTGTGCCTAACATATATATGTGTATATATGTATGAAATATTATATATGTATGAAATACAGTGAAGCAATATATACAAAATGCATATATACATAAATATATATATTTTATATATATGTGTGTGCGTATATATTCTATATATACATATGTGTGTGTATATATATATATTTGTAGTATGTACAGAATATTTATATAAAGACACCATGTATTTGGTGTATAGATTTGGATTCACTATTGATATCTGGTGCTACTGATATCTGAAAACAGCATTGATGATCTCAAATATGTGATGTCTGTGTTACTGCTCTGTCCAGTCAGTGATCATCAGAACTTTTCTGTCCTTCGTGTGGGAGTATTTAGGAACTCTATACTGAGGTCCAGTGAAAATAAAAAATATTGAGTTGTTGTGACAACAGTCCATTCCAAATCCTAGAATTGTGATTAGTCCTAACTATGTAGAGTATAGGTAGCCAGTAGAGACTGTGTTGGAACCTGAAGCTCTCAGATTTGTGGTGTGATCCTTCTGTAATCTGGCCATTCTGCAGAAATGGTGCTCAGCTGCTCATTTGTCATAGTTTAAAAATTTTCAGGTTAAGGTTAAACCTTAAGGTTAAACCCTAAGGTTAAACCCTAAGGTAAATGAAGCACTTTTGCGTTGTGTTTGGTTTTACTGATGAAATCTCTATAACCTAAGTGTGCATTTTTTGATACTTATTCCTGATTTAACCCTGTTACAAACCCACTGCTGTCACTGAAATCCTTTCCTGGGCATGACACACATGTAACTGCCTCCTTAATTATTTAAAATTAAATGGTTAGTCTCTACAGGATCTGGCAAAACTAGATACTTAGAGTACTGAACAGTAAATCTTAGTCTGTGTTCCAAACTGCTGAAAATATTAATTTTCAATTTAAATTTGGATTATGGGTTTGCAGATGTAATATTTAAGGTGTAATTCAACACAGATTAAAATTTTGATTGCAATTTGCTGTAATTTAAACACCTAAATCTCTGCTCATGACCATTTATTAAGGATTTAGGTGTGCATGTACAAATATAACCAATTCCTTCATAATTTTTTTGGAGTTGAGTCTCCCCAGGGTTAACTAGTGCATGAAAACTAGTGCTTAACATAGTCACTTGGCTCTGAACAGTTTTTATGGTTATTGGATTAATATGGATATTATTTAGATATTTAAAAATCCAAAGATGGAAGGAAGAGGGAAAAAAAAATCAAACCCTACTGAGCTCTGGCTTCCTATTTATTCTTTAATATTAATATTCATCTTATTTTTCACCATTGGAATCAAATCAACCAGTTCCTGACTAGAAGTTTTAGAATAAAGTTTTTCACAAAGCAACTTTTTGCTTTAGTTTAACCACACACATTAAATTTAAATCCATTAGAAGATGACTGATAAAGAAACCCTGACACATACACTCATATCTGCAGCAACATGAAGATATTGCCATACTAATAAAATTTTGTCATTTTCTTATTAAGTGAACATTCATCTTTCTAATTCAACAACCTGTTCTCAGTGGATCCTTGCTAATACCTACCACAGGAAAGGGGGCCTGCAGGGAAGTGTGTATTTCTTTTTTACATTCAGTTCCTGTGTTCTGAATATGTTATTTTTCAGAAAAAAATGAAGCAATTTCTCCCTGGTGAGATTTTTAGCTTCATTCTCTGTAAAATCTGTATCAAGCAGCCAGGTAGAAAGAAGTATCAGTAATTTACATTACTGCTATGTGTCAAGCAATGCTGCTCCAAATTTAGGAAGCAAAGCTCCGTGGCAGAGAGGAGGGATGTAGCACAGGTTTTTAAGAAGCATTGATTCCCTTGAATGTTGGTTATGCATCACCTGTCCTACTGTTTCCCCCATTGCTTTCCCTATTGTCAGCCTTCCCAGCCTTTCTGCACGTTTTCCCTGTCGTTTATTCTCCAGAAATTACATGACGCTTAATGCTATCCAGTCTGAAGTATAACTCTTCATTTTCTTCATGGACCACTTCAGGCTGTCTGCACACTTTACTGTGTAAAGGAAAATTCCTCTGTGTATATCAGACTTTAATTTTTACAAATCTGTGGAGAGAAAAAAAAATTGGGAATAAATTAGTTTTCTACTGCAACTCCTGGGTCAACAACTGCTTCATGCACTTGGCTTGGGCAAGCATCCAGTAAATGAGTGAAGTCTGAGATGTAACACCTGCAGACTGAGATACTCTTTTTTTGAGGTACGCTTGTAGTGTTTCAGGATTTATCTTTTTCTGGACTGATTCCAGGCATAATCTGCTTATTCTGTGTTGCTTGTTTTGATATTTGTTCACAGACTGCTGTTCTATGAATTAGCTAAACAAGGACTTGCTGTTCTTTCCATGGACCTGTCAAACTCTAGGGCCTCTTCATATCCAAAAGATCTCAGTGGTCAAGTCAGCAGATGACAAAGTCCATTTACTTCTTCATGAGTTTTCCATCTCCTTTTCCTCTTCTCCCTGATTTTCCCAACTACTACTTATGCAGGAAAATTTCTAATCATCAATGAAAATTATTTGTGGATTTAATTCTTTACAAAGACCTCTGTACTTTGAACCAGGCCATTTACTGGAATATTGTTCTGATACCTTAAAAATCTTTACCATTTATTGATGGAATCTCTTCCCTGCCCAGAATGACACTTCCAATCTAGAATTATCCCCTATCTAAGCCTGTCACAAAGATGGATAACCCCCTTTAAATTTGAATCGATTTGGGTTTTTTTGAATTAAAAAACCCAGGCAAACAAAATCACCAAAACAAAACCAGTACATAGCATATACCACAATTTCTGTAGCTGCCTTGTGCACCCATAGGCCTTGCCATAGTTCCTCACCAACAATTATTAAAACAAAAGAAAAAGAAATACTACAATTTTCCAATTTAATGCAAAAATAAAGTGACTGTTTTGTATAAATTATCTAGGTAGATTTTATTCACTTGAGCCTGATTATTTTTTTATTTATCTAGCACATTTTCAGATTCTTATAAATTGGGAAAGATCCAGACATGAGACTTCAGCATCCAGAAAATGCAGAAGGAGAGGAAAACCAAAATGAGCACTGTTTTTATTTAATAATAAGGATTCAAATAAAGAGCACAGAATTAAGAATATGCCAAAGCAGCACATTTTTTAGAGTTCCCTAGAATAAAGAAAAAAAAGATAAAGTAGAAATGGCAGCCTATGTAATTTGTAGTCATTAATGTCTTAGCAGGTCTAAAACTCTGAAAGATTTTGTCCTGGCACAAGCATATATGCAAATGGAAACCCCTGATCCAAAGATATGATCCCTCAGCTTCTCTAGGCTTTCTTAGGATTTTCTGGTAACTGAAAATATTTAGGATTCTTCAGCTGAAAAGCACTGGCAAGAATGAGCCAGTGCTGATTGCTCAGTCCTGTATGTTGTATATTAGGTTCCACTGAAAATTAAGAGGGCGACCAACAGGAAAAACCACTGAAACTTGTAAGTTTTCTTAACTCCTTTTTCTTCTACTGTATTTAACTTTTAAAAGACTTACTGATATACAGCTAGTCTGGCCATGGCTGTTTTGGATACTCCAATACACTTGTCAATTTAAAGAACTGGAATTTTTGGGTATGATTTTGTTATTGTCCAAGTAGGCAAAAATAAGCTGTGCTTATGCAGAAAGGTTTGTTTGAAGTAGGAGACTAAAAATGCATCTGCACATCAATGCTTTGCTCAGTATAAACAGAAAAACATAAAGATTTATGTTTGCAAATCTGAAAGCATTTAGACAGCTCCAGCAACAGAATCAAGCAGTTGTAATCTCCCTCCAAAAGCTACACAAGGTTTCCTGAAGCTAAAGTTTGGAACTAAAAACCATAGAAAATAGGCAAAGCATCAAGGGAAATTCCAATCAGTTACTTGTTAAACATTTTTCAAGAAGAAATGTGTGAGCCTGTGTGGCATTTCTAATGCCTGTATTAGTTACTGGGAATATGAAGTTGAAAAATCAGACAGGACAAAACCCTCTTTTCATCAGGACCAAAAGGGAAAATACTGTGAGACAGTAAACACTAATTCTTGGAGAAGGATGTTTCTGGACAAAGAACCAAACCCCAGGAATTACTGAGAAGAAAAAGTTCTAGAAAAAGAATTATGAAATTCCAAAGCTTTTGAGTAAGAATCTTTTAAAACAGTATGCCAAGGTCACATATTTTATGTAACGAAACCACAATTTCTGTCAGGTATAATCTTAGGAGGGGAAATTTGGACAGAAGTCAATTTTAATAGCATTTTCCTTTTTGCTCTTTTTTCCCTTAAAAAAAAATTAAAAGGAAAAAAAGTGATAGTTCAATGTTTTCTAGCTCCTACATGCTATAAATTCTTTGGTACAGTGCCTCAATCTCATTGCTTCTTACTCAGATAAAAGATTCTATCTCATCAAGATTTCCTGTTATGACCTCCTCTTCCTTAGAATGCACTTTTCTTCAAATCAGGACTTTATGTTCACACTTATTAGTAATTGAACCCAAAGGAGAGTAGAAATTATTCAGATTTATATTGTGCATTGGACTAGACATTAGATTGTCACTCAGAGCTCTGATCCACAGGGGTTTTATAGCAGTTTACCTCAGAAGACCTCAGAACCCAGGTAATACAGCAGAATGTTGTGATGCAGGAGGGAGTCACTGACACTGAGACACTCATTGAAACTCACAAGGATAATACAGAACCAGCAACAGATACATATCTATATTTAGTTCTTAGCTGGGATAAAAAGAAATATTCTGTTCTTGTTACACAGATCCTTTGGCATTGGTATCAGTTGAATCCTTATTGGTATAAATAAAATCCCTGGAGGTAAATGAATTTGTGACATCCATTATTTCTCATTGAATATACAGGGAAATGTTGAAGAAATACGTTGTGTAATTTGAAATGTCTTGTGGAGAAAAGAAGTTATTGATGGTGAAAGCTACCACATGTGGGACTGTGAAAGAAAATGTCTAGTGCACATCTACCAATTATCTTTTCTATATTTTTTTCTTTTTCAAAATAATGGGGTTTTTTTCACACTTGGTTGGGTTTTTTGTATTTTTTCTAATGATTTTCAGTTGGCAGGTGCATTGTCAAGAGAACGTCTCTCATCAGGTGAAATTAAGGAACTTCCCTTTCCTAGCCCCCAGCAGTTTCAAACTCAGGGAGAAAGCAGTGAGGAACTACATCCCTTCGTGATGTCAGAGTGGAGATTTCAGCAGGAGCCCAGACTTTGCTCATGCAGAAGAAAATAGACGCCTGAAAAATCTGAATTCTGGAGTCTGCAAGAATTCTGAGCTGATGCCTTTCAGAGAGGAGCTCAACAGAAGGTGGGAGCAGGTAAGAACTACTTTCACAGAAATTATATTGCATTTTTGAGAGGTACGGGCATAAGGCTCTCTCAGGAAACCACAGGAATCTTTTAAGACATGCAAATTTCACAGGGTTTTGAACGTCGGGTGGTGGCAACTACAGACATGACTTCACTTTCTATCTCCTTAAATTGCCTTCTCTGTAGAGGATCTTGAGGTTGTTCACATGAAGTTAAGTACAGTGTTGTCAACTTTAAAAAATCCCATAAAATCTCCAGCTCCTTTCATTTTTAGGTGAAAGTTTCTCTATCAAAGTCTTAATAATTTTATTTTTTTTCTTAAGCTACTTTAGAGAGATGTAAAGGAAGTGGAAGAATAGATTTGCAGGGAATTGTTTCAAGGTCTGGTTTTGTTTCTGTGTTTGGGGGAGATGAGGAGAAAGGTCTTACTGATAATACAGAGAATTTTCAACTGAGGCAGTATCACAGAGTATATTCATAAAACTCATTCGGAATTAGTGATGTAAAATGTGGCTGTCATATTTATCTAGAAGGTAAGCCTTGTCTATTATTCCTCTAATCACCGAAGAATATATTTAATGGGAGAAATATATTTTTTATACTATTGTGTGTTGAAAAACTTGTATGGAACTACCATTCAATTTTTCTAACATGATCTTTTGGAGATCGTACTTCCCCCCTGTACTGATGTTGAAAACCCATGATGTTCAAAGTGAATTAGAAATGTAAATTACACTTTGTTATGACAGACAAAGAGCTCCATGGTATACATTTTTGACCTGCCTATGTGTGTTTGAAGTTTAAATGATCATAAAGTATATATTAATCCATATTATTTATATTTTCTTGCCTGCCATTTAAAATGTCAAGCATGAACCTAATTTCATTGTGATAAATACAGACTTTGTGTAGCATAAATTAAAAAAAAAGAAGGCAATTCAGTATATAAAACTCATTTTTATATGACATAGACATAAAATCACTGATGATTTAAAAAGTACAGAGTGATGATAGGTTTAGTTTTGAGATGATTCCTTCTGTATTGTTACTGTTTTTTCTTGTGTTTCCTTCTGCTACTACAGTAGTATATTTATTTCTCAAAACAGATATGCCAATTAGGGAAGATTTAGCCACCACTGAGCAAAAATCTACCCTACTGAGCTACAGTGGTATTTCTGTTGTCATAATATATCAAACATGCATTTAAACAATTAGTAGAAATTGCAGTAAACATTTTCACTCCTTTGGCTTATTAGATGTAAATTAAGGGTACACTGGAGTAGCAAAACAAAATACTCAGAAGTTAAGAGAGCCACAAAATTAGGTTGTGTATTCAAGCCTTTCTCTTTGTCTGTTAAAAATAAGTTCTTAAAAACTAAAGCCTAGAAGAAGAGAGTTGGTAATGTACTAGAAAAAAAATTGTTTAGATTTTTTTGTGTATTTTGTGTACCTTTTTTTTTTTCTGATCAACCCATCAGACAAAAAGACAATAAAATGAAATACAAATCTGCTACTTGATGTCAGCCCATCAAATGAAAATTGAGCTTAGGTCATCAAGGGGATCTTTTAAATAAATTTTTGTACATCCACTAAATTTATAGTTTTTGCACTGAAGGTAGAAGTGACCAAGAGTACAGGTAAAAAAAGCAATGTAGGAATATTTAAATTTTTTCCCTGCTGTTGGAGTACTGTGACTGTCTCAATGAGAGGTGATTGATATTAGCTTAGTCTTTTTTTTTCCTTTTCTGAGTGCCTGCCCTTCCACAGGAATCTTCAACTTTTTGAATCTTACAGAGAAGTCAATCTCCTCTTTTCAGTTGTTTAATGAATAATGGTTTTTAATACCTACACAAGCTAATTGTACAGTATAAGGTTTTCTTCTATATCTTTTTCCTTGGGAAAGAGTCACCTTGGAACCACAGAAGTTGTCCCCTGCTATCAGCAGAATTCTCTCATGGACCTGTGTGTGACATCTCTGTGATGGTTTAAGCCCAGCTGGCAACTAGGGACCACATTGCCCCACCAGTGGGGAATTAGAAGGGTGAAAGACAGAAAATTCGTGCATTGAGATAAGGACATTTTAATAGGGAAAGCAAAAGCTACACACACAAGCAGAGCAAAACAAGGAATGGATTTACTGCTTCCCACAGCTGAGCAGGTTTTCAGCCATCCTCAGGAGAGTAGGGTTCCATCACACATAACAGTGACTTGGGAAGACAGATCATTCCACGTCCTCCCTACTCCCCTTTTTTCCTCACTTTATATCTTGAGCACAATGTAACATGGTCTGAAATATTCCTGGGGTGAGTTCTGGTCATCTGTCCTGGCTGCGTCCTCTCCCAACCTCTTTTGTCCCTCCAGGCTCTAAAGCCTACTCAGCAACAACAAAAACATCTCTATATTATCCACAGTCACTTCAATACAAACCCAAAACACAGCCCCATATCAGCTAATGTGAAGCAAATTCATTCTACCCAAAACCAGCACAAACACATAGAAGTGTTTATGTGATGCTTTAGTAATTGCAGCTCTTAATCATTTTGTTCCCCCTCTTTTTTTAATACTGTGGGCATGTAGCCTTAAAAACAAAAACCAACAACAACAAAAAAAAGCAAACCAACCAACCAACCAAAAAAACCCCAACCAAAACCAAACCAACCAACCAAACAAACAAAACAAAAACAAACAAAAAACCAAACAAATCACCACAAAAAGCAATCCCCAAATCAAAACCAAAAAACCTGGCTCAGCATCCAGAGTCCTAGTCATTAATTAGAGATACTCACAGCAGAGCAGTTAAAACACACCTGTGCCACACATGTGGCCTTGGTCTGCTAAGTATATTTAAACAATTACAACATTAATTCTTGACAAAATAACAGACATCTGGTCCACTCTGAACAAAGGATCATAGAAAATTGCCAGATTGAAACAGACTATCTCGTCCACTTTACTACATTTGGAGTTAATCTAAACCTTCTAGAGAAGCCAGACGTGATCTCTCGTGTGTTATGGCAAATGAGCAACTGCTCCACTCTCTGCTTTCTCTAGGACTTCTGTCAGAAAATTAATTTTCACTGTGGCCTACAAATTAATCAGAACAAGTTGAACTAGGCATTTAAGAAATGTTGACCTTTTTAATATGAGTGGTTTTTTTTTTCAATGAATAATTTCTGCAGATGTGGCAGCTATTTCTGACAATATGAACATGAGACTTCAACAAATGTCAGCTTATGAGCTTGTCATATATTATCCAGGCATTTACTGTTCATGTTAGTCATGGCTTGATTTCTTTTTCTGTGCATATTAGAGCTTAAATTGCTTCCAGGAATAAGAGATGGTATAACTATATATCTGTACCTTCAAATCCTTGTGATTTCAGATGTGGGAAGGTACTCTGGAGTCCTTGACCACAGACAAACCTGTTCAAGTAGGGATACATAGTGGGTTGACCCTGGCTGGATGCCAGGCACCCACCAAAATCTCTCTCACATTGCCCCTGCAACTGGAGAGGGAAGAGAAAATATAACAAAGGGTTCACGATGAGAGATAAAGACACAGAGAAAGAACTCAGCAAATATTGTTATGGGCAAAGCAAAAATGAGAGATATTATTTGAATTTATTCATAGCAAAATCAGAGCAGAATAGTGAGAAGTAAAATAAGACCTTAAAAAATCCTTCTCCCACTACCCCCTTCTTCCCAGTTCTACAACAGCATAGGGAGACAGGGAATGGGGGTTATTTTCTGTTCCTCACCCATTGTTTCTACAGCTGCTCAGGGAGAGGAGTCCTTCCCTTGCTCCAGCGTGGGGCCTTTCCTAGAGGAAACAGTCCTCCATGAACTTCTGGAATGTGAATCCCTCCCAGAGGCAACAGTTCTCCACAAACTTCTGCAATGTGGGTCACCCTTCCAAAGGGTCAGTCCTTCAGGAACAGCCTGTTCCACCCTGGGTTCTCTACAGGCTCACAGGTCCTACCAGAAAACCTTCTCCAATGTGGGCTCCCCTCTCCATGGGTCTGCAGGTCCCTGCCAGGACCCTGCTCCATCCAGCACAGGACTCCCACAGGGTCACAGCCTCATCTCAGACATCCCCCTTCTTCAGGGTGGGCTCTCCCTGGGCTGTGGGTGGATCTCTGCAGGGCACAGCTGCCTCACCTGGGTCTCACCAGGAATCTGCAGAGGGATATCATCCCCATGCCTGGAGCACCTCCAGCCCTCCTTCTGCCCTGACCTTGGTGTCTGCAGGGCTGTTCCTCTACATGTCCTCACTCCACTCTTCTCTGGCCACAATTACAGCTGAACCAGATCTTTTGTGGGTTTTTTTGCTTCTTAATTCTGTTTTTACAGAGGCATTACCATCATTTCTAATTTACTCAGCCTTGTCCAGCAGCAGGTCCATCTTTGAGCAACCTGCCATTGTCTCAGCTAGACATGGGGGAAACTGTTGGCAACTATTCACAGCAGCTACCTCTGTAGCCCTCCCACTACCAAAACCTGGTCATGCAAACCCAACACAGGATATTAATCAGCTATTACATTATGAGACCCCTTTGAGGAAGTTTCTGGAAAGAAATTTCTTCATGTGAAATTCTTTGTTTTCTTCTTTCTCATAAATGGTGATGATTAGTTTATCAATGTTTGCATAAAAACATTAAAGTTTTCAACATATGCAATCTTCCCATATCTTTGGTAGCTACATTGATGTTAAAAGAAAGAAAATGCAGTCAATATATTATTTCATTTTTGATTCCGTGTCCTTGCATTAATGCAACATCACTTTCATCAGAATTTCTTCAACTCATTTAGAAGCTATATGATTTCCTTACTACCTCTGTATCATCCTGTCTGCTATATGACCCAATCTGTAGACTAAGATCTCCCTTCAAGGAATAATAACAATGAATACAGTAAAAAAGAGATGGTTCTGATCTGTCTTCAGCTTGCTTTGTTATGGTTTCTGTCTTAACATTTTCCATTGGCAGAGTTTTGAAAAGACTCAAGTGTTTATTTTTTCTTCTGTCAAGACAGAGTCGATGAAAATATTTTTTCCTCAGACAAGCAGAGCGACGTATTCAATTGGCCATTTCCCACTTAACAGTAGAAAAGAAATTAAAAGAAGAACTGGAAACTGGATTTATTCAAGGTTTGGAAATTTATAATAAGAAAAAATTAGCTCAATATTCTATAGTGCATGTACAGTGCATTCCAAATAACAGCTAATTGCATCACTTACCCAAGATATTGTTAACAAAACATTTTTAAATTCATTTTCTCTAAACTGCAGAGTGAAATATATGTGTATCTACATGTGCCAGCAAAATGAATGTATTGTCACTGTCTCTATAGATTTTACTCTCATTTTCAAAGTAATCAGCTAAGCTTTTGCCACACAAGGCAATTTTGGGAGCTTTATGTAGAAGTCCATGAAAAGGAGAAAAAAGATCATATAATGAAATAAAAGTATTAGTAAAGCTCTGTGAAATACAGAGTAGTAACCTCATCGTGCCACATGCATCCTTCTGACCCACACATTACTCAATATAATGAAAAAGTCCAAAGAAATATTAACTGGGAGAAAAACAAAATTGAAAAACAGTCTGCAGCTGATGGCAGAGTATAGTTCATTCACCAGTGTCTTTGAAGGAAGGAGTAAAAGCGAAATTTTAGCACAGACGTAATTGGCAAGGAGAAGAAGAATTTTCCACTAATGTAGAGCTGAAAATTTAGCTTCCATCTCTGAAATTTCTCTTTAATAGAAATGGAGTTAAATATGCATTTATGTCTCACTGTAAAAAATTTCTGGGCTCTTGTTCTGATATCTTTGCTGTCCCCATTGCCTGTGTAATTGGGACTACAGATATGCTGCATGTTTTGAACTGAAGCCTCCCCAAGAGCCTGGTGACTTCTGATTCCAAAAGCAAGGGCAAACTATAAAGGATATCCTCAGATCAAATGGATTTCTTCCCTACTGTATACTTCGAAAATGGCTAGGAGCTTCAATGGTCCTATGAATTTGTTCTAATGTTATATCTAAAAAAACTAGGTTCTTCATTAGTATTCTCCATTTTGAATATTTCTTTCTTTTCCTTTTGGCCCCTCAGGAGTAAAAGAAAAAAAAAACAAAAACATATTACTGGATATTTTATCTTTCTATTGGTTTGGCGGGGCTTTTTTTCCATGTCTTTCTTATGCTGCCGATTTCTGCTGTGATATATGTGTGCCAAGATCAGGTAACTTGGCTATCAGCCATGTAATGACAACATGATTTTTTTCACACACCATTCATAGTAGTGCAGTTCAAGACAGTTTATTTCTCCTCCTGTTTTATTGGGGAGATCACAATCCTTTCTATGTCATTTGCCCTCTCTCTGATCAGGTATATCCCGATACTGATATGAAAATTATAATTTCCCTGTAATATTTTCCCTGTGAATGCTGCTTCTCCATTGTATTTGCTTGAAATCAGATTCAGCATCTGGCAGCCTTATTTTGTATTCCAGCTCAGACTGCAAATGTGGATAGAATTTATTTAATTGAAAATTAAGTTAATGATAGACCACTAAATTCTATCATATGTCCCTGAATGCTGAAATCATTTACTATTGCTAATGTAGGCCATAAACCCAAATTCCTCTACTACAGTCATCAATTCTGGCTAGAACTTTATTCAGGGTGTCATCTTCATGTCTTCACTGCTAGATTAATGAGCACAAGTGTGGTATGTTTAAAGAATATAGAATGGCTGAGTTGGTTGAGTCCTATGGGGTCTTTGCCTTTTCAATTTCTTCCATCTCCTTGAAATTCCAGAGCATTTTCATGCCTTTTGTTTTGTTCAGAACAAAACTTCTCTTGCACAATCATTCAGAAAAGGTCTAATGCAGAGACTGAAATTCATAAAAGCCTCTGAGATTCTTGTTTGTCAAGCACAGGGAAAAACCCAAACCATTGAATGTTTGCTCACACCACTCAGTATTTCTCTCCTCCTATTCCTCCCTCTTTACCATCCCATGGTCAGATCCTGTGTGAGTTATGAAGAAATGTGTTTTAAAACCATGCCAGCGATTGATGTGCAAATAAACAGCATGAACATTTGCATGTTGCTTCCAAATACACCCTTTATGCTCTTCTGCCATTTTACAGAAATGAGTGTGGGCTGAGCCTTGAGAAATTAAAAGGAAAGATTACGTGTGCCAGTGTGCAAAATGGATTATAATGACCTTTTATCAACTGCAACAAAACAAAGAAATCTCTGAGAGGACAGAAAAAAAATCTACTTTACCAACCTTCTGCAAGTTGCAATTTGCATCCTCTGTGCACATTCATGCCTATTCTCATCAAAGATCTTTTTTAAGTGGAAGGAAATTTTAGTTCTCACTACACACTCTCCTTTTTCTCTTTGCAAGAACAAAGCTTTGCACAATGGGCGCTATGGTAGATTGTCTGGTGGGGTCTTGGCCATATTCACAGATCTTGAAAAGTGTGTAGGTATCTCTAGGTTCACAGAAAATGAATAATCTCACTAATGAGCTGTCAACACTTCCTGTTCCTGTAATAAATATTCGGGTGCTCATCTTTGCAGCTTGTCCCAAGGTACAGCACAACCAGAAAATGTATTCTCAAGGTTCCACAGTGGATGCATTGCTCAATGTTTCATACAGGACTAGTAGCAGATCAATTAACAAGTGATTACCTGCATTACATAGTTCTTTTTCAGGCCATTAACTTCTTGAGGAATGTTTAGGGAAAGTACTATCTCTTGCCATTTAAACTGCTAAAAAAACCCTAGCCAATTACTATGTAAATCACTCATTCTAAGTAACTTGGTGTTGTCTTACTGAGATTCTAATAGAGTTGCTCATTACTGGTTTTGACTCTCAATAGCTGATCTCTGCATAGAAATATGTTTTCCTCTGTATGACCTATTGTAAACAGTAAAAATTGCTGGTAGATGATTACTCCTGCAATGAAATTATATGTTTTAACTTTTTTTCTTTTCTTTTTCATTTACACGTACTATCCTTTATTTAGTACATAAAGGAAAACATTAAGGATTTGGGTTAACAAATGCAATCTCCATATATATGGGTAAGTTTCAACAAATATCTAGATTACAAAATGTATATGGACACACCCTCTCTTTTGGTCTATTTCGTGGGGGTTTTTTAGTTATCTGATTTGGTTTCCTTTATAAAATCAAGACAGCAGACAAATCTGAGTGATTCCATTTTGGATAGGTGACCCAAATAATTTTGTGTGATTTTGATTATGGTGGGCTATGCGATCAACATGATAGAAATCAGAACATTTTTAAACACTTGAGTTTTGGCTTCCAAAAAGTAGACTTTAACATTAAAAAATTTAGAATTAAAGGGATATTAAAAGAGACCACTTCCATTAGTTGAAGTATAACATACTTAGTGCATACATATTGCTGCCAACACTCTCTCAAAACCTCTGATTAATTATCATTTTGGTATCTTTGCCAAGCAATATATCTCTTGCAGTTAGACTGTTACTGCTAATATTTCATTTAATATTAGTTTAAATTTACCACACTCAAGGCAAATTAAACTGATTCTCATTGCTCTACACCTGACAGAAATGCTGAAAAGTACCTTCCCTCTTCCTGTGCAAGTTTGTTTCCTTTTCAAAACTAATCACTTTATCTTTAAATATATATAAAATTTTACCATGGTTTATATATATATATATTTATATATAATGTTATATATATATTTATATAAAATGTTATCATGGTTTGGACTAGGATGAACAGGAGCTGCTCTGGAAGACAGTAAAGTCAGGATCTGCTACTATCCATGGTGCTGAAAAAGGCTCCGCAATGGAATAATTTATACATAACCATCCACCACAGGACTGCAGTAAATTTTGGAATTCAGAGATAGTAGTAGCTCCTATAGATACTCTGAGTGTGATGTATTGCAGCACAGGCATCTGGTTTGAAACAGTTATTGGTGGGCTACAAACTAATTCTCTCTCCCAAACTCACCTTTTTGTGCTGCTTTACCATAAATTGCTCATGACCCAAAGGGACATTTTGTTCTTGTAGGTTTTGCAGTGGCTGTTGCCTACTAAGCTAGAATTTCAATTAGCATGACACGACAGCTACAGTAAGGAAAAACACCAAACACGATTCTTAAGTGCAATCCAAGAGTGATGGGCTTTATTAAAATAACTGCTTCTTCTCCTTGCTTCCCAAGAATAAAACTAGATTGGAGGGAGGGGAGATGTTTTTTAATGGTTTGGTTTGTTGGTTTTTATTAGAGATGGGGGTGGATTTTTGTTTGTTTTTATTAAAAAAAAATACTTTAAATTAAAAGTTTGGTCCAGAATTCCAATGACTTGATTTTATTCCATAACATATCCTTCTGTGAAACCCAGTGTGTCAGTTTATTCCCATGTCTCTTATTTTGGATAAATATTTAAGTGGATACTCATTAACATGCCAAATAAAATCAGACTTAAGCCTTGCCTTTAGTGGTAAAATCTAATTCAATGTATTTTTATTATTTGCTTTATGATTACCAGTATGGTAAATCAATTACTATTTTTAGCATTTTTGCACGTCAGATCCAATGCAAATAAATTAATTTGTGCATATTACTTGCACTTTAAGAAATGATGCACTGTGATAAATTATTGAGTGAAGAGAAGAAAATATAGCTGGCAAATCTTTTTCAGAATTCTATCTTTAGATAATCACCTTTTATTAAAATGCCAATGAAAACACATCACTGTAAAGTGAAAATTGTTCCCTAGTAACTTATAGCTGTGAAACACTGATGCAATCATTTGCATTTACAGCACCATATCCTAAATGATGGGTCTCTGATAAAAAAGTAACTTAAACAAAGCTTCCAAAATACTTTGTCTTCCCACGTAATACGGTACATAAAATTAATAACAGTGATATTACCAGGTAGAAAATCACACTTTGAAATGCAAAATAATTCCAAACTATTGTGCAAGACAATGAAACTAGAACATTTAGGAACACGGCAATATGATCTCGTACAAATTATCACAGTTAGACCTGTTTTACAAAGTGTGAAGGTTTCTGTTGATTTCTGTGGGACCAAAATTTAATTCAATTTGCCTTGAAAGAGGTGTAGTTAATCTGCTATATGTATGCCCTTTTGTAGATTTGCTGATTAAATGCCCACTTCGTTATAATGAGGGATAAGCTTATACGTGGTTGTAAACTGCAAATTAAATATGTACCAAATTAGATAATGTTGTAACTGGATATTAGTTTGTCTTGAGGACACACATTGAGTATTCCCCTTTGAAATGTTACCTACCTATATTGCTGAGATTTGGAAATTATATATCTAGCTTCAGAGCAATGAGTTTCTATTAGTTTTCTTATGCTACAGGTCACCTTGCATTCTTAACTTGTTACTTTGCATCTACAGAGAAAAAAAAACATTTAAAGTATCATGAAGGCACCTCAGGGGAAAAAAAAAAAAAAAAAAAAAAAAAAACCACCA
>JBBMKD010000001.1:7459865-7496439 GCA_037834095.1 Argya squamiceps
AAGGGAAGGGAAGGGAAGGGAAGGGAAGGGAAGGGAAGGGAAGGGAAGGGAAGGGAAGGGAAGGAAAGAATTACAATAGGGGGAACTTTCTGGTCTCTGACCATTGCAAATTTTCCTATGCATTCACATTACAGAGAAAGGAAGAAGGAAATATTCAGCCAAAGAAAAATCCCCATTATATCACATGCACATCTTTGCTCTTTCCTTTTCAAAGTAGGCTTAGAAAGAACAAAAGGCTTAGAACTGTTCAATGATATTATGCCAGGGAAGTACTGTACTTGGGGTTCCATTTTTTCACCTCAAAGAGGATTTAATTCAGCTGTCAGAGAGGGCTTTTTAGTTTGTAGACAGAGTATGGACAGGGAGAATTCTGTCTGTTCTTTAAAAACAGTCCAAAACATTCCAGCCTTTGTGAAAAATTCTTGAAGCTTGAATAGGAAATAAATTCAAAGTCAAATTCCCTATTAAGTTAACCATGATGCTTGTTTCTTATTCCTCAGAGAACAGTATATCACTGTTCTACTGAGGCTAAAAATAAGCTTCATATAAAAATGAGTGTTCACTTTATCAAAGTTTTTTTTATTATTATTTTATGTGAAAGTCAAACAGGTCTTAAAGCTATACCAGGTCAGCTATTATTCTAATTTCATCTTTTTTCACTGGTGCCATTATTTTTTGATCTATCTTAGTTACATACCTGGGTTGTGAAAGACAGGTACAATATGAACTGACCCAGTACAATATAAATTGAACTGAATAATGCTTCCTCCTTTTTTAAAGCAGTGATAACACAGACAAAGAGAACCAAGACAAACATCTGTCCGTAAGCCCTTTTTCTCTGATAATTTAGAGAAAGGTAGTCTGTGATACTTTCTTAAATAATATCATGGTGGCCAAGAACCCTTGCTTAATTTTCCTGTCTTCACCCTGGATATGGTGGGGAAAGAAGAATTTTTTGTACCATCCTGCTATGAACTGCTATCACTAGAGCTGTACAAATATCGTAATTTTGGTTTTGTAAAGAAAGGTTAGATTTTGACCTGTGTCTTCATTCTACTTGTGTTTCAAATTTTGTGGGAAAAAAGACATTTCAAGGAGAAAAAAAAAATTGAGGGAGAATTCAGCTTCTGGTTTATATAAAAATGTGTTTTGTTATGTTACCAAAGGAAAATCATTAAAGGCCTTGGGTTATCAGTTTGGTTTACAGCACATCACCATCAGTGATGACAAATTCAACTGAAATTCAACTGAAATTTCAACTGCTACTATGAAAACAATTGCTGGGAAATATGATTTAACAGTAAACTTAAAAATGGCATCTCTGGGCTTGCAATTAGCGAAATACAAACAATTTTCTATATGTACATTTTTTTTTTTTGCTATGGCTGATGACAAGGTGTCAAGATAAGCTCCCTTTAATATCCTGCTTCCAGCTAAGATAAAGACTGAGCAATTCTTTACATATCACCAAGAATGACTGATATACAAGGAAGAGTCACAGTGAACTTTGTTACACCACAGGTTTTACCTATTTTGGAAGGCATTAAATAGTTTATTTGCTCTGTCTCTCTATATATTGTTTTAAAAAAGAAAAATTGTCACATAAAAAATAGACTTTCTCTTTTCTGTGTAGGAACTAGAAGGAGGCACCAGGGCCATCAGTGGTGACAAGGAAGGTGTGTGCAGCAGGGCATTTATAGCCTGGACTCAGTTGGACATGCTAAACCAGATCCTTCACTGGTGTAAATGGAATGCAGCTCCCACTGATGCTGAAAGGAATCACATCACCTGAGGACCCCACAGCAGAATTATCTGAAATGATTTAGGGGAAAATATGAAGATGTGACTCAGCACTTTCTTCATAATACAGGAACAATTTAATTCCAGGAATTCTTACTATGCAATTTTGGAGTTGGAAATATTAACATACTTTTATTGTGCTTATGTGCAGGTTAAAGAAATTGCAATTTATTCTTTTTATTAGGGAATGCTTGCACACACATATATAACATATATGTACATATTGTTTCAAGTCCAACTCTAATCCTAGGCTTGCTACTGGGGTAAGATTTTTATGTAATTACATTCAAATTATTGCATTATTACATTAATTTACACTGGCTTAACTAAGTAATCTAGGCATCAGTCTACTAATGTTAATGTAAAGCAGAATAACTCATCTGATTTACACCTAATAACAGCCTGGTTCTATACCTTATTGCTGAATTTGTTGAGGTTTTTTTTTCCTCTCCCAAAAGACAAAAATTCTTGTTTGTTTGGAAGAGTTTTTTAACCTCTAGGCTGAGTGATACATTTCTGCTTATCAGCCACCTGCACCTCCTCCATGCATTCTGAGGCAAAAAAATCAAGGCATAAGAAAGTCCAATTTTAAGTTCAATCAGTTCCCAAGTTGTCTGGTGCAATGGTTTCCATTTCAACAGCTGCCTCTCTCTACTTCGCCCACATGGAGGAACCAGCTTCCTCTGGAGATCTAAAAATGTACAGTTGGCAGCTAAAATTCAATTTAAGCCTGGCCAGGTACAATTTTATTGGCAGTGGTCCCAGGTCTTGCAATTGACTTTTAACCCCCTCAGAGCTTTCCTTGTGTGCCTGATAGAGCTGTGCGCTGCGTGACAACTTCACTGAAGTCCAACTGCTGCCTTTTGTTGCTCTGTGCAGCAAAATGTTTTGAGCTCATAAAACATCAGCTCTGCATTTGAGTGGCATTTGTAAGAAGACTTCATGTTAATTATCCTCACAGAAAATGGCAAGTTATATGTGCTGTTATAAGCAACTGCTTTCTAAAAGTCACAGTGGAGGATACTGCTCATTTTCTTGAATCCCCATGTTTCATGATCCCTAATGTTCAATTTTTTTGACTTTGAAAATACTTTTCTTACTTTATAAATAATTTTCAACGCTTCCAGTTTCTCTGATAATTCCTCCCACAACTCAGCATTCAAAATGATACATAGGAATAACAGGTTAAAGAGTTAATCCCTTGGCAGAAGAAAAGAGTAAAGGGATTCTTTTTGGTCCCTAGAGTTTGTTGTTCTGATAGATAGCAAATTCTGATAAATGTGGACTAATATGAAGTAGTAAAAAATTTCTCTATCCCAAAGTCCTCCCTCATGCTAGGGCTGAGCTTTGCTTTTTTTTTAGGCCATTCAGCAAAAGAAGCAGCGAATCTAGTGAAATTGGGAGCAAAACACTGGCCTTCAAAAATTCAAACTGGAAACATCAAAACAGAACAGAATTTGTATATTTTTATTCCCTAGTTTTTGCAAAAGAGTTCAAAATAACCATTTTATCATAGTTCCAGGTACTAGAAAGCACAAAATCATCAGCTAGAGTCATATGTTAATTTGATTGGTGAAAAAAAGGATTGGTCATCATCTGTGACAGTAACCTTCTAGATTAAAGGGTAAAAAATTTGACATACTAGAAACCTTTAAGCAATTTAAGCTCACAAAGGTATTTAAGCTGCCCAAACCTATCTCTGCCTAGAGAGAGCTACTCCTCACATCCACCAGCATTCTGCAATGTGTAACAAGAAGGGAATAAAGCAACAGGAGAATGTTATTTGCAGTAATTATTCATTAAAGCCCTTCCCATTCTCTCATCTGTGATTTACAGATTGAGAACTGGCACTTTTAAAGGTGGGAGAGAGAGGAACTCTGTTGTCTTAGGTGATGTTCACAGGTCTTTGCCTCCTTACTTCTCACCGCATAATACTATTACCCTGGTGGTCTGAGGTATTTCATCAGATGGAAGAAAAGAGGGAGCTTTGAGTAACTAACTGAATTCCAGATCACTTGTTTTTCAAGAAAACAGTGGGCACAAATGTATAAAATATGAGTATCTGGGAAAAAGTGAAATGAAAGAATTTTTCCCGATTGTTTTTCACTGTGAAACCGAGGTCAAAGATTGAGGCTTTGGTTTGAAGACCAAGCATGGCTGAGTCAGTTTGGATAAAACACAAGCATTGGGAGTTTGTATTTTTTCTCCCATTGCAAATGTTTTTGACTGAAATATCAATAGATTCTGATCTCACTTTTCTTTCTTAACATTGCAAAATACTATATTTTCTTAATCCTGTCCAGCACTGAAGAAGAAAGTGAGGAGTCTCTCTAGGTTTTGGGCTGGAGAAAATTAAACCTTAACCTTTGGACACTTCTGACTCATTTTCAATTGAATGGAGAGAGTTCAGATCAATGTTAGAAAGGGTCAGAATTTACAGGCACTTATTTTACCCAAACATCCATATTTTCTTTTAATGAATTTTTAAAACTTTTAAAAACATGAACTTTTAAAGACATTCCTGAAAAAGGTGAATGGGAGCAGAAATAGTGGGGTTTTTTTATTCTTAAATGGGAGAAGGGAAAAGAAATAGAGGCCAATGAGTTATATCAATAAGTTATTGAGAATTAGGAAGTTATATTTCTTGTCAGAGGAACTGTGGTGTCATTGAAACACAGCTCAGGGACCCAGCAGAAGTGGGTGCCAAGGAGCCACAAACTTTTGTTAAGGAAGAAGGAAAATGGAAATAGAGAGGAGCAAAGTCAGCTTTAACTGTTCATTTATGCAAACAGCCATCTCTTGCAGTGCTTGAGGTTAATTTCTCATTACTCATGATTCAGCAAACTCTTTGTGCAGTGCTTCACCACAGTACTCTCATGGAGATGTTCAGTGATAAAAATAAATTCTATTTTCTAACATCAGGAATATTTTTCTGCTGTCTTGGGTTTCCCATACTGTGTTTGCAAACAAACTTCCCATATAGAAAATGGCAATGGGCAGCCAAGGTTGTGGCTGATGAAACCTAGGCTTAATGAAGTTCATTTGCTAAAATTGTCCTTCAAGATAATTGAGATACAGCACCTTGAGCAGTGGGCCATATCTACTGCATCAATTTGGAAATGGAATTCTGGTTGTATGGCAGTTGCTTTTAGATAATGTGTGTAATTGTCTATGAAGAGCAGCTAGATAATTTCTGTGACTGGCTCATTGTGTAGTTGCATTCAAATAAGTACTGTAATAAACCTTAACATGGTTTTCTTCAGCAACTCATCAATAATTTACTGTATGCAAAAAAAGTCAATACTGATCTAAAAATTTCTACAGATAATTTTCCCATCTAAAACTCTATCACAGTAGTGCTAAAGGGTATATTGAGGTGGCTGGAATTTATGCACACAGATTCCATTTACAAAAATGTAAATGTAAGCTATGGGTGAACATGCTGGTGTAGGCCTAGAACTTTGAGAGACTAACAAGAGAAAGGAGAAATTATTTAATCAAAAGAGATATTACCTTAGTAGGAAAGACTGAAACCATATGATCTTCATCTACTGACAAAAGAGGCTGTGAGATGTGTGTGCACTTACCAGTTTTGATAACAAGCCCTCTTACTGGGATTTCAGTAAACCCTCAGTGATTGAGGAATGTTGCTTGGAGGTATGAAAGGAGTTATTGCATGTTCCAGGTAGAAATGCAATTGAAGAAATGAGCATTAATGTTGTATGTTTCATGAGTTGGCTGAAAGACAAGGAAGTGGCTTCACAGATTGGAACCTTTAACTGCCAGAACTGGTATCACCATAATTTGGAATGACACAGGAAAACACATACATGTGCAAGGGGGAAAGAGGAGATGAACAATTCCCCAGGCAGAATAGTGTGGACAAGGAATAGGATTGACACTGCTCTGTTTTCAGTGGCCTGTTTCCTGTACTTTGGTTCCAGTTGTACATGGAAAGTGAATGTGTGTGTTTGTTTCCAAAAGAGAAACTGGGTATATGTGGTGTGCCACCTGCAGAGACATTCTCTGATAATTTTATCCTCAGATAACAGTTACCAAATGCTTTTGTTACAACAACTTCCAATAGTCTTTGTAATTTCATTGTTCACAGGTTCTTAACTATAGCACTGTACAGCACAGGATAGTAAAAATTTATTCATAAAAGTGGCTCCAGTTTCCCTGTGATCATAATTGTCTTCAAAAGCAAAAGGTTCAAATCGCTCTAAAACATCAGCAGTAAATATTGTACTATTGACCTCAGCTCACTGTGATTAAAGAGATTAGTATCATTGAGTACAATAGTAATTTCTCTTAAAGTTTGAGTTTCACAAAAAATAATGAGAAGCCCTTGATCTCTCTTACCCAGTGATACAGCCTGTGGGAATAAACAGAGCTAACTTTGTATGTTGAAAGTGGGGAATAAAGTCTATTACTTCAGGCTGAAATGAATCCAGCGTTTGTGGTTGGATAGCTTTGTAAAATTTGGATATAGCTAATTGCAACACTGACTGTAAATTCTATTAAAATCTTGTGGTCTCAACCTTACCTCTCGAGATGTTGTGTCTGGCAGTTTGTCTGGGTTGCCTGCAGAGCAACAAAACAGAAATATTATGTGCAAGAGAATACAGAGGCTGTAACAGTCTATCACAGGCAATGTCTTCCATGTCATCCAAAAGTTTTATTAATTGGGCAAAATGTTACCTGAAATAACATTTTTTGCTGCACTGACTTTCCTGAGAAGGTTCTATTTTTACTGAGGCTAAACTTATTTTGCACTCTAGTGAAGTATAATGGCTTCCAATTTCTTTTTGCTTACCATGTCTACAGGGTATCCTGCCTCAGTGAATCCTGTGGAAGCTTATCAACCAGTGTGTGCCCCTTCAGAAGATTACCTCCATGAATATTTAAGGGAATTATTCTGTAGAGATCCATCACGTTGTTACTGTCTTAAATATTCCCTTGTAAATAAACTTAGGGACCCCAGAGCAAGCAAGCATGCTCAATTACCTTCTAGAGTGCATTTTTACTAAATGCCAGGGTGAAGAAAATGATGGTCAAGAACAGACTAGAGTTTTATTATAAACTGGTCTCAATAGAATTTAATATGATTTCTAGCAGATTAAGCACTTATAACCATAAGTTATATTTGTTCAATTCTGCATTTGAGCACTTACATTTCTGTGCAGTGCATATTTTTTATGTGTATTTCCTTCCCTTCCTAATGGTGATCCAAACTACAGTTTTGGGTGTGGGTTTTTGGTGTATTTTTCATTTTCCCCCTAAAACATTCTGTTCTGACAGTTCTGGTGCACAGCGATTCACAAAGTTTTTCTTATGCAATCCTCAGCTACCCATAGATATAACACGTTTTAGTCTTCTCCATCATTCTCTGCTCAGTCCCATTGAAGCTGCTGTCACTGCAACGTTTTCCTTTCTTCTATCAAGGCAGGCATGAAATTTCCAGTGGAGCGAAGGCGAGCGCTAAGGCAGCTGCATGGGTCAGTAGGCAGATGGAAGGGGGGAGGGTTTGGGAAAGCTAAACAGTTTGCATCCTTCTCTAAAAGACAGCAAACCACAGGGCAGGGATCTGCAATCTGATGATTTGACAGTGCAATGCCCTTTAGTTGTTTGACTGGATTTACGAGTCCTGTTTAACTGACAAATATTTTGACTAATACCCTTCCCTAGTTGTTTTCCTTTTGACTATCAGAAATTCTGTTTAAAAATTTAAGCAAGCTCTTGTTGTACAGCAAAAAAAACAGACTTCTCTTTCAGATAGGAGACACTCTCTAAGATTTTTGTTTCTATGAATACCCCAATGAATACAAAATATTGACCTAAACAAATGTGGTTTACTGAGAGTGCCAGTAAACAATCTGGGAAATAATTCAGAGGATGCAGCTTTATTTTGTTTGAAAACTGGTCTTCCAAGCTTACAAAACACACTCCATATATTTTTCTCCTCTGTGTATTTTTGTAATTAGTCACTCTCCTGACTAGAAATCAAATAAAGAGATTTTGAAGACACCAAATTAAATAAGACCATAGTTAAGGAAGAAAACTGTGGAAATACAAAGGAATTTGAAGTAAGTGAAATTTTAGTGATTAAATATTTTGAGTTTCTGAGGCAATTGTTAGTAAATATTTTGAGTTTCCGAGGTAACACGTTTTTAAATACACTGTGTCTAAAATCCATGTGAGAATCAACAAGTAACTGTTTTAAAATAATAGAACCAATGGTCCTGGAAGAGAGATAGACAGAGATGTTTGTAATGGTAATTACTATAATCAAGGAAAAGAAAAAGAACTTTTGCTGGGATCACATGTTGGCTGTTCACTGAATTGTGCCTTGAAATCATGTGCAAAAAATGATTGTTTCATTTGCATAAAGTCTCCCCTTGAAGCTTTTGGGAATGGATCAACAGTAGTGTCTATATTGCCAGAAGTGGCAGGGATGAAGCACTGAAAACACAGACTGTCCATCCCTTCCCCCTTCAGTTTCTAGTGTAAATCTCAGGTATCTGATGCTCTCTGCGGGAATGTGGCTATGAATATCTCAAACTCCAAAACACTGAACAGCAGGAAGTGTGTGGGATGAGTCACAGATGGAGAGGATGAAACTAAGAACATTGGCTGTCAAGAGGAAAGCAAACAGCAACTTTATTATATTTTGGGTGTCCTACATTCTGGCACAGCCCATCTAAATATTTCACCAGGTATGCCTGCATTAGCATAGGATTTAAAGTTCATCTCCTTACCTTCCTTCCTTCTGTGCACTGGTTTCATCACAGAGCAGCCTGATGGCATGCAAATGAGATTCCTTCTGGGTTAAAGTGAGCCAGACGCCATGCTCCAGGAATATGCCTATTTGCTCCAAGCATTAATGTGCATGAGCCTTCAAACTACAGTTATTCTGAACTAAAACTCCCCTATGCATGTCATAAATGTGTTTCAGGTCCTTTAACAGCAACTTTTTTTTCTCAACAGACCCATTCTTATTTGGTCAGATATTGTCATTGAACTTTGGATTGTATTTCAGTAGCAGAGGAAGGACAAGTTGACATAGTCATTCTCACGTCTAATTTCTGTGACTATATGAAGCATTCTGTGAATTCACTTAAAGATTAGGGCAATAGAGGGGCTTCAAAGATTTAGGTTTTGACAGGAGTTACTGAGGTTAAAGGTGAGAGAGAGACTGATAGGGTTTGCTTGCCAAAATTTTCTAGGTATTCTGCTTTTTTTCTATTGCTGAATTTGAATAATCCTTAAGATAATGTTAACTAAAACACTGATGAAATGTGCTAAATATGCACAGTGTAAAACACTGCTTCTGCTAGACCTGTCTGGCTTGTATAATCCCAAATTCTCAGCAGTGCAACTGTGCACAACAGAAGCAGTTCATAATTAATGCCTGAAATCCCCCCTAACCACTCTGCTGCCCTGGGGGCTGCAAACCAACTGCATGTGCAATTCCAGCAGCACAGATCCAATGGCACGAGGAGCTGCAGGGGTTGCTCTGCTTCCAGACCTCCTGCAAGGCCATCTGAGCTGCAGGCACTGATCACTTTGCAGAGCAGCAGCTGTAGACGCTGCAGTTCTGTAAATACATTTAAATACATTTTGGGGTTTCCTCTATTGGTGTGGGTGTGTGTATGTGTACGCTGCTTCACTGAAAGGATATGTAAATGATTAATAAATGAAGATGAGACAAGGTCAATCTGTAGTGGGAAAAGAATATTTTTATTTGTTACTACTCATAGGAAAACACAGATAGCAGTGGGAATGAGGAAGACTATTACAGCTGTAAAAAGAAAAATATGTCTATGTCTAGATTTCTACCACAGGAGAATTATGCTGTCATGGTGTAGTCGTTTGGGGCCCTGGACCAGGAGAAATTTATCAGACTTATTAAAATTTATCAGCCTGATTAATGAAACCTGGTAGACATGCTGATTCCCCTAACTAAAATCAACTGTAACCCTTTGAATCTTTATAATAAGTTCTTTATTAGTTGTTAGAGAGCCTAAATGATGCCTCAGCAGCTGCCACTCTACAGCACAGGCACACAATGACTGACAAAAGTTTTGGTATTGAAAAAATGACTTAGGGATAACAATATTTGTTACCTGTGTCCAAAAATATTCCATATCTATGTCTATAATCACTGCCTATATATATTTATCTATAATCCATTTATCCATTCTTTTTTATCATAACATACTGAACAAAGTCCCTTTTCAGCTGTGAACGCAAGATAAAATTGATGTAAAGCTTCAAAATTCACTGTACAATTTAGAGGATCTGTCTGATGAAATGACAGATTAAAGCTGAAATCAAAACCTAATTACTAGGCCTTCATTTTCCATTAAATACATACTGTTGGTGTCAGATACCCCATTTAGAAAATAAGTCAAGGACATAGGCTGTTTTTTTCTCTCTATAATTACTGCTTTGATATCAGTTCTCAAACAGATCTGGTCAGAAGAAAAACTCCAAGTAATGAAACTGTTTTGCTCCTTCACACAACAGCTCTGAGTATAATGTATCCTCAGTGCACATATCCTGAACTTCTCTGGGCAATGGTATTGCTAAGGGTTTAGGAACTAAATTCCCTGTGATCTTTTCCTCTGTTGTATGCAGCAGCACTCAGGAGAAATAAATAAAAATCTTTGTGTAGTAGGTCTAGAAAAGAAATCTCTGCAATATGTGTCTGTTAAAAACTTGTTCTGTTATTTTGTAATATGCCTGTGAGTGTAAGTGCTCATCATCTCAGTTATAATAAAAAGTAAATTGAGGAATAAAAAATTAAGATAGTTTGGTCACGATTATAAAAATATGTTGCTTGTTTAGATAAGAAAATAACAAGGATTATTATCACACACTATTGCACACAGAAAAGCACAACATCCGAGCTATAATTCTATTAATAAATTAAAACCATGGCTAAATTACCTCTGCTATGATATTTTAAAGAATACAATGCTATTTAACCACATCAAATTGATATTTTATAGTTGGTATAATTAATTGGAAGTCAACTGTTCAGTTTTTCACCAAAAAACATAGGGGTGGAAAATGCTGACAATTCACTTCAGAACTTAATAATTTATATGCTGTTAATTACTTTTGACTCAAATTTCTACATGCTATAACAACAATAAGTAAACCATCTGCTGATGACACAGAGAAAAAACTTGAAATTGTATTAATTAAAAGGTTCCTGATTTTACAAGCTTAGAGTCTTTATCTGCCAGTTTATGCACTTTGAGCAAAGGCCAGTCTTTGGATGTGTTCTCGCTCAGGACTTCTTGACCTTAAACCCTTCTTAGGGAAAGAAAGGTGACTAGAAGGAGGTATTACTCTCACACACAGAAATGGTGAAGGGACAGAAAAATAGAAATATTTTTGTATGATGGATTGAATCCTATGGATTGTTCTAGCATGTTAGAGGAGTGGCCTAGGTATTAACATAACTCATGCACTAAGCTTTAAATTAACTACGGGTACTGACAAGTATGTGTTCTGGGTTTTACAGGGCCAGAGAGATGTTATGTACTCCAAAAATTATGTTTTCTGGTTGCCAGCTGTGGGCTTCTTTGTAATACCATGGTCTGTGCTTAAGTTGTGGATCTTAATAGTTTAAGTGACTGATGTCATCAAAATTATCATGGAAAACTGAAAAATTGTCCTTTTCACTGGAGCTTTTCCTTACTGACTTTAAAAAAAAATTGGCAAAAGAGGATTGGGGACAGAGACAATGTGTCTTTGGAGAAATCTGAATGAGAGTGCAGAAACTTTCTTATTTACATAGATCAAAAAGAATGATGGGGTGGTCAAGGGGCATGTTTGAGTAGGGGTGCAATTGTGAATGCGGCCACAGGGTCTGAAAGCAAATTTTTGGGGTTTACATTCTTCTCCATAATGATATCAGAAATGAACTTAGCTCCCATTAATGTTGATAATAATATTTGAATTCAATAGAGAGGTCAGAGAAGTCATTAATCTCCTGTTCCATGGAGAACATCTGTTTAGTGAGACAGGCTGTTGTTCTTGCTGACAAAAAGAAGCAGCACTTTAGTACCAAAAGTACAAGTCAAGGAAGTCAACCTTAAGCTGCACCAAGAGGAAAAAAACATATTCTTTCATGTCTCAGGCTGCAGAACATAAACCTCCCAGACCAGTGTTCAGTCAGAGGTCATTGGGAGACCCAAATACTTCAACTTTCTTGTCATTTACTTAATCTTGTATTTTTCTGGCTACAGTGCTGTTAATAGAAAAAAAATTGTTAGATATAATATATTTGTCATGTATATATATATGTTATAACTGTTTCTTAATCAATTAAGCAGCTAAACCTAAGTATCCAGAAATCTTATATTTTTATATCTTCCATGACAAATTTTTAATGACCAGAAATAGTTTCAAATAAGATTTATTGGCTTGCCCCCTGTAAATAATATTAGAATTTTGCAAGATACTCTATCTATTTATATATAAATATATAGTTTTATCTGCCATTTGAATGGTTATGCCTATTTAGGCTCTGCAGGAAGAAGGACAAGAGGGGAGAAAATTGTCTTAAGGAACATAAGTGTGCTGCTCAATGTCTAAATGCTAAGGAAAGTTTTGATAATGTGGATTGCCAAATCACTCACTAGGAGTCAAGTACTCCAATGACACAATCTGTAAGTAAGTTAATAAATCATGCTAATTTTTTCTTCTGCTTCTTCTTTAGGAAAAGCTTATGGAAATGCATACACTTAACTATTCAGGTTGCCATATGCCTGTTTTTGGGAGGTAGGCAAAATTAGAGGCTTCAAACAGCTCATCCTGGAAGCAGATCAACACTCTGCTGGCCTTTGTTATCACAGAGATGGTTTGGAAATGGGGTGACAGTTTTGTGCTTGTCAGGTACCTTTGGTTACACACACAGCAGAGCTTTGCTGGAGGAATTTCAGGGCAGTTTGAGTATCAGTGGTGGGATCATCACTTTCCTGTGGCCCATGAAATGTGTGTGAATGCTGTTCATGACTTGAATGTACTCAGCTCATCTTTTCTTTGAGAATGGGAGGGAAGAATTACCCACAAGCAGTTCTTTTCCTGACAGATCTTCAGCACTGATGTCTTCTTTTTCCTCCACACAGACAGGAAGCCTCTCTCTCCCTTAGCTGCAGGCCCTTATCAGTGTAAACACTCTCCTGATAAGTGCCGACATACAAAACTGTGTTAATAATATTGCCCCATGTTGCCCATACTCAAGCTTCAAATAAAGTGTATTCTTTTTCTCTCCTCCATCGTGGTTTTTTGGAGGCCTATTTATTGGACAACCAGCTAAAATTAAACACATTAAGGAGATTGGCCACTCAGTGAAGTTGTATTTTATTCCCATAAAAACCTCAGGCATCTAGTTCATGCCAAAATTCTGGTTAAGATAAATGCTTGTAAGTTTTATTTTAAATGCTTAGAGTAAAACTAGATTGCCTGTAATCCTCAAATTAAAGTAAAACTGCCTTATTTTCACTAGGTTTCTAACACAGGATGATTTAATGCAATACTTTTCTTCCTACCATAGAAGTGGAATCATTTGTAAGGTGAGGATAAGTGTGTGACCTCTTGTTTCTCTAGTTTGAAGAAGCTTATTCAATTGAAAACATTCACTTTTTTCACATATACTCAAGGTAAAGCACAAGGGATTTGCCTGGGACCAATCAGTGGAACTGAACTGGAGCTTGTAGTCAGAAGAAATTATCTGGGTAGGTTTGTTGTATTTTTCACCATGATAATAAGCATCTTAATTTATTTGGAAAGCGTTAAATAATTGAGTTGTATTTTGCAGTACAGGGTTTGTCAGCACAATTGCAGATTATAACAGCTCCACTGTGTTGCTTGATAAATCGTTGTCCTCTAAGATTCAGAATAAACTGATTTAAAACCTGGCTCAGTCAAAAACCATAACAACTTTGTGTCTGTGGATTTTAGTGCAGATGAAAGACTTATAAATATAAATCAGAGGTTTTTTTCTGATCTTCCAAGAAGTAATATATTCAAAAAATGCACAAAAATTGAATCCTATAATAAAAGCAAACTGATCTTTAAAAAAATTTAAACACCTACTCAGAACAGAAATATTTCTCTCCAGATTAGATGGTGTTATTTGCTATTCTTGCTTGAGCTAGTTGCAAGAAAACTGTCCCTCATAGCAGTCTTTTATTATTTACACAAAATCAGGAAGGAAATCATCATACTCCAGTATCATTGCAATAGGAATTTATATTACCTAGTTATAGATAGACTTTTTTCAGTACATTAGAATAGAGAAACACCTTCTCGTGTGTTTGAATGATTATTTAAAATGCTATATAACTCCAAGGTTTGGAAGAAAATGCATATAGGTTTTTCTTTTCCATTTTCTCAGTCTCATTGCCTCCTCATTCTTTCATTTTAAAAATCAGTTTATTCATATAAAATGCCAAAAGAATTTAAAGAAAGTTTGGCTAACTTCTGCAGAGTTATTAGAATTGTTTGTGTTTGGGTGAAAATTTCATGCTCTTTAAAAGATTTATTGAAAAATTCAGGGCTGCTAATTCCCATGGAAGTTTCAGACAATAAGCACGTGACATCTCAGTTGTTTTCTTAATTCATTCTGGTCATGGGCCCACAGAATCATTACAGAAGAAGATAACATCAATATGTTGTTTTGTTCAAGTAGCTCCATTTTAGAATACATATAAAAATTTCCATGTACGTCAGCTAAAACTGAACAAACTATATAAGAAAATTCTGTTCGCTGAATTCTCAACAGAAGCTGAAATTAATAAACCTATCTCCCCAGGGAGATAGGTTTTTGTGCAATTCCTTGTCTCTGGGTGTTTTAACTTATAAAAAGTAATTATTTCAGATTTTCCTTCCTTCTGTAGATTTGTGCATTAGAATATACATCAATACAGCATTTTCTGGTTTAAATATTTATTTTCAGTGAGTGAAAGAAAGAATCTGACATTTTCATACCATATTACTAATTGTTTAGTAATAAATATTATTACTATTGTTTCTCATCCTTTATTGAGTGGTCCTTTTTTTATTATTATTTCAAAGATCAGCGCAGAATTGTCTTTTTACATATGTTTTAAAAGTCAGCCAATTTGTCATCTCCAGTTGACCAAGTCAGACATTTTTCAACAGGAAATAAACAAAATCCAAAAGCTGTTTAATATGCACATATCAAAATTTTCTTTGAACAAAATAATCAAAGGAGGGTCTTTAATATCGACATTGCTGTGAACAAATATTGTGGACATAATTCTTTCAGTTTGACATTAAAATTGTTAAAGTCAATAGAGACATTAGAAAAAAACTAAGCATTAATTTTATTTTCCCTTCTAATTTAAAAATAATATAAACTACATTGTTTCATTTACAGTATGATGGATCTTTGCACAATCAAACCAAATTTTGAGTTTTACAGAACTGTCCAAACTTGTTGAAGATGGGATTTTCCCCACTGGTTCTGACCTTTTGTAAAAGGCAAGATTTAGGAGATGGTCTGAAATTCCCCTGCCCCATCCCACCTGTGTGAGCTAAGGAAGGATTGGCTGGAATTGCTGCCAAGGATGTGTGGAACAGCCAGAATTCCTCCCACCTGGGTTTGTCTGAAGGGTCTGACCCACCCAACCAAGTCAGCACAGGGGTTTACACTGCTGTGATGTCACTGCTACACCAGAAGATGCTCACCAGAAGAAACATCAAAATCAAGGTAAATTTCTTTTGAATAAAATAAAATTCTGAAGTTTTGCACAAAAATTCCTCTGTTCTGGATCTCAACTATTGCTTTTCTTTATTTGTCTTAACTACTGCAAGTCTGTGTTAACTACAGAAATAATTTTCTGATGAAGGACATGTAGTGCAGGCACTCTATAGCCCTGAGCCAGACTGAAAAGATTTAACCACCACTGGATAAGTATCCTGAAAAAAAAAAGAAGCAGTTCTGATTAACAAAGTTACAGGACATCTCTATAACATTGGTGTCTGATGTGACTGTGGCCTTGTAATATTGTACATTGCATTACTGGTTGCCAATCTCTGACAACACAGGATATGCTAATCCAGGTAGGTCAGTGTTGTCTTAATCCCCATTTCTCAGCCTCAAAGTCAGCTTTAAACTCCATGTGCCTTTTGGTTTTGTTTTCTTTTCAAATTGTTTGAAGCAACCAGAGGACAGTGCTGCAGCTCAGCAGAGTGCTGTTTTACAGCATGTGTCATATGTGCTCAAGGGTAGTGTGATGGCATGTGGAACTACCTGAAACTGTAGAACTTGATCAGTTTCTGAGGGTTATGTGTTGTGGAAAGAGCCAAACCTGGAACAGTTTCATTGCCTTGTCCATTTAGCAAGTCCCAGGGTGAGGAATCTTGCATAAATGTTTGGATTTTGTCGACAAGTAGACAAAATGGCAAAACAAAGGGTTTATATACACCTAACTACTGGTGTGGGTGATGGCAGATTGAGGCCTGGGAGTAACTAGACATCAACTTCAGAACAGCTGTGAGTCAGCCTGTCCTTCTCAGTGTTCCTGAACCTTTTATTTCAGACGATTTTCAGTTGTCAACTTCTCTCATGCTTTCTGCACCAGCCGCTTAAGCAACACGAATTTCCAAAATTTATTGGCCCATGTGGAAGTGTAAAACTGTGCAAATCTCATTCGCGTCCTTGAAAAGCTCATTAGTGTTCTTGAAAAAGCTGTTTTAGTCAGCCTTTCTCTCCTCCTCACAATATGGTGAAGAATTAAAAATCATCTCTTCCTTCTTCACTGGAATAGTTTGTGGCAGGGTCTTGTCTGAGAGGTGCAGTTTGGGCAGTTACATGTTTTCCATTGTGATGCAAGGAAATTTGACTTTATTTTGCTCAGCAGCCTATTCTCCCCAAACTCCAGCAAGCTGGATATTGAGGAGCTTGTCATCTGCTCTTTTTCAGTCTAGCTAGATGTGACGCTTCATGTAGAAGTTTGCAAGATTGCAGGGAAAAATTTAGCAGGACTAGGGCAGGCATTTTCAGAGTTTGCCTTTTAGTTTATTTGCTTTGCATTATTGAAGTATTCAGTCAGAGAATAAAGCAAACTCTGCCTGTCTAATTGAGGTTTGGATACATCACGCTTGTTTCTGTAGCTTACTAAGTATGATATAAAGATAAATATGTAAGGAAATACACTATATTTTGGAAGGGAATGGTACTTGCTTTTCATCAGGATACACACCATATAATCTGACTTCCAAATTGTAGCAATGGTGGCTGCATCTGAAGTATAGTAACACTGCATTCCATCTTACAGAACAGACTAGGAGTTTTGAATCCTAGGGAATTCTAGAATTATTATTGAAATAAAGGCTCTATGGCAGGGAGAAATTTTATTGTGTGGTTATGAAATGATTTTTTTTTTCTCAAAAACCTGGACACTTGGAAAAGCATCAGAGATTTTAGGCTGCCCTAACAGTAAACTTTTCACTAAATTCAGTGAGATCACAAGCAATGATTTTATGGTGGCATTTCGTGCTGTAATTGGTTGTAAAATATCACTAGAAGTTACTATGAAAATTGTTATGCTTTAAAAATAATAATTTGTATGTCAGTGTTCTGGTGTTTGCCTTCTGAAGTTTTTTGCCGTTTTTCAGGACTTGATTGGTAGGAACTCTGTTGCCAGATTTCTGCTAAGAGATTTTGACAAAAGGAAGATTTTAAAACAAAAGGTCTGAAACAGGTAAGAGTCCTTGAGAGTTACAACCCAGCCTTTGGAAAGGCTTTTCTTAGTCATGCTATTTGTCAGAATTTTAAAGAGTATTAACCCATTATTATGAATGTGGTTCAGTAGTTGGAAAGAGGAGCAGAAACTTTGCAATGTAAAACCTAAGAATGGATCTGTGTAATTTGCCAAACTCAGGTACTCACAAGGGATTTTTCCCCTCTGCTCCTTGCACAAGAAAGATGGATCCATGTGTCCTTTTCCCATCCTGATTTCAGTCTTCATTTTCAACAGATTATAGTCTTGTGCTGGGGAAAAATATAAATAAATTAGTATTTCTAGCATCTGTATGTCTTATGGATTTGTACGCATATGTCATTGCTACATTTAATTGAAAAAATTAAGGTAGCCATTATCTCCTTTTCTAGGTAAAAAAGAAAACTTTTGATTGTAATTAAAATATTGAAATATATCTTAAACTTTCCTTGTAAGTGAAAGTCAATCTGCAGGCAGAATAAAGTTAAAAGGATTCTCAGATATTTTCTGCCATAAAACAAACAAAAAACCCAAAACAGCGTAAGTATTTTAATGCAGTTTTTACAGAACAACAGTTGGAGAGGCTAAAAAGCCTGATGACAGTGTATAATTATGGATGCTAATAGAATTAGGGATCTAAAGAGAAAAGAGATAACCAAGAGAACTCATAAACATCAGAAATGCATATCAGACCTCTATAGAACTCTTAGCAGAAATGAATAATGCTAAAATAGAATATAAGTCACTGTACTGTTTTCCTGTGAACCTCTGACTCTCACAAGCTCAATTTTGTATAAGTAAAATTTGGACAGACTGTGGAACATTATTTGAAGGAAATCATTGGTGAGACAGTGTGGTTGTATACCTGAAGTATATAAGTAGGAGCATTTTAGCCTCTGAACATGTAAAGGGGGCTTATAAAAGGACAAAGAGAGACTTTTATCAAGGTCCATGATGACAGGACAAAAGAACAATGATTTTAAGCTGAAAAAGAATAGACATAAATGGGACTTAAGGAAGAAATTCTTTAGCATAAGGATGGTGAGATGTTGGCCCATGTTGTACAGAGAAGTTGTAGATGTCCCATCATTTAGAGTTTTTAAGGCCAGTTGGATGGGACTTTGAATAACCTGGTCTAATGGAAGGTGTCCCTCCCCTTGACAAGAGGGTTGGACTGGATGAGCTTAGAAGGTACCTTCCAATCTAAACCATCCCATGATTTCAATTCATTTTGCAGAATTATTTATGTTTAAGATCTGTGGTTAAATCAACATGCTTTCAAATCAGCACAGGTGTTCATGTCTTTCCATGAGGAAAAACAACTGGACTTTTTGGTGAATATCACTTCCCAGTACTGCTGCTCTTCCTCCTGCTGTCTTATTAACAGAATCTGTCCTTTTTCTCTATTGCTTGGCAGATCCTGTGTTCTGTAGCTCTCCTCTGATTCTGCTCCCACCATCCCATCTGGGCCAGCATTCCTGGTTGTCTGGCTTACCTCTAACTTTCTACCTGGGAAGATACTGCATGCTTGAGTTTGTGCGAATTTGTGCTTCATTATTCCCCATACCTGACCTAACACAAACCTCAATGCTGCTAAGGATTTTATGCGATGTATGTGCCAGTTTTTAATCAGGTTTATTCAAGTCAGACACCTGAAGGGATTGTTGCACTACTTTTTCAGTAAATATTTTCAGTGTTATCAGCTGGGCGAACACCCAGCCATTAGTGTAAGAGAATTCTGAAAGTGGAAGAAATATGAAGATGGAAACTACTTTTGGTGACATTTCTACTACACTTCAATTTTGCAATCAGATTGGTTGGTAATAGATTGTCATTCCCTTTACTTCTGAGGTAGGAGTCAGAAAGGCTTTTGTCTCCCTGGAATACAATTCCTTCCTTGACCTTACACAGTTGTGCTTGACTGCCCAATTGATTGAACACTATGTTTTCTTCTGAGTTTTCAGTGATGGTCTCAAACAGTTCTTATTCTTCTGCCTAGAATTTGCCCCATAACTGTTTTGCCTTCCAACACTCCCCACACAAGTGATTTTTGGTACAAATGTAAGATCATGCTACTCTCAGGGGGTGCAAAACATAAACCAGGCAACAAATTGTTACTTCTTTATCCCAGGCTCTAGAGTCCATTTATTCACCATATTTGTCCTACTAAAGTGAGCACAATACCTCCTTGCCAGATACAAAAGCAACAAAACCATGATCTGTTATTGCTTCTAAACCAAACAAATATGAGTTATTTTTGTTCCCACTTTCTTTCTGCTTCTATCCCACATCTCCATTTGCTAATTTATCTATTTCTTTTTTCAATTCACTCTGTAAAGTAATTTTCTTGATGTACTTGGTCCCCTTTGAGAGACAAATTCTTGCTACCATCAGTTCTTAATTTTGTAGATTGTGTTTGCATTAATTTTTGTTTCTGCTTTTTAATTGTTTTCAATTAAGAAAAATGTGGATTAAATCTGTTTATTTAATCTTTTTCAAAACTCAAAACCTTTAATTGCAATATTAATTCCCACTTGTGTCTTGTAATTTCTCACAGTCTGCCACAGCAGTTCTTGGATAGGAACAAATGTTGCTATTAGGAAGCAGCAACTTGAATGTTTTCCAGGGGTGTTGGTAAAAACATTTCACATCTGGGAATGAACCTTTGACTTAAGACTTAAAACTTAAATTAACCTAATTAAACCACTGAAGTTTAGACAAAGTATCTTGCTCTTTGGAGATGGCTCATGAGAACAGATTTTTTTTTCCCAAGAGATTCCCAGTGCTTTTAGAAGTGTAGCATAGACATTCTTCATCTCTCCACTTGCTGCTGCACAAAGGGCACTTCTGGAAGATAAGGGGGGCAGGGGAAATAAAGAGAAAAGTGTCTTGAGACAAAGTTGGCCTGAATTTTGCCTGAAAATATGTGCTGATTTTCATATAATCATCATTTTCTGGCAATTATCCATGACTATAATGATATCATTTAAATGTTCAGCCACATGTTCTGTGGTTTTCTGTAGAGATTGCTAGTTATTTTTCCTCTTGGAAGAGCAGCTTGCCTCATTCTTCCTTGAACCCACAGGATTTGTTTTTCTCAGAGCAGAATTCAAGCAAACATTGGTTAATTTTTTTTAAGTTCCTATTGCCTTGCTCTTTTGTTAGTTATGATTATCACTATGTTTCATTATTCTGATATATAAAATAAATTATGTTTTTATTATAATTTGTAGTTCTAGCACCTAAGACTTTTTCCTTGTGTTACTTTGGGTTTGATTTTTTTTCTTGTGGGAAAAAAGCAAACTTTTTGAATTTTATGCATGTTTCTGTGAAAGGCTATATTCTGTTATGTATAACTTACCTTGCAAATAATTCCATTGGCATCAGTTGAAATTTCCATAAAGGTTATTATCTTAACAACATGAGTTTTTCTTTAACTGATTTCATAGGTAATCCTACTGCTGTCACTTATGGTCATGACTTCAGAGCTATTCAAAATAAATTGCTTTTTCAGTGTTTAGTATTATGATAATGGTGGTTATCAGAGTGTGAACAAACAATTGACCATTAAATTCTGTCCTCATGTGTGCTCAGGTTGTTTCAGAATAGGAAAGTGTGGCTGGATTTCAGTGATTCTCTTGCCCAGGCCTCTGAAAGAATGAATTATCAATTCTAACCTGTAAACTGATTAACTAACCTGGTAAACTGATTAACTGCACTGATAAATGAGTGCAGTTCTCCTAGCAGAGGAAGCATCTTGAATTTGTAGCTTTTGTTTAAAGCAACAATTTTTGTTTGATATTTTCTTTCAGATGTGGGATCTCTGACTGAGGTTTTAGGTGTTTTAAATAATGTTCTAGGCATTAAGTTCAATAGCTAAAGCTCTACTTCCTTTTGCTTTTGTATTGTTGAATTGGGCTTGCCAAATTTATATTCCAGCTTAAATAGAAAATAGATCAATATTATTTCAAATAATAGTATTAAAAAATTCTCTCTGACATTAGTTATTTCAGCCTCTGGTCTTTTCTTCTGTTGCATATTCATAGGGTTTTTTTCAGTCATAACCTTTAAACTGGTCTTGTTACGCAATGCTTTGTCTACCATGAGCTTGCAAGCTGTCGCATTATTCACAATTGCCATTTCTTTCCATTTCCAAATTCCTTCTTCTGTTAAATGAACAATAAAAGCTAATGCCTGACACTTACCTTTTACACCTGTGCAATATGTTACCTAAAGCTGTAAATGGAACCACCACCTTCAATTTCTACTCTCTTCTTTTTTGCTTCCTTTTGGTCAGCTTTCTGTCTCTTCACAAAACCTTCCTGTTTTCCAAATTCAATTCTGCAGATATTGAACACTAATGAATAATATTACAAATTATGCTCAAGGATGGTGTAAGTAGCAGTCATGTCCATATATTTCTTCTTTTCAACTACAGCTGAAATAGCACTTGCAATTTCTAGTAATTGAGGGGTGAGGAATGGGAGCGGGATGTGGATGGACATGACTGTCATTTCTTGGAATTGTGTTACATATTTATGTCCCAATACAATACCCAATTATCCAGACCCTTATGTCCAGCATAACTTAGGCCATTACACAAACATTTTCTGGTAAGACACGCAGGAGATATCCTATTAAAGATGCCATTTACTCCATTAAGGGACTCGGGTTTTAATGGCCATATGAATCAATACTACTCAGGACATTTGGGTCACCGGATCTAGAACTATGAGCTTCACTGTTTTCAGGACAAAGGATTAGATTTTAGTTCATTAAAAACTGCTGCTTCTAATGAAGAACTGGCAATAGAAATAAAATTTGTTTCTCTTCTCCCCTGCAAGCTTATGCTGTGTGACTTTGTTTATCCAAAGTAAAAGATTCCATTAGAAGTATTACTTTAGTTCCTCCAACTGCTTGAAATGTAATTAGAGGTCTTCCTTTAGCAAACATTATTGTGTTTCCTGGAACAGGCAGTCCTAGCAGAGAGGGACTGGAAAGACAGAACAACTGAACCACACCTTCTGGATAGCACATCTTGCAAAATATTGTAAATTGTTAACATGAAATAATTTATTATTATTTTCTAGGTGAAAACCTTCTTATCAAGCTTTGGACAATGCTGTCGGGCACATGGTGTGATTCTTGGGGCTGCCTGTGCAGGGCCAGTAGTTGGATTTGGTGAACTGAGTGGGTCCCTTCCAAGTCAGGATATTCCAAGATTCCAAGCTTTTCCTAGCAGTGACATTTCAGTGCCAATAGTGAACATTTAAGAGGCTAGTTGTCACACTTTTTGTGTTGTGCATTGGATTACTGTTGCATAGACCTAAACACCTGGTTCCAAAGCACTAAACCTGACATTTACCTGACTTCTTGGCTCTGTGGAAGTCCAAAACCTGATATGTAGTGTGTTTAAAATGGCAGGCTGCACTTCAGTTGTCCTAAAATTAGTGACATATGCTTGGCTTTATCCTTTCTATAATCACTCCTTCTATTTTTTTTTTTTTTTTTAATTTGAAACTTTTCTGTGATCTCCAGTCGTAGTCAAAGTTTCTGTGACTTCTCATTCATCTTGAATTTGTTCCTCCATGTTTGATATTCATTTCAAATGCATACTTGAGCTATCCCAAAATTTTAGGGATCAAGGCATCAAGGTAGGACAATCTATTGATTGGGAAGATTTTCAGCATATATAGTGGGAAAAGCAGCTGTTAGAGCCCCAGTTTCAGGGGTCCAGCAATTCAGGCAAATGTAAATGTATTTCAGTCTCTCTGAATGAAGACTTTGAGGGAAGACCAGTTTCATCCAAACTGAGAATTCATCAGGACAGTACAGTGACTAGAACATTTTATGATGTGAAGGTTGAAGTTTTGAGCAGAAAATAAGGGGGTTTTGCAATATACTTATCCCTGACAGGAAGTGCCTCTTCCCAGCAGTAGTTGTAGTTTGCATCACAGTTATACAGTTCTAATATTAATGTGCAAAGTAGGAAGTTATGTAAGATGTAAAATTTGCATTTCTCTCCTGCTTTGAAACCTGCTTACCATTTCCCTTAACATTATAACAGTACATAGTTTTTGTTCCTATTTGCTACTTTCAGAGCAAGATTTCCATCTATTGATTCATTTTCAACCCTCTTCCTCAGTATATCCACTGACTTAAAAAAAAGCAGGTAAAACCCATTCCTCATAGAAAAAAAAAGTATATGAATACTGTAGAATCCTTTTATTTTCCCTGTGGTTTGCATTTCTCCTTCTTACAGATAATCTATAAAACCAGCTGGATCCCTTGTTGTCAAGCTATAAAATTGTTCATGACAGAGCAGTGCAAAATGTTCCATGGAACATGTGAGGGTATAACCTACATCAGTCCCTCTGCCTGCAAGTGTTTTCTTTCATCTGATTAATCAAAATGAAGTTGCTTAAACTTTCTGGCTTCTCTGAAAGAGGCAAAGATTTCTCGTGTTTCTTTCTTTTCCTTTCATCGAATGTCTGCAATGCCATTCTGCAGTTTTTACAGAAACATTGAACCTCATCTCTTAAGCTTTTTACCACAGTGTGATTTTAAAGCACACATTACTCAGATGCCCCTTTTTTTTAGTGTCTCAACTGCCAGGCATAAATGGACAACAGGTCCTATACTAGGTCTTGTTTCTGAAGGTTCAATAACAAGTTTTTATGGTAAATTAAGACTAATTGTTCATAGCAAAATCTCTACTAGTAATTAGACATGATTCACACAGATGCACAATCTCTGTATTCCAATGGTGAGGCTGACCTCATTTGCCTCATAGTGATTTTTACATATTTGTATCCTTATCAAGAATGTTATGTTTTGGTGTATTTTTTCTTCTATTTTTTGGTTTTTCCTTCAGTTATGGTAAACTAGACTTAGGAAGGTTTTATTATATTTAGAAATCGAGGAGCAAGCAAGACAATATACAGCAATTAAAAAAAAAAATACCACCAAAAACCAACACACAAACAATAGAAAGATAAATGCCAGAGGTACCACTTCAATCATATATCCTCAATCAGTTCCTAAAGCACAGGAACACCCAGGCATAATGGTGATTACAGCCTTAATGGGCTGGTTTGATTGCTTATTTGAGAAAGCTCCCTGTTTTACATTAAATTCCCAAAAACTATTTAAATATTGATTGAAATCTCTCCAATGGGCACATAATAATCCCATTCTTTATTGTCTTCATTGGTTTCTAATGACACATTGTTTACAAAATCAAAAAGAGTAGTTTAAACTCTATTTATTCTTTATATCTCTCTACTAAATATGCACTCTTAGCTTGACTCTTTTTTGTTGCTGTCTCATGTTGCAAGTCAGTGTTTTAAGGATTGGGATTTAAAAGGAAATAATATCCCATTGAAATTTCATTGCCTCAGAACATATGTTCAGATATTTCTAACAGCCTTCCAACTAAAGAAGAAAATGTCCTTAAAGGAAGAACATCTCTTCAAAGTGATCATCCTGAAGCTACAACTTGCCTCTGTTTTACAGTGGGATGTTTATTTTATGTGCTTGTGGTCTCTTTGTCACCCATTTTGACCTCTGAAATGGTAATATATGAATCATTTACTATTGTATTTTTAGCTGTTACTACACCCACAAGACTTTTTATTATCAGCAAGAGTGGGGGTATTAAAAAGATTTGTGAGCCTCAGAAGGCTCAAAGCACGGTAGGGATGAAATTACAAAATTATATTGTTATAAAATATATTTCTAAAACTGTGTACAAAGGCCCAGTGTTAATGAAAGTAAGTGATAACAAATACTGATTTCTTTTTACATCACCAACAAAGCATTTTTTCTGAGTAATAATGAGCCTCTTTTTAGTAACAATAGGAAAAAAATGAGTCTCATGAATCATTTATGTGGCCTCATTCATTGCTATTATTACTTCTGCCATCAAATATTTTGGGAATTCAGCCCCTTTTTCTCTCTGTCTTTACATCTAGTGTAATGGCCTTTCTTGTGCTTTTCAGAAGGAAAATTGAACTTTCTTTTCCTTTAATGTACAGAAAAGTACCAGATCTTCCATTCTGATTCTGAATAAATGTTCCTGTTGCTGAGGCTTTTAGCTGTAGGAAGCCATAAAAGATGAATAATTGCTAAAGGAAAAACAAGGCAGGGGAAGTAAAATCCAATGTGCAGAAGGAATCAATTTTCAAAAGGTCAACATCTTCAGCACAGGATTTGCCTAAATTGGACAATTCCACAATATTTTAGCTGTCAGTAATTCCATGACACTGGAAATATTCAGAAAGTATGCTGAAAGTGGCATGCCCATGTAGTCAGTTTAATCCCAAATAACATTTTGTAATGCTTAAAGCAGGACAATGAGTGTCAATAGACTTTGATTATTTTGTACTTTTTGGATCTTTCAACAAAATATCTTCTTCTACTCTAATTTTGTCAATGATGCTCCTTGCCTTCACTGATTTTCAACTCAATGTGGAATTGCTGTTCCCACATTCAAGTTCTATTTCTGGTTTATATTTTCTTAGTGACATTGTAAATCTTTATTTTATATATTCAGTTCTTCAAAATTTGTGTGTTCATAATCTAGAATCATCTGAAGTTGTTGGTTTTCTTAATTAATAAATACAGCTAAGAATAATAAGGGAGCTAGAAAAGAGGGGTTTTTTTCTTTTAATGAGCCAAGCTGAGCTCGGGCCACTACCCCAGAGTCCCCAAATGTAACAGACATTTCCAAGATAATCTCTGTGTAAATACTAATGCTAAAATTACAATTAGTTTTAGTTCTGTTTTGGTAAGGTTACACTATGACAATTGCAACTTTTAATTTTTTTTAAATACACATAAATTTAATTTGGAAAATATTGTGTGTTCATTGAAAAATACATAGAATAACCTCTCTATGCCTCAACTTCTCCTTTTAGAGAATTTTTATGATATTCTTAACGTCCTTCTCATAGTTTTGGTGGGTTTTTTTGGATGAGTAGCATTATGTTCCCATCAAGAGACATGCTCACAGTTTAGTTTCTGCATAAAATTTGTAGCTACATAAACTAGATTCTACCTCTTCTCTTAAATAAAATGTGGCATCTTTCAGTAGAAACTAACTCCAGTGTTTGTCTTTATCATCATTTTTGAGTTAAAAAGTTATATTAAACATTAGGAATTATTGTTTTTTCCTAATATAAGAAGGCTGGTAATAACCAGAATCATTGTGCTTTTGTGTGCACAATATGACACCAATGCTGGAAGTTGTCTGCTCTAAGCAGAGCCTCACAGAATCCTAAGATACAGCCTAAGATAAAGCAAACTCTTCACCTCACAGTGTTTCGCTGATGATTTTTCTGGGAAACTATCATAAAAAATATGCACTTTTAATCTGTGATCTGTTGCTGCAGTGTTTTCCTTGTGGACTTACATGTAGCAATTAACACATCTAGTAAATTACTTTTTGTTTCCTACACACTGTACATTATGTGGTAAATCACATATTATGGCATAAGTATGACCTCAAATGGGCAAAAAATAATCAATGTGGATTAATGAAGGAAAATTATGTAAGTCGAAAAAACTGCTGAAGCTTTTCAATAACTATTTCTTTCCTTCTCTTCTAAAAAGAACAACATCTAGTCTTTTAAAATTTAACTGCAATAACTACTTCTAGAATAGAAAACTTAAAATATAGTTAACATATCTATTTATCTTTAAGGAAAGAAAAAAAACAGTGTGCAGAAAAGTTAAATCAGTACATAGTCTTATAATTTTTCAGTCCCTTCTGTTTAATTTTTTTGATTTGTTTTCTTTTTTTTGTTTTTTTGGTTTTTTTTTTTTTTTTTTTTTGTTGTATTTATTCTTTCTTGGTCAGTTTTTTTTTGTTTGTTTCATTTTGTGGTTTTGTTTGTTTGTTTTTTGTTTGTTTTTTGTTTTGAGGTGGGGTTTTTTTGGGGGTTGTTTTTTTTTTTTCCTCAGGTTGGACACAGTGTGTTAAGTTACTGGATTTTCATGCTCTGAAAAGCTGCCTTGCACCTCTATTCTAAAGCATGATTCCTGTTTCCAAGCAAGCAAGAAACAGAAAAAGAGATGACCTTTGCAGCTGCCATTTTGAAAAAAAAAACAAAACTCTTCAAAGGTTGTTAAGTGAGAGGCTAGAAACCTGGGACGGTGAAACAGAAGAAAATGAAAACCTTTAGTACTGCAGGGAGAAGTGTTTTGCCAAGAGGTGGTGGCAACACATCCTATACTGGATTTGTGTGGCTCCCTGGGCACGAGGAGCAGCAGAAGGTCATGCTGAGACTGTGTGTGATGCTGGATGACTCACTGGAGACAAGAAGAATGATTCTAAGGCAACAGATTCCAGCATTTTAATCGTCCCACCAGTCTCCCAGAGACTCTGCTCGCCTTCAGCACTGTGTGGAAACACAGGTTTCGCTGGAGTTCTAGTTTCCTTTTCCAAAACAGGCCCTCCCAGCAGCTCCCAGCAGTGAGATGTTATGAATTTAGAGAGCAAGATGTAAATTGCCTGGAAGAGATCTGCAAGAGGCATGAAATGACCACAGCTGCCAGAGACAGAATGTGCCTGGATTGATGGGACACCCCTGACAGGCCGTGGCATCCCACACACGGCCTCAGATCAATATTCTAGGACAGGGAAACCAGGTATTCTCAAACTGCCAGCACTTAAAATAGCAATCCTATAAACCTTAGCAAGGATGATCCCGTTTTATTAAGGTGAGATGGAAAAGCAAAAACCCCTATTAGGAATGATAAGAGACAGCCAAAGTGAATAGCATTGGGAAGATAAAGGAAGCAAAAAGCCAATATCCCAGCCACCTACACTTCCCCAACACAGACCTAACTACACAGATAGTAGTTAACTGCAGGTCTGTTGTATTCCTTCCTTCTGCAAAAAATAAAACCTCAAAACCCACACAGCCCTCAGTGCTCTTATAGCTCTCCTAAAGTGCACAGCCAGGTCCATCTTGCAATGTTCACTTTCTCTGCCCTCTTGGAGCTGCTGCCTGAGCTGTAAAGTGAGTCTCTGCCATGTGTGAAGAACCACAAGCATTAGTTATGGTTTTGGTGGCCACCTGCCTAGGGATACTTGAAGCTATTTTTATTCAAAATATATGTTCTGTGCTGTGCCTGAGTCACCAAATTTAAATTTGTATTTCGTTGATATGAGATTTTGTTTTCTGTGGTTTTGAGATAACTGGCACTTTTTCTCATGGGACAGAGGTCTCCAGGACAGCATTAGGGACATCTCCAGAGGGTTTTGGGCAGAGAACATATTTCTCTTTGATGTAGAGGGAATTAAACCAGACAAGTTAAAAACTGTACTAGAGATGATAAACATCTAATGATTCAAACTGTCATTATTTTATCCATAAATGACAACATGAGAAGCAATTGAAAAAATACCAAAACAAAAACAAACCCCAAAAGCACAACCCACACACCAAGAAAGGAATCACAAAATGACTGCTAATTGCTGATCAAACCAAACACCTACTTCTGTTCCTAACAATGTTTTACATCTCCATCCAACACTTCATGCAAAGGTTTGAATGTGTCCCCTCAAAATAAATCTAGTAGCTAAGAAAGGCTACTGATTCACAGTTGTGAAAGATGTATAAATAAAGATGTCTTACAGGTAAAAGAAACATCTGCTCACTCTGCAGTAATGCAATTCTCTGTATGGAGTACTGCTACAGCTTTTAAGCACAGCTCAGTAATGTAGGATAAGACAGAAGGTGCATTGAGGAGTTTGACTGCTGGAATTCAATATCTGAAGGGGGTACTCAGCCATGAGTTTCCAATACACAGAAGAATTGCAATGAGGTCTCTGATCTTTGCAAGCCAAGTGTCACAGCTTTACTCTGACCCTACCTACAAGCACGAGCTGGTTTCAGGTTGAGGTGTGATTGTGTTCTGAATCTGGGACATGAGCTACATCCACAGAATTTGCCCTAAGTATAAATTCACAAATGTAGGTCCAAGAGAGGCATCCTAACCTGGACACTCCTGACAACTTCAGCATCCCAGTCCTTTCCCTCCAGCTCTGCCCAGAATGCAGGACAGGGCACTCTGCTTCCCTTTCAAGGAAGCTGAATCTGGACTGAAATAAAAAGTTTCTGTTACAGCCAAAGAGGGAAGGTTAAGAGCAAAAGGTACAATTGCAAGTATGACTAAGCAGGTAGATTTATGCTGAAGAAAGACCTCAGAAAAAGGGGATTGGGGCTTAGAAAGAATTAAGGAACAGCTGAGTGCTCCAAAAATACGGTATTAACAATCTCTAGCAGCAGCAGTATCTGTGTGCCAGAAACTCAGCTTTCTGTTATAGGACCCAGTTGCTATAGAAACTTCCAACTGAGAGCTAAATAAAGTAATTTCTATGCTAGTGTTGGTGTCTGTAACTTCAGCACCTGATGCTAACCAAATTGTGCTCAATAAACAAATTCAAACTCTAAAAGCCCTCAATGAGTTCTCAGTGTTTTCTATACAACTGATTAATCCCAATTTATCTTGGCTTAGAACTCAAGAGCATGAGAAATAACAGAAACAGATAAAGACTACTCAGAACAAATATGCCTCTCCCTTTATTTGTTTCTTACCTTATTTCCTCCTTCCTCTACACACCTCTTTCTCCGGTCTCAGTTATTTTTTTTTATTTTGAAATTACCTTTTTCATGGCTAGCCTCATAGTTGAGCCTGGAATCTCTGATCCTCTTCTGGCAAATTAATTTTGCATTAACCTCTGCTCTTGCATCCCTTTCATATTTCATTAAACATTTGCTTCAGGTTAAAAATTTGAGAAGCAATGTTAACAGCTGAGTGCAAATGCTTCCTTCTAGATCTCCAGTGCAGGGTGTCAGGGATAAGGCACAAGGGACAAGTTTGCAGAAGCCTGCACAGGCATCTCACACCATGGGAACAGTGAAAAATGCTCTTCTCCCAGGGAATGCGGGCATACACAAATCTGGTGAATCTGGATCCCAGGGTATCTAGGGTTAGAAACATCTTCTCTTAAGAAAGGAGGAATTGTTACTGTTATTACTGTGGCACTTTCCTGAAGTGTCTAGGAAACAAGGGATCACCCCAAGTATTTCAGTGTGCAGACTATTTCTGCATGACATTAAATACAAGTACAATTTATTAGAATAAAAAACTCTGGTGCCATGAGTAGTCATATGGAACAAATTTAAAACTTCAAAACTTCTTTCTTAATGTTATAGAAGCTGTTTGAGTGTTTCTGCAACATCTGGTAAGATGGCAAGGCTTGAAGCTACAAATGTCACAGAGCAATAGCAGTGACTGCCTTTCCTTTGACAGATTGGCCCTTCCTTTATGCTCTAAGAGCCCAAAGCATATGAAAGAATGGACTAAACACCTGGGATATGTGGCATTCCTGGGGCAAGAAAGTAGAAGAGGAATGGAGCAGTGGTGGGAGGTGGAGTTTTTCCTCAATGCCAGCAAAGGTGAGAAACAACAGCCATTGCCTTATCTCTGAGAGGAGAACCGGGGAAAGGAGTGGGCAAAGTGGACTTGAGGGTCACTCACTCTAACCCAGCATGAAGGCTGAGACCCAAGGGAAGGGAGAGGTGAACAGGAATATTCAGCAGCTGCTGGAGGAGGAGGGCAGGTGGTAGAGCTGCTTGGAAGAGACATGGGACAGCCACTCCACAGTGCCCAGCAACCACCAGCATTTGCTGCAACAAGAGCAGCAGTGGCTGCTGGCACGGGGCTGTCCAAGGTTTCAGGGACAGGCTGAAGGGAGGGCCAGGCTTGGGCAGGCTTTGGCAGAGGAAGCTCTGGTGAACCAGACCTCATGGCAGCTCTCTGAGGTGTGGAGGGTCACTGGGCCTGGGCAGGGGGGGCAGGCAGCCAGGGCTCCTGTGCCATATGGCCGGTGGCAAGTGGCTCCCTCGTGGGCTTTGGCAGGCAGCACAGGCAGCTGGTGAGCACAGGCTGCCTCAAGGCTCCCAGGCAGCAGCAGGAGGCAGCCAGGGTGCCAGCCAAGTCTGGAGATAGCAGGCTTCTGGCCCTGATGGGAGAACAAAATCTAGCTGGTAGAGATACTCAAAGGACCACAACAACTTGCTTGGGAAGAACTAGACTGTAAAGTCTATCAATGTCCATATCAGGTGTCTATCAGAAAGTTTTTCAGTGTCCAAATCAAGACCTTATGTCTGAGGCCAAGGCCTTTGAAACAAACCTGGTGAATTAGGCTAGACTTTGAAAGCTTTTAGTGGCATTTTTTCCATCCAAGTCAGTGTGATGATATCTTACTATAAAACTCTCTGGAACTTTGGAAGAAGAGCTACACTGTTCATGCCTTGTCAGAAGCAATGTGTGTGGGACGGATATGCATCCCAAATATACTTATATCTGTGCATGTGTATACAAAGGCATATATGCATATACATGTAATCCCCTCTTCAATGCATCCAGGAAAAGGCTGCTCAGAACTGAACAGATTCCTGTTGCTCACACCATGTCCAGGCACTAGAGGAGACCATTTTGAAGTAAATATGATCCAGCAAGACATAAAAGTTGTGTTTGCAACCCTGCTGACTTCAGGAGAACCTACCCACAAGCTGAATTGCTCACATATGCTAGAGTGCTGTTGTTGAATAAGAATGAGCTGAAATTCACACATTAAATTAGACCATACTTAGCTGCTGCCACATGTAGGAGATGCTTCCAAGTCTTTGGATGACAAAGGAGGCTGTGAGAAGACAGGGAAGTATCATTAACTATTTACTTCCTGTAAAAAGGGACTTGCCTTGGGGGAAATGAGGAAGACAGGCAGGTCAGGATCCTAAGATGGGGAGGCCAGAGTTGCTAGGCACAGAAGTAAATATAAGTTGTTAAAAACAAGGCACAGGCAACTTTGGAGGGAGGATCACAAGAGGGAACTGTGAGGGGTGATCTGGAATGATTTATCACTGACAGTTCTTATGGAGCCTGAGGATTTCTAGCCCCATACTTTGGTCATGCAAAAATACATACAATTCCACCCTCTTCTTTGGTGAAACAGAGGCAGTTTTTCTTAGTTCTAAAGGATAAACAAAAGGAAAATGGAGAAGACTTGTTTTTTGTTGTGGTTTTTTTTTTCTGATTGGACTGTAAGGAAGACATACTTGAGTCTTTAAGGAGCCTTTGAGAGTCTTGCATTCAATGAACCGTGATTTTAAGAATTTTCTTCATTTCAAGAACTGACACTCAATTCTGATATCTGTTATTTTTTACAGTGTCTATTCTATTTGCACAAATTTATGGAAGACTTGATGGGATACTTAAGTAAAATGGCACAGATGCAAAGCTACCTGTTTCCACAGAAGTGTTGCTTTTTACCTTGCTGTTTCAAGAAGATCAAGTCCTTGTGCAATCTATATACACAGTGAGTCACAGCTGAACTTCCACCCTGTTTTGTTGTGTTTGCTACATGCTTTGCAAATAAGCTAAAAGGGCCACACTTCAGTGCCTTCCAGAACTGGAAAGCTAAGTTTGTAACTCCTTTGCCTTGCTTCTTTTATCTTCCTTTTTGTCCCTTGTTGCCTCTCTCAGTCTCTCCAGCCACCATTATATCCTTCAGTGAGTGGGGAACGGCGTTATTTCTTCTTTACAAAAGTTTCTAGGAGACATTTCTTTGTCTTTTTCTTTGTCACATATTTTTTTTCCTTATAACACTATTTCTTGTTACCTGAGAGCTGTTGTAGAGAATAGGTATTTTAATTTGCATTCCTGACACATAAGTTCTTCCACTAAAAGTGTTTGTGCTGCAGAGCATCCATAGACTTCCTTGTGATGAATCTCCCTTACGGCACGATCCAGCTTCCAAATACTCACAAAACCAGAAAGCTGCAAGCTGGTCTCTTTGCTGCCATCCATCTCAGGGACTTGAAGCCAAGCCTTCAGGTCTTTTTCTGGTGAAGCTACAAGGAGAGACAAAACCATTTTTCTTCCAAAGGTCCTGCTCAGGCTATGTGCAATGAGTTTCATGCAAGGAGAGCCCTATGTTTTCAGAGACTGACAGAACTGGGCGAGTTTGTAATAAAGCACAAAGGACTTAGCCTGGAGAAATCTTTTCATGAAGAAATGGCCAGAGACACTTCTTAGAAGAACAATTTATTTAGAAATCTAAGAAATCATAATACTCACTATTTGCCTAGACATTTTAGAAAGAGGCAGGCCATGCAGGTGAGTCACACAATTTGTTGTCTCTGATTTCTCCAAGTTTCACAAAGGCCTCTCTTACCGTTCTTCATTGCCAACGTAAACAAAGTAAAAGAAATTGTGTGATAAAATAAACTGTGGCCTAAAACTTGCTAGGGTATACAGGCCTATTTAATTTTATATGCACTAAGTGTCATTGCAATGATTACTTACAGCATATTAACTTTAGCATGTGCATAATTGTTCCCAGGATCAGTGAAGAAAAGGTCATCTTTCAATAGACAGGAAGCTTAATGAGGGATGAAAAGTTGAAATCCCAGATCTGAATTACTCTGAAATATGGGATTCAGGATATGTATCTAAGGGTTTTCAGGTTACAAATATTATCTTTTCTGTAAATTTCAGCAGAAAATTCTAGCTAACCATTTTATTTTATTGGCTTACTCAGTGTTACTTTAAGCAACAATCTGCTGTACCTAAGTATATTTTACATTAGAGAAGTGATTGACTTTTATAAGGAGAAAAAGGTATTCTGAGGACATAAAAGTTACATATAAAACAAGGTTCAGGTTCTTAAGTGGGAAGATTGTACGAAATTACTAGATTTTTGTGGAAAGAATTTCCTCTGGTTTTCATCTTACATAATTTTTTGTTATTTTTGCATTTCAACCCACTTTGAAGGGAAAAAAAAAAGTGAAGACCTAGAGGAACAGTATCAACTTTCTGTCATTTCATGAAAGAAACACCTCTTCTTTGTTCATTTTTTTAATCAATTTGACCAAGTATTATTTTTCTCCTTTTTAAATCCTGCATTTTGTTTAAAGAAACTTTTAACAGCATCTGAAAAGTTATTGTGAGAAAATGCTTTCTTACAGAGAACTTTGTAAACACTTTATCTCTACTTCCAAGGGGCAAACTGAGCTGATATTTTCATTCTTCACATGCCTGTGATGATATGACTGGCAGCAACTGTTGATGTGGGAAAGGGTTGTATCAGAGTCTGCTTCCCTCAGAGCTGCCAGGTTTTACCTGTTTCATGGGATGCAGGAGGGTCCCATAGCTCTGGGTGTTCAGAGTGGATTGGCAGCTGGATGGGTCAGGAAACCTGCAAGAGGAAGGAGGTTGTCTTGGTTTGTTTTCTTGACTTATGTTATTAATGAACTATCCTTTTTGTTTTTCTTTCCTGATGAGGTGAACTTGTAGCCAATAATTTTGATTGTTTTTCAAATGTTCACAAATATACTCCCTATGGAAAGGGAGAGTTTGGGGTTTTTCCTTCAATTATTCACAACCGTGACTTTATGTTTGGTTGGTTATTTATTTTTACTCTAAGGGTAAATTACCTGTTCATTTTTTTTCCTTCTTGACTTCTATTTTGACAGACTGCTATTCTTCTGTTTTGACAGACTGGTAAATCTCTGCACACCCATTCACTTTTCTCCTGCATTTTGATGGCATATGGGGTTTGGAGATTTTGGGGAAGGGGCAGAGAAGAGGAAAGAGGTGGGAGGGGTTATATCATAATTTTCTAGAAATAAGGAATTTCCATGGTAAGGGAATGCTTTAAAACACCTAATTCTTTCAGTACAAAAATGGAGTAATAGTCTCATAAAGAAATAAACAGGTAAAATTACTTTTCCAGGGCTTTAGAGAGGTAACTATTGGAACCTGCATTTGAATTCATGAGCACTGAACCAGAAACTATTCCAGCTCTACCTAGCTCTAAAAATAAAGTTTGCCTTGCTGAAAGTCAGTGTCCCCTTTGTCCATTGACAAAGGCTATAGTATTACAATGATGAGTATGACTCTAGGAGATACTCAGTCCTCTGAAACCTAGAGGAGGCCTCCGTGCCTATATTTTGATGCAGAGCTATATTATCTGAGGTATGGACATTGCCTGCTTTCTCAAAAGCAAGTCTCCAGGGTTTTAATGCATATGTGTTTAAGTTATTTTTAACTGAATGCAAATGAATGTAATAAATGCAGGTACCAGTAGTAAAACACAACTTTTGACAGGCCTTTAACTAAAGCTAATAATCTGGAGGTTATTGCTGCTGAGAAAAAAAATAAAATAAAGAGAAATAGAAATAAAGAAGCTGCAAAGATGGTGGCAAAGGTGAAAACACTTTGATAAGAGATTCTTTTAGTCAGAAGAAAGTATGAGAGCAAGGAGACTACTTGAGGCAATGATGCTGTAGGAGTAAATTGATACTTTGAATTCATTTTAGGCAGCTGACTGGGCAAATGTGAGGAAGGAGATTATGGTCCTTTCATTTGATTACAAGGTCAGAAGTACCCATGGGAAGGAGTGGCTGGGTTACTTAAAGGATTTAGAAGGGAACTGTCCACAAGGTTGCCCAGGAGGCAAAGAGTGGAGTGGGACAACAAGGGTATAGCTGGGACGTAATAATGTATGGTATTTCATTATGTTGATAATGATAGAATATTTCATGGAGTTGATTCAACAAGCCAAGAAACAAGGGACTGGAATTACTTAAATCTGGGTTTATTTCATGTGGAAAGTGGGTACAGGGGGACATATGTCAATAGCAAAACTGAGGGTTTAAGTGGCGACATGTTTCACAATGATGCCATTGCCAAGTCTCATCAAGGAACTGTTGATGAAATCCACATTCCCAGAAGGATCTAAATCAGTCAAAAATATGTAGTGCAACTGTAACAGCAAGGGCAGGACTTTGTTGTGTGGGGAACACAACTCGAGGTAGCTCTGGGTGAGAACCTGAGACAAGAGGCCATGAGCTGCCACCCTTTGCACAGCAAAGGGCACAGGGACCTGTGGCACAGCCAGGGGAGGGACACTGAGACACATGGCAGGA
>JBBMKD010000001.1:7496597-7607814 GCA_037834095.1 Argya squamiceps
TCTGCTATGGAAATCCAGTGAGGAAACCTGGTCTGACTGTGGGTGGGGTGTGCAGGGAGTGCAGCAGGGACCCATCGGGTCACTGGAGCCACCCCTGTGGAGGGGCCTTGGTCCCAGCAGTGACAGTCTGTGACATTGGGAGTGTGGCTGCCAGAGAGCCTCGTGAATGATCTTTTTGGGAAGTTTCCTTAACAACAGGAGAGAGATACCTGATACTGAGAAGCTCTTAGAAAATCCCTGCAGACAATCTAACTGAGATATTAATTTTCCTTCCAAGAGCCCCAGGCTTGTCACTGACATTAGGGGAATACTGGAGTGCAACAGCAAACATTCAGGCAGGTTGCTGAGATTATCTGCTTTGCTAACCAAAATACAAAAAGGCAGAACAACAATTTTGTGTGTGTGTTATTGCTGCTCATAAGGGTTATTACAAAGCAACAAAAGAATGATAGAGAACAGAATGCACACTGTTGCTGAGAAAAAAAATCACATGAATTGAATGTGCTTAAGGAATATGAAACCAGAACTTATATGGCAGCTCTTTTAGCTGGGATCCAAAATATGAAGCACAAATATGAAGCTTTTTAAGTGATCACAAACATATGAGGGGAGGTTGTCTAATTCCCATGCACTGCAGATATTGACAGCACAGGAGTTCAAAGCTCAGGCTCAAAAAAGTCACTTTTCCCTACTTGATTTCTGACAGAGCTGGCAATGTTCTCTCTCCTCTTACACACTTATAAGCTCTGTATAGCTTGTCAAGCCAATAAAGCCTCACTGAACTGAGACTGCTTTCTAATTATGGTACATGACAATACCTGTGGAAACTCATTGCCTTCAATAAAATTGCAGAGGTGGAACTGATTGGAAGTTAGTGAGAGATCTGGTAAACAACGCTCAAGAAAGTATAGGATTCAGTGTTCTTACTCTTAGTTCAGTTGTTTGCACAGAGCTAATGAGAGCAAAATCTAGTAAAACACTGTGTGATGTGAATGGTGATGCAATCCTGCTGAACATAAAGATGCCATTGCCACAAAGACAGCTTTCAGCATAGAAGTACATATTTATACCATCAAGAGAGCCTCAATGCTTCTCTAAGAATGTTTGTCTTCCTTTCCTCTTTTAAACCTAGCTTTTAATGCTGTCATGTCCACACAATATGGAAGTCATTACTTATTACCTCTTTTGCATTTTATTTTACTTTTTTTTTGCTTCTCCACATTCATGTATTGTTAATCTCTGATGAACATTTTGCATTTTTTTACTAAAAATGCAGGGTGTTTAATGGCAGATTTTCTGTACAGAATAATGTCAGAGTATTGTATAGAGCAATAGAAAACAGTGTATCAACAGATTTATCAAGTTTATCTGAATGCATATTTAAAAATGCCAAATGTGCTTTCAACTCACTTCTGGCATATCTTTTGAATCTCATTACAATGCAACCTGGAGGGAGTTTGGAATCTGAAACAGAAATAATTAGCTCTTTCTTTAAAGGAAATTTGCCCCTGCTACCAAGACATGAGCCAAAGCCATTATGATTCTTGCAGTATTTAGTACATAGAAACTACTGCAATTCTACTGTGTTTGAAAAGGCTCAAAATCAAAGAATTATTGAGGATTTGCTCCTGATATAACCCTGATACGACAATGAAAAATAAATATTTCTCATTACAAATAAAATAACAAGTATTAAGACTCTTAACAATCCTTAACACTCTTAAGGATTCCCATCCCAATATATTGCTTGACCCCACACATGGTTGGGACGGATCACAATACAGGGGTTGGAATTAACATAACTCAGAACATATATGATAGTCAAGGATGGAAATTGAGAGTGTTTTCAAAGTTTTTCCCTTATTTCTCTTTTATTGGTGTAAAATTAATATGTCATTCTTGATACTCATCTGGGGAGCTGGACTTTGTTGTTCACTGTAGGGAACACCCTTTTTCTTGAGATTCTCATCTAAATAGATGCTGAACTGAGATCTGGAAATAATATGGGATATTCTGAGGGTTTCATTCTAAACGGTCATTGCCAAGCAGAAATAAGCCAGAAGAAAAACATCTGTTCTCAAGGACTTCATGAAACTCCCCAGATCTGTGTTTCTGATGGCTCAAGAGTAGCAGAAGTGGTAATTTCTCAGCCCAGCAGGATTAAACAGGATGTCACACAACAGGTGTCAAATGGAGTGTGCTGCATCCATAGTTTTGAAGCTGAAGAGGGTTTGAAATAACCTGATCAGGTTGTGCATTTAATATTTTACTTGGATCCATTAAAAGAAAGAAAAAAAATGGGTCTTTTTTACTGATTTAGCACTCTTCATTGCTATTCTCTCCTCATTTACTTCAGTAGAAGTGCTGTTAATGTTTCCAATTCTTAAATAGGGATGCTTGATCTAACTTGGTGTCTTGTTTTTTTTAGAAACCTTTTAGAAGTAAAAAATTACATGGGTGTGCATGTCGGATTAAATGTTTCATATTGATTAAAAGTGCATAAAGCAACTGGTGACAAAATGAAGCCAGTTCTGGATCAACTGAAAATAAACATTCATAGATTTTTTTTTTTTTTTTGCCCTGCCAGCCTCAGAATGATGCAACTGATATCTGTTCTTCTTTCCCCATGGTTAGTAAAGTTTCTAACGCTTCAATGACATGCATTGTGAAGTTCATGTGGATAAAGCAATTCTGCTTTGTCTGTACATATATAAAATTCCTCTTTTTTCTTAACTGTCTGTTAGTGCACTGTTTTACTATCAGCCTGATGTTGCAACTCTGCCACTCCCTTTTTCAAAAGTCTTCTACATTATGAAGGTTTAAAATTCTAATAAATACTTAAAAGAGGTTTTAAAGTACTGAATGCAATGGCAATATGCATTTTATTAATGCACACCTGAGGGGGAAAAAAGTAACATTTCTACAGTTCTCCAGTTGAAATTTTACACATCCATCTTGCTGTTTGTCCTCGTGACACTTTGCTGGTACACCCACCAAAAGTGCTGCTGTCATTGGAAAAGTGAGGAAAGTGATTCTGTCAGTGACTGGTCATTATGCAGCTGTAAGAGAGTCATAAAATCACAGATAGGTTTGGGTTGGAAGGCACATTAAAGATCATGTCATTTCCAAGGGCCGGGACATCTTCTGCTAGACCAGGTTGCTCAAAGCCCAGTCGAGCCTGAACTTGAAAACTTCCAGGGATGGAGAATCTACAATTTCTCTTGGCAATCTGTTCCAGTGCCTCCTCTTTTAAAAATACCTCCATAAATCTCATGTCTTACTCGGTTCAGCCAGATTCCTTCTTTTTTCCTCCTTCTGCTCTAACTGCAGTTGTTATCTCCTGCTGGGCATTGCTTTTGTAAAAGTCTCACTCTGAGTAATGTTACTAGAAACCCTTTCACTGATCATGATCTCATAACTTTGTAAATCTAGGATGACTTAAGTGGTGTTGTTTGTCTCTCTAAGATGAATCCTTCTTAGTTAAAGAAATGTTGATATTAACACAGTTAACAACATTTCATTCAAAGGAATGTGAGCCATGTGCCTATCATGTGATGGGAAATTGGGAAGCTAGTGAAAATATTCTCAAGCATGACCCGAATCTTTAAAGCAATAGGGGGAGCAGATGTAGCAGACTCAGTGCAGATATGGCACAGGAAAACGGAGCAGGTCTGATACTCTGTTTGCAGTGTTGGATGAGGCATGAATGGTGATAAATAGACTAATTTAGATGGGAAAGATCTTTGGAGTTCTTCTGGACCACTCCAATACTCAAAGCAGACATGGTTTAGATTGGTGGTTGACCATGACCTTATATATTCATTATAATTTCTCAAACTTAGACTGATTTAATCTTCAAGGGGCTGGAACAGCACTTCAGATGGATTTGTCTCATTGCATTTTGTACCTTCTTGGTTGCATTTCAATAAATGGTGTCTTGGGGAATGTGTGCTCTGTGTTGGTTTGTCTGATCGTGATATCCCAGGACTGGGTCTGTCCAAGTCTTGCTATTTAAATACTGGCATGGGGTGTTGGGGACAATGGTCTTGAAATGGTGGTTCTACTACTGAATAGGTTTCTACTTTGCATTGGCAAACAGATGGTGGGATCCTTCTTGGACCCTACAGTCCTGCTTTTGGCTTCTTAAATTATTGAACTCTAATTTCTGATTCCTGATTGCTTCCATCAATGCATACAGAGTGCAGGAAGATAATGCTGGCACATGGCTTCTCATTTCCTAGAGCAAGAAAAACATGATAGATAGCAGCCCTTTCTTTCTGATATCCACTGACTGTGTTGCAGCTATGTTTTGTTAAACTGTGACTTTATTTCTGCTTATTTTACATGGATAATGTGGTGACTAGGAATTTTTTAAACACCTCCGACCTTTATTTATGCTCTTAAATAAATGTGTTATTCTTTACCCTTCTTTTTTCTATTCTTATAACTTTAAAATTACATTGTGTGTTTTAGATATTAAAGTATTACATTAGTTTGAAATGTCTCAAATGCAGAAATATCAGCCATACAAAACCTGGCTTGCTCTCACTTCTTAGGGAGGTGGTTCTATCTATTAAGTCTTGCTTTTGTAGTGTGAAGTACAATTTGCTAGAGCAGCTGTTTAAACTCTCTAATGGTATAGTGCATTTAACTTGATATGTTATTTGTCATGCTCTTAATGAATCTTTGATCAATTTGTACCTAGTTCACATTTTTTTTCTCTGTGCTTTACTGTCTACAGGAAAATAAGAATAGCAGGGACTTAATTTAGAAAGGTCAAAATGGTAAACAAATGTAAGAGGGTCAATGTACTTGAGAGTGTAAAACCATGTCAGGCTGTAGAAGGATCGTTTTGGTCCTAATTCCCTGCATCACATAAAGGTGTCAGTCCTTCTTAGAGTTCCCTGATGCTAACCAAGGCAGACAAGAGCTGGCCAGTGAGACTGGGCTTTGCTGTTGTTTTAGAGTTCTGCTTTTCCAGCAGAGTATTTCATTGTGTCACCATATACAAACAGAGCCATAGCACAGAGTTGGGTTGCCTGCTACATGCAAAGCAGAGCCAATTAATAGTGATGAGTCTGTTTGGTGGATTTGATTTGGTAAGATGTGGGGTTTGTTTTGTTTTGTGTCTCACTTCCATCCCCATAGCCAGCACGTGTACTCTCCTCATGAATGATATAATTCTTAATATTGGAAAACTACTGCGTGCACCATGAAGTAAACAGCTTGCTTTTAGCAACAATTTTGGGGGCCCTAATAAATTTTTCAAAGAACTTGACCTTGCAAGATGCGGGGCAAGAATTTGCTTTTGAAAATAAAAATGGTTTCCTTGGAGAAAAAGCTCTCAGATCCATGTTTTCAGCTAGCTTTGTAATCAGACGCATTGTTGAAATGTTTTTGGCCAACAAACAAATCCTAAGATGATTTCAAGGCAGGGTCAATTAAAATAAACAAATGTTTTTCTTTCTAGGGAAGCTTTTGTGTCGGTAATGAAACAAATTATGAAATACTTCAAAACAAAAATGAACACAGACTACCAAGAGTTTTCATTTGGGAACAAGTAGCTCATAGAATGGCAGGGAAATATACAGCTTATGTGCAAATCTTGTATTGCTACTGCTCTAATACCAACACTAGTAGTCCCATTAGATTAATTACTCTTGAATTCAGAGAGTCTGCTCATTTGTAGAAGTCCCCATTAGTGTGAAGCAGGCCTGTAGCAAATGATTTCAAACAAGGATTAAGGGCCATAAAAGAGTAGATTGTGGTTGTTTTTTATACTTTTTTTGCAATGGGTACTTTACAGACTGTCTACTAAATAAGTGACAGATTTCACAGTGTGTGGTTCTTTTCCTGCAATGTGACCATGTGGTTTAAGCTGAAATGTATTTCTTTCATGGCACAATGGTAAAGAAAGAGTGTTTCTGTTGCAGTTCTCTATTGTCATTAATAAAAACACTCAGGATTAGATAAATAAATTTGTTAAACTATACCTGTCAAGGACGTGTATTTGGGGAATCATCACAGTGATGTGACTTCAAAAAGGCAGAAGTCTCCCCATCTGGAGCAGCCTGAAAGACTGAGATCCAGCAGTTACCTCCAGACAATGAGCTGTCATTTTTTGTTTCTTCCATTCCCTTTGTGTGTTAAGCCACTGCTGTATTTTATGGGATTGTGGCCTTGTCCATGTAGTGGCCCTACATACTGCATGTCAGGGATCTGGGGTGGGATAGAAGTGAACAGACTGCTGGTGTTAAGGGTATTATTTCTGCCTCTTTAACTCATAGCCAGCTTACTAACAGCACTGCTCCTACCATCATCAGTGAAGACAGGAGTAACTGCTATCAAAATGTACCAGTAAAAGAAAGAGGAGATTGGGAGTGGCTGCTCAGCATCTGGTGGGATAAAGAGGTGGCAACATTGCCAGAATAAATAGAAGAAACCTTATTGACAATTACCAGTAGGGCAAAGATGGCAGTGGTAGGGGTGGTATAGGAAAATAAGCATAGGCATTGTGAATGTTAGCCATTAATGTTTGCATTACTGGGAAATATTTCTCTCACTTTATGTTTTGCAGATATTTTTGTAACAACTTGACAGGGGGTGGGGGGAGAATAGTATTTGTAGTATTTAGAGGTCTTTTTCTTTTTCTTATTTCCAAAATATCAGTACAAAATATACCATGACTGTGTGTTTTTGCCATATGATGATACTTTCAAGGCTGTGAGGAGAAAGCTGCTATTAATCCTGTCTGTAGGTTTTTTTTGTTGTGCTCTTTGTTTCCTGAACTGTATCCATCTCCTGTTTTCCTGACTTTCCTTTGTAACGCCAGCTCTGCAAATTTGTACCCCTTAACATGACCTAATCTAAGGAACATAAGAGCTCACGTGAAGCTCCCAGGCCCAGAAGCACAAAGCTTTGCTTGGGTGATGTCCTGTTTGGAAACAGAAGTGTTACTAATGTTGAGAGGAGAGGAGCTGTTCATGTCATCTGTGGAATGTAAATTGCAACTGGAGCTCAGAAACATTTCCAAGATTATAACACTATCTTCAACTCAGCCTTTAGAAACAGATATATCCAGTTGTTTGAGAAAGGAAGCTTAGACAGCTTGCAATATCTCAGCTTTCTTTTTGAGACTAGGATGAGGATCACAAGTGCATGATGTGGGATGTCTCACATGTACAACACACTGGGAAAATGTCTTCAGTTCTCACAGGACAAACTATATTAGATACTGGTTTCTGTACCTTTTTTGGTTACTCTGTGGTTGATGAGGACTATTCACCTGCAGAAGAAAGCTGGAAGACCAGTTTAGCCAACTGTATCCACAGCCTTCTCCAAGTTTTTCTTGGCTTCTAAGCAACTGCAGTGAACTATTCGTAAAATATCTAAGCAGGATAACAGATTATAATATTTAGGTTGTCATAGCTAGTCCTTAGTATGTTAGTTTACCTTGTCTGGTGACAGAATGATGTATTCAGCTGATTGTATATCTGTTCTTGCTGCAAACTTGTCAAGTGTAAACTGGTAATTGTCTGAGGAAAGGCAAAGGAAGGGCAAAATTGGTCTGACAAGAATGGATGCTTACTGTAATATTTTTTTACTCTTGTTGCAATATTTGCTGCTAGTTTGAGTTTCTAGAAAAATTGAATTGGCAAGCTTCCTACCAAATCTACGACTGGCTTTAGAGAACGCTGTATTTACGTGTAAAACAAAATTGCTTTATAAAAGAAAACTGAAGATGTCAATTGGAGAGGGGGAAAAGAAAAGTTTGTTTCATCCATAATTTTTAGGGAGGAAAAATTCTATATTTAAAATAGTTGCAGAAAGCTCATGACTCTTTGAGAGGCAACTATCATAAAGATGGAAATATTTTGCTGAGCTTTGAAGAGCCCCACAGCAAAGATCTTTGTAATGGTCCATCTCATACACCAGCTGAACAGAGACCAAATCAGCCAAAGGCAAGAGAAATTTTGGAGGGAGAATAAGACACTAGTTTTTCATGAAATCATCAGTATAATTATGTGGAATGCAGCAGATGTTTAAACATCATGCCTTGCTGCTGCTACTTTTCTCTCAAAAGAGAAGAGGCCATTTAAGGACTTGACCTAGGAAGATGTTTCAACCAGTTGTGTACAGGGCTGGTAATTTGGGGACACCCTTTAAAAATAAAAGATTCTTGGATCCACAGTATATTTTTGTTGTATTGTTAATACAATAACTGGTTTATTCATTTATTTAGGAGTAGTGTCTCAGCAGAATCATTATAGCCAAGTGGCTGCTTGCTTTGCAGGGCTCTGGAGCAGTGCACCATTTTTACATTTTCTTTATGCCAGAGCTCCTCTGGGCATGACATTTAAGTCTCTGGTGCCCCTACAGTCACTGAGGAAACATGAGGCTTCAGGTTAGAAGTGCTTAACTCAAATGCACTTCCCTTCTTTCACTGTTGCTCTCCTAATGCTGTGAGAAACTTCTGTCCTTGCTTTCCCTGTTCCTCCTTCTCATTCTCATCCTGACTGCTGTTTCCTTCCTCCTCTTTTCCAGCTGCCATCACTCTCTTGTTCCCTCTCTCTCACTCACCTCTCAGATCTTTTCTTCCTGCCTTTGGCATGTTCCCTATTTTTTTCTTGTCTCAGCAAAATAATTTATTATCCAACTTGACAGTCTTTTCAAGTTTTCTTTAGTCAGTAAGTGCTTGCAGAGAACTTAGTTAAAGTTTGTTGCCTATAGTAGATGTGCATAACTAATCAAAGTAAATTGGCATAATATGGAATTCTAATTAGTGTTATAATCTGAATGAAAACAGTGAGGCCTCTCTTCCAGCTCAGGTTTCCTGTTACCAGTCAGCATGTTGCTGACTTGGAAACTGCTGTTTTCCAGAGAAGAAAAAACAAAATTGTGCTCAGGTGTTCCAGTGCTTTATGTCTTGCCATTTCTTACAGAAAGCCTAACAATATACCATTCTCTTTTGAAAAGAGAAGATTTTGCACAAGATTATCTGGGTGGACAAGGTCACTAAGGACTATAACATTTGTCCTTGAAACACCAGACACAGCTATGGCAATGTATGTAAGTTGTTAATTGGGCAAGACACACAAATTGTAGAATGATGGTCAGATTATGAAAGTTGCTGGATGTGCACAGGTGATGTAATGGAAAGTTTTCCTCATACTCTACAGTCTTTATGTCAGCATGAAAACTCTGATGCTGTTCTGTAATGGATGTTTTTAACAGCATAAGACAAGAATGTAATCAGATTGAAGAGTTCCCAGTCTCATCTACAGATCAGGTTGATAATCTTACCTCCTGATTGTAAATGATGTACACAACAAGGCTTCAACATCACACATTTCTGCCTGAGAATTTAACTCTGGTTTATTTTTGTTTATTAGAGTCTTTATTTTTGCTAGAAATTGTCATGAATGCCTTTTCCAAAGTGGTCTCAGAAAAGGAGACAGTGTACCACAATGCTGCAACTACTGCAGTCACTTGATGCTAGTGGACTTCTGCACACCTAACAGAGTATTCAGGTTTTCATTGTAGTGTTTAAAACAAAACTCTAGATGGTTAAGCAGCAAAGGAAGAAAAGCCTGTGGATGCCTTTTTGAAAAATGTCAACCAAGGAAGTCTTCTATCAGGAATTTATATATCAATCTAATGTAAGTTCAGGGCATAAATACATGCTGTGCTTTCTCTGAGACCTATCCAGATCACTCAGCAGCTCATATATACTTTTGAGGGTGTCCTCAAAAGTATATATGGGGATATCAGAAGTGAAAATATTTTCTGAGCCCTCTTACATCAAAAGACCAAAGTAGCAGTGACATTGTTTCTGTGAAGTGACAGTGACTTTCTGCCTTGTGCTTGAAAAGATGAAGGATTCATAAGGTGGGTAAGGGCAATACCTGTCTCCAGAGGCAGAAATGCAAAGTGCTGCAATGGAGAAGATTAATGATTGCATGTTTCAGTTTTGTTATGTTGAGTTTACAGATCTTTCAGCCAGTGGAAGATTATATCAGTGCAAAATGAGCAATTGAAATCAATGGTGCCAACGTGAGCACAAATAAAAAATCTGTGTCTGATCTGATCCCATGGAGTAAAGTGCAAGAAGAACAATTCAGAGGCAGGGTGTGTAGGAGCAAAGTGAACAGTGACTTCCATGTCTTATTGGTGTTTTTATGGTTGGCTGTTTTTGTGCTTTTTCTGTGGATTCATGTTAGGAAGAGGCATTTATTTAAAAGACAAAAGGAGTGTGTGTTAAAATAGATGCAAAAGTAAAAGATTGACAGTTCCAATCTGACTGAAGTAAGGACTTGAGTAATTTTTGTATTCTAGAGATACATGGAACAAGCCACCAGGCACCATTTTGGGAAACATGTTTGTTCCAAAGAATACCAAAGGCATGGTTTCAGTCTAAGATGCAAATTATTTATGACTCAGGTGAGGAGTAAATGTCAAATCAGAAATTCTTTGTTTCTCCATTTAAAGCAAAATTAGAGGAAAAAAATGGTTTTTATCCCTTGATGTTCAATTTATCCCATAATTTATTTTTGATATTTTTATTTTAAAATTGCAGTCTAATCCCAGTGTAGTATTCAACCTTCCTCTAGCTCCCTGACTGCTGCAAACATTGCTTCTTGCTCAGTCTTGCTATGCAGCATCAGTTGTAAAAGTTATAGGTTCCAGTTCACTAGATACACGACCAAAGTGCAAAGGGGTTGAAGATCGGTAGGGACAAAAATGAACTTCACAGAGAGCAAAGCTCTTTAGTGCACTGTTCTGATGATGGCAGAAAGAGCAGATTTGGGGACAGTCTGAGACTCTCTCATGTTGCATTGGTGAACAAGAAAACTTCAGACTACATGTTGTAGATGAATTTCAAAATTCTGTTTTGCTTAGCAGGAGGCAGATTTGCCATCCACTCCCATTTCTCTGTCTTCTCTTTTTAAGGGCCAGACACTTGCATTCAAACGTAATGGTCCCTTAAGCTCACCATTCCACTGCATCAAAGTATTTTGGCAAAACAAGACAAAAGTCTCCAGGCACACTTCTCCCTTTGGTGTGCATCTGATGGGTGCTGTGACACTTCTCCTCAGCAGCATTGGTGCTGGTAGGGTCTGGGTGACTGCACCAGGATGGGGGAATATTTCAATTAGACACCAGTGATGTGTCTTCCAGCTTGAGGCCTAAATCAGAAAACTTTGTGAAATGTGATGGCTGCAATATAATATTGCAATTATTTCAGTACATTGAGTTTTGTCAGCTTTTGTTTCAGATGTGCCTTCAAGAATATATTAATTCATTAAATAAACAAGAATAATAGAGGTTAGGATTCATTAACAGAAGAACAGGCTGCAGTTAAGTAAACTGGTAACTTATTTGATGTGATAGCTGAAAATTCCTCTACAAATTAATGATTTTCTATGTGTACAAAACACATGTTTGTATTGACAAAAAAAAATTATTCTGTGTGTGCTAAGTTTTACAAGAATATTCTGTGAGTTCAGCTTAAATTCTGGATTTAGAAAATATGTCCTGGAGTTTACTGCAAGGCTCAAGTAATGCAGAAAAGAAATTCTTAGTAAGGAACAGCTTGTTTAAGAAACTCAAAATTATGCCTTAAATATATCAGATGATTTGGATGTCCATCTGGAACTCAAGTGTGAAGTTCTCTGTATGTTACACGAGAAGACACTGAAATATAAGGACAACTCAAAATTCAGTAGGTTTGTGGAATAAGTTACTAGCAGGAAAGATTGTTGTGTCTCAGAGCATTATTTTCTCATCAAGTATACACACATCCAGCTGTTTTGTGGGGTTTTGTCTTCATTATTCTTATCTGGAAGCACAGCACTCATTACTTGCCTTTAAGCATATTAGCAATGTGGGTATAGGACACAGATTTATGTCTGAACCTGAACCAAACTGACAAATCTACTAATAAATGAAGCAATGCTTGGAAGCTATGGGCAAACAAACAGTTATGTGAGAGAAAAGATGCATCAGCTCAGCAGACACATGGATGGGAAATCAAATCTTCCCTCTGGAGCTACTCAGCATTTTTGGTGTTGTTTGGGGGGCATTGTTTGTTTGTTTGTTGTGTTTGTGTGTGTTTTGTTTGTTTTTTGTTTGGGCTTTTTTCCATCTGTATTTCTTATATGTTGGACTCCATTCTATGTGTAAAGATTTTTGGACTGGTAAGAGGTTAGTTTTTGGTTTGTTGTTTTTTCTTTGTGCTCTGTCTATGAAACAGATAATAGACAGCTTTGGAGAGAATCATGGTATCATTTAGGTTGGAAAAGGCCCCTAAGCCTAACACTGCCAAGCCCACCATTGAGCCATGTCCCCAAGAAACACATCTTCACATCTTTCAAACCCTGGGCAGCCTGTTCCAAAGCCTGACCACCCTTTTGGTCAAACATTTTCTTCTGCTCTCCAATCTAACCTTCCCTTGCTGCAATTTGATGCCATTTCCCCTTGTCCTGTCAGTTGTTACCTGTAAGAGGAGACTGATCCCACCTGACTGATCCTCACTACAACTTCCTGTCAGGGAGTTGAGACAATTATAAGGTCCCCCCTGAACCTCCTTTTCTCCAGGCTAAACAATCTCAGCTGCTCATCATCAGAGGTGTGCTACAAACCTTCCCCAGATTGCACAAATTATGCTTGTCCCCATCTTTTGGTTGGATTAGAAAAGGATTTTGTCTGCTAAAATATGTTGGAGATTTGTTCTGTTTTCTGAAAAGTTTTTTTTTGTTTGTTTTTTTGCAATGTGGATTACACAGAAAGCTGATCTTCTGTCATATGAAGCATGAAAACAATTAATAAGTGATTCTTGTTACCAAACTGGCTGTGCCAATGTGGCTAAACTGGCTCCTCTAGCATTCCATATACTTGCAGAAATATGTATTTATCTGTACAAATCCACGTGCACTATCCTCCTTCCTTCTGGAGGAATTTATCTCCGTCCTGAAGACGCCCTTCAATTTTGTAACTTTTAAAATGTTACTTTGGACTGTACCTTTTCCTTCTTTTATCCCTACCTGTACCTCTGTGTACCTGTATTTGAGAATACAGTCTAGATACATGATACACAGCAGGAACCTGAGGCTGGTGGAATGGGGAGTGTTGGGAGTCTGTTACTTGCTCACAGGACTGCATTTCTTTTTTTTTTTTTCCATGAGCTTATTTTTTCCTCATGAGATAAGGCTTGGTACTGCATGGGATCTTGGATGGGGTTTTGAACAACCTGGCCTAGTTAGAGATGTCCCTGTACGTGGCAGGGAGGATGGAACTGGATGAGCTTTAAGGTCTCCTCCAACCCAAGCCATTCTATGATATTTAGATTCCAAAATAACACTTGTTACTCCCACAGTTTGAGGCACAAGATATATTTGTGAATATTAGTTGCTTTAAGAACAGTATTTTTCTGGAACACATTTTTTTAGCTTAAATGATCCTTAGAGATACATGTGTATGTGTGTGTGTAATACATATGCATAGATATATTTACAGGCAAAAATATGATAGTAATATAAAAATAACTGGGATCTGAATCAGTAAATTTGATCTTTCCTTCTCTGCAGAGTCTTCTGCAAACCAATTAATCAAATAATTTTTCCCCCCATCTGTGAAATAGCATTCATACTCATCTTTAAGCAGTTTTAATCTCTGTTTGAGCATCACTATCTGGAAGCAGTGATATTAATTAGATCAGTGCAAGTTCTTCCTGAGCATAATGACAGCTATATGGGAATAAATGGCCTATCAGGTATTTTTGGCTACATGGAAAATAGAAAACCTTACAGCTTCCTTGAATTTTGGCAGTGACTTCACAGTCTCAGTAACACTGCAGAATGCTCAGGCTTTTCAAACAGTAATCCAAATGGGAAAGGAAACAAAGTGTTTCATCCTCAAATTTAATGCATGAGACAAATGACTGCACCTTGGGACCCACATTATTGGTGGAGGGAAATAGTGACTTTTAGAAACTGTTGGTATAAGCATTTTTAAAAAATCCTGCAAGACAAAGAGGAGCATACAGAAAAGCTTATTTAAAATTATGAATGGTAAAGCTGCTAATGATATTTGATAATTAAAGAATAGAAACTGTATCCAGACTGAATGAGCACTTGGTACCTATAGAAGAACTTTAGAATTAATAATACATATTTTGGGATACTTAGGATATTGCTGCTGGTTTGATGATAATGCAGTTTGTGGCTTTAAATTGCTATGTCTTTTTTTTCTGTAAAACTACCTACCACTGCTACTATTGATCATGGTGCTTAGTCATGTCCAGGTGTTGCTTGAAAGTAGCTTTAAATGCCAACAATGAAGAGCCTTAGAGGTTCCACATTTCACCAGATATATGTATTTTTCAAGCCTGAAGTCTGTTGTGGGCTCAAACTCAGATTTTTGGAGGTTTTTTTTTTGTTTTTTTTTTTTTTTAAATCAAGGAAAATAGTTTCTTTTGTCTAATATTATTTCCTTTCCCATGTGTTTTTTTGTTGGTTTTTTTTTGTTTGTTTGTTTTTTTCTTTTTTTGTGAAATCTTTGGGTTCTTTGTTGAAGAAAGAGGAGTACTTTTTTCTGCATTATGTCATCTTAAGTAAAATCATTGCATCTCCGAGGCTTTTATTCTCATTATGCTATAGAGGAAAAGCCTGGGAAATAATAAAACCCTTATTCAGGCGAACTAGAAGATTTTCATCTCATCTTGAGATGTGCCAGAGTAGCTCATAATGGGCAAACAGCTGCACTGTCATTTCCTGTAGGCTCAATTTTGTCCTGAGCACTGAAGAGGAGGCAGAGAGTGGTGAGGCCACGTCCTTGGGTCTGAGGGCTTGGGTACCTAAAGCGACAAGGTTCCATTCAAATGGCAAAAAAATATTTTATGACCTTCTGATATGCTTGGAATATTGATTTGTTTGGGTTTTAGGATGTTATTTTTAAATTAAATTTTTCGAGTCAGAAATATTCTAGTGCTTTGTTGCATTAAGAGAATTATGGCTTTTTCCTTCATCAGATGTTTGCTAACAAATGTCTCATCAATGTTGTTTGTTATTTTGGGATTAAGTAATGTACAATGTGCATAGCATATAATCAGCTTGGATTGGTAAATAAGAGCAGATTAGGGTTCCAAATAGATAGTAATTTTTTTTCTTCTTAAAAAATCTTTTTTTTTTTCCCCCTGTATTGTCACTTTGTATTTTGAAGTTAAAGCTGCCATTGGTTTACAGGAATTTTGCTAAATGTATTTCACTTAGAAGTTTTATGAAGAGTTCATCACTAATGGAAATTGAAAAATTTGAAAACAGACCTTCCACTTCAAATCCCAAACTGCCCACTCTATCCCTTAATAAAGTGTTGCAATTCTTGTGTTAGATTATAACTTTCTGAAGTAAGGACTGTGAAAAGGTTTCTGTGAGGGAGACAGGTATTGGAAAGGAAAACAACATGCCATTCCAGAGAAAACTTATGTAAAATAATTCCTTAGCTGTGGTTTCTTCTCTTTTGTATTTGCTTTTTGCAAATAATCTACCCTTCACAACTTAATATTTGCACAGAGAAAATATTATTACAAAAAAAAAAAAAAAAAAAAGCTTGCAAAAGAAGATGATTTCCAAATCCTGTGACTGTAGTTTTGTTAAACTTTAAACAACAAAAAAATACATATTTTTAATCTAACTGTACCTTGTATTGCAGGTAGGAACCTGTATGTGTGTGAGAGCAATGATGATGGAGTGTGGTGCTACTGAGGTAGAGGCTGCGGCTCTTCACACAATAATGGAGAACTTGACCCATACAGGAATGAGTTTGCCAACATGAATTCCTCCGGCATGAGGGCAGAGGCTCCCTGGAGGGGCTGGAGTGCTGTCTGTGGTCCTCTAAGATGGATGGGGTTTTCTGGGGACAGGCACCATCATGGAAATGCCAGTGGGAGGAAGGCCTGGAAGAGAATTAGTACCAATGTCCATAATTACAGAGAACAGTGATTGCAACTAGGATTGATCTTTCTGAAATTCCTTAAAGGCTTACTGGCAGTACATCACAGAAAAATATGAGCTCAGGTGGCCCAGGGGACAATTACATCAACAAAAAATGGAAAAATTAAGCCACACAATGTCCTCAGCCACCTATTGTAAACCCCAAGCCTGCTTTCCATCTTCATGTTAATTTTTTCCCTTCTGCTTTTTCCCTACTTGAAAGTGCCTCAATCCTTGCACAAATTTGGCAGCTGTGAAATAAATGCACCTACAACATTAATTAAGGATTGAGTGCTCCCCACAATGCATTCCTTGCAGATGTTACCAACACACTCTCTGAATGCCTCAACTTAAATCCACTCCAGCTCCAAGGCTGCCTTTACAAGCAGACTCACACTGATGTACCTCTTGTTATTCTCTGGGAGTCAGCAGAGCCACTGAAGAGGAGAAGCTGAGAAAGGCAATCAACTTTCTCTTTGCTTGAAGATGGTGGGAAGGCTTTGTCCACAACTGCAGCTGCACCTGGGCTCCAAAGTGCCTCTCAGGCAGAGCTCTTTGATAAGGGAGGCACACCTCACTCCAGGATGACAGCATCTCCTGTGAGCCACATCTGCACAAACAGGCCAAGCCTGGTGTCCTCACCCTCAGAAAAAAGTCCTGATAAGCTGTTTTGTTTTTTTTTTCTCTAATTAGCCGGACAAATGGCCACTAACTTTCAAAGGGATTTGTTTGAGTAAGGAAGTCGTTAGCATGTCATTTGGGATTTATACTTATTTTATGAAGCATTTAAGCATCCTCCAAAAGGAACTGTATTATGCACATATCAGCTATGTATAGGACTGCTTGATTCAACAATGAAAAAATAAACAGGGCAATTTTATTCTTTATTGCCCAGTTTTCCCCCTCCATTTTCACTTTGTTGTCTGAAATAAAATTAATAATAATGCTATTTCTAGCATGTCTGAATGTCTATTGAAATAATAAATCAAGGTTCCAAGGAACAAGTGTGACTTTAAAATACATAAACATTAACGATCTTCATTTTTCTCAGCCTTGTCTTTTGGTTTCTCACTTTGATAGCATATCAAACCATGCTTAATAAACCAGATACCCAAGTTAAATTGTGTACTGCATGTAGAACAGTTTTTACCATGCAGGCACGTAAATGGGCTTGGCAAGCACTTTGAAATATGAAGAGATTCATAAGCAAAATATTCACCCCAAAAACCTACAGTTCAAAACTTATCCAATTAGAATTCAGAAAGCAGATGAGTTTTTAAACACAATCTTAAGCTTGGAAGGAGAATCTATCAGGAGATAATTGATTCCACCAAACAGAAACAATCATTGAAAATGTTCTGCCACCAGAGGATCCTGAGGGCTATAGAAATGGTAATAACTCTATACTTTTCCTTATGATATTTCTGACAGATTTCTACAAGCCTTTGTCCCAGCTCACTGAGCAGGCACCCCTTCTTCGTCACGCTACATTGCTCTGCTTTTGTCCTATTTCTCTCCTGGATGATGAAGGCAGCTGGGTTTTCACCTCCCTTTCTCCTCCAGCAGAGCCAGAGGAGAGCCACACATCCAGGGGCCTCAGCAAAGGTGCCAGAGGCCAGAACAGCATCACCTTGGGCTCCCAGCACTGCTGGCATTGACAAAAAGAACTTGACCTGAGGAAAGGAGAGACAGGGCCACCACCCCTCTTACCCCTTTGTAGCTCCAGTGGTGTAAGGAGCAGATATCCTCACACTTAAAAGTCTTTCTCCTGTGTTTTGGTTACCCTCTGCTCTTTCTGTCTAAATCTCCCTTTCTCATGGGGAAAAAGCCCTATATCCCAAGCCTGGGCTGTGTGCCTTGTTTGTGCCACAATAAAAATCATTTTTTGCCTGCCTATATGAGAAGCCCTGGAGGAGTCTTTATTTTTTTGGTGTCTTTCTTCCAAAAAAATAATTTTGATGGAAGTCATTCAAAATAAGCTAATGATGTGTTCAGACTTTAAGACTTTTCCTTACTCCCAGGAAAAAATTGAGCAGATCTCTGACTGCTTTAGGTTTACGATTTCTAACATTCATTATTTCCAAAACTTCAGTAAAAGACGAAGATTTTTTCCTGATGTACTTAACTTTTGCTAGGCTTCTCCAGTGAACAATATGCCCCTAAACAGGGGTCTGATATGTGCTTTGATTTAATATTCTATTTATCTTTCTGGCTACCTGTGCAAAGAATGTGCTTAGACAAGCCTAAAAGCAGCCTGTGAAATAATTGTTCTGGCCCATATATAAACGGGTCATATTTTACCTCTTGTTGGCACTCAGCAACTTTACTGCTTTTTAGTTTTGCTCTGTCCCCTTTTTCATCAATGATTTAATTCATTTAGAACACTTCTAATAAAAAAATTGTTTGCTCTGTGGGAGAGGATGATTTATTGTTGGGGACTCTGTGTGTGTAAGTGTGGATATATCCAACTTCTGTTTCTCTTTTGGCGAGAATTTTTGTTAATCTAGAGTTGTGCTGACTGCCAGTCTTTCTTGGGAGAACGAGTTCTTGGAGCCATTCTGGTCAGCTCTTGTTAACTGGCAGATTCTTAGGGTCCTTCCATGACTCCTTGCTTAGAGAGGGAAAAATATCGCCATGACTTAGGAAAACGGGCTGTGGTCTTAATCTCACAGACATGAAAGACTGTGATGTTTCAGAGTAAAGGAACCAACCCAGCAGGATGGGTGGGTAGGAAGAGAGAATTTCCAAAAGCAGGAGCAAGAGGAGTTGCTGCTAATTTAAGCACCAGAGACACTTCTGCTTTGAGGTGTGGTAAAGAAAAAATGCATTTTCCTCTCCTTCTAGTAAGATCTATTTGAAACACAACACTGTTATTAACTTCCTATGTGTTGTCTCTCTGTTTTGTCTGTTTTTACCAGTTCTTCTGAGCCCTGCAGTTGGGCTCATTTCAATACTGATAATTAAACTCTTTCTCCATTAGTGTTCCCCAAAACAAAGCCAAAATATTGCTTCCAACTCATCTGGCTTAGTTAAGAGATTCTGAATGATGTATTACGTCTTTTTTAAGAGTTAAAAAGCTAAACTAATAGTTATAAATAGATATATAAAATCATGCCACTGAATCTCGGAAGCACTGCACTCAAGGAGAGCACTACAATTGACAAGCAATTTAAGCTAGAGTGTGAAAGGATGCAGAAATAACAAGATTTGCATGAAAAATATTGAGATCATGAGAACATCAAATTTAAACAAAAAACTCGGGTGCCTCATGACTAAACCATGAGAGCTGGCATTGCTGTTATAGCATTCAATATGCTTGGCTTTTGAAAATAGTTTTATAATGAGGGTGGAGTGTATCTATCTGTACAGAAAATGAGCATTGTTTGTATCTCGCTATCTCATTACTATGAGAATCAGGAATGCAAGACTCTCAAATCTTAACACAGGTCAGAAGATCTCAGATGCTTCCCAGCTATGGTTGAGCCTACATTGTCAGGAAGATAACCCCAAGTAAAGGCAGAAACTGACCCTGCTTTCAAATCAGTCCATCAATCAGTGAGTAAACAGTGCTACCAAACAAGAAAAAAAAAAAAAAAAAAGAAAAAAGAAAAAAAAAAAGTAGAGGGAATTTCAATCAGGAATTTCAATCAGGTAGCTGATTGTCTATTTATTTCATCTTATCAGTGACTATCGTTTATCTTGGTTCAGAATACAGTTACATCAGCGATGGTGGCAGAAGGCTCTGAAGAGGGGTCATTGCAAAGAGACTGGCCCACATCTGTCTGGTTTCACTCTTGCATGACTTACAGCCACCATGACAGATTTCTTTCATTTTCTTTTGCTACTGTTGTGCTTTCTGACACGCTGCATGGTCAGGAACAAGTTGATACATACTCATCATCTAAGGGAAAGTAGAGACTTTCTAAATCAGATTTATGCTTTCATTGTGTACTGTATCGCTGCAAATGGGGTGGTACTTCCAAGGATTCTTTGTTTAATTCCATGAATGAGCTGTCATAAATTAAGGTGCTTCTTCAGGAGCATTCGTATTTTCTTTGCCAAAACTGAAGTGTCAAAGAAATATCTTACAAAACCATTCAGCTCTGGAATTTAATATTCCTGTTTTTATTTTAGTTGTGCTCGCCGAGATTTCATTAATACCTTACATTCTGAATATTTTAAATAAGCATGTAAGATGCCCACATGGGAATTTTTCCGTTTGTTTGTAAAATAGGTATCATCCTCATGATAATGAGGAGCAGCATTTATATAGACAATCTTTTTTTATTTTAAACTGAATGTAGAGGAGAGTAATTTCTGCTGTCTGTAAGTTGCTAGTCTCAGCTGCTTCATAGCATTGTACTGAATATGAAATACATCACTGGAAAAGGTTCAGACTGCTCCCCTAAAGAAGCAACTAACATTTTCTTTTTTTTTTTTTTCCCCTTCATTTTATCTTTGCAAGTTATGAATTCATGGACACTTCACACCACCTTATTTCTAATTAAAAGCAGTTAAGTCAAACAGGACACTTGGCTCTGTGTTGTAATTCCTGGCCATGTCCCTTTTGCCATGTTGCTTTTCTTCATATATTTCATAGCTGACACTTTGTAACAGGGATGCTCTTTTCTTGAAAAACCAAAAATAGAGTCATATATTCCAAAGGCTTCAGAATTTGGATCCACTTAGTCTAGATAATCACTTCATCCTTGTTATTGGTACAGTAAAACAGAAATATGAGTCCTGCCTCAAAAATATATGATTACTTTATTGAGTTTTGTCTTTTTTGAGTTTTCAGCCTAAATTAATGGCTGGATTGTATTTGGAATCAACAGGTCTTCAGTGTGTTTGTTTAACACAGGCTCGAAATGTTGTGACAATGATGTGTCCAGTATTACAATAATTGTGTTAATAAAACTGCAGTGCAGTAGCAGTAAAATAAACCATGAGGGAGGAAAACTGGATATTCATGGGCAATTTCACACTGTTCACCATGACTCTGGCAATTAGCAGTAAAAATGAGATTATTTTACCTGGAAAAGGAGTCTCTTTCCAAACAGTGAATTTTACTGGTCTCATCTGCATTGCAAACACTCGTCTGTTGGAAACACCCCAGTAAGAGCAGACCTTTCTTGCCAGAAATTATTTCTTCCTGTTGGCCATGAGGAAGGGGAAGGAGAAGGAAATTTCTGTGGCTTTGTACCCTCCTGTCTCTGCCTGCTTTCCCCTAAAATTTGTATTCAGTTGAACCTCTTGTCCTTTGGGACAGAATGTTGTTCCCTGTGCTGCAGAGAGCAGCCAAGGCAAAGGATAGATGGTCTTTAATGGGTCCTCCCTTACAAAAAATCCCATATGGCCAAAAATCCCTTCCTGCTGCCTTGGTCAGCTCAGTCTGACATGAGAAAATGCCATTTATTTTCTAGGAAGTTTGCCAAGTCCAGAAGACATTATGACTCTGGAATGTTTAAGCCTTGAAAGCGGAAAAAGTTGGGCAGTTTTGGGGTTCTTTTGAAGTATCAGGAGTGACTAATCTTTGACATGACTTATGTAGCCAGAAGACTTCATTGTTCCACACTGGGGCTGAGCTAGGGAGAACAGCCTGGGAAGTGAAGTTTGGAGTGCATCTTTGTGCCCCATGGTAAATTGGGATATTTCCTGAGGAAGAGATAGAGCAGAATCCAAATTTCAGTTTAAAAAAAAAAGATTCAAATGTAGGTTAAAAGCGAGCTTTGTTGGAAGGCTTCAACATTAATTATTATTATTGACAGGGAAATAATTCTGCCCCTATAATACAAATTCCAGAAAAAATAAGCAAAGCAAAACAAAACAAAAAAACCAAAACCAAAACCAAAACCAAACCAAACCAACCCAACCAACCAACCAACCAACCAACCAAACAAACAAACAAAAAAACACAAAAAAATAAACCAAAACCAAAACAAAAAAACCCCTGATGCTCTGCTGAATACTTTGCCAAATTTTAGCATATTTAGAACCTTAATAATAATTTTCTGTTTCCGTTTTTGTACAATACTCAGAATAGAACTAGGTTTTTGTCTCTTTTTTTTGTACTTAATATTGTATATATATTTAAATATCAGTGTCTGCAATTGTCCAGGATTGAGACAGAACTGTAAAATAGTTCTTAACAAGAACTATTTGGTCTTGTGTCTATCTTACAGAGCTGATTGCAATTAACAAACTGTAATTTGGGGAAAAATCCTGTTGTGGAAAAGAAAAATCTTACCTCTACTTCTCCAGTTTGAAGAAGCAAAAATGCTAGAGAGAGAGGCTTGTAAAATCTTTAATGTCTTTTGGTGCCCAAGTTTATTTAAGGGCAAGTAATTTTGGAAATAAACTGGAGAGGTTGTTTTAATTTTGTAGCCTTTTCTTCTTCTTTTACGTGTCTTTCATGTTAGAATGTCCTCTAAAGAAAAACATAACATTTTCAAAGTTATATAATCATTTGTTCACTGGTAACTGCAGGTCAAAAGGCATCCATATTTTTTTTTTTAGAAAATCTCTAATTTTACAAAACTTTTCACTGCAAGCAATTTCTTTCCCTCTCCTCACTCTTTTTCCCTGGATGTCCATTTTAGAGAAACAGCTGGAAATATCTCCCTTGTTCTTTTTACACCACTCCTATTTCTGAACTTTTCTACTGCTGGACTTTTCACATCTCACAATGTGACTGAGTATCTGTCAGATGCTGTCTGTTATCTCATTGTCTCCTCAGAGGAAGAAGTCTGGACAGTGAAGTGTTATGTTTTGATTGGGACTTAGGTTTTTTAATTTGCACACATTGGTCTGCATTGCTGTTAGTATGTTCAAGGTCATAAAAATGTACTTTGTGCTTCAAGGGAAAAATAGTCCTTTCTTCATCCAGGATTTCTTGTCTCAGGGCCTAAAAAAACTTTTCAGCTCAGGTCAGGTTGGCTCAGCCAGCAGAGCCTGTCAGCCATTGGTTTGCACTTTGGAATTGGGGGCCAATTTTTCACACCTTTAGGCCTTTAAACGTTCAGAGCAATTATACTTTTCATCTCAATTATTTCTCATGTGAAGAGTGGAAGAGAGATTTTGGTATGTGTCTTCATTTTTTTGTGGTACTGGGGAGATGAGCTGCAGTTTAGCAGCAGCAGGCAGAGCTTCCCAGGGAGGTGATTTTTTGATAAATAAGTAAATAAACCCACCAAGGTGTTGCTGTAATGTAATCAAAAATTTGGGATGAAAATAAACGGAGGTCAAATAGCCATTTTATTTTATAAAAGTGGGATCCAGAGATGATGATGCAGAAGGAAAGAGTATGTAATATAGATGACACAGAGAACTTAGAGAAATCAGAACTAATTCATGAAATATGGAAAAAACCTAAATAAATGTGGCATAGCATCCATAATGTGAACACATATCCTGCTGCAAGGTTTTCAGAGCTCTAACCCCCATCTGCCAAAAAGTCCTGTTTGCTTTCTAAGACTCATTTTTAAGCTCAGAGCAAGCTGCAAGCACTCTGCTGTCTTGGTAGAAGTTAAGGGGTTGGAAGAAAAAGATGTTAAAGTCCCTTCTAACCCTCAGCATTTTATAGTTCTATGTGTCAGGGAGAATATACCAACATTTAGATGTTGTGAGCCATTGTATGGCTCCTGACTGTTTCACCAGGTGGTTGTCTGCAGATGTTGAAAATCAATGATTAATTAGAAATAATCATTAATTTTTCAGTGACAATGAAAATTCTCTGTTTGCAGTAGACTCAATTTATCAGTCATCACACTTTGCCTGCATTCTCATAAGAAGGACACAAAACAGTCGGATATCAATCTCAATATTTTAATTTTATTTTTTGCAGTACAGTAATATTGTATGGGAGAGGCTTGAGGCTTCTTATGGTTGCTTTCAGCCATAAGAAGTTGAGAAATATGTTTGAATGTCTGCCCAAAGTGTGACTGATACAACTACTGAGTTGAAAAGGCTGTACTCCCAGGACTCAGTGAAATTACTTTCTCTCGAATTGCTTGAAATATATCAGTTAATTCTGTTAGCTAGTTGCCTTGATTGCCTATTTGGGTGCTGGAGAGAGGTAGACTGTGATTAGTCTGATTTATTTTAGATGCCTGCCCTAAGTCAAGGTCAATCACATCCCTCGATCTTGCAATTTCCTTTAAAGAAATTCCAGATGAAGAGCTCAAGTGCATATCCCAAAAGGCTGGGGGAAAAGTGAATTTTTTATTCATCTGTAGAAAACAATTTTATGTATTTTTCTTTTGCCATAGGCTGTCATTACAATTTGTATTAGTTATAATAGAACATACTGTCACTTGATTTAGATTTCTACCATTCAGAAGACTTCTGCCAGTGTGTAACTGGTCTGGGAGGCTACCATTGATTTTTTAGAAAATGTCAAAGCATCTATCTGAATTGCTATCTGCTATTTCACTTAAAGAGAAAATATACTTTCTCTAGTAGCAGTTCTTATTTTTTTGAAAAGACTTATTTCAATTTGAGGTGCAATGAGAACAGGCCTAAACCTTGGGAACTCAATCTTATTCCAGTACTTTTCTCACTGCATTGATAGACATTTTGATGTTTTTTGCTTATCTTCCTGCCTAATCTCAGTGCACAAGCGAAAATGCACCATTTCTTTAAGTTTAAGGTCAGGGAAGTGTGTCTCCACTGCTCCATGAAATATGGGTAGGATGGATCTACTGATGAATGCCCGACTGTTCACCTACAATGGAAACAACCACCAACAGAAAGGCAGAATTTTCTGAGTCAGAAAAATGGACCTCTCATGAACTATAGGCAGTATAAACAGCAAATATTTTCACAATAACAATTAAACCTATTTTTCCTTTCAAAATGAGAAACACCAATACAGAAGAACAACCCTTATTTTCTAGGAGCATAATTTATAAGCAATTCTTTTGGCAGTCCTGCCCCTACAGCTGTTGTTTAAATTTGTGACATTGATCTAAACAGAGAGTAGATATAATAGTAGTAGTAGGCATTGTGTAAATTTAATAATTCACGCTTCATTGTAGGCATATTTTTGTGATGTCAAGAAATATATGGTGGGCATTTTATCTTGCAAGGGGTTATCACTGTCACAACCAATTATCATCCCTGGTAATGATAAGTAAAGAAAGATCAGGTTTATCATGAAAACGACCTTGAAATTCCCCTAACTCAGCCCAGTAGAGACAAGGAAATGTCACAAACCTCTTAGCAACTGTAATGGTGTCAAGTTTTTGTTACAATGAGTCTCACTATGAGGGAAGAAGTCAGAGAAATGAGAATGAAAAGGACAAGTAGCAAACCAAAGACCTGAACTAAAAGAATTTCTTGGATAAGTTAGTAGAAACTTGCATTCTCACCCTCATTTGAAACAGCAGGGATTTTATCAGGACAGTTCATGCCCTTACACGTGCCTGTGAGTAGGAAAAGGGCAGCTGTGACAGCTATTTGAGACGACCTTATGTTACACCCTTGTTAAAGCTGATGGCAGTGATTTCAGCAGAGCTGGCATTTTGCTCTCCGTCCGGTGTCCCCTGCTGGTGACACATCACAGGCAGGTGGCAGCTGGAAAGGGTCTCAGTCCAAACTTAGAAAAGAAGGTAATTAAAAAACACTTGTAGTAAATGTTCCATGCTAAAGCAACGTGCAAAAACTATTTAGTGATTATTTTTTCAACACTTCTCATGTTAAGTGAGACAGCGTAGCAACCCAAAAAATATCATAAGTTTAAATCTGTATTTTGAAATAGTTGTTCTTTCTGAAAATAGAAATATGAAGTTGGTACCATAGGATTTCTGTTTAGGAAGGAGGAAATGCTACTGTCAGTAATGCCTGCAGTGAATAAAGCATAATCAACCAGTCATGCTTTCCTAAGCTCGCTTAAAATGAAAAAAAAGAAAAGGAAAGGATTGAAGAATATGCCTCCAAAATCATCTACATAAAAATACAAAGTTTACCGTTTAGAAGTCATAGATATTTTTACATTAGTGAAGCATCTTTGAGTTGCTGACTTCTCTTTTTGTTGCAGTGTGTCAAGCTATACTTGATACACCTAAAATGTTTAAGATACTCTGAATTATCCACTGCAAAACACGTCAGACACACACTCTCATGCATTCACTCTTGTCCCACTTATCGTATTGACAAGTAAAGACATTAAATGGAGTATAAATGATACAGAGCCTTGTGAAGCAAGGAAACTTGACTTGATGCTCTGCTTAGTTGATAGAAAACCAAATCCTTGACAGCAGTCACAGCAGCAAGTGTGGCTGTTAAAAGTTTTAAAGGACTGCCTGCTAGGAGCAGAAATACACTTCCAAATCTGCTTTGAGGTACATATACAGCAAATGTGAAATACACACCAAAATCTGAAAAAGACCCTTTAATCTGCCCAAAACTAAATGCTCTGTTTTAGTTCACTTGTTTTCTGATGTATACAGGAGATGTTGCAAGTCTCAGGCTTGTTTGGAAACAATTTTCCTATGACTGTGGGAAACAAATCCTATGTCATAACCTAAAGAGCTGAATGTGCTTCTCAGTGATCATTTTCCCATTTGTGTTATTTTCATGCTTCAAAAAGCATCTTAGAACTCAATAGTGATATATCGAATGAATCAGTGTCTGGGTGATAGGCTATCACTCATCAAGGTATTCTGAAGTGATTATTACAGATCAATTAGGAAGGAAAATTTCAGTAGGGAAGATAAGATGACAAAGTGCAAGGATTTGCTGCATTTCTACAGAAATGTAGAAAGTATTTTAAAAACAATTTAAATTCATAGGTAAATTATGACGTAAAAGCATAGTGCCTCAGAGAATGCTGCATAGGCCTTCTCTGTGTTCTGCCTTTCTGTCTTTTTTTTTTTTTTAATTTTTTTGTTTGCTTCATTTTATAATGCTCTCCGGAGTTGAATTGAGTAATTTTGTGGGTTAACTCTACTCCTGAGATTATTAGTCTTTTCAGAATTTCTCAGGTAATCTACCTTGGTTTATCCTTTCTCCTTTCTTTGAATCTACCACAAGGATGTTTTCAAAATACCTCTGTCTCTTCTCTGATATGGAAGAGGAGTGGATTGGAAAGCTGGTGACTCAGAGAGAATTGGAGAGGCATGAAAGCTGCTCTTTGATCCTCAATTTTGTGGTGCATTCTTGTTAGGGAAAGACCTCCCTACAGAAGGTTGGTGCATGTGTGGTTTAGAAAAGGAGTAAGGTTGGGTCTCTTCCCAGACTATGCATCATCAGTATTGTTTCAAATCTACAATATTGTGATAACAGAGCATATCGTGCTCAGACAGAACTCTGTTGTGTGGTGTTAGTAACATCTGAGATCTTTTATCAAATCTAACAATGCTTTTAGGGGGTTTTTTTGGGTTTCTTGTTTCTTGTTTTTTGGGGTTTTTTTAACCTGATGTTTTAACTCATCAGTTCCAGTGACTGCATGAGGAGCACTCACGACCATTAGAGAAATTGCATCGTTTGAGTTCTAATTGGGTTTTTTTCTGAACCTCTAAAATGATTCAAGGAAGGGTTCTAAAGCCTCAATGTAGAATTCATTCCATCTTTTTATTTTTTCAGTCTAACTGATTGTTGTAGGACAGTGATAGAGAGATGGGGATGGGGAAGTTGATGCTAACCTGTGATATTTTAAAAACATATATGGGGGGAAATTCTTTTCATATTCTGCTTCATATTTATTTATTTAGATAATTCCTGCCACAAGTTTATTGTTTGTGTAGTAAAGAGTGTGCTGCTCTTTACTGTTTCATGTTCATTTCTGTGAAAGATATTGAGTATTGATATGGCAGATCTGGTAGCTTCATACTTCACTGTCCATGAAACGAACTGAGGAATAAAAGAGCCCAAGGTTAGCTACATATATACAACACATAGGAAATGTGTTTAATCTCACTAGATGGGGTATAGGAGATAACACATTCATATATTTAGACCGATGCAGATAATTCTTAGCTAGCTATAAGGAATGTAGCAATTGTCACTCCAGGTTCAAGGGTCATAGTATTGAGGGTTCCTTGGTTTTCATCCAGGGCTTTTGGAAAATCATTTGCAACAGCCAAATATGAGCTTCCTGCTCTTCTGTTCCTTTATTCACACAACAATTACTGGGATTTTAAAACTTGTATAGTACTTTGATATCAAGAGTTTCAAGTGAAATTTGCTGCATCTTTACAAAATACTGATTTGTTTGCATGAGCTTGCCCTGGAGCACCTGAGTAAAACTGAATAGATGTATCACAAGGGGAAGCAGAATCTGGTCTGAGGGCATTGGCTGCTATCTTAATAGCACCAGTGATCCGCAGAGAGCATCAGTCTCATAGTCTACTCAGCTCACAATGATTTGGTGACACAGTGTTATTGAGGTTTTCTGGGATTCAGTTTGTTCTTGTGATTCTAAAAATAAGACAAGAGAGTATTTAGTAGTGGAAGGTGTTAGCCAACTATCATTACTAAGTGTAGCAGAGTTTTTGAAGATAGTGAGTATTTGGACTGTGGGTGAATCACCTATACTGGGCCTCAGATGAAGACCTGTAAGGCCTCAGTGGCACAGCTAGAAATTCAGCTGCCAAATCTGTTGTGTAACAAGAATTACCTCTTAAGGTGTTAACAAAAAACAGAGAGTTTTCTAATGACCAATATGCATAGCAAGTAGTCTAACACCAGTAGCTGCCTTAAGGAGTTTATTCAACAATGTATGTTTGCATTCTTTTCTGTCTGTGTACCAATAAGATTACACCTGTAATATAAACTATATGGAAGTGTATTTAAGCAGCCATCTTAGTCGAAATAAAGCAGAACATCATTGTTGATCACACTGGTTTGACCTGCATTCTCTGACTGATCCAATTCCTTTTATCTCGGGTTAACCCTGGAACCAAACATCTATTATCAACTAAGCTCCATCAGAAACAATTTATGATCTGTTTTATAGATCCTACCATGCCCATGAATCTAAGCTTCATTCCTGGTGCAACTGATCAAACTAAGCCTTGTAAAGGCAGTAACAAGGCAGAGGGAGGAGATGGCTTTCAGAAGATTCTTTAAGCAAGTGAGAAGATGAGAAAGGAACAGGATGACACTAGGCTGGTTAGCAAACCCAGCTGATCGATAACCTTATTATCAGCAAGGGCTAAAATGTCCCACTCTGGGAGCCTTTTGTACAAACACCATTGTAAGTGGGCCAGTATGGACATGGGAGCTTGTGGAGATGCACTGGGGAAACAGACACAGTGTTTGGGATTTCAGGCCATTCGTTATTTACAAGATGGTTGTGGCTGGCAGCGTTAATTACTTCTAAAGAAAGCGCAGGGCTTGTTCTGCTTTTCAGTTGAGAAGAAGCTCTTTACTATGCAGCATTATTTATGTGTTTGCAAGGAAGCAAGCTTGTCTGTTGATCTCCTTATTTTATTTAAAAGCTGAAATCATTGCAAAGTGATGAAGCAATAGTTGAGGTGAATCATGGCTGTTGGGGGGCTGCAGAAAAAACAAACATTCAAAGCCCCTGCCACAGCCACACTTGCCACTGGAAGGAGCTGAGCTCCTGCTGATCCCATGGGAATTCACACCACAGGGCAAGAAGCTGGCTGGGATCAGTGCAATTGCCTCTGCCAGAGCAAGACAAAGAGAGAAGGAGAAAGAACGTGTTGCAGTTGTTTGACAGCCGCTGGTAAATTCTGCCTCTTACCTGTAAAGTCTCTAAATCCCCTTTCAGCATCTCACAAAGAACAATAATTGTTTATTGATCTAAACGTTAACAATGTATCACTTGTTCTTCAATAAGGTCTAGAAATGTAACTCAAGGGCAATAACTGCTTTGGATAAACAACAGGCTTGATGGATGTGTGGCTTTTTTTTTTTCTTTTCTTTTTCTAAACTATGGGCATACTGTTGAAGCATTTTGTTGTTATCTTGATGTAATCCTTGTACACACCTGTACCTGTATGGGCTTCAGTCTGTCTTTCAAAGAGGCATTTATCTTAGCAGTGTTTAATGCTTCCTTATAAATGGCTGTTTTAAAGCACATAAAAATGCAGAATTCTGTTTCAAATAGTTCCTTTTACTTTCCTGCAGCATCTGTGCTTTGTCAGCTGCTCAGATGTTATATAGAAAAATAAAAAGCAATGTGATACAAGATAAAACACTTGGCAGCATAAACATCAGTGGAGGAATTTTCCATGCAGTACCACCATTTGTGTGTGAATTAGGTGGGTGCACAGGAACAAAATGTGTTTCTCAGATGACAACCAGTCAAACTTCTAGAGGAATGTAATAATATGGAACTTCCTACTTGTGTGTATTTAGGGTTTTGGGTTTTGAAATGAGTCTATTCTGCTTCATGTCAAGATAGAGTGATAAGTTTAGAATGACAGTGATTTGATGGCTGCCTAGCAGAGCACCAGGCAGGGGCTCATCCTGGCCTTTGATAACAACAGCAGCCGCAGGAGGCTCTAACCAAGTTATCATATAAAACTCTGTCTCATGCAGAATGAGTACAACAGAATTTCCAGACATAAGACTTTCTGCAGCCTGGTAGATCTGGACAGCTGATAAACTCTAGCGTATCTCAGCAACAATTAGTTACTTATCTTGGAAATGGAGGTTGAAAGTTAAGTAGCCACAAAAAGCTGAACACCTCTGGGACAGGTCTTGGGTCCAAGCGAGGCAGAAATGACAGAAAATCATTAACAACTGAAGACATTAAAAGGTCAGAAATAAATTGTGATCTAGCCCTGTTTGACCAGTTTATCAGCTGGTATTTTGGTGTGCTTTTAAGAATAAAAAGACATTTTCTCTTCTCTGAAGCTGTTGCTGTAGGCATTAAGGATTTACCTACCATCTAAATATGTCATTTTATTTAGATGCGTTTCATACTCAAGACGGGTCATGTTGTTGGAGGAAACTTTGATTCAGGAAAACTTTTAGTGGAAATATCAGTGATAATGTGAGAAACAAGTGGCAGAGGACTGGGAAGATGTGGCTGCCTGACTCAGTTACAATACAGTGCATTCTGGAAATTCCTTCTTGCCACCCAGTGAGTGAAATTCTGACCACAGATAAGCCAAAAGTGAAGCTCTTCTTGATTTCTTTGGAATCTCAGATTTTTAGCCTATATAAGTTCTTTGCAACTCAGCAGATAATGTAGATTTATTGTGGCAAGGACTGTAAATTTAAATATATCTATTTTTTTATGGTTGTACCTTTTAAATCATTCACAAGTACACGTTTTAGATTTTGATCTCTCCGGGGAATTTCAATCACTAAAATATTTCTTCTGCCTTTATTGCCATATTTTAAATTTCTTAGAGGCCAATTCTGGAAATGTGGGATTTTCCTAGAAATTTTAGACCATTCCTATAAGTTAGAAATATTAATTCCCTTTGCTGCTATAGTCCATGAGGTTCTTGGAGCTGCAGTAGTTTTTGCTAAGTCATTGGGACCTCGAATGAGTGCTAAATATAACAATATTTGTTTTGATATCCACATCATGGTCTGTGATCTGTGGTTCCCCCTAGGTCCCATTCCCAGATCCCAACAAGGAATTAGTCCCTAGGCTTGTGCTGCTTGCTCAGTCATGCTGGGAGCTCAGCATGATGCCCTTCAAGGGCCTCAACAGTCTCTTACAAGAAAAGGTCCTTGTCTTTGCTTGTGCCAACATATCACAATAGTGAAGCCAAAACTCAGACTTTAGCAGAGATCAAAGCTTTCTCTGCTGCTTGAACTGAAGATTAGTTGTTGCTTATCTTGCTTGTCCATTATTTGAGAGGTTCCTACGAGAAAAGCTCAGTCTCCCTTCTCAGGCAGAACTTTTTTTCCAGATGCTTTAGTTGCATTAAGTATCTAAGTGAATTTATATGGGGACAGCTGCTGGATATAAACTAAAGTTAAGATGGATTTTTTCATCATTATTTCTTCTATTCTATCTATTTGCTACATTTCACTGTTTATTGTACTTTTTTTTTCTTTTTCCCAAGGCCGAAGTCTGCTTTTGGCTTCATATCTTGACTCAATTGAGACAGTGTTTTGTTCTTCACAAATGTAGTGCTTTGAAAAAAGCTCTGACAAGAATCTTCTTTCTAAGTGATTTCATGAAATTTCAAGATTATGTTGCCCTGGAAATTCTTGGACTGAAAATTAGTTAAAACAAAATAAGGAAAAGAAAACACAAGGAATGGCTTCACTGAATGTAGTGGAAGTGTTACTGGAAATCCTCTGAGTGTGTTTCACAGGATTCCACCCTTTCTTCTAGGTGAACAATTTCCTAATCTGTGCCAGCCAGAATGAATCCTTGTGTTTTACTGGCAAAACAATTATTAGCAAAACTAAGCTGAAGATGCAAAAAACAACAAAATGGAGAAAAAAAATCAATTGTCTAATTCTTTTGTTGTGATTGATTTTAGTTACCCTGTTCCTGTTCCTTTAGAAAACTTACACTGCTTTTTGAATATTTGGCTCCTTCCCTAATGAATTAAATTTTATACCTGATGAATTTGGGGGTTGCTTTTGTTGATAGGTAATGATTCACATTAAGACATATTTCTCCAGAAGCTCTGAGACACCAACAGCCTAATATTTAATGCAGAGCATTACAGACTTTTGAGGGGAATGCAGGGAGGGAGTACAGAAAGAAATACTATTTGCAGCACTCTAAATCTATTCTTTTTGGTTTTGTGACTCCTGAAATACATGCTGCAGTCTCTTTTAAATCATCTCCAGGAAACATATTGAGACATATGTGCCATGTCACTGTGTGTTGGGTAGAACTGGGAGTGATTTAGAGGGCCAGTTCTACTTTTTAGGTAGAAATTTGTAATATAAACTCCCTTACAAATAGTTGTGGTAATGGGCACTTTTTAACTAATCAAAGTTGCTACCTGCTCTTCCTTCAGTCACGTGCATTAGAACTTCAGCATGATTCCTGTGGAATATTTGTAATCAATACTTTTATTTTTAAGTCATCTGACATTGAAAGTGCAAACTCTTAAACTAACGTAAGCTATATCCAGCTATAATTCTATCTCATCTCTTTTATTGCCTTCTAATCATGAAGGAAATTGGTGAACTTGTCTTCAAGGCCACAAATACTGCATTTACTGTGGTTCTTTGTCTCCTTGCAGCTTGTCAAAGGGATTGGCTGCCATAATGGAATTCTTTGCTAGCTTTGATCCATTAAGAAATTCAGTGTACGCTGGAACCCAGTGTGGGCCAAGATCTTTGAGTATTTAGGATCGAAATTTTCCAAAGGGTAAATGTTTTGTAGACATTCAGAAGAGAATCTGCAAATGCTTTGTTGATATTGTTTTTAAGTTTGGTTTGAGCTTTTTTTTTTTTTTTTTTCCTACTCTTGCTTTTAAATCCCTGTATGTTCCTGTGTAGGTAAGATTCCTGTTGACCTGGCAATGCTTGGCATTTCTATATTTATGTCTGGATAACTGTCTTATAAGTCAGTTGTTGATGATTCTGCTGTTGTACCTGAAGTCAATATGGGATTCTTTATTTCCTCTAATGGACCTTACTCTGTAGAGCTTGATGTCGACTGACATTCATTCTGATTTATCCCAGAATGCACTTAAATGCCCAAAGGTGTGGAGTGACTACAGAAAATGGGCAAAAATACTTCTTTAATGACTGCAGATATCTTTTGTGTGCTTACTTCTCATATAAAGACAGGAAGGAGGACTCTTTTTAAGTTTACATGATTATTTTAAGGGATGATGTCTGGGATAAAATGTTTTTCTTTGTTATACTCCAGAAAATGGTTTCATTCTCTCTTGTGTTACCATGGTCCCTGTTCTCACTTCTGAGACTCTGTAGCAAAGGACTCATCATATCTAAGAGGATTAATTTCAGGGAATATCTTGGAGCAGTATCTAATGCTGGAGATTATCCAAATTCTAACACATTGCTACCTGTGAACTGAGATTCTAAGGATAGGAGGATATTCTTTCAGAAAACAATTTGAATACTCTTATATCAAGATGAAACCTTTGTCAAAATTAGTTTATTTCTTGGAAGAAGCAGAAATATGTTAAGCCACGTAGGAAAGAGAAATAAAAAAATTAAAGAAAAAAGTTGAGCCTTGGGGCTAAAAGTCTTAAAACTAGAATCAGCTGAAGAGAGAGTCCTGTCACAGAAAGTGACTCATAGATTCTACTTCTAGCTGCTGTTGTCAGCTCTGCTTACAATGCATGTGATATATGAATGAACACTTTGTTGGTGAAAGTGAATGTTTTATAAATACCCATTTTTTTTTTAAATCCAAGCATACTTCAAGGATGAAATTTGCAAAGTAAAAGGAATATTGCAGGCCTGTGTCCTGCAATTCCTTTGGCACATGCATTGTTTTGTGATAGAAGGTTACAAGCTGAATGACGAATGTTTTGTCACTAGTTTTGAGTAACATTACAGGTTCTTTGCTGTCATTTTGCAAAGCTATTCCAAAATTTCTTTCTTTTTCCTCCTGCATTGCTGTGATACTGTTTCTTATGTTCAGCTCATCATTTCTGCACAGGTCTTTGTTGTAAAAATTAATTTAACAGTTTACTGCATTACTGTGATGGAAGTGGGAGGAAAATTTCAAGCAAAAGGAAATTCGTAGTGCCACACCTGGACAAGAATAAACTGAAAGACAAATAAAGGCAGAGAGCTGGCTGGATGAAGATCACATGGTCAGAAGACAATCTGGGGTCACTGGTGAACACCAAGGTGACCATGTCCTGTCAGTGCTATCTTGCAACAAAGGCCAGCAGCTTCCTGGGCTTTGTGTGGCAGAGCATTGCCAGCAGGTCAAGAGAGGTGATGCTTTCCCTGTGGGGAGCAAAAATCACAAGCCATGGGGTAGATGAAGACAATCCAGGTCTTTAGAAAACACCAACAGATGGCTTTGCAGCACTGCTCACTGTAGCTGGACGGATCAAGTTGCTCATATTCTTCACCTGCATAGGTCTGTGCTTGGCTGGAGTCAAGCACATCAAGCTGGCAAACACACCAAGCAGATGGTATGACCAAGTTCTCATCATCAAGCACAGCAAACTCACTCCAGGATACTTTTGCCAAAGACAGAAGAGTGGAGTCCCACAATCATTTATGAACAGAAGGCTTTTATTTCTTCTTTTTCCACCTTATTGATGTGGCAACCTGCTAGTCCCTACCCCAGAGAGTAGAGAGATTTTGTTTTGTGTCTCAATTATGACACCTAACAGCCCTTCTTACAGCAGAAGGGTTTTTCACCTGAACTTTTTCTTAGCTGGGAGTGATAAAAAGCATCAGCACTAAATGCATTGATCTTAAGGTATTCAAATACTAAGCTGAGATTCCAGAAATAAGAAAGGTGGTTCTCACTCATCTGAGATTCAAGAAGCTGAAATGCAATCCATCAAACTGTGATGGTCAAATAATATAAACCTGTGAGAAGCAGAAAAGCCAAAAGATGTGGGACTGGGGCTGTCTGCATACATTTGGACATGCACCCTAGGGCTGTGAAGCCACAGAGTTTAAATACATTCTCCCTTTATAAGTCACTTTGTGCCTGTGATCAGACAGCAAGGGGTGCATGGAATGTGTGACTGTGTCCAAAGGCAGAAATAGAAAATATTTTTTTAACCATATCCATATACAGATATACAGAGAGACAGTTTGTGTTTTTTGTTGTTTGTTTTGCGGTTATTTTGGGGGTTTTGTTTGTTTGTTTGTTTGTTTGTTTGTTTGTTTGTTTTTAAAATTTGTATCTTATTCCAATGAATTACGTAAGGTTGGAGGATTTCTTTTTCTCAATTTTCATAAAACTCCTTTTAATATCCTTGCTGATTGTTCTGTTGATGAAAGCATAAGGAAAGAGGAAAGGTGAAACTGTGGTGCCAGTTCTACAGCATTGCTACTGTTTAATTCTACAGCTCTGCTGTGAGGTAGCTGTAGAGGATCTGGCTCATAGATTAAAGAATGTTTTTTCTTGTTGTGTTATCTTTTCATAAGAATTCACTCCCCAAATGCTTTAGTTGCACATATAATGTACTTAGAGAGATAATAGTAATGGCAGAAAATGGGTTAGGAGCATGAAGAATAAATAGAGATTTCACCTGAAATATAATGTTAAAATGGACAAGAAAGGAATGGATTATTGAAGAACAGAGGAAGTAAAAGAGCTGGCCTTATTCCTACTCTTATTCAAGAAGTAGAAGAAACTTGCCTATTTTTGTATAAGGGCTGTTAAATATTATACAGATTTGCTGTAGTAAAAGTGGCAAAAGATTTTACATACCTTTTTTCCCTCCATCTCTGATATATCTTTGCCTAAATAATGAAGAAAAAATTGTTTTAAATGATAGAGATGGAGATACAGAAACCCAGAGCCAAATTAAAGCAAATATTATTCCCCATTTGGCATAATTTATTCCATAATTTTCACTACATTTGAAATTGTGATCAACTAGATATCTGGTCACCTGTGTCTAAAGGTTTGTTAGCTTGCAATTTATGGTTCTTCCTCTGTCTATCTCTGTAACTTTTCATGTGATGGTTCATATTAAACAAAGGAGACTAAGTTGGACTGCATAGAGTGGAATCTTTATTCTTGGTGTTTTTTGTAGCAAGTTTCTTCTGCCTAAAATATGCTGTATTCAAAGCACTATAAGTCTGTGCTTCCTCCTAACATTTGATTTTTTTCAATATTTAACCAAGGGTAACCACTGCAAATGACCAGCCTTTATCTTTGTGGCTGTGTATGCACCTGTATGCAGAGATAGAGATAAGTAAAAAAAAATTGTAAATAAATATATAATTTATAAATATATTTATTTATAAATTTATAAATGAACAGCATTATTTATAAAGCTATTCAGAATATAAACAAAACTTAACTAAGTTGTCATGTAACTTTCTTCTTGTTAAACCTCTATGGAATCCCATGGGTTTGCTTAGAGGTCTCTGGATATACATGTTCATCTGTGCAGGTGAAATTTCTTGGCTGGAGTTATCTATTGAGATGACACAGTTCCTCACATAAAGTCATCTTTAGGTGACTTTAGATTGAAAAAGAGAAATAAAAAAGCCCCAAATCCATAGTTTTGCTTAAAGTATATGATAACTTTTCCCTTTGAAATCTCATTAATATCTTTTAACTTTTTTTCTCATATCTGCTTCTTCTTTCTTTCCCTTTCTGGCAGTGACCACATCTATGAGCTAACTGCACAAGCAGCAATCATTATTCGTTTATTCAAGTATTGCAGGATATTCAATTTCAGATTTGTGAATTAAGGAGAGACAAGATGCCTCCCAGTTCTCCAGGTGATGCTTAAAAAGCTCAGAATTTCATAGTTCACTAGTTAAGATATCCTTCTGATGTTAAGCTAATGACATTTTTTATACCTTATTAGCTATCTGATGGTCCACTAACAAAAATATATAAAACTTTATTAAAAAAAAAGATAACTAATGCAATCACATGAAACATCAGTTAATACTGAAAGCCCCAAGCAGTATTGTAGAGCTGCATTTTAAATTTGAATGTAACATATTATGAAAAAACAGAATGTTTATGATCCAGTGTTCCTGTAAATTTTCTTTATCTCTAAGTGAATTTTTTAATTTTCTTTTTTTCAACTGTTGTATAATGAATGAGTTAAAAAGCAGAGTATGTATTCCCAGACATGATTCCTTATCCTCAGTAAGGAAATCAAATATATAGAGGAGAAAAAAACCCCCACAAAAACCACTGAAACTCAAAGAATTACATCAGTTAAAAACCAACAGCTATTCTGGGGTTTCTGGAACACCAGGGAGCAACAGGATAAATGATCCAAAATTTTATCTTGTGGAATCCATCTCTGTTATCTGCTTTACTCCAACTGCATCATTTCCCTAGCACAAGTCCTAAGTGATGCAAATGTACTTTTTCGCTTGGTTAGGGATGTCTGTTTATCTTGTATCAATACCTAAAGGTTCAAAATTTATTGCTACATCTTGTTCTGTACAATTATCCTACAAAAACATAGAAAAACATTTCTGTTCTGCAATTTAGGTACTGTGAGAGGTAATTGATATATCAAAGTAAGGAAGGAAGAGTAAACTGGGATTTTATTCTGAAAAAGAAAAGGAATTTTAATCTGGGGCAATGGCATGTAATCTCCTTTATACCTTTGAAGTGTTCACAGGTCTAAAAAGGGAAAAGGGTGAAAAGCAACACCTGCAGCTCTAGGTTTTGTTCTTGATTCTGAACAAAACAGGAGTAGGAATAGTGAATATGACTGTATGCATTAAAAAATGGTGCTGTTGTTCTCCTTCATATTGTTCAGATAGTCATTTTTACCATCCAGCCTTCAGCCCTGATACTGCTGACTATAGTAGCTATAAAATGGCAAACCTATAAAATATTTTATGCTCAGTGAGGAGCTTGCTGAGATAAATGAGGGAGTTGATGCCAGGAATCTATGAGCCAAAACAGTTATTTTGGCAGAAAAATTTGAACAGATAGAAGTGAAGACGTATGGCATTTAGGCCACAGGGGTGGAAACTGCAGCAGCTGAGACACACAAGGATGAAGACCTGGATGAAAACTCATTTCTCCTCTCATTCTGGAGAGCTCAAGTACCTGAAGAACCTTCAAGATCTACATTTATATTGAGATTATATTGATTGTATTGCATAGGATTATATGGATGGACAGCTGCAAAAAGATACAAATTGTGTAACTCAGGTGGAGAAAACTTAAGGTTTTCCTGAATCTGAGACTAGACTAACAGAAACATATCTAGGGAAGGAAAAGTGAGAGGGCTCTGTTTGAATTGTGCCGAGATTGGAGGAGAGCTGGAAAATAACAAGAAAACATTAGAAAATGAGGCCAAGTTAGGTAGAAAGAAAAGAAGGAATTCAGTCACCTGGACTTCCCTTTAGGAAATATTGCATTAATAAAATATAAAGTGTGTGTCTACTCCATAGTTTCAAGATTTTCCCAAATGTCCCTGGTTGCCATGGAGATGAGAGCCTAAAGACTGAAAAATAGTTTGTTGAAATTTAAAATTCTACCCTGTACTACTAAACGTGGGTTTTGCCTAAAGTGTGGAGCCTCTTTGGGTCAGAAGAATAGCAGCTTTTGCTTTCAGAAAGAGTTTGACAGTGTCAGGAAAAGTATTTTTTCACTGGTAGTTACAAACAGCTAAATTCAGTGAATATCTTCTTTCTTCCTGAGAGGAGAAATTGTGAGAGACAGGAATGGAGTTGGTGAGGTTCACCTCGCTTTCCCAAACTGAAATGCTGTGGCACAGGGAGCAGTGGCAACTAGGCAGGACAAAACACACTTCAAGCCAATAACTGCAGCAAAATGCTCCCTCATCCGTTCTTGGCAGGGCCATAGGGATCTGCCCCCCCGGGTGCAAATTACATAATCCCGCACCGCTCATCCCGGGGCTGCGGGCGGCGGGGGAAAGGGGATTGCTGAGGCAGGATAAAACCCAGCCCTCACGTTTGTTAATGGCCAGCACAAAGCCAGGAAAACCTGCTTCTGAAGCCAGGAGTATAGATCTTCTGGCATTTTCTAAAAATATGCCCAGAAAGCTTGAGGCTTCCAAAGAAAAGTGCAGTTCAGGAAATTTCAAAAGGGGAAAAATAGTACTGTTGCATTTGCTATTACTCCTCTGTTTCCTTCAATTCCTCAATATATTACTGAGAATTGAAGACTAGCTGATGATATGCACATCAAAAGAAAACTTTCCCTGTGATGGATGATAGCAGGACAAGGTCAATAGCAGAAGTGACTTGAGCATTTGCTAAGATCTGCTGCATTATCCCACTGCAAAGGCAGACCCAAGTCTACAAGGCAAAAGCACACTTATAAATACTGAGATACATTATGCTGCCTATGTCACTCTGCTCATAAGAAAAAGTCTTTCTGGAAATTCCACATTTGACATTCTTTCTACCACTTAAGTTGGCTACGATTTAATGTTTGCTTGAAAGATGCTTAAGAAGTGCTTACAGGTATTTAGGAATAACCAAACCACTCTATGAGCTTTGAAACAGAATAAAATGTTGATTATTAAAACTCAGAAAAAATTAAAATAATTTACATCATACTTGTATAAGAAAAATGCTATGCATTCTTTCATTATTTAAAAAAAAATACTCCTGAGTTGAAGAATAAAATGATTGGCTAAATATATTGGTAGTAACAATAACAAACACTAGCAAAACATGCTCCCTTTGGGACGGTATCACTGTCATGAAGAAATATAAAGACATGTTAGGAAGGAAGGAGAAGTGGAAGGAACAAAAAGAAAGATGTAAAATAAAAGTACCTCTACACATTGCATAAGTATAGATACCTCCTCAAGTGAAGCAAAGAGGGAGAGGTGGTACAAACAATATTTTCCTGATGAAATATTATTGCCCAGGAAGAGAGTCTTGATGTAGCACAAGCTCCCTATAGTGTACATTTTTTATTCTACAGCCTGTTTACTATACCACAGTGCTCATCATAATTGCACTAATAGATTTTGGTTTCCTGGAGTGACCAAACGTGTCTTGGCAGGAATCACACAGGCCAGCAGGTCTAGGCAGCATCATCTGTGACCCTTTCCATGTCCCCATAGTACAGCCCTCCCCTGGTCAGGAGTGACCAGGCCATGGGGCAGAAATTGTTTGGGTCCATTGGTCTGGGAGGAGCCCCCTATGAACTGTTAATTCCCTAGAAATCAAATCTGCCAACTTAGGACTTCTTTGCCCTTTCATTTCAGCAATTCAAAAGTTATTGCACCACTGTGAAATCCCTTTAATAAAGATTTCATAAATATTTAATGCTTATTAGGCCTTAAATAGAAAATATTTATAAGGAATAAATGGTGTTCAATTAAGACGCATAATTTCCAGTAACTTCTCTTTTTTATTAACATTTAGAGAATTTCTTGTCTCACCCTTTTTAGCAGACCATTCTGCTTGGGGCTGCTGTTTCAGTGGTGCTTCATTCTTGGCTTTGTCGTTTAAGTTCCTCATTTAATTTAAATATAAAAAATTCTATCAGTTTAATGTTCTAGTTTCTCACTTCTTTAAATTAAAGTGGAAAAATATATCCCTTTGTATACCACTGAATATCTGAGCCATTTAAGCAGCTTTAAAGAAATCTTTTTATAAAATGTTCTTTTTCTGTGTTTTTTCATCAGATAAAGGAGAAAACACAAGATGATAAACTTTCTTGAGCTGAATCTTGAATCTGTAAGAAATACGATGATCAATAATAAAATTTTGCTTGGCCAAGACATTTCTAGGTTTTACTTTTCTCTAAATCAACCCAGCCCACCAGCTTCAGTGTTTTTTTATTTTTTTTAATCAGATCTCTTCTTTCATGGTTTATGGCACAGATTGCTCTTGTGATAAGTTACAGGGTTTAAAAGACCTTTGCTTTTTCACAGTTGTGGCTACTGCTGTTGGGTTGTATGAAACCCTCTATTTCTGGCAGTAGGAGCACTGTATCTCAGCAGTGCCTGCTGCCTCCAAGTGGGAAGCCTTGGTTTAAGTCCAGTAAAATCAAAAAAAGAGTGGGGTTATCTTCCTGGAGACTAAGGTCGGAACCTGTGAGAATACCAAATCTGTTTGCCCACAGAGTGCTCAGAAAGCCCTGTCATAGGGGCTGGTTGTAGTTTTTAATCTATTTCCATTCAGAGCTTTAACAAATCAAGTCTGAAAGGCAGAAACTACCTCCTGTTCAAAGAAGTACTAAAATGATCAACTTCAGTCAGGTAATCTTGCACTAGATCAGAATTCCTCAGGGAAATATTTACATTTTGCCAGTTTACTCAGAGGAACAGCTCTGGGGACCTGGAGATATCTTCTGCATATATATTTTAATTATTTCTTTTTTTTTAACTGCAGGAAACAGTGCTGCCAGAGCTGAAGCTAGTGATTTAATCATAGGATTGCTAGAGGCTGCAGTACCCTATCTGCTCAGAAATCAATATCTGTACTCTGAGTTATATTAGAGAAATGTTTACTTCTTTACCTGACCAAGATATTAATTTCTATATCCCGTGTTTCTAATTTTTTTTTTGTTTTGTTTTGGTTTGGTTTTTTTTTTTTTGTTTGTTTTTTTGTTTTTTTGTTTTTTGTTTTTTGAGCTAATGATTTGTGGGGAAAGTAGCCTAATTTCTTTTGAGACCCTTTAATCCTGCATAATTTTTACTGTTACTGGCTGGTTATTTTGTGTGTATGTACAGCACCATCCACATGCATCAAGATGCTCTGCAAAGGATTTGGAATGCTCTGTGTGTAGGGAGCGATGCTCCTTGCTAAAACACAGCCATCAGCACGGCAGGGTGTAGCAGCAACCTTTGTGTTGCTGGTGCTACTGATTTCAGCTCAGGAGGTGAACAGGAGAACTCAGCTGGTGCATCAGGAGAATTTAAGCAGGTGGAATGCAATTACCTGTGCTGGAATATGGTCAGGGTACCAGTGCTGAACCCCAGCCCAGTGAAAAGCGCTGTGGGATTTTTAACGGCCTCAAGTCAGGGAACATTTTATTTCTCATTTCCAGGAACAAAACCTCTATTAGCAAAGTGCCTCCTGCCACTCACTGCAATGTTGGTTTAATATGGACCCACAGGGAGCAGAGTCACCTCCTGGGGCAAGTCACCATGGCCACATCTGCTCCCTGAGCAGGGGAGTGGACATGGAGGCGAGAGGAAAGTGCAGAGATGTGCTGGCTGTCACAGGCAGCCCGTGGCTGAGTGGGATGGCAGGGGCTGCTCCATTGTGATTTTGGTAATGGCTGAACACATTTCCTGGTGGGAGCTGCCCCCAGAGGATTCCCATCCACAGACTGACCTCCCTCCACTTTGTTTCCTTAATGAGAACAGATGAGATCTCGGCTCAAGGTGCTTGGTTACAAAAAGCACATTAAACATGTCAGGGCAGGTGATTCTCCCACTATAAAAATTGACAGTGTGGGATTAGCTGGTGCTGCGTTGGAAATCTATTAACATTTGCAGCAGTTTGAATTAGAAGCCTTGATAGAATTACAATTACTTCCCTTCTCCTCTGTGAATTTTGTTGCTGTCTTTGTGTACCTCGTAATGAGAAGACTTATAAACCAAGGAAGATGTTTTCCAAAATCTTACGTGGAGCCATATTTCTCTGTCAGATTTACAAGCCTGTATGGATAAGGGAGGAGGAGAAAATGGACAGAGGAAAGTAAAGCCAGCGGGTTTCTGCTCATCAAGTCTGACAGCACACACCAAAGCATGGAAGGGTGTAAGTGGGGAGGCATAAAGGTCACGGCCTTGGGAACAGGGAGGCACTGGCGATGTTCAGAATTACCCAGGACATGGGTAAGAGCATCCTGCTTTCTATGCGCTCAGTGCAGGGTGATGCAGGTAGAATAATAAGAGAAGGCATCATCTCAGTCTGGGAGTTGGATTCATGTAACTTTTTCTGACTGGGATTCTGTTTCCTTTTGTGCTCAGGCTGGCAGACAGGAATTAACAATGTGTGCTAGTGCCAGAGCTCGAGGATATGCAATGATTTCCTCGCAACTGCATCTAAAATGTTAGGAATCTACAATCTTCCTCGCTCCTCTGGTGACTCCTAGACAGCCTTATAGCAGCAAAGTAAAAAAATTACTAGTGATGATTTTAACTTGATGTGAGGAGACTGGTGTCGGAATGAGTGCAGTGTGAGAGGAAGTGAAGGCAGAAAAACAGGAGGTGGAGAAGTGAAGCCACCTGGTTGGGAAGCTTAGGATGGAAACTTGGGAGAGGGCTTTGAAATACATATTGGCCTGCTGGTCAGCCACAAAAAGACGAAGAAGAGAGAAAATGATGACTAACGTAACCTGGGGGAAAATTGAGTGGTCTATCCAGAGTGAAACCCCTGGGCCTTTCATCCCAGTGAGAGAAGGGTTGTCTGAGTAGGTCATGTGGTGATCTGCAGATAAATTGTGAGCAGGAGAAAAACCAGTAGGACCTGAGAACTGGTCTCAGGATTTTGATATGGAAACAGTGAAATAAAATGCACATTATGGAAAAATCTTGCCCACTGTATGAACATAGATGTGTTATTCCATATTTTTCCCTGGACCAGAGTTTGCTTTAAATTAATGGGGGCAAAATCGTACATGAGCTGCAAGAGAAGCACTGTTAGATGATACAGCATTATTTATAAAAATAGCATTTGTTTCTTATACTGTGTTTCAGATCTCTTATAGAAACTCAGAGACATATTAGATTTCATTTTCATCATTCCTACTGTTTATTTTTTTTAACTTCAGAATATTTTAGCTATGTAAAACTATTCTTTTTGGAACTCAACCTCTGTTTGTCTCAAATAACTTACCTTTGGGTTTAATTTATATCCTGATCCTTATGCAAGTACAGTACCTATACTCAAGTAAGTCTCTCTCTTGAATAACCTCTGTCTTCTGCTGGTGGAACATTTCAAAATATTCCAAATTATTTTTTGTCATCTATATCTTGATCTTCATCTATGGATGCTAAAATATCACTTCACATTATCTGCTCACCATAATGTATTTCAGCCCTTCACCTGGCACAGTCATCTTTGAGTCATACCAACAAAATAATACTTTTTTAAATCTCAATATACAGACTCATCAGCAGACCCATTTCTCTGGTCAGTTTGTAGACCTTATCTCTGTCAGGCAGCATGACATTTCATGCAATTTTCACCCCTTCTGCAGCCATGTCCCTGTTGCCTGTATTTCCTTTTCCTTTAGATCCTTCAGGTAGACCTTCCTGGAAAAAAAAGTTCCATCAGATGCTGGTTTGAGGGTGCCCACTGTATATATATATATATCTCTATATATCTCTATATATCTCACATCTGAATTCAGTTACTTGGGTTCATATATGCAAAAAAATATATTAATCCCTTTATCTAAGTAACAGTTCATCTGCTGATAATATCTGCAGTTTTAAAGCTCTTGAAGTTCATTGCTTAAGGGTTATATTTCCTCTAGTTGATTAAGAAGAAAATCATCTATGAGATGAAAATATAGGATTAACATTTCCTGAATATAGCACAGGTATGACAAAGGAGAACTTTTAAAATTTGGAAGCTCAGATTTATCCTAATTATGAGGGGAAGGAATCTAATACCATTGTTGATAGTCCATCCAAAGTGCTTAGGGAACTAATATTTACTAATCACTAACAATCTGGGTTTCCAAATATCATAGGTTTTGATTTTTTTCATCCATCAATAACCTGAGTTTTATATTAGTAAAAATACAGATGATAATCCAGTTCTGAAAATGCTTTGTTTCATTAAAAACAATAATTGCATTAAATCACATGAAATTATTAAATCTGTGTTGATCTTTTAATATAGTTCTTAATTTCTACAAGGAATAAAAAAGGTTTTATATTAATTTAGACAACGTGCCATTAGAAATTTAAAAAAATACTGCAGTCCACAAAGGTCATATTGTCAAATATCCTGTAATATATTTTATAGTGACTTCTAAGAAAAGTAATTAAAAGTGTTCATGAAACAAGAACAAATCAGATAGAGACACTTCCTAAAACCTGCAATGGTAAGATTGTTAACTCCACACTGTTAACTCCAACACAGAACATTTGAGGAAAAATGGAAAATAATTACGTTTTACTTTATAATAAAATCCAGAGCAGAAAGGAAATGTCAGACAAGTATCACATTTAAGTAACAAGTGAACAAGTCAATATTTGCACTACATAGTCAAAATAGACTTAACCACCTTCTATGTACAGGTCTGGGGAAAGAAATATCTCAAAATTTGGATCAAGGAAAATATTCTTCTTTCATTTTAAACATGAATGAGCTTGGAAACTAGCTTACTTTAAAAGATGGTCCTTTCAATGTATATTTTTTGGTATTAAATGATTTCTTTTTTTTTTTTAATAACTCCTTTAATATCATCAGTAAAATACCTTAATTTTATTGGGGAAACTAAAATAAGTAGAATTTTGAGACACCTGTGTCTCCACTAAAAGATTATAAATAGATTGAATGTTTCCAAGCATGGATGAATGGAACAAATGATTTATCAACTAGATCAATATCACTTGCTGTATCTAAAACCAGCAACATGTGAAAGGAGAACAATATTCCCAGGCAATGCATCTGTTGTTTTCCCTAAGCTAACCTACAGTGCTCCCTGCAGTCCCATAATACTGCTGTATACAAAAAAGATCCTCTAGTTATTTACCTGAACTTTTGTCAGGCAATGTGCAAGCCTTTTCTATCCCTGGATTATTTTCATGCCTGAAAAAGAGGGATCCCCCAGAAGATGATGTGGCCCATAGACTCTGCCTTGTGCAGCTCTATGCATACAGACTGGAAGATACACCTGGTGAACTCACTTGTAATAACTGGATAACTCTGGTAAAAATAGAAGAACCAGGGTGCTGAATGTGAATGCACAGGTTGTGCTTTGGAGGGTATGTGCTCACTGCTCTATTACCTTTTTTCTCTCTTTTGAACTCTTTTATAATGGAATGACTGAGTTAGTCCAAAGCATCTTACAACTCTCTCTCCTCCAATTTCACAGCTCTCTCCAATGGCTAAAGTCATCTTCTCATCTTTTGGTACCTCTCTGACCTTTGTGTTCCTTGATCAGTGAAAAAAACATTCTCCTGGCTAGTCTTCATGTGTGATGGATTTTCAGGAGGCAAAAGGCCCCTATTTGCATTAATGAGCCTGACAAAGACCAAGTAACGCAGGTAACAGAAAAGGAATTTATTTACTTCCACACATTGCACTCAAAGCATTTCAGCAGGTGTCTGCTGGTTTAGACCTTCTTGAGGTTTATTGAGACCTTCTCAGTGCAGCTTTTTGGTCAAATGTCAGGTGGTACTTAAGGACTGTGTGGCTCAAATTTTAACTTCTGTTGCAATCTGATTCTGGCCACAGGGAAATTTCATTTGCTAGTTCCTTCCCCAACAACATCAAGAGGACATCTTGACTTGCTTGCCCTGGGAATGCAATAATTTTCACTACATATCACAGTGAGTGAGTCCATGTCCCCCAACAATAAGATGGGATGAGGACACCTTGTGTTATAAAGACTTATACCAGCTTCTTCCCATAAGAGGTTTGAGCTGAAGGAACAAAAACTATTTCCCCCTCCCTCCAAAATCTTGAAGAAGGAGACAGAATTCCACATTGCTGAGGACCTACCTTATATATAGAGTTCAGGAAAGAGTGGGAAAATAATGACCAGAACTGACAGAAACTTAATATATAAGAAATGCTTTCTTATTCTTGTAGACTGCAACTGCATACATGGAGTATGTATAACCTAAATACATGATACATATAAATAAATACATGATGCATATAAAGTAATATACATCTATGTAGATAAGCTGTGTATTATAAGTTTTATATATATATATATATAGTTAGAATTACATTAAGAATTAAAGGATAGATGTTTTACAATTAATAATTTATTACTTGTGGTGCTTACCACTTTTCCTGCCAAAATGTGTTACACAGTATCCAAACACAGACAAAGGATCAAATTCCTTTCCTGGCAATTACATATTCTAAACCAATCCATATCTTCCAATTTTGGCCTAGAGGTAGGGAAATTCTCTTCTTTGTTTCTGTCAATGGCAAAACTCCCTGTTGAGTGGGATCAGAGCTTACACCAAGATGTTATGTGGTACATGTCACCTGCCTGGTGAGACTAAGGCAGGAGCTGTAGCACTTCATTCCCTCCTCTTTTTTCATGAAATATAAAAATAACCTTATAGCATGTCATCTTCGGGCTGAGGGCTTTGCAAGCAAGGAAACATGAAGATTTCAGCCTTTTTGAGCATGAGGTTGGAGAATATGTCACATTCTTTTCCCTCACTTTAAAATCTTGCTAAAGTGAATAACCTCATGCTTCAAGATCTGCCTTTGCTGGCAAGGAGAATGTGATGGCTCATAGCTGATGTGCAGTGTGGAAATGGCACGATGGCATACCTGGATTTAGATGAACAAAATAACTGTGCTCAGGAACCACTTGACATTTTGTTTTGCCTTTTTCTTTATCCTTGTTGAACAAATGGTTGTGTGTTCTTGCTTACCTCCCACCACCCGCCGTCCCTCTTTCAGAGATTAAAATGTGGAAATTTTTGTTCAGGAAATAAACTAGTTTTTGAAAGGCAGGTTATGTGTGGAGGGAATTATGTATTCCAGTATCATTTACGTGGATAATTTGGAACATGTATTGTGAAAAGGTTTGTATTTGCAGAACTTGCATTCTGAAGCTATTGAGAGGTGCCAGGGAGAATGCACTTCTCTTCCTCCCGCTCTCACAGAGTCCTTGTGTGATGCTAATCAGAGCAGATTTATAGAGTGCATGGTAAATAAAGCCTGAACAAAGGGATGTATCCTTAGAAGAAGTAAAGAAAGTATTGACTAGTTGTTACAAAGAGTAAAGTGTCTATTGTGTGCTCTGAATGGCACTAGTATTGTAGGGAAAAGGAAAATCACAGGATTAAAGCCAGCCTGTAAGCGTAGCCACAGTATACCTTAAAGTTTCCATTTAAACTTCTCAAAGCAAATTCAAATGGCATTTTTCTAGGTTGGTTTTGATTTGGTGTTTCTGTTGTTGTTGTTTTGGTTTGGGTTTTTTGGTGGTTTTTTTCTTTTTTTTTTTTTGTGTTTTATTTTTTTGTTGCTTTTTGGTGGTGGTGGTGGTTTTGGTTTTGGTTTTTTGTTTTTTGAAAAAGTTAAATTCTGAAATGTTAATATCCTTTAAAAGGGGAACTCTTGCTTTCAGTCAGTATGATTGGGTCTGTGCTGATTCATAAGTTCCCTTTCTGACAATAACAGCTAGCCTTACAGATCTTTGGAGAAAACTTGGCAAAGAGACCTAAGGTTAATGCCTGCTATGGAGCTGTTATTCCCAGCCTCACAGTACACACAAAATTACTGACCTGCCTGAATAAGAAAATTGCTATTTCATCACGGGTTGATTTGCTGTCTGGATAGATCTCTTTAGCTTAAGAACTTTCTGTTTAAGTAATCCTGGAGCAATTTGTTTTGTTTCTAGCTAAGCCTGAACAGTAAATGTATAGGATAAAATATTTATGCAGAGAAATGAAAGGTTTGAAAGTCATAGTGGATCAAAAAATGGCTACCTTACTAAATTACCAGGGACTAGGGGTTTACCTTGCAATGTTGCAAAGAATAAGTGAGAGATACTAAAAAAATTTAATTATATATGCTGAAATACTATGAAAATTGCACAGTGAAGTTGTTTACTACAGCAATTCAGATTCATTCACAGCTGGTGTGTAAATACAATACAAATGTTTATGCTATTTGTTTAAATATATTAATAAAGAATATAACTAGTTTTCCCTCAATTTATTAGAAGATAAAGAATGAACAATTGATCTGGGATAGGCAATGTAATCACAAGGGATATGGAAAGACTCTCTGCCTTCTTTGGCTCAGTCCTCACCGTGGCAAGGTTGGATTTCATGCCCCTGACATGTCCAGTGTCAGTACCTGGAAATGTAGACTATTAATGGTAGAGAGGACCAGGAACAGGACAGCTTAAGAAAACAGGAGAAGCATAAGCCTATGGGACTGGAAATGTTCAAGGATGATGAGGGAACAATCTGAAGTCATTGCAAGGCTTCTTTCTGCCATCTTGGCTGTGGCCATTTGAGAGTGTCACAAATTATGAGAAAATGGCGAATCAATCTACACTCATTAAAAGACAGGGGTAAATATTCAGATAATTATATCAATCCACCTTTGGCCTTTAATAAGGCTACGGAGCAAATTTTACTGATTTGCTGTTTGCAGAGACACAAAATACCCCCAACATGCTGACTTTTTAACTATTTGCCTTCCCTAAGGGAAAGTTTTTCTTACAAAACTCTGGTTTCCTTTGGAGATTACATGAATGGCTTGGTGGAAGAGGAGAGAGCACAGCATGTTGTTTATTCTGATGGCAGCAGAGCTTTGGGCATGGTCTCTCATAGTAGTATTTCTGCAGCCAAAGTGGTAAAAATAGGCTGGACAGATGGAAAACTTGCTAGGCTGCCAAATATAATCAGTGGTGTGGAGTCCAACTGGCATGTGATTATCAGTGGCACTCCTCAGCAGCTGATACAGGGGCAAATACTGATTAATGTCTCTATTAATGAACAGAGTGGTGGGAATGATGATAAATACTCATCAGGCTTGCAGATGACACCAGTGCTGGGACCAATAAACAAGTTGAAGGGAAGGACTGTCATTCGGAGATAATTCAATAACCCCAAGAAATGGGCTGACAGAAATGTCATGGAGCTCAGGAGTGGCAGACTGAAGAACATAAGGCTAGGGGAAGATCTAAATGTCACTTTCAACTTCTTAAAAAGGATTTATAGAGAAGATGGAGCTAGACTTCTGTCAGAGTTTCACAGCAAAAGGGCAAGAGGCAGTGAACAGAGGCTTCAGGAATGAAAAAATGTAATTAGATCTAAGACAAAAAAGTCTTCATTCTGAGGATGGTTGAACACCAGACCTGGTTGCACAGAGAGTTTTGGATACTCCATTTCCAGAGACAGCAAAATTTAAATTATCCCTGCACGGAGTTGGAAGCTGGATACAGGCAACTCCCAAAATCTTTTTAACTTGAATTATTTGATGACAAAAGGAGAATTGGTGATCACAGAATTCCAGGACTCAAGTTTATCATGCTAGAAAAATCCTGTTAGATGGTCACATCTATTATCTGCCAAGGGGAAAAAAGAGATATTTGTTTGATACAGGTACAAAGCAGGTCTTAGACACACTTTCCTGTCTTTGTGAATGTAGAACAGGAGCCACCACAATTACTGTGCTCCACAAATCCTTGTAGAGAGTATTTTGATCTCTGAAAGACAAACTGTAGCAAAGCAGCACAGCACACATACAGCTGAGCTTTGTTTGCAGTGTAACTGAGAATGGAGCTCACCCTAATTTATGTCCTGATGATAAAATGGAGTCTAGACTTTTGGAAGGACTTGAGTAAAAAGCATTAGCCACTCATTTACTGACTGAAAACTGCACAAGTTTATGTATGACTCCTGTGGTAAAAACATCTCAAATTTTCCATCCTGGAACACTAGCAAGTGTTTCCAAATACTTTCTTTTAAGGGTAGCAGTTATCCCTAGAGATAAAATGGAGCAAGTCTTGTTCTGTGTAGTAATGAACTAATATGCAGTCACACTGAATTAGATCAGATAAAGCCAGTTTCTTACATTTGACTAACTCTATTTTAGTTTTGACCTTTTCATGCACATTAATCTTCTAACTAGCTTAATGCTGATCTCCTATATGCTACTCACATCATTAGTGCAAGTTTTCTTGTCCTAGACTGGTGTAAGAAATTCAGACTTTTAAGACCTGTTTCAGTTGTTAGCGAAACTACAGTCATCCTAAGTAAGAGGGAAAGATTTAATAATTTCAAAGAATTTCAGATGCATTTGTAAGAATTCTGATAATTTTGTTTCTTGCTGTGACTTACTCCCTGAGGATCATTGTGATTTTGGTATTTATGGCCATTTGTCCCTCAGCATCACTCTTTAAGGTGTCTCATGAGACATGAACACCAAGGTGGACTTGCAAAATAGGTTAATTTAAAAGATATTAAATTAATAATTTCTTGTTTAGTCCAATAAACAAGTATTTTATGTCAATCTTGCATAAAATCGTTGGCTGTACATATACTACCTTGCACTATAAAATTAAGTTAGATTTAAATATGTTCTTTTAAATTTATTTCCTTCAAGATGGAAAAAATCTATTCTTTTGAATATTTTTTGAGAAAATTCAGCACAAGATGCAAATGTCTGTGTCCATTTTCTTGTGACAGTGCAGCTTTAAGCCTAAGGAACTCATAAATGGCATTTTTTGACCTTGATTTTGCTCACTTTGCAGAGATGAAAATCATTGGTCTAAACTTTGAGGCTTTTTTTTATTTGAGTTTTGTTCTAAAGGGATCTTTTAGAAGTGATAATCACAAAAATTGCCAAAGAAGGAAGGTTTATATTGAAAAAAGTCAAGTATGACCGCAGGAATCTTAATTGATCCCTCAGTCTGTGCACATTAGATGAACATTGAAAAGAGAATCTTAATTTTCTAACATTTTGTTGGGAACATTGAGATCTATTCTTTCCAAGATGGATGCAGGACACTACATGGCTCAGGAAACTGGTAATGCAACACCAAGTCTATTATTACCCAATTCACAGCCTCAGATTCAGACATGGTGATGACTGAAAGTCATTACCATCTGACAACTGCTCCATAAATTTATGTCAAAGGCAATGATGATTCCAGTCTGGTTTGTTAAGGGCATCTGTCCGCTTAATAAAATCATCTCTGTTATTGGTTTGGATTTCAAAGGCTAAACAGGCATAGAAAACAACCATTCAGATAAAAAAACCCAGGAGTGCAGAGGGGTTGTGCAAATAAATATACACACAGCCCACACTCCCCCCAGGAGCTTTCTGGAATCTTAATTGATTCCTAGACCTCAGCCGCTCTGGAACGATAAGCAAACTACAGGCAGTTTGCCTGGCTGTTTTCCTTGAGAGAGTCCATGATATTTCCTCACAAATATAAAGATGTTGCCTTCAATCACTGAGGTTGGAATGGGGATCTGTCTCTCCCAAAAGCAATAATTTTCTGATATAGAACTTAAACATTTTCTGAAGCTCGTGGAGAAGTTTTTCAGTCCCACGTTCCCACTGCTGCAGTTTAATGTTTATAGGATTGCATCTTCAGTGTGAGGCAGTGATTAGCTCCCTGTTTCAGAGGAAAACAAGACATCTGGCAAGCTGTCAAAGACATATCTTTTAGTACATGTCCTATGTTCTTTTGTTCTCAAAATAAGCAGCATAAATGTGACGAATGTATAGATGTGAGCATATAAATAAGTAGTTCAAGCCTTCTTTCATGCAGCCTTGTTAAAGGTATGAAATTCAAGAATTTAGGCCAGCTTATTTCCATATCTGGAAAATTATCTTATTTTATTTCATTTTCCACTAATAGAAACAAAAAAGAAGCTTTTTTTTTTTCCTATTTCTCATTGTATGTGCAAATTTGTGGGTATTTCATAAAGTAAACTTATTTTTTGCAAAAGACAGGAAGGGTTTTATTGTAAACACAGGACTGATTCTTTTTTTCCATTGCACTGCATTTCCAAGTGAGATTAAACCCCTTATCAACTGATCCTATTCAAAAGTAATTTCATGTAGCAGCCACAGGCCAGTGGCTATTCAGCATTTCTTTGAACAAGCCTGACAGGTGTGCAGGTGGTGCTTGCCCTGTTCAGTTGCATCTTCTTAAGTTAGTTTCCCTGCTGGTGTAGACCAATGCCACTCCATGAAATTCAAAGGATATGTTTGAAATTAGTTACAGGTACATTATATCAGAATAAGCACATTCTGAGTATGTGTTCTGGATGTATTCAGACTGTGTCATCAAAAACTGAGACAAGACCTAAATATGAGAGCTACACTCTAGCCTCTTCTTAAGTGGGGAAGAAAATGGTAAATGTGGAATTCAAAAATACATATTGTGGGTTTGGGATGCCTAAGTATGAGTGTAAAAAACCTGAAATTTTAGATTTCATTCTCCCGTCTCCCATTTTGCCCATTTTCCTGTTGCCATGCAGACACACATCCTCAGTTAAGTTAGGATGCCTTTTTATAGGGCTTTCTTTCAACCCAATCAGGGAATTGATTTGTGCTAATAAAAAAAGCAGTCAGGGAAGGCTTTTTTTTCATTTTTAAGAGAGAATCCTAATCAGAGCTGTAGCAAATGATTGTGCCAGCATAGTAGAAAGCAAAGTGCACCATGAGACAGGGGAAGGAATAGTTTGAGGTGCCATTGCCACAAAACACTTTGCACTTGAAATGATCTTTAGAGGAGTTCCTACGAGTACATAAGTACTGCTGTGTGTTTGTTCAACAAGATGCTGCTAACAGCTGTGCACCAAAGACTCCAACAAATGTAAAAGGGAAAGACAAGTGGGTTTGCTTATCAGAGATTCAAATTAAGCATGGAAAACTTCATTGATAGCAGCTGTACATCTTGGAAACTGGCTAAATGGTGTGTTAGAGATGCTGTTTCTAAGCTTCAGGGTACAAGTCAAGAAATTTGACTCATAACCTGACATGAAATAAAAAGCAAAGCATGTGAGAAAGCAGCAGACCAGAGGGATCAGATTTGCTGGCTGTTACCTTGATACTTTTTTTTGGCAGGTGATAAAGGTTAAAGGATAAAGGATTTTAAGCAGCCAAGAGGGTGCACGAGTGAAGAGAGGTCAATATCACAGGAAGAAATAAAAGATATGCTCTGCCCCAAAGTCTAACATATAAAATTGAATAAGCTGTCAGCTTTATGTAATATTTACTCTAGGGTGGAAATTAGTAGTTACCTTAGCAACACTAGTATCACCAGAGACATAGCCATGCTGATTCTGATTTACAGAGGTGCATTTACTTTGACAATGTATTAAGTAACCTTTTGGAATGTTTTACTGTGGTTTTATGACAAATGAGGCACATTGCAACCAAGAAAAATGATTTCTCCAGATTTCAAAACACTACACGCTGGTCAGACCCTTACCTGAAATAAATCTAAGGCTTCATTTGCCAAGGAAATAATGCTGATTTATTGCAGTGGAAGAACCAGCTCATCATTTTGAGCAGCACCATGGTTTATTGCCATTCGCTCTTTTAACTTGTCAGCTGTGAGGGGGTTTGATTTTGTAATATCATGGTCATGAAAATGAGAATGGTTAACAACCCTCAGTGCTGCCAGATCTACTGGGGTAATTGAAGTGTGCCTTTCCCTCTAAATTCAGGGTTGGCTTAGATTTTCTACTGTCCCAGAATGCTTCAAATATTAAGAGCACAACAAAGAAGTCATTATTGAAAGCACAGCTTTTTTATCAGGAAAGTTCTGAGTTTGGTCCTATGATACTGCATGGTTCATCTTACATGCTAGTTGAATTATTTAATCCAATAAAGTTGTCAGCAGTCTGAGCTTCCTTATACACATACCACACAGCCTTCTTCAAAAGATACATTAAAGTATACTGAATCTTATTTTAAGTACTCCAAGCAAGAGTGAGTCTGCTGTGTTCCAAGCTAAATTATTAGTTCTCAATACATGGAAACTGCTCCTTATTTGTATGCTGAATTTACTAAATTTTTAGCTTCTTCAGCTCATGTATTGTGAATGAATTCTGATACTGCAGATTTTCAGGTTTCTTTAAAGTATAAGTACACGACATACTCTGGAAAGTTTTAACATTGTTTTCTCCATAGTAAACAAAATAGATTGCATTTATGGCATGACTCTGAGTTATTTCAGGGAATCTTCTTTGAATTCTACTAAAATCTCTCCTTGAAGCACAAGCACCAAGTGGTGGTACATGTTATCCTTCTACCACCTGGAGAAACCTTGTCCCCACAGGCAAAAACACATTCCTAATTTTGTTTCACTTTTTATGCCTCCCAGGTCTACAGCTTATTGGGTGCAAGGAAGCTAGGTATTGATTTTCATTTTGTTTTTCCAGTTATATATTCTCTTTCTACCTGGACACCTTGTCCTGTCAATTTTGAGAACTTGTTCTTTTGGCCAGGATTTTCAGGCATGTGTCAGCCAATTCTAAATGGAGGGTTCCAGCCATCATATGGAAGTGGGTCATAAGATGCATGGAGGAAACCACAACAGCTACCACATCTACAGAAATATACTTCCAGGAGAACACACTGTGCATAATAATATAAGATTCAGACTAACCTCACAGCTAAAATGTAAAATCTGTCTATCTATAGACTACAAATGTACAAGCTCCACTTATAAAAAGTGGTTTGTAGGCTCTGAGATTTCCAAACATGCATGCATTAGGCAAATCCCAAACATTACATATGTGCTGCAGTTTTCCAGCAAATTCCAAATGAACAATAACTAATCCCTTCACCTGCATCACTCACACTAGAGCTCATCTCCAAGTTGCTCCCTGCAAAGACTCAATAGCCTTCCTTTGGTTGATGTTTTCTGGAGAAAACTCTGCTGCCTTGCAGGGTAAAATCTTTGTTCCTTATGACCAAGAGAATTTTCTTGTATTTTGCCATAAATGCTGCTGCCACAACATCCCTATCTGTAAATTTATACCTTTGTGTAGCAGATCTTTTATTATTATTATTATTATTATTATTATTATTATTATTATATTATGACCTTCACAACTACCTGCAGACATCACTAGGTGTCAAACAGACTTCTCATAAAATTACCCAATAATTTTGGATGATAGATTTATCCTCACTGGACCTTGCTAATAATGCATTTACACTCTATAATCAATTATGGTTTTTAGAGATCTGGCAGTTATTCAACTCTTATTCCATCTATTGCGCCACGTTAATTTTTTGTTTAAAATCTTGCCAAGATAAACGTAAAACAAGGTAAACACTTTTAAGAAATACTGGTATATTCCATTGCCAATATACAATACAGGCATGTGAAACAGATAACAGTCCTGTCTTCTTTAATAAGACCCACATCTCATGACTACCATTAAATTTCTGCGTTTGATGCCACAGAATCTTGAGTGAACTGTCTTTTATTTGTGTGTAAAGTCTGAATCAAGGCAGTGTTTGCTTAGAACACCCAGCAACCTTCTTATCAGAAATCTTTTCTAATATCAAAATTTGATTTGACTTTTTAAATCTTTTAACACTGTCTCAGACTGATTCAGAGCCTTGATCCAAGCCAAGGTCCTTTGTTTGCAGGGATGAACTAACTCTCCAGCTGTTTTTATAAAAAAATCCATTCCAGCCAGGTTAAAACATAATATTTTTAAAATATTATAGGTTCTGATACTAAATCATATTGTCTCATTATGTTAACAATTTCCTTTTTTTCCCCATCCCTTTATTAAACTTGCTGTTCTTGTCATAACATTTTATTTCACATAGACACATTCTCTTACTTTGTATCAAGTATGATTACAATTGTCAGCTGTATATTTATTTACCACTACTTCTGATTTTTCTGTCTATGGTTGATAATGGCCTATTTCATCATCAAATATTTTTTCTTTTCCTACTATACAACATATATATATATATTTATTTATTTATTGTTGGTTATAAATTCAATTTCTGATTGGTTTTGGTTTTTTTACCTAGGACTCTAAACTTGCTTATTATCTTCTAAAATTAAATGCTTAAAATTAACTTTATGTTACTGTGGGGAAAAAAAAAAGTGAATTAGTAACTTTATGTTATTAGCAAAAAACAAAATGAAATATATCTTCAGACTAATGGATTAATTTGTAGCCAATATTTATCAAATACAAAAGTTGATCAAATATTAAATATCTGTGTTTTCAGTAGGAATTAAAGGTTTTAAATAATTAAAATTTTAATGGCATTAATCTGCCCAGTCTGAGGTGGAGAAATGTGTTATTCATTTTCAGGGTTTGGGTATCTTTTGATTTTTACCTGCATTTGTTCATAATCTCATCAGTTTATTTTGCATATAGCATCATCATTTGAGATGAAAACAGTGTTTTATTTAGTCTTCATGCTTCTAATAATTAAGAATAGCTGAATGAGATCCCTGGTCCGGTATGAAATTTCTGTGATTTGTGGATTTTTATTAGATGCTCAAAAAGATTACTAATGGTGCAGAATAACCCTGGAGAAATTGTGGGAACAGGTGAATATCCATTCCCTTGTTTTGGGAAGGGATGGATGTTATGGAAGACATTTAAATGTGTCTGTGTGCTCCTGGCATTAGAGGTCTGTCTTGTATTCCTTCCACCACGAGCTATTTGTAGCCTTTTTGGAATGAAGGGAGCAGATTAATTCCTGAATTGGTCACTGTACCACTGAAACTCTTGTGAGTGAAATGTGTGTTTGTGGCTCTCCTTCAGGTCACTTTTTCTCTTCTGGGTGAGTGTAATCGTGCTCTTCACCCTAATTTCCAGGTCAAATCCATCCTGGCTGGTATTATTCTTGTACTCTTTGTGCTTTCTACTGCACTCATTTCATCCCACAAATGAGCAACGCAAGACTTGGTACCCTATTGCTTGAACCAGATCTTGATGAAGGCCACCTATTTGTTTTTATTTCATTAAATTTAGTGTGCAGAAGTCTAAACAGCTGCACATAGAGTAGAAACCTCTCTTAAGTGAAATGTTTCAGCTGAAAAATCACTCTTCAAGGTGCACAGCTGAACACAGTGCTCCTGAACCATGGCTCACCCTCTTGCAGAACCAAATTTCCTTGCAGAATGAGTGGGTGCAACACTGGACACGTTGAGGTTTCTGTTTCTTGACTTACTGGAATATTCTCTTTGCTTGCAAGCTGCATTACAAAACAGCTGTCATCTGTTAGAAGTGTCAAGAGTAAAGGAATTGCTTCCTAAAACCATAATGAACTTGCAAGCAAATGTTCAGGAGGGGCAGGGGGAAAGGGTTCAGTTTAAGTGACAGATGAAACATGTTTTTAATTACTTTGAGAGCTGCAGAAATGTCTAGAGAAGGAATGATCCTGTGAATCCTAGTGTGTCTAGCCCTGCAGTGTGGCAAGTGCACAATACAAGTCCCTGAAATAAGGCAGATCATGGGTAAAAATAAAGAGTCAGAACAGCTCTAGGAAAAAAAAATTAGAAATATGTTTTTCTACTTGTAAACACATGGATAACAGTAACAGTGCTACTTCTGAAAATAAAGGTTAAAGTCAACTCCTTAGGTGCAAAGGAAGAAAAGCAAACATTTTTTGCATACATTTCTGGATCCTGTGGATTTCTCCCATAACAGTTCCCTTGGAATTACTTCTCTCCTGATAGGAGGAACTAATTTTTATGTACAGGAGCAGTGCCTGAAGAAATCATTAGGGCAATGAATATTTCAGAAAGAGCATGGGGAGCACTTCGGGGAGAAAGGCATATCAGCAGGAAACCTGTTCTGAGGAAGTTTATAGCATTTTAAATCATTTCCTGGCCTCTTTTTTGCATGTTAGAAGATCATTATATTGGCAACATATTCATCACAATTTTGAAAGCTGGATTTTTCCCTGCTACAAGGGGAGAGGGTCAATAATAGCTGTGTAAGAAATGTATTGTATTTCTTAACTTGTTTGCTGCAGTTGTGCTTGGATTCTGATTTTATTGTTTGTTGGCATTTTGTTTTTAATAGGAGTTATGAATGACCAAAGAGCATAAAACCCTAGATGTTGTCAATCTCCAGATGTGTAGGGTAAGAATATGATACTGAGCACAACAAGAGGGGGAAGTTTGTCTCTTGCTGCTGATGCTGTGCTTGACTCCATTACTTTTGGAGAGAACACAAGCTCCTCCTATGTCTGAGTTGCAATAGAAGTGAAATGAGCTGCTGTCATCAGAACAAATGTTTGCATTGTCTCTGAGCAAGGCAGGGGCTCAGAATTTCTGCTGCTCATTTCTTTTGTCCTCAGGAGCAAGCCCATTTTGTGATTCCAGTTTGTGAAGGTAACCATGGGATATATATTTTTTTTTTCCTTCTGCAAGCTACCACACCCCAGTGACAGGAAGAAGTTGTAGCCACAGTGTCCTTTGGAGGCCTTCCCCACCCAGCCTAACACCCAGGCCCATGACAGCACATCCACCTGCAACTTCAGGAGCTTGTCCTTCTGGGTCCTCTACACTTTTTAAGGCTTTTAAGATGGCTAAAGAGAGGAAGAAATAACCAAACTAATCCTAAAACTGCTGGAATTTCTTGGAGGATTATGGATAAACCATTGCCACTCAAATCTTCTAAAAAGTCACCCCTAGATTTAGCCATTTGGGGAAGAATTGGTAAACTTTCCTCATGCTGAAATTTCTTCACAAGAGGTGAGTTGGTCTTGGTTGGCTGCCAGGCACCCACCCAACTTCTCTCTCACTCTCCCTGCTCAGAAGAACAAGGGGAGAAAACAGAAAGAGAAAAGCTCATGTGCTTAGGTAAAGACAGGGAAATCTCTTGCTAATTACTGATACAGGCAAAACAGTTGTGGCATTAATTAATTAATGAGGAGATTAGTTACTAGTAAAAATTAATTTATTTCTAATTAAATTAGAATTGGATAGTACGAAACAAATACAAAAACTAAAACATCTTTTCTTCACCCTCTCCCTTTCTCCCAGGCTCAACCTCACTCCTTCATTCCCCACTCTATCTCTTCCCCCTTTCCTAGCATTGTAGGGGGTTGGAGGGTTGTGGTCAATACATAACAGCTCCTTTCTGCTTTTTCTTTCTCTTAACATCACCTGTCCCCTGCTCCAGCACGGGCCTTTCCCATGGGCTGCAGTCTTTAAGGATAAACCTGCTCCAATGTGGGCTCTTTGTAGGCCACAGTTTCTTCAGGAAATACCCATCACTCCAGCATGGCATCTCCCACAACAGCCTGCAGGGTGAATATCTATCTGTTACAGCATGATTTCTCCAAGGGCTGCAGAGGAAGCCCTGCTCCAGCATCTGAAGCACTTCCTATCCCTCTTCTCACATCTTTTTTTTGCTCCCTTTTTCTACTGTGTTCCTCCTTTCCTTAACCGTTGTTTTTTCTTGAGACACCCCCAGCTTTGCTGTATCAAATTTTGGAGCCATACAGGGCAGTCTCTGACATCTTCTGCACCCAAAGGTTGCTCTCTTTTACAAAACTGTGCCTTGTCTGGATGGGTTGGAGTTAATTTTCTCTGTAGCAGCCTCTGTGATGTTCCACTTGCAAAACTGTCTTTATCTCAGCCTATGAGCTTTCATCATATTTTCTTTGGTTCTTTCCCCCATCCCATGGGAACAAGTGAGTGAGTGGTTGCAGGCTTAGTTGCTGGCCAGGATCAACCCACCACAAAGTCAGGATTTTGTTGTACCTGTACCAACAGGTAGCCTCAGGAATACAGCAGCTCCCAGCTTCTGCTGAGTGCGAAACCTCTGCTTCATGTATAGATAATACACTTGTCACAGCTCACGGCAGCCTGTGTCACAGATCAGGAGCTCCACAGCAGAAGGAACCTCTCATTACAGAGGAGGGGGACAGGAACTGTCTCGAGGTGAAACCTCACTAAAAAGGTTTTAAAACAAATTTTAAAAATGAATAGGAGTAAATTGCCAGGGCCAGATGGCATTCACCCATGAATATGAAGCTGGTGAACTGCTAACTGTGGTTTGAAATATGCTCATTGTATCATCCTTAGTAGCTAAGGAAAGAAAGTGCTAAGTATGACAGAAACTTCTAAAAAGAACTCCAGAGCAATCCTAGTAAATATAAACAAGTAAATCAGGTTTCCATGAGAATAAAATTGGTAGGAGCTGTAAAATAAAGAGAATTAATTAGCAGATCCATGAATAAATATGATGCAGCAAATGAAAGTCAATAGGTTTTTGTAAGGGGAAATGATTTCTCCCTCTATGTGACAGACACAGGTGATACAGTCGGTGTCATTTACCTAGTCATGTAAATTAGCCCTGAAACACAGGGCTTCCTGAAAAACAGGAAATTATCATTAGGAGGTGTCTTTGTTGGATGATAAATCATTAGGAGGTTAGGTTTTATAATGGAAATTCATTATCGATGAGGCCCCAGGTCCTCTGTTGAGGATTTACAGTGCTTAATATGCAAGCATATTTTCACCTTGGAGAAAGGGATGAATTGGAAAGTTAAACATGGTGATGCCAAGCAGGCTGCAAAGATGACTTGTGTGCTGAACAATTAGATAACACAGGCTCAGGCAGTTGATATTCCCAGTTTTGTGTATGGTTTTTTACATGTATTCATAAGTGCATGTATTTACAGTCCTGATTAACTCTAAATAAGCTCTCATGCATGAGAGACCTGTGCTGCTGTGAAGGTCTCAGTTTTTTGAGGAGTCAGAAATCCTCAATTTACACCACTCTGTGTATTTCTTGTATGGCAAGAGTTTGAATGCAATGATGTTGCACTTACCCATCTCAGAAAAAGGAGCGTTAGAGCTCAAAACAGCATGTGGAGAACAGGAATGGCTTCATATGACAAATGATTAAAAAGACTAGGATTATTTATCATGGAAAACAAGTGGCTGAAGTAGAGGTATGGCCTAAAAATCAATTAATGAAGGGAAAAGTGTTTAGGTATCAGTACCTAATTGTTATACAGGAAATAGGGGAAATCGTTGGAAAATAAGATTAAAGCAAATGATTTTTTTTTTAACTAAGCATAAATTGTGGTGAACATTGTCATACATTTTCATGGGTGTTTGCATACAAATGAATTCAAAAAAGACAAGGACACTGACAAGTGTTAAACTTTGGGGATCTGCATTTACCTGTTTTCTTAGTGAATTTGTATGTTTTAGTTTGCCAGATCTGACTAAGTGATCCAGCATAAGGATCATAGGGGTCAGTTTAGTGCCGTTTTACCTAAACATTTCTTCCTAGTCTATAATTTTACAGTCCCTGGCATAATGAAGAAATTTAGCCTTTTCACATTAACTAGTTATTTTCATTTAATTTCTATTTCTATTATTTTAGTGAAAATAATGGCAAACACACATCGGAACCCCTCCTAAATTCATTACCAACTTAGTGGAGAGTCATAGATGAAGGGAAGCAAATTCCCAGATTAACTAAAATGAATGAAATGATACTTCCCCTTGAAATGAAACTATTCCAATTAAATGATACTTCTCCTTGAAAGCAGAAAAAAAATAGTAGAGCAAAAAGCTGTGCTCTTGATATTTACTGAATGGTAGATGAGCAAGTGTTTGTTAATCAGCACCAGGACAGCAGTTCACAGAGTCCTGTTTATATGTGTCTCCAGATTAGTGGTTGGGAAGGCTAGGATATGGGAAAGAATATTTTGCAATTTCTTTAAACTGTAACCATCTCTATGAGAAAAGGCAGGTTTGCCTTGAAACATTCTGCTGCAGTGTGCACATAATCCTAATGATACCAAATATCAATAATATATATGTACCATATATTATTTTTCTACAGCATATATATATATTAAAAAAGAAAATTTGCTTTACCTAGTGGCACTTGTATGTCTTTATTTTGGAAGGAGAACTGGGAAGAGAAAAGGTGAATGTTTCCAAGCTGGTATAGCCAATGACAAGATTTCTCACCCGCAGGAAGGGATAAAGCCAAGGCTTGCTAAGGATGTAACCTAAAGAGGAGCTCCCTGGGCTGTGATTAGGCATCTGTCTGATTTGCTGTGGTGCAAGGCACCTACAACAAATCAGGCTGGTTGCTCATCACACTTCAAGGCAAAAAAAGTGCTTAAAAATGACCTTTAGTAGCCCAGCTTAAGGAATTCGTATTCAAGATTCTTAAATGATGCAACACCCTTTGTAAGGATTTTCTATAAATGTTTGTTTATGGTGGTATGTCTCGTGATTTTCACTGGGGAAAAAAGCTATGTTTTGAAACATCTGAAAATTACAAGTTTACTGAAAAATCTCATTTGTAAAATTGTCATGTTCTTTTTTTCTTTTCTGCCTTAGAATCACATCTCCACCTTTAAAGGACAAGTGTCGCTGCCTTGTGAACTTGTACTCTCAGCCTTGCTCTTCAAAGTTCAGATCAAGTCATGCTGCCAAGATCTATCCTTCTGTGGCAAATAATTCACAGATGCCAACTCACTGGAGAATCCAAAAGCTTTGTCTTCTGCCAGGGTAACTTCAGCAGTATTTTCCAGAGCTGTGGATTAAGTTTGCTGAAGCAAAAAAAATGACGCTGTGTCTGATCTATTCCAACAGCACTGCCAGACGTAGAGATGATTCATCAGCATTCCCTCTTTAATAGTAACTCTCTCCAGTGGGCAGTAAAGAATGACCAAACTGGCTATCAGATGCCAAGGAGCAGAAGTTGGAACAGCACTTGCCTTGCTCACTTTGTACTCGATTGTATATCCAGGCGTTCCTGTCTAGACTTGCGGGGGTCGCTCGAGCATTTAATTACTTGAATCCCAATGAGCTGAAACTGCTTGGTTCAGGAGATAGCATAATAAAGGCGTTCTCCTGAGGTGGCTATATCATTTTTTTAAGCTTTACTGACGAGCTAGAAATAGTCACAGATTTTAAATGTTGCCAGTGATTATATTCAAAAAAAGCATGGAAAATACGAGCCTACATTTTCTGCTACGCCCATGTTCCTTCAGGAGCAGCAAAAGAGGGGAATGTGGGCTTCACATGGAACTAACTAAATATCTGTCTGACTACATATCAGCTTTGGCCACATGAATTACACCATTTAATGGTCCCAAAAGGGGACAGTCTGGTGCTAGGCCCTCCCACTCCTGTATCACTGTGTAACCACATCAAGGAATAGGAGAACTGACTTCACATTAGCTCAAGTTTTTCAATGCCTGAAGTACTCAGACTAGAGGTGTAGCCCTGTTTAGTGCCTGAGATGTTTTGGTTTTCTGAAATTCTTTTCCTAGAGAATTTTCTGTAAACAAGAGACATGTTTTTGTAACTGTAAACTTTGTTTACGCTCTTTCCCTAGGAGGGACTTCTTGATGTCTCTCTGGTCTGACCAATGCAGCTACCTTATGTCAGTACTTGTAAATGAGACAACTGTCTCAAATTTGCTCTTTCACAATCTTTGTATGGGGTTTTTCAGGTTTTGTTGTTTTGTTTTGTTTTGTTTTGTTTTTTGGGGTTTTTTTGTTTGTTTTTTGGTTTTCGTTTTTTGTGGGGTTTTTTGTTTGTTTGTTTGTTTGGTTTTGTTTTTTTTTTTTTGGTTTGGTTTTTTTTTTGTTTCCCATAGAGTTTGCATGAGAGGGAGAAGGTTTCCCAAGTAGTAGAAGAAAAAGTGCACGGACTTGGGATACAAATCCAAATGGAGAAAAAATATTACCAAAGAAATCCAGATAGTCAGTGAGTCATGTAAAATATAACTTGACATTTGAGCATGCAAGATGATTTGTGGCATGTGGCTTAAACAACTCCCATTTTTTTTATGTCTCTTTATGGGGAAGGTTGTCAAACCTGGAATAGAACATACGATTTATTTTTGTTTCAGGGTAGAAATTGTCGTTTTGATTTTCAATCTGCAAAAGATGAGCACTTGCCAGTGCACATTTATACACAACCAAAAGAAAGAGAGCATACTTGGGCCAAGCAGGAGCAGAATTAGTTACAGACTGTTTTTTTTTCTCCACACTGTGACTCATATTGATACATTCATTGTGTTAAATTTAATAACTTTGTATTTTTCATTAGTTTAAGTAAGAACAGGTCATACTGTTGTAATCTTTATGGTTCTGACTTAGGTAAGTAGAATAGGAATAAGAATTCTCCCCTTCCACATGAATCATTTTCTTCAGGCTTTCACTTAATTTTCCACTATGGACTCTATAAATACAACTCTTTTGCTACCTGGGGGATAATCTGAGCTCCAGTTTAATGAGCCTTATTTATAGTATGAGATTCTTTCACTTTAAGTGTTCAGTTTTCTGGGATTACCTTCTTAAGACAAAGCATCTTCTGACTGGGTTTGCATCTGGGAAAGAGGTACATGATAATCAATGCTAGATTTCAAGGATGGCAAAAAATAATCACATAAGATCTGAACTTCCCTCATAACGTTTTCATTTCTCCTGGGGAGATAGGGTGGGTAGGAAAGGGTCCTTGAGGTAACAGAGAGAAATAGAGAAAAAGGTGTGATAAACCTCATATTCTTGTTGTTATTGCTTCTCAGAGTAGCTTCACTGCTGATAAGGCTTGTGTGCTGCCTCTTCCTCCAAGCCCTGTTTAAATTCCTGGTTTAACCATATGTGTCTTCCCTCTGGTTAACAGCGATTTGACTGTGCCTGTAGCATTATTTTACGGTCACAGAAGGATACTTGGAGGTGACAATACCATGTAGTGCAACTTTTCTTCACATAGTACTTACCTGTTTCCTTAATAGATTCACTTTCACTTGTAATTCTAATTTGGAAAGACAAATGCCATAATCCACAGATAATTAAGAGTCTAGACTAATGCTGTCATGTCAGTGCTTTCCTAATCTGTCCCTAATCATATTAAACACCTTAATTTAGTCTTTATTGACTCTGCAGATTGCAGAATTCCAAGGAAGCCGCTACAGTGTATCATACAGTGTAGTTGGAGGAGTTGTAAGTGGAGTACTTCTAAATGGAATTTACTGGCCATCTATAACCTGTAATATTTTGCAAAGAGTATAAAAAATGAATTAAAGAATCCAAAAGTTTATTCTAACACAAGGAAAAATGAAAGCATGCATCTGTCAAGATTTTAACTCTACTGCCTCACTTATCTTTTCAAGAGAGAGGTCACTGAAAGAAAGAAAAGATGAGGGAATTATTTTCTCAAGAGCTTCTTGCAGCTAAGAGCTGCACAATGAGTTTCACTGTATATATTACTGAATCAACACAAAATCAGTCTGATAATTAGAGAAATCACAAGCTAATTGTTCTTTATTTTGAGTGCAATCACAAATATTTTGGTGCAATTGTTGGCAACAGCCAACATGCAGGAGAACTGGTTTAAATCTGGAATTTCTGTTTTGTAGCCAACCCTGACTCACTAACATGGTTTGCACCCATGAAGGACATACTTTGATCTGGGCTGACTGTGTGTTTCTAATGGGATGTCATTGAATAAAGCCACAAATGATACCTCAAGGTATATCAGGAAAAGTCTTCTAGTGAAGATGAAGAACTTGTAATTGCAGAATTTAATCAGCGATTGTGACCAAGTTTCATTTTTATCTCTGTCCCAAAATATATTTGAATAATTATCATTAACTTTAAAAGACATTTTCTTTCTGTGGTTTTGTTAATTCTCTTCTAACTACTTTTTCCTCTTGATCAGAACAATATATTATTAAAACACTTGATTTGAGAGTGTGGACTTGTGATGGTGCTTGTCAGTTGTGAACACAAATTAAATTGTGACCTTGACTCTGGAAGGTTATGACTGCTTTGTACTTAGTCTTTGCTTACAGCATCAGCAGTTGGCACATCACAGGTAGTGCCCATTTTCTTTTGAGTCTGATTTGGCAAAAGAGGTCATCACAAAGCATCTGTATTCTCACTCAGAATATCCTGTCAAGAGCTGTATTTAATTTTTAAGTTAAAGTAACTCTTGCTCTGATCTTAAAACAGAAGGCAAAATTTATCCTGAGTGGAATGCCTACTAAATTTGTTTTACTGTGGATAAGTTTATTTCCCTGTGTCAGATTTAAGCCTAAAGCAATGGATTCTGAAAGTTTATTTTGTGATGTCTTATATGTGTTTGCAGAAATGTTTCTCTCTGTAAATAATGCCCAAAAGCTGTTGTACAGCACAGTGCAATACCATTAAAATGTAGACTCTGTGAATTTGAAATATCAATGGACAATTGATGATAGAACAATGGAAGAGATTAATTTATCTTAAAGGATATTATGCTGCTCTTCATGTCTCTCAGACCTACACAAAGTACTGAATCAGATTTTTTCCGTTATTAGCACTATAAAATTTAACTGATACCTGCACAAAATGTACTTGTATAATATGCATCAATCACAGATGCTGTAATCTGAGAAATAATAGTACTAACTTGGCTTGGAGAAAAAAGGTACCATTTGCTAAATTGTGTTATTTAATGTCATTTAAATACTCAGGATGTTTTTACCCTTTAGGTTTTGTTCTTAAGCCGCAAATGGGGAAAGAGATGAAAGGGACAGGAGGAAGAAAAGACAGAAATTATCGTGCTCATATCAAATGCTAGGCTAAAAAAATCTTTCAGCTAATATTTTGTAAGATGGACTAGCTACAGGGTTGTAAACTAATTAGGATATAATTCACACCATTTGACTAGATAGTTGCTACAAAAAATTGTATCTAACCTTCATTACCAAACGCATTTTGCACTACAGATCAAAATTAACATTTAAATTTGGCCTGCTGACTCCCCTGCCAAAAGCCCAATTCCATTTCCAGAACTTTGCACATTCTTATTAAAATAAGATGTTTTTTTAAAGCTATAATTTTTCCTTGTTACACTTGCATAATTCTCAGAACTGTTCCTCTTCCCTTTGTGTACCAATTACAGTTCTCCTGCTGGTTTAGATGGGGCACAGATAGAACCCTGGTATAAATCATCCACTGCTTCTTCACGAATGGCTTTTAACTTGCATGTTATCCATTCTGTTGTTTTAGTTTTTGGTTTTTTTTCAAGTTGTGCATTCTTCTTACAGTTTATATATAAGGTAATGCAACTTGTCCCCTATTGGAATCCTGGTCACTGAGAATTTTAGACTTTCTGTGCTGACAGGCACTGACTCACCAAGAAAACATTGCATTTGACCTGAGGCTGTGGAGAAGGCTTCCAAAATTGAATGATAGCACTGGGATTATGGGTGTGTGGTTTGAATAGAAGTGTTTAATATCACATGGTGGAAAACTTAGGGTTTAAGGTTTTAGAATATAGTAGTATATATAAGGCAAGATGGAGGTTTTAAGGCAGAGGCTAGTCCTTCTTTTACATCTTCTTCATGGGTCTGGGTGGTATTTTGTAATTGGATAGAAAGGTCCTCATTGCAGATCATAGGTGGTTGGTTATTGGGTTAAAAGTAAAAATAATTTAGGTGTCATCTCTTAATTGGACAGTTTATCCTTAAAAGACCTTGTAGAGAAAGAGCTATGGCTCCATTTTTGATTTGTTAGCTAGAAATGCTGTAGAACTCACAGCTTGTGAGACTGTAATATAGATAAGAATTAACAAACATCTGAGTCCGAACAAGAAATACTGTCTTGTGCATTTAATCTCAACCCTGGCAAAAAGAAGATAAAAGCAACAGTCCCCCATGCACCTAAGGCCTGAGGATCTTGCCCTTACTCACTAGAAGATGAAACCTGAACCAAGCAAGTGGTGCCTATGCTTGTGACTGTGGCTGTTAGAGCAGGAGACACCCTCAGCACAGTCGGGATACAGAAAGAAAGTAAGTCAGGAAACCCTTTTAGATGACATGAAACAGGAATTTAATGATCTTGAACTAGGAACACTTTGTAGAGAGCTTTCACGGAGTGTTATAGTCGAAAAATGTGAACCAGGAAAAACAACTTTTAAATTGAAACACGGAGGTGATCAAAGATATTATCCTGGCTCTAATTCAGTGGTGTTAAGACTGCTAAAGATATATCTTGACCCACATGAGGATCCCAAGTTGTCCAGAGAAGCTGTGGATGCCTCATTGCTGGAAGGGTTCAAGACCAGGTTGGATGGAGCTCTGAGCAGCCCGGTCTAGTGGAAAGTGTCCCTGCCCATGGCAGGAGAGTTGGAAGTGAATGATTTTTAAAGACTCTTTCAACCCAAAACATTCTATGATTCTATGGTATAGAAGATGAGATGAGCCCACCTTCAAAAGGGCCAGAGTGGCCTCAGGCTCACTCACACCATGTGAGTTGCTGTGCACATGCCTTGAAACCTCTCACAAGATCAGGGTGTTCCAAAGGACCAAAATCTTCACTTCCAGTTGTCTAGAATTGTGGGGTCACTACCATGTCCAACTCAATTCTGACTCTTTAAACCAAACATTAGGTGAGCATTAGAGTTTGGTTTGTGGACATACACCTTAGCAAGATGGCAGCCTTAACTGCATAAACTATTAATAGAATTAACGCTTTCACTTCTTGTTTTAAGATTTTTCTGAGAGAGAACAAAATAATGAAGAGACTTTTAAATTAAATGGCGATTAAAAAGTCCACTTAAAGAGTATACAAATTACTGCATCTGTAAGATGAAAGTTGCCATGGTAATGTTTGGTTTCCTATTGATTACTTGAGTAAACAGTCTCCAAAATCCTGTTGAAAATTTCAGACTGCAAAATAACCATTTTATTCTGCAGTTCTTATTACATGCATTTAGTAAGTACCACCCTTTATTTGTGATATTAGAAGTGCTGTTTTTGATCTCTGTTCTTATTCCAATTGTAAGGAGAGATCAACCAACATTCAGAAGTAAAAATGTAATTCACACTGTGGTGGCCTCTTTTTATCCTGTTGAAAACAGAAAGTCATGCAATGCTTCCAAAATGCCTGTGCTTATACCTTGTGTTCCCTCAAAATTGTGCACCACATGCCACTAGGTGTTCTGGGCTTGTATTTTTGATCTTCCTGGTGATGATGAAGGCCTTTTCCTTACTCTTCTATCTGATTTCAGTCAGCCCTGTATTATTCCCTTTTTAGACTGAAGCTATTGTGGAAGTTGCCATATAAATGTGTTCATGTTTCACCTTTGACGTGTACAGTTTGTCTGCACTCCTTAGACTTCTAGCAAAAAGTGACAATTCTTTTCCACTTATTAGAAGGACCTTCCTGGTTAGAGCAGTGCATTCTAGAAAAGTTCCTCACTGTTGTGGTGTTCCAGAAATATCTCTAAAGGAGAGAAGGCATTGGAAATTGCTATTATTGTGTCAGTGCACAGTATTGTGTGCAGCCAAAAGTATTTCAAGTTTTTGAAGGATTTTAATTTTTTGCTTAAGATCACCTTATGCCTGATGTCACTAGTACAGCACCTATAATTTTCTAGATAAGTAAAAAGATTTGAAGTTTATTAAAAAAATATAGCCGGAATATTAACAGGTGTGCACTTTTTTGCCTTTTTTTAACAAAACCATATATTTCCTTTACTGATTAATGTCATCAGCAAAATGAAGGTCACTCAAAATGGGTTCTGCCCACTTATGATTGATTATCTTTCTCTTGATTCCAACAATAAATAATGTGAAAGTAGCAGGGCATAAGATCTCCTTGTTTTACTCTTTAGCTTCCTCTGCCAGTTCCTGGATGGTGATCTTCCCCTCTGTTCAATCAGTATAATCATATTTTGATTACATTGTCTTATTGCTTCCTAATATTTTTTTTTTTCACAAAACTTTTTCAAAAGGTGTTTTGGCTAGAAATACCTTCTGTCAGAAAGATTATTTTTTATGCCGCTGTTTATAAAGAGATTTAATATTTTTCCTTTGGGGGAGGGTTATTTCTTGAGCCTGCAAAACTAAAATTTTTAATTCTACTGAACAAAAGTGCATAAATAAATAATTCACATTTATATGTAATATAGTTGATAAGAAAATTATGCAAACGTGTAATCATGAGATATTTGTAAAATGGAGAAGAGAGACCTCTACAGTAAGTTGAATTTTCACCTTATTAAGTGAACATTGCTGAAAATTTTCCCCAAAACAAATGCACATACACATCTTTTCTCCAGCCTGCTATCACTGCAGTTGTCAGAGTCACAAAATGTGCACAATATCTCCAGCAATGTCGTATCTCTGGCCTACATGTGGTGCAGTGTTTGACTTTGTTCTCTTCAGGATACCTGTCATCTACAAAGCAGACAGCCTGCAGCTTCCACAATCTGGCCATTTTTAGATCTTGGCAGTGCTCTGAGAGAGCTACTTATCCACAGGACGTACTTGTCATTATCACCACTTCTTCATTTTTTGTATTTTCTGAGCATCACAGCTAATAACAGAGTGGAGCACTTGATAATCTGAAACAGACCTTCAGACACATTTGTTTGGAGGTGTTTCACACAGCTCCTTCAATATTTGTTTGTATCCAGAAAAAAAGGATTCAGCTGGCTTCTATCTCTGTTTTTCCTCTTCATCTTTCCTGGAGTTCTGCTCTTTAAACCTTAGCATCAATTTCTGCAGCTAGCAGAAAAGATGATACTTTCAAACCTTAAGCGAGTCAGGTCCAATTGAAAAATGCTGGACAATTCTTCAAAGACCAGAATTTACTAATAAGATTCATAGAAGCCAAGGCTAGTGTCATTCGAACTAAATCTTTCAAACATAGAAATACTGTTTGGTTTTTTTTAATATTTTGCAATTTCATAGTTAATTCCTACTGCAAGCCTGATACGATACTAAAAAGCATATATGTTTAATGTATATATTGTAATAATACCAATATCAAAATGTTAAAATATAATTTGTATGTATTTGATAATTAGGAATGGATTGGCGAAGATGTTTCAACAAACCACAAATATACCTGTAAAGTCAAACAGCTCCAATTTTTTTTCCCTATGTGAAAGTCTTCATGATATCATAATGTTACAAAACTGCAGGCCAGAATTTGGTTGACTGATCTGGAATAAAAAGGAAAATTACACTTTTCTCTATATAAAGTGTATTATATATATATATATGCGACTGTGTGTGTGTGTGTATCTGTGATGCACAGGAAAAAGTATATTTTCATTCTCGTTTTCTGAATGTTTATTAAAAAACAAGATCTTGACTATGCCTTCAGTAATACAAATAGGAAATCTGCTCAGTGGAATGAATATGCCTAATACCAGTGCAGGGTTATTTCCCTGCCAATGGAAAAAATGAGCTTCACTAGTACAAGCTTCTTTGTAACAATTTCACAGCAACAGGAAAATCGAGGAACCTTTTAAAAATGCAGGAGATTTGAAGGCAGAGCTTTGGCCAAGCACGCTTATAAAAACAACTTTATACAGAAACTGCACTGAAACTTTTCCAAGACATCAATTAAGTTATAGATGTTTTTAGAAAGAATTATTCAGATCCCTTAAGGAATTTAGGCATGTAATGATTTTGACAAACACTGAGATTTTCAAGGATCTTTAACAAGTTAGATACTTGGCTCCCTTTTGCTTCATCTATTTAGTCAATTTTTGGAGAAAAAAAAAAGGGGGGGATCTTTTAAAGACTGAACAAATGAAATCTATAAAATTGCTGTTAATGACTACAATAATGCATTCCTTTTCTAGAAAATTATTTTTCCAAATTAGGAGTAATCCAAACTACAACTCCTAAAAGATTGATTTATATGATTTAAGGACCATATTGCACTTCTGTAATCATATATGAGTTTGATTATTTCAGTAATGAAAATATGGAATAAAAAAAGAACATTAGTAGAGATCATAAAAGGTCAGGGTGAGTCTGAAATTTGGACTAAATTTTTCTATACCATTGAACAAAGGAAACTGGCCTGAATACAATACTTTTATCTATAGAACAGAGACTTTGAAAGCAAAACTGGTTTATTTCACACAGCAATTTAACTCAGTTCAAAGACATATATGATTAAGCTTCTTGCAGAGCTCTGATGCAACCAGGTTCTGACAGATTAAACAAGTCTTTTCATTTTTGTTTTACTAACTGCCATAGTAGTCAATTATACCTGATCATATAAAAATACAATATAATTTTTAAGCCTATAATTTAATGTCAAGATGTTAACCTTTCCCCATATTATTTTCTTCCTACAGTTTTCTGAACATATGACTCTTAACTCTTCCAGCTAAACTCATGTATTAACTGCAGATACCCAGAACAGGCATTTCTCACAAAGATAACATTCAGTCTACCTTTTTGAAAAACTTCTTGAACTTTAGAACTGCCCTCAGCCTTCTTCAATGGCTGATTTGTTTCACTTATTTTTCTGCTTTCCATTTCTAATTTTCAAGGCTGCAATTAAAAATCAGTTTGGCATTTAACCAGCCAGAAGCAAAGAGGTCACTCATAAAAGACATGGAGTCTAATAGGTTTAGAGACTGTGCAAAACCCCTGATATTTTCATTCTATAGGGGAAATCCACACTTTGATAGAGTAGCAGAAAGAATTACCAATACTCTTTGTTGTTAAGTTTCACTAGAGAGCTATAAATGTTAAACAGAGTGTTAAACAGAAGGTGGAAATTTGAGACCAGTTTTCAGCAGGTTTTGCTTAAATTTGTCAAAAATAAGTTCTGGAGAAAGTATTTGGTTTGCATTGGGAAGACTGAAAGTCCAGTCACTACTTTCACATCACATGGAGGTAATAAAGATAAAAATTAAGGCAAAATTGCATATTATATTAAGATCCAATTTGTAAATATCAAACTATCCATATGGGTTCCTTACACGTCAGTCCTTTCATGTGTAATTTACTCCTCATTCATACTTTTGGACTATTCTGTATTCAACACTGTCAATTAGTAGAGCTTTTCACTTTAGCAACTTCAATTAAACTTTTGATTTGATATTTACTGAAAAGATTTTTGTTAGATGTAAGAAAGCAATTTATTTGACCAAAGGACTCCAACTGTTAAGAAAATGAGAACCTGAAAATATTTTGTTTCTGGCTACAATTCAATAGCTCCCTATATAGAATATAGTCCAGCCTCTAACATAACACTTTTGATATTTTTCTTATACATATAATCATGAAAGCTACCGGTACATAGGCCTCACTGGTGGTGATAATCCAAATAAGGTAAGATGATTTTTTAAAACCCACAAAGAATTGTATTTAATATTTTTATCTTCCCAAGGCTATGCCTGGAACAGAAATTAGTACATGATCTCAGAAAAATTGCATTAAACCAAATGGGATCTTGAATAAAAATAATATTATTTAAGTTATAAAATGTTCTCCTTGAAAATGTTTAATCCCAATGACTTATTTTTAGTACTGCCAAGAGCAATACGCAGATATTTGCAACTTTATTATTGAATTTCTGCTTAAAGCCGAATAAAGGCAAATGCTTTACTGCTTTTATAGAGATTACATTTGTATCCATATACATATCTTTATGGTGCTCTTATTCTGGTGCGCAGGAGTCTATTTGTGTGGGGAAGAAGGGTAAGTGGGACTCACATCAGTAATTAAGAAGGTCAGGATATGCCAGTTGTTTCCAGCAGAAAGCAGTAGACTGGCGTGGGAGTTGGGATTGATCCAGTGATCCATAGGATCTGCAGCACACAGCACGGCAAATGTGCCAGGCACATACTAAACCCAGAAACTTTAATTCTTCAGTTGTGTAGCAAAACTTGTAAGCGTTCCTTCTGATGGGTCAAAAGACATATTTATGAGTAGTAAAATTTTGCTTAGCTGATACCACTTTTAAAACTGAGGAGCCTGGTAAGAAGATGCCAGGATATACATCCTAAATATACACAGATAATTACTCTCCTTTGTCAGGGTGTAGAGGAGACTTGCAGAACTGACAGCTTGATCTTCATTTCTTTATGCTGTGATCCTTCTGTTAAAGGATCCTTTAACATTCTGTTAAAGGGAGAGAACCCTTGCAGTGGCTTAGAAAACTACTTAATTTCTTGTGCACTTCCCACTCGGCAAACTGCGTAATTATGGCATTTTTAACTGGGATTCCTACCTCTCCCCAGTTTCCACAGGGAGTCCAGGGTGGCAGCTAACGTGTGCTCCAGTGTGGCTACTCTCTTTCCCCAGGCTGGAAGAGCCACAGTCCTCAAGAAGCCCAAGATTTACACACATCAGGAAAACCCACATGAAATTGCTTTTATTTAGCCACTATGGTAGATTCTATATGGCCTCAGTGCATGTGTGGCATACAAGAGTTTTGAAGCCAGCTTTTCTAGGGGTTAAAATAAACTACGAATAACATCGACTACAGCAACATTTCTTTTTATTCCCTTAAAAAAAAGGAAGAGGATTTTTTCCCCCTCATGGGATTTTTTTCCCCTCAAGATTTTATATAATGTTTTCACCAAAAAAAAAGAGAAAAACTCGAGCAATTTAAAAGATTTCCATTACACAATAATAAGAGCAAGAGAAATAACATAGGTGCAGAGAATTTGACAGCTTCTTTATTTGGATGGGTTTTGTTTGTTTGAGCTTTGATTTGTTTGGATTTTTTTTTTGGTTTGGAGGGGTATTTTTGGTAGTAAGGCATGTAAAGCAAAAGAACGAAAGCTCTGCTTTTGTCTTGTTGGCACAGATAAACTTTCACTAATGCAAAAGTAGATAGGATTAAGCCAAAGCTGAGTATACAATGAACAGGAGCAGGGCCAGCTCAAGGTTGAAATAGTGTTAGCTCACAAGTTTGATCCAAAACAATTTCAAATTTGTGGCACGTTTTTTATGAAGTTTTTTATGAAGTTGTAGGAATTAAATATTTTTTCAAAAATGCTCATTATTGAAGATCAGTGTAAAAGGGAAGAATAAAATACAAGAAACTTGTAATAGGTTTATTTAGTATATTGCAGATACATATTCTCTGCTATGTTTTTTCTTATATAATCTACTGAATGTGAACCTGTGCAAAATGTGGCTCTGGTTTCATTTTCTGGGATTTGGAGCCCTGTTTATGTCAGGTTATGTACATCAAAATTTGTGCAGCACGTGGCCTCCTAATCTGCCAGAATCCTAGATTACACTTAGTAAATGACCATCCAAATATCTTTTCCTGGGCTGCTTCACAGAAAAATTTCACAATTATTTTTAACTGAGCATAGTACCCAAAATAATTCTGGAAATATATGCTGAACACTTGGGAGAAGTGGCTTTTAATTGCTAACAATACTAAGGCAATTTCAATAGCTGAATTGCATTCACTTCTATATAATTAATTTTAATTTCTTAGGATCAGTCATCTCAGTTATTTAAAAAAAAAAAATTTCTTAAACTACAAAGATTAATAAACTTAGATTATTAAATTTAGGTTGTTTAAAGCTTTGTAAAGAATCACCAGAAATCTACAACATAAATAACAATCATAAGTGTTATAATTGAATCACTGTTTTCTTGTTTAGGCATGCTGAAATATCTTTAGGATATTAAATTTCATGTATTGTTTCATGATGTGTTGCTTCAGTGTTCTTTCACTCATTTTGAGATAAGATTAATAATAAAGGTGAGGGGAAAGTGGTTATACATACATTGGTCACTTTGTAATCCGAAATCTACCTCTTGAAAGAATTGTGAGAACAGATATATAAAAATTTTATATTGTTTTCCAGTTCAGAAATTCTATTCAGCAATTAAATTATCTTTATTTTTTTCTACAGTTTGTGGCTTGTTGTTCCAGTCATGCTTTAATTGATTTAATGCACAAGATATGCGGGGGGGTGGGATGTCAAGATTTTTGACTTTAAGAAAGTTAGATGTCACAACACAAGAACAAAGTATGGGGAATTTTTAGGTTCCAACCAATTCTTTGGGCAGCACAGATGGCCTGTCTGATTATCTATTATTCTCTGACAGGTCAGAAGTCAAACTGGGAACAATTTTAAGTGAGGATCTAGATTATTTACTCAAGACAAACTCAAAAATTTTGATATTTTCCTTAAAATGCTGCACTCATGCATTTAAAAATAAATAAATTCTGAGGAATGTGGCAAGGCTAAGTGAAAAATTGATATGGGAAGTAATTATTGTGACTGGCTTGCATTATGTAAACTCATGAGAACAATTGTCATAGAAAATTTTATGAGTTTACCTTTCTTTTGCTTTCTCAGGTAGCCAATATTTGATGCCTTTGCATTTCCACAAGGAAAATGCAGTATGGATTAGTTGTCTTCTGGTATAAATGATTGTAATCTATAATAATGCAGAGGAAGCTGAACGAAACAGCTTTTCTGTTGAACTGCCTGTTGGTTTAACTTTGCTGAAGTTTTGCTGTCTGTTTTTTTCTGCTCTCCTTCTCCATATCTCTGGTTGCTTCTTACAGTCATTAATGCATAATTCCAGCTATCAGGATGCGGCCTACCCCAAACTAATTCTTTGGTCTTTATTTTTATTTTCTAACAAACATGCAGCCTCACACAGTAACCTTCTGTTCTTATTGTCAGAAAAACTGTAATTACCTAAGCCTGTCTAAGCCCGAATGGTAGGCTACAGCATTGAATTTAAGTAGACCTGTGATGGAACAAATATGCACACAGAAGGAAAATCAAGGAGAAAAATCTCCATAGTAAGGAAGCATTCTTGGAATTAAATTGTAACTTAGTTTTGCTTCAAAGTTTCAGCATTTCAAGCTATTTCAGTAGCTTGTTTTCCATTTTTCAAAATAAATGGTATCATGTTTAAATAACAGAACTTATCAGTTATGAAGAGGTGGCAAAATTTAAACTGAATCATTAAACAACTTGCTTTGAGTAATTTTGAACTTAAAGCAGCAATTTAAAAATTATGTCAAATGTCATATTGTCACAACTCCTGCCTTTTCCACAATTCTGCCAATACCTTTGTCTCAAAAATATCTCCTTTACCATGTTTTATTATCTCTTTCTCTTGGCAATGAAACTTTGAAACAATTAATGGCCTAGAATCACTTAATTGCCAAAGAGGGATCTTGCCAAGTACATTTTGAAAAAAGCTTAATAGAGAGAAGGTTAACAAGGTTAACAAAAGTAATTACAAATCACTTTTGTAATGATTCTAAGAATTCCTGTCTTTTTTCATGAGCTCCCTTACCTGTGACACTACAGACGTCACAGATGTCACAGATTAATGCTGTATATGTGTATTTTTCACACCCAGAATTTATGTAGATCTTCCAAGACTAGGGGACTGGGGAATAGAGGATGTGGTCACTCCATGATCACTCCTCTCTGCCTCTCCTTACTCCTCACAGTTTGTCCCAGCTCCAGTCTGGGTCCTTCCCACAGGCCCCAGCCCTTGGGGATAAACCTCCAGGAGAACCCAGTTCCTTCAGGTGACGTTCCTCTGCTCCACCACAGTGTCCTTCCTCCATGGCTGCAGCGTGGTTATCTGCTCCACAGGCTGCTCCAGCATCTGGAGCACCTCCTCTTCCTCCTCCTCTCACCTTGGTGCTCGCAGGGCTGTTTCTCACACTATTTTTGGTCCCTTTTCTCCCTGTCCAGCATTTTCTCCCCTTCCTTTTGTTATGTTTTCCCAGCAGTGCCACCTGTTAGGTTGATGTCACATGGCACATCCATTGTGGATCTGACTGTGTCCAGGACAGGGCAGCTCCTGGACTTCTGCAGTTCCCTGGCTGCCAACACCTTGGCACAGACACCCCACACTTAAATACATCATCCCTCTTTTCTTGTAGCACTTCTAAGATTTTGCAGTGCTGGCTTCCTCACTTCAAACCTCATATTTGCTTGCAATCCATCAATAACCTAATTTAACATTGAATCTCAGTGATTAAGCTGAAAATGTGTTCTTTGAAGCTCATACTTGTGGGAGGTGTGGGATTTGCTTCACATCTGACAAGCTGTATGAGCTGCATAATATCATTTACTATCCCTCACCGGCAGAGGTAATTCTTTATTCTCCTTACTCTGAGGAAAAAAAATCTAGGAGTTTACAAGCTTTATTATGTTCTGCAATCATCAACATTATTTTAAAAGCAGTGAGGCTTTTCTTTAGTTATTTTTTTTAAATAAACCCGCAACCTCTGATGCCCATGAACTCTTACGCTGGACATGCAGGAATGAAAATGACATTGTCTTTTCTCTCTTTTTTCTCTCTCCTAGGGCAGTGGTCATAGCCCCAAACCTGCCAGAGTTCAAAAATGTTTGGGTAAAGCTCTCAGGCACATGTTGGGGATGTCCTGTGCAAGGCCAGGAGCTGGACTCGATGATCCTTGTGGGTCCTTTCCAACACAGCCTATTCTGTAATGCTCTGATACTATTTAATAAGTAGCTTGTGCTAATAAATATTAATTAGTTCTCCATCCTAATGCATCAGATATTTATCAGACTGGACTGTGTGCTGTGAGACTTAACTCAGTGATCTTATCTCATTTATTTGAGTAATTCTGCAGTGATCCAGAGTTACTCTGTGCTTCCCTGCTGCAGCTTCTCAGTGAATGTGCACCTGAGCAGGAGGGAGGCGCATTAAAATTAATATTCCACAACTGTGCCCCCTGGAAATAAAGATCAGTGGGAGTTCCAGTAGAGAAATGTCTCATACAGGCTTTGGAGGGAGAACTTTGCCTGGACTGGGGTAAAAGTAGGAGGACACAAAGGTTGCACCCTCTCTTAAACATGACGGAAGTATTGTTTCAGCTTTATGCAGCATATCTATTTTGTATGGAAATGCATCATGAAAATTTCCAACTTACAGGCAGAATTTTGAGTCACAGAGTAAATGATTTGTCCAAAGTCACGTAGCTGAAACAAGGAATTGCAGTTGGATTTTTCAAAATGCTAGCCAAAATCTTTTTCTGTGTTCTGCTTTTTTAAAAAATAACTAAATCAAACCAAGAATTAGAATGCCATTGATATTGCAAAAGAGTAGAAATATTACAAACCCATCAGTTATTGGAATTAACTTCAATGGTTATTAAAATGCACACTGATTTAGACAGTAATTCAAATGTATATTTTTTTATGTATTTGTGTTTAAGTAGGATAAAGCTCAATAGTGCTTGTTCCCTGAAGTTTGACCTGGACTTGTTTCTAATTTATGGACCCTAATATTTAGCAATTTAAAGGCTAATGTTGTTTATAGATTTGTGAATGCTAATAATTCTGTTCTATTTTATAAATATGTATTTACATTGAAAAATCCTTATGAAGCTGAATTAAAGGCAAATGTAAATATCTGGGTTAATTTTTGCACATTTTCAAGCACACACCAGAAGGGAAGAGCAAAATTGGTCATTATGAGTACATAGTGATGAAAAATGGCTAGGCACAATAAAGGATAATTTCTTTGGTTTCCAGAGCATAATGGAGTATGAATCATATTTAAAATTAATGACTGAGAAGACAGATCATGATTTGAATGTCATCAGTAGCTATTTTACTCCTCCCTAGAGCTGCAACAAGCCTTTTATGAGAGATGAGTTCCTGCAAACAAGGCCTTCTAAGCTGTCTAGAAGCCCCTAATTTATAACAGAGCCTTAGAAAATGCTCTATTTTTACTTTTTTCCATGCTTGGGGTAAGAGTAGAAGACTGGGAACATCACCTTAATGTCCAGCACGTAATTTGCAGTTGTTGGTTTGCAAGTAATTTTTCAAATGTAACTTATTTGAGGGGTGATGTTGGCATCATATGTCCATGTTATTCTTTCTGTTGAAGTGAACCTTTGAATTCTGTTACCGTGCCTGTGGGGTAGACATTAAGTAAAGATAATGAGTCAACAAGTCTTTTTCAAGAAAAAGTCATCCTGATGTTTTTGATAGTGCAAGATATTGAGTAGCAATGAAAGGGGAAAATCGAGGTGTTTTTTTACTTCTACATATATGTAAGGTTTGGGGTTTTTTTCAACATCAGTCCTGTATTGAAAGTTGAAGTCTGCTATTGGAGATGAAACTTTTACTAAAAGATGAAGCACACCTTCTGTTTGAAAGGACTGAAGGTTAGACCTCTCCTGACATTCAAACTTTGTGTTTACTGGAGCCGGTGTGCACTCTCAGTTCACAGGTTGTCCTTAAGCTGTTGGAGTTATTACAGTGGTGTATTACCTTTCATTCTCCCCACCAAATCTCTCATGGCCCATTTGGCCTGCACAATGATGTTCTGTGAGATTGTTTTCATTTTTCAGTAACTTATATCATAGAGTATCTCAGATTTAGCCATAACTCTATTTTCACTGACAGGCTCCTCTCTCCTCTTCCTTTTGCAGCTGGCTCTCGAGGAGAGCACTCATAAAGCATGGCCACTTAGGATCTCAGTTTAAAGGACCTGCCAAATTACACCTTCAAATAGGCACAAAAGGCAGGATCACAGGTTGAAAGCAGGCATTGGAATGGTTTGTTTTTACAAACAGAGATAGACCAGAAGGGATGCTTTCATGTATAACACCTAAAATAATAGTCAGACTTCTGGTTTAGTGCATCGTTCTTTATGCTGCACTGTCCTATTTACAGCCTTGTAATGTCAGAAAAACACTTTCTATTGTGTTTAGGTTCTTTTATTTTATGGCAATATGTACAGATACAGAAGCAATTCTGCTAAAGGTAGCCGAAATTTTGTTGAAAAATGTTCCCCTTCACATCATCACAGTATATTGTTTTGCAATAGGAGCTGGAATGAGTACAGTGAAAGTTAAGAACTCTGGTGATCTGTAGGTTGGCAACTACAACAGTGGCCTGAGATCTGGAAGGCACAGACATGCTCAGGTTATTGCTCTGGTGAAAAAATTTCTGGGGATAAATATATATGTGTGTGTGTATATATATGTTTGTGTGTATATATATGTGTGTGTATATATATATGTGTGTGTATATATATGTGTTTACATATCTGTATATATGTATACACATGTGCATGCATACATAAATATATGTATTTTATATACGTACGTGTGTGTGTGTGTGTGTGTGTGTTATATGAAATAACAACAAAAAAGTAACACCATCTCCCTGCATGCTACTTTTGTACATTTCAGGGCACAGTATCCTGAGCGAGCATGGCAGGATTCTGTCACCTTAATAAATACATCCTAAAAGAAAAAAGAAAGTATTTGAATATACCCCATCCCCAATATTTTGTATCATTTTCTTGTTAGGCTTACTTCTTACTTCAGTGTGATGGAAAGCTAGGTGTCAAAAATTAGGATTTAAAAAAAGAAAGGTGACTGCTATATCTTGATCACTTATTCTCACTACCCAGGAGGCTCATGAGCTACATTCAGTAATCCTCTCTGCTCCTGGTGACTCCTCAGTTGACAAGGCACAAGGACTAAAGAAAAGTACTCATCTTTTTCACATCTTATGAGGGATGCTAATGCTGGGAAGTTCATGGGAACATGAATAAGTGGTAGGCATCCTCTGCTGTGTAAAGACAATGAGTGGAAGTTATAAAATTGCTGCTTCCAAAGGTAATTTCCTCTAAGCATTTCTCTGCTGCACTTTTTATTTTGCATGAGCCACATTTGATACTGTATTGTCCTGTGTAGGAGTGGTTCTGATGGCTTAGAAAGGCAACCCAAATTAAGTATGAACAGCTAGTTCCAATGTTCATAGAAACACATTAGAAAACATTACACAGGAGCAATAATTTGAGATCCCAAACACGTTTTCCCCCCATTAATGATATTTTAAAATGCAGAAAGAGCACTTATGTGAAGCATGAAGGATGGTCAGGGTTAGCTAATGAGGCTGATAGGTACAATTGCTGCACGCTTGATCTGCCTTGGACCCTAATGCTTATTTGGACATGTCTTATTATTGTGTGGGTGTTCAGTCTGTCTAAACTCATAATCAATAGATATATGGTCATTCACAGTGTTTATGTCTCTGTCTCGGATAGCTGGAACAAAGTGATCACAATGTAGTTTGCTAGGTTCCTACAGAAAATTTCTCATGGACAATTTGTGCAAACTAATTGCTGGCATTAACATGGGAGTCATATGAGCTGTGATAATGATACAGATAATGAAGCCCCCACCTTTGGCCATCACTTTATTACCTACAGAGTCAGTAAAAAATTTATTCAACCTTCAGTGGCATTATATAATTGGCTATTTGTACCTGGGAAAATTTTGGTACTGTACAGTATCTTCAGATATCTCTAAAAGGGCTTTAAGTGCATCAGAAAAAAGAATGGTGGGGGACCCACTGTCAAAGTCAGTTGGGAAATGGAGAGTTAAAAACCTCGTAATTTTTGGTCATGGATCTTTGAGCTTTAGAAGAAACAGTGTGAACTGACAGCTCAGCAATGGCTTAGCAGATCTATAAAAACTGTATATCAACAAAATGGTGATAGCTTGATGTTGCATGAACATAGTGAACCAAGCAGGGCAGTGCTTTGCTAAGTGTAGCTCTGTTTTGGTGATATGATGACTCAATCTCACAGAGAGACAGCAACACTCAGGTTTTATTTCTTTGTGAGCCGTATGAAAAGCCTGGGGAGAGTATGATTTTAATTTAAGCTGGTTTTGCAAAGGCTACCAACTTGTGTTTAGGCACTGTGAGTTAATTATCCCAGACAAAGAGGCACAGGTGTCTGTCAGTGTTAGGAAGTTAAAATCATGCCCACAGCAAAGAATTCTGCCACCACCTCCAGTGTGAACTGTGACTTAGTGCTTTAGTCAGACCCAGCCCCTTTTCCAAGAAGGGCTCTTGTGCAGTTGGCAGGAACCTCTGAGCTGATAAAAGGGAGCTCTTTCCTGCCATTTCACACCCACAGGGGTGCCAGCTCTCCATTTTTAAAAACACATTCTTACAGCCACCTGTAAAAGGTGGAAAAATCATACAAGGTGGCCAGGAAGAGTTTCCTGAAGTATCCCTTACCTTGCACTACTCATTTAAATAGAGAGCTGCTTAGTAGGACTGGTTCTCATCAGCCCAAGGAATTACTGAATTTCCACTAAGGCGTTTCAGTAGTTTTGTCTAGATGTTTTAGCTGTAGGAAAATTACTTAGAATAGACCTAAATCTAAACTGTGATCCCAAATCTCCGGCTTGCTGGTTGCCTACAGTGGCTTTTATTTTGTATTTTTAGGGATCATGGGACTACTCCTGTTTGAAACAGCTCTGTCAGTAGCTGCAGCTGAAATCAGATCAAATGTCCACTACGGTAAAAATTATAGGTACTCAGCACACACCCTCAAGATTAGGTAGCTGTAGCTACCCTCCTCATAATTTTTCCTGGAAAAACGAGAATAAAGAGATTTTTATCTTTGGAGAAAGATTCATATTAAAAGTACATATCAGTTTAGCTAAAGAAGAAGTAAATCAAATAATGTTTAAGTTAGTCCATGTGTTTTCCTTATCTTAATTTAAAAAAAAAAGAAAAAAAATATAGAAAATCCAAAAAAAGCCCCAAACCCTCAACAATAGTAAAGAAACTTACAAAGAAATAATAAATAAAAATATTATCTTCATTTAAATTTTACCTTTTTAATTATTTCTGGCTCCAAAATTACTCCATTTTTTGAATTTTACTTCAAAATTACTCTGAGTAAAATTCAGAGGAGCAGAATTAAGTTTTTTATTTAAATAGTGGAAAGCAGGCATAATTTTTTTCTCCAACCTTCTTAAATTAGAGATTTCCAATCACTTTTTTTAACATAATAATTGGAAAAGCATTCACTTACCCTGTTTTTAATCTAGCTAGTAATGAGGTCACTCAAACTACACATTGATTTTATTATGAAAGTCTCAAGACAACTGTAATTTTTAAAATCCATCTAAAAATTTGGTATTATAAGGGTATGATTCTAAAAAAATCAAAGTGGAATAGCTCTATAACTTTTTAGAATTTAACGTTATTTCAAAATGTGATATTTGGCAGTTAAAGCTTCAAGGCAAAAATTGCTGCCACAGCACAGCATAGCAGAGGGATGTCTCTGCTTATCATGCCAGCAAACAGGTGAATCTCATCCAAAGATCTCTACAAACCCTCCTCATATGGTGGATCTGGGCCATAACTTTGCTAGGACCTTGTCAAACCATCCATGCTGTGTTTTTTATATTCCTACAGGACATCCTATACACACTGGAGTTTTTTTTTCTGATTTCCCCAGGAGCAGCTGTGCCATTCCACTGTGGTTCTCCTAGGAAAACAGCATCCAGCACCTGCCTGTCCTTGGCAGAGAGCTGCAGCCCTGCTCACTGCCTCCTCCTGGGCAGATTTTAGGGCAAGGACACAGCGTTGCTGTGTTGAAGGATTTGCTGTAAGCTGGAACTGATAATCCCAGGGGCTGGAACAGAAATGTAAACTGAGTGGTCAGGTGATGTGGGAGAAAAAGCAGAAAAAAAAGTTGCTTCAGGTCTGACCTACTGCCTGCATGCGGTCAGACCTTGTGGGAATTTTAGATTAAGTTTGCTGCCTGATTTTTTTTGCTAGTAACAGGAAGGTACAGTATCAGGCAATTTTACAAGTGTGGCTACTGCACTGAAATATTAAAAATATTTTTTTTTTCCTTGTACTTTTGACCTGTGAGACAGGAAACTCCCTGCTCTGAGAATTAAAGCAGCAATGCAGTTTAGGCTTCAGCTGTGAGAAATGGAGAATTCTCGATATGACAATTGGTGGGTTAAGTATTTGTTTAAAACCAAAACCAACATAGGCAGCTAAATTGCACCATCTGGAGCAAGAGGCAGATGTAAGCAACTTTATTTAAGAATCAGTTTCTTATTATTCATAAAAGATGCATGGTATTAATTCACTCTTTGTTTTTTTGGGTTTTTTTTTTCAGAGAACATCATTCATAGGAAATAGCTTTGTGTAGACATCTGGAATAGAAATTTCTTAATAATTTTACATAATAAATCCGGAAGAAATGCTAATTATTAATAGTCAGATTTGCTTAAGCATTTCGGAGTAGCTGACAGCCTGAACAAAGCACAGGCAGATGCTTTAGACAGGCTGTAAGGAAGACTGATAATTATAAGCAAAGCCAGAGAAGTGACCTTTTATTGTGGCGGGAACTGCAAGCATCACCACACTCCTCACCACCACACACTGCCCAAATTAGACCCATCCATTGACTACATCTACAGAACCTTGATTTCCAGCTGCTCCTCTGCACCTTTCAACTTTAAGCTGGGCTTTCAGAAACTGAAGCTCATAAAATCATCTGTCATCTTCCAAATTTTATGGAGAAAGTGGTATTTTCATAAGAATGCAGTCCTTTTATTTACACAACACTAATTTGTTGTCAATGATTAATGAAATGGTAATCAGTTTTTACAGGGTTTGTCTGGCAAAATGACTATTCATTCAGTGTTTACAGTAAAGGAGTATATGAGAAATAATTTATATGTGATCCTCAGAAACTTTTTAAGCTCCATCCAAGTTCGTTCAAAGTGAATATATAAATATAAAGATAAAATAAGGCAGTAATCTATGTATATTCAGCCAGAAACAGACTATGATTTAGAGTCTCTTAGGATAAAAAATAATGAATGAAAAAGACTGCTTAATTAAAATGTAACATTAAGTTGTGCTCTTTTATAAAGGTCCATATAATTCTGCACAATTTTTTCCAGACAGAAAGCATGAAGAAGATAGATTATACTACCAGAAAGAAAGAAAAAAAATCAGTGAGACCAAGGCAATCATTAATAAAGCAACCATTAGCACATTTATAGAGCTTTGATAGAGGAAGATGTAAGAAAATAAAGTGTTTTAAAGAAGCTGCCACCAAAGAAATATAGAAAAGTTTAATTTTGAATATGTGGCTATTTCTTAATCTTAAGGACTCTGATTTAGCTCCAAACATTATTTATGGTATTTACAATTAAAATGTCTGCCTAAATATATATGTGCATTATACGACCTATCCAAAGAAAGTTACCAGCTCAATTCTTGTGGTGTAACCTAACACACCGAGAAAAGCCAAAATTATTTGTTCTTCAGTGGATCTTTGTCTTTAATGGACATGTAGTCAGCATCAGGAAGCTGGATTTATCACAGTTGAAAAATTAGGCCCTGGCAATCTGCTCGGTAAAATTTAATTTAGATTTAATTAGTGATGCACTGTAGTCAAGATACATGGCTTCAAGAAGCTGGTGTTAATACTGAAGGGGTAAGAGTTTCCTCTGTTTAATTGGAACTCCCACTGACAGTGACCCACAAAGATTTGCCTTTTGGGTTGGGTGGCTGTAGCCAGCAGAGGTTCAAGCCAGTTCCTGGGGCAGGTGAATGCTCCCACCAGCAAAGTGACAGATGTTTGCATTATCAGCAGCCATTCCGAGCAGCCTGTCCTCCTGGTCTTGTGTCTAAACCTGGTTTGTTTCCTAATCCAGTTGTTTTTCACATTGATTTGTCATAATTATCTTCACACATCTGAGGACAGAACCTGATTAATCTCTATCACCACTAGCTGTTTTATTTTTATTTTATAATAACTAGCTATAATTTATAATGACTAAATAAAACTTTCAATGACTAATATATTAGTCCTTTAAAAGTATCTCAAAGTCACTCAACAGCAATAAAAATCCAGCAGAAAGAAAACCTATCAACAGTTCAAAAGGTGTCTTAATGGTCTCAAACTGCTTTCAGAATATTTTAACTTTAATTAGTATTTTTGAAAACAGAGATGTTCAGCACGGTACAACTTTCTTCTCAGTTGAAAGAAACAAAGGTAGAAACTGATCTTTGCCCTACACATTGACACAGCTCTACCTGGTGGTCTGAGAATCCTGTAATGACAGTGGAATCACTGAGGAGCATCTCTAAGCCCAATGATTTTTTCCTGCAGGACAATGATGCTAGAGTTTTGCTCTTGCAATATTGTTTCTTTCAGCAGTGTGGTAGAATTGGGATATCTGTAGGTTGCTGGTCAACAGCTCATTTCTCAACTGCATTTATACCTTTTTCATTACATTTAAGAGCTTTGTTACACATGAGTAGCATATGGTATTGGCTAAGGAGATGAGGCTTTAATGAGATATAGAACATGCCAACAGAGTGCATGTTAAATTGCAGTGACACGCTTGTGCTGGTAGCATGTGATGTTGTGAAATTAAATTCCTGATGAGACAATGCAAACAAATGCACTTCAGCAAGCCCATAGTTACCCAGCTTGTCCTCAAGTTGGTCCAGGGGACAGGGCAAGTGGGAGGCTGCTGGGAGGGAGGAGAGAGGGATTGGGTTCTTTCCCTGTTCTGCTGTAAAATTTCATAAAATAATTTCATGCTTTTTCTCTGATTTTTGCACAAGAACATAACAAGGCACACTATTACTTACTTGAATGATTGGGTGTTGCAAAAGCATCTTCCGACAGGTGTTGCATCTGTCTTAGACCCACAGATTTTCAAGCAGCTAAACAATAAAAACAATCAACAATAGACCATGAGTGATATGTAACCTGGAGCCATGCACACTATTCAATTAGCACGAATGAAAATTTTCCATCTGAGAATACAAAAACAAGTCTTCTCTTCAGATCAAACAGTGGCTGTTGAGCCTGCAGAAGGAAACAGATAGCAGCACCCCTGAGTATCTCTGACACTCTGACTTTCGTGCCTGGACTCCCAAAGCGCCCATTTCTTGTAAGGAAGAGTAAAAGCAATAACACTAATAATATTGTTGTGAGCAGCTCACAAGGTTTGGAAGGGTTTGGTAACATCATTACTCTGCCTTGGGAGAGATTAAAGAAATTAAATGTGAGATTCCTAGCCAAAGAATACAGATCCAACAGACATAACCTAGGTTGGCATCATTTGGTGGGGAAAATGAAGCTATAAGTGTTCCATTAAGATTGTTCCTCTTGGGTCTTTCTAACACTCTCCAAGCTTCCTCTTGCCCTCCTCCAAATGCAGAGAAATACATGTTAGAAAAGTAAAGCATGTAAACATCTTGTTTTCCTACCATGCCTTGATAAAACAGCCAGTTAATTAAAAATTGCAGCTTTCGTGCACTCAGCCTTCCCAAAGCATCCTGAGTCTCATGGTGCAAATGCATTTGTTAGAAAAAGAATTACATTTTATCTCTTTGTGAAGAGTTTATTCATGTTTGTTTCATCTTGACAGAATTTGGAAAGCAAAAGGTAAGGAAAGCTTGCAGCCCAAGTTATTGACAAAATACATTTGTCAGGTATGAGAATTTTCTAGGAAATGCCCCTAGATTTGAACTAGAAATAATCTCAAAAATATTCAATCATTTGTGATTTTAAGGAAATCTAGATCTCTTTGTGAACTTCATGGGTTGTTTTTTATATCTGTTTTAGATCTTAAACTAAAACCTAATCCTAGATGCAAGTTTACCTTTTGGAACAGGTCTGAACCAAGAGAGAATCATTATAATTCCAGTTGCAGTATACTTGAGGGGAAAAAAATCAAAATCTGCAGAATAGCCATGACATCATCCATAACATACCTCTATGATATGTGACCTGCAGGTGAGTGAGCACAGATGTTCTTAAGATATCTTTAAAGTAGATTACTCTGGCAATTCAGCTTCAGGAGCTGAACATCAGCTAGCTCTGGTTGTCACACCAGAAGCCAAAGTGAGTTTTGCACCAGGCTGATCTTCAGGATGCCTTCAGCAGTCAGACAGCTTCACTGTGTCCCACGGTGGCTTTGTACACATATTTGTGCTGTGTCTTTAACCAGTGATTTACTCTGTTAGCTGCTTCTTGAAAGACAGGAATATCTGTCCTCATGCTACTAGCAGGAGAAACTTTCTTGGGCTTGGCAGAGGAAAAAGGCAATGATAACATCCTCTCACAGCAGTGATGGAGCAAAAGGGAAAATCACTTTATGTGAGAGTGGAGTGATACAGGTTAACACGTGGCCAGTCTTATAAACCATGTGTTAATGTATCAATCTCTGAGGGTCCCGCCCTTGCAGATTGGCTTAAAATAATTTTAGCGAGACTGCTCCTCAGAGGTGTTTTGTAAAGCAACAAGTTTAATAAAGAAAAATAACAAAATAACAAATATTACAGAAAACAAAAGAAAAGCTGCGCACAGGTGTCCGAGAAAACCTCTGACACCCTGCTAGAAACACTCCAAAAAGCCTCTTACTTCCTTTAGGATCCTTCCTAAATCTGAATGTTTTAGGAGGGACAATTTGGCTTGCAGCCAATAGGGAGAGATAGAGGATTTTAAGAACTGCAAAAAGGTTCCATAGATGCTTCTCTCTTGGCACTGAGCCAATCACTGTCAGAACCGCAAAGAAGTTTCTGGGTTCTTTTCCTTATAAGAAATGCCAGGGGTGAGTCTCAAAGTTTTCCCTATGTGAAAACATTTGCTGGGGATGTGGGGTGCATTACCACAGTGGAGGATTTTCAGGGTACAGTTTGGTTGGTGTCATCCTGCTGGTTCTGCAGACTGGATTAACACACGAGGGGGCCACCCTCCTCTCTTGAGCTGTGTGCATGTCCTGAGTTATCTGAGCACACTTTCCCTGCCAAAGCCCCACCCTGGCTGTGCTGCCATGGGAAGGCCAGGTAGGAAGCAGGACAGGCAATCTGATCCCCAGGGGCTGTTGAATTGAGATTACCCCCAACCCAGCTGTTATCTCCTGATGGCGTGGTGAGGCCCAGAGAACACCCTTGCTATTTCCTACATGTAGTTTGGTTTTAGAACTCCTTTCGACTCGTGATGCCTACGGTTTGAGCATTTGCTTTTGGCAGGGAGCTGTTAGGATCAATAAAGATTTGTGGAGACTTGCTGTTTCTATGCCAGCTACTTTCTGCAAAATATTATTTTCCCGTCTTAGGGCACCAAAAAAAAAAAAAAAAGAAAAAAAAGTGTCTTTGAAATCGTTCAGAGACTAAGGATCTGAGCAGAAGCCTGTGTGGATCTGACAGTGTGGGAAGATGATTGGAGAGGGAGCTGAAATATCCAGCTCGGCAATTTTATTTGTACTTGCTCCCTTGTACTCCCTATTCACACTTCTCCCTGCTGGCACACCCTTATTTATCTCTTACCTTGAGCCAAAGATATTGTGCTATTATGAGAGAAATTTTCCAAAAGATTGCAGCGTCTCCTTGAGATGATGGATCCTGGCAAAAAGATTCCTTTGTTCACTTGGTTACACACAAAACATCATCTGTTTCTTCCTAATAGGTTTTTCTTCTAGGTATAGTCTTTTAACAATCAGAATTAGAAACAAATTATATTCAGCTATTTAGACCTTGTAAGGAAAGCACAAGGACTGTCAGCCTTATGCCTTTGCCTTTTTCCTTGTTTGAGAAACAGGCTACAGGACAAATGCTGCACTGTGCCCTCTGCTCCCAAGTACGTGAATGGTAATTATATATATATATGTTATATATATATTTAAAAATAGCTACTGTGATCTGCATAATACATATGTATATTTTGTTTGTAGATGTTCCAATGATATCAAGATAGTAAAGCATATGGTAACAGGCTTTTTCAGTCCATTTAGCCATTGTATTGCAAGAAAGGAAAGATTGTATATCTGAGCGATTTTTTTTTTTTTCCACAGTGAACAGTAGCTCTTCAATTATTTTCTCACTGTCTTTATTTGGGCTATTTTCACCTTTACAGGTTTTTGCAGGATGGGGATTGTGTGTCTATACTATGAGAACATGATTATCCATGAGTGTGGTACCTGGACAGCTGTGTGCTCAGAAATTAATTTTGCTTTTTATTACAGGGAAGGACGAAGAAGAACAAAATTTTGGGAAAGAGTTTCCCTCATTAAATATTTACCATTTCAGCTCCAGATTCAGGAAAGGTAAGCTCTGAGTCATTACTTTTTATTTTTAGTATCCAATCTACTTGGAAATGAATGGAATGCAATAACCTTCAAATCCCTTCAGAAGTTGTGAGTTACATGAAATCATTTATTTGAAAAGCACCACGAGATAACGGAGGGTGTATTGGGTTGGCCTGGTTCTGATAGCAGGGAGGGCTACAGGGGTGGCTGCTCTGAGAAGCTGCTGGAAGCTTCCTCTGTGTCCAGCAGAGCCAATTCCAGGTGGCTCCAGGATGGACCCACCACTGACCAAGGCTGAGCCCACCAGTGACAGTGACTGTGCCTTGGGGAAAACGTATTTAAGAAATAGGAAAAAAAAGTGTGCAGTGACAGCCAGAGAGGAGAGTGAGAATATGTGAGAGGAACAGCCCTGCAGACACCAAGGTCAGGGCAGAAGGAGAGGCAGGAGGTGCTCCAGGCTCTGGGGGATGAGATCCCCCTGCAGACTCCTGGTGAGACCATGGTGAGGCAGCTGTGCCCCCACAGACCAGGGAGGGCACAGAGGAGCAGAGATCCACCCACAGCCCAGGGAGGACCCACTCTAGAGCAGGAGGATGCCTGGAGGAAGCTGTAAGCTCCATGAGAGTCCCGTGCTGGGGCAGGGTCCTGGCAGGGACCTGTGACACTGTGGAGAGAGGAGACCCATACTGGAGTTGGTTTTCTGTTGGTTTTCCCCCACAGGGGATCCATGTTGGGGTAGCAGGTTCCTGAGGGACTGTAGCCCATGGGAGGGACTCACACTGGAGAAGACTATGGAGGGCTGTCTCCCATGAAAGGGACCCCATGCTGGTAGGGTGTGAGGATTCCCCCCCCTGAGGAGGAAGGTGTGGCAGATCCCCCTGCACTCCTGCAGGGGAGGAGGCTGAGAAAATTGGGAGTGAAGAATGGAGCCTGAAAACAAGAAAGTGGTAGGGGGAACATGTTTTAAGATTTATTTTTTATTTCTCAATATCCTACTCAGATTTGATGGGCAATAAATCAAACCAATTTCCCCAAGTGATTTGGTTTTGCCCATGACAGCAATCAATTTTGATTTCTCCCCGTCCTTATCTCAATCCATGAACCTTTAGTTATATTTTCTTTCCCCTGTCCAGGTGAGTGAAAGAGTGGCTTTAGTATGAGTGTCCTGGCCTCCAGGCATGGTCACAGAGTGTTTGGTTGGGAAATATAAAGCACCTTATTCCTGCACATACCCAGTTTGTGACTCCACTTTTCTCATATTTAAAATTAAAACTCTAGAGGAGAAGAATATGAATTGATTTTGTGAAATTGTTTTCTGTTATGTTAATTTAAAATGATCAGCTAGCACAGCAGTAATGATCACAGAGGATTGTTCTTTTGAAACAAAGATAACATATCATTGATCTGATGTTTCAAAATTCATCAGAGACTTTTAAGGCCACAAGGGAGTGTTTTGATCAGCTAGGCCTGACTTCTCCCACATGAGAAGCAAAGAGAATTTCACTAACAATTCCTGCACTAGTTGTGCTTCTGGACAAAGACAATACTTTTGTTTGTAGGGGCTCAGTAAAATGAAAATAAGGCTTTCTGCCCCAGACTTTATATTAACCAGACCATTTAAAATTCTTTTCAAAGCACGGCTGAATAGTTAATTTCATTTTATCTGTGACTTGAAGTATTTATTAAAATAATGAATGGACTTCTGGAAGTGAATGAAAGATACAAGTTATCTGTGTGCACCTATGAGTAAGAAAACTGAGGTAAAAAACATAATAAAATGCTGAATTATTATCAATCCACTGGAGAGAAAAGCAACCACGCCACAGCAAGAAATGTAAAGAAAGAAAAAAATGGCTTACAGTCGTAATCCAGTAAAACACTAAAGTGTGCCTGTGACTCTAATGTGAGAAGTTTCACTAAAGGCAAGGAGAGTGTTAAAAGTTTCAGGAGACATAGGGATGCTTCTAAGTGCTTTAGTAGATTTAATCTGAAGTGCCTAGTCAAAATCATTAATTTCTTTTAGCAAGGAGGTAGAACAGAGTTTATGAGATGCTCAGTAAAATAAATTACAAAACAGAAAGAGCTATAAGAAAAACCTCCTTTTCAACAGTGATGTTTGTGGTATTAGCTAAGGATCATTCTCAAACCAGGTTCCCACTGTGCAGTGTAATGCACTTCAGGAAACACTAGGTGCTACTGGCTCTGCAGAACATTCAAGCTGAAAAGAATGCCCCATTTTCAAGAAAACACTCTCTTTCTGTTATTTTATTGTTTGCCATATTATTTCCTCTTGTTATAGCCTTGCTGGTATTTTCAGTTAGGCTGTTTTTCTCCTAGTGCAGAAGATTTTGGTCTGCATTTCTCAGCACCCAGAAGCACCCCTGAAGAAAACAGGGCAGCAGCCCTGCAGGTGAGATGTACCATAATATCTTTTCAAAGACTGAAGTGCTTTATTTTTGAAGAAGCCAAAGTACATAATTGAACAGAGTTGCCATGATTAAAATGCAATTAAGGTTGTGAAGTCCTTGAGCATCTTAAATTGTGGCATGATACAATATTTATCAGGCTTCAGAACACATAATCACATCTTTGGCCATTCAGCCATGTTTTCCTTTTTCCCTACGCAAGATTAACCCTCTATCACAGTTTGATGCAGCTAAACTTATCACTTCAGTATATGACACCTTAATAATTCTGAGGTGGAAGAATAAGGACTAGAATTGCACAGAAGACAAGCCAATGGAGTGATAAGAAAACACCCATGCTTAAGCATTAATTTAAAAAGATGCCTTTTTTTTTTTTACTGTTAGTGAATAATGGAGCTAATATAAAATTCTGACAGCCATAAACCTATTGAATAATTCTGATACTGCAATCTACAGGTGACTCACAAGCTATAAATTGAATGATGTTAGTTTTATGCAAGAAATAATCTTTTAAAAGTCATAAAAAGGCATATGTATAATTCATATGGTTAATATTTGAGGTATTTTGAAGGTAAGTTCACACATTTCTTGTGTCTACACGCACATGGTTTAAAAAAAAAATAAAAGGAAGAAATGACCTTCAGTTAAAAACTTGGCAACTAGCTCAAATTCTGCTTCTAAATTTGACTTTGTCATGTCTGCTTATTAAGAATATAATTCATCGCCTGGGAGTCTGCTCTGAAGTATCAGTGTCTATCATAAATGCCCAACAGTTCTTCAACATATCAGCTTTCAAACATTGTCACAGGGTCAGCTTCAATGACTGGGTCAAATTCAGGTGCTGGCAGATGACATTGTGGACTCTAATGGTAGCTTTGTGTATTTGTTGAGGAACTAAACTCCTCTGGTTCAAAAGATTTATGGTTATTTTGATTTTTTGTCTCATTTAGAAGCTGATTCAAGAAGAGTTTGTGACCTGTACCTAAATTACAATGAAAGGTCACCACCCTTACACACAGACAATCTTAAGTAGCTGTTAGAAATGGTGTCCTGAGTTTCCCAGTTTTGCTTGTTTTTCCTGGTAGGAAGACCTGTTCTGGAGGGGAAACAAATATAGCCACCATGTATTTTTCCTTAGAAATAACTGCCTGTAAGCAGATCAGTTTTTACATTTAGACATTTAGTAATGTTTAACAGATTTTTGCCTGTTGTAATATTACTACTTATAGATTTGTGCAGGCAGTAACTCATCAGTTAGTCTGTCTGTCTAAACCAGACAACACAGATCAAATCCAAAACTCCTTTCAAATTCAAAAGAAGGAGCTTTAAAATAGAGAAGTTCTCCCAATAGCTCTGCAGACTAAGGACTGGAGATGCTACTGTGTTTTAGAGCTGAAGACTCAGCTTCCAGTGCTACCAATGCAATTACCACAATTTCTAAACACTAGCAACAACAGCAGTACAAAAGAGAATTAATTGTACCTGTTGTACACAACCTTAAAATCAAAAATTTACATTGTTGGAGAGACAAAAAATCTCTTAAAATGAGACTGTAAATGATCATCCTAATTTCTATCTAATCCTGCTCCTACTGCTTCCTCTTAGCATTACTCATCTTCACAGTGCCTTTTGGAGAGCAGCGTGAGCCCCTTGCCCTCTTCCCTTCCTTTGCCTTCTGTCTCCATAGGCTCAGCCACCACTGTGGGAGTTTCACAGGTTCTCCAGGCAGTGCTTTCCAACCCTTGTGATAAAAGCAGGAGGCAGATAGAAAACCTTCCCATGGTAAAGACATATTTAGGAACCATTTTGAGCCATCGCCAGGGAGCAGCTAGAGGTGGACAAAACATATGGGGGATGTGAGGAGGGTAAATGCTATTTGACTACCCAGCTGAAAAATGATTGTTCATTTCTGAAGGGGGGTGAGCTTGATAATACCAATCACATTTTTCTGTGTCTGCAATGCAGAAGTTTCTCTGTGCTGATCTTGGCACTGACATTGAAATTGATGTGTGGCCTTTAGGTAAGTCACTTAATCAATGTATTTGTAAAATGAGGATAATAACATTTATTTGCCTGAAATGGATGTAGTAAGAACAGACTGGTTAGTGCTGTGAAATGCTATTTACTAGTAATTGCAAGTATTATTATGCTGTGGACTTAAACTCCTCCATGACTGGTAATTGAAATAGCTGAAGAATCAAATAAAAGTCTGGAATGTAAAGGTGACAGTGGTTTCAGCTAAGGTGGAGCTGGTTAACCTGCTTTCTTTTCATGGAGCTAATTATGGTTTAACTGTGGCAATATACATCAAAAAATGTATATTCTGTTCTTACACAGAAACAAAATGAGAGGAAATATTGTGGGATTCACATTTGAGTCACTGGGTAAAGTGCTGTTGATAATGGGCCAAGGGAGAAGCTGAGTGTAACACAGAAAAGTACATGTTCAAGCCTCTGTTCTGGGATGCAGTTGCACTCAGGTGTCCTGAGAGCAGGATAAGCAGTATAGATAAGACAGAATTAGATGCATCATTACCATTTTCAACCCAATTAACATCCCCACTCTTCAGGATTAAATAAGGTCTGTAACCTGCCTTTTGGTATGGCAGGCTAAAAAAAAAAAAAGTCCTAAGGGTGAGAAGAATGAATAATGCTGTAGAGCAGTATGAAGTAGATTAGGAAATGAATTACAGTAAACTGTCTTATCTGTGAGCTGGGCTTTGAGAACTCTTCTGAGGGCTCAGACTGCTCCCTTTCTCCCACAGATACTTCTTTGAGAAGAGAGGAACATAAGATGGCTGCCTGGCAAAAGAACCAGGTCTTCCAAAAAAAATTATTTTTGCCATTTGTAACATTACTAAGAATCATCCTGTTACAAACAATCATGTTTAGTTGATGCAGTAGTTAAAATAAACCTGGGCTGAAGTTTCTCTGACAGCCAATAATGGAGTCATAATTTGATCCTTCCTTAAGCTGAGTGAAAGCTAACCAGCAGGGTAAGTGCCTCTGACTTGACTAGAACTTGGGGGAATAACTGCTTCAGGAATTTTTACACATATCTCACTTCAGCTGCTTAATATTTTCATAGTGAATTTGCTTGAAATTTATCAAGGAAGCAGGGACTCAGACTGAGATTGGCAATATTTCCAAAAATACATCAAGAGTTATGAAAAAAAGAAGTGGTGGAATTGTTAACTGAGGAATGCCTTACTTTGCCTTTCTCCAGTTTACAGCCTTGCTTTCCAAATTTAAGTTTTACAATCCAAACTCTGGGCAAACCCAGCCAGGTGGCTGCAGTGACAAACACAGTGGTTGATGAGTGGGGCACCCGTGGCTCTTGGCAGTACTGCTTGGCATACTGTTGGCAGGATGGCTTCTCCTGCATGTATTGGAGTGGGTAAACTTTCCACCAAGCCACAGAAGGAGAAACATTTTGCTTTCTTCTGTTCTTTGAGAGATCACAAGTCCCTGCACAGTGGTGTGGTATCCAGAGGGAATTGTCACACAGAGGCAAATCATCCTGTGTTAATAAGGCTAGAAACAGAGAGGTGCCTCTTTGGGGCTTATCAAAAGCTGCTAGCTGTAGGACACTCAAAGTAGGAAGAATCAGATGTACTGAAAGGCAGACATTAAAGGGATACACTCATGAGAAGGAGATTTTTATTCAGAAATAAAGAATATGGGATGCTGTAGGCTACTCAGGTTCAAAGGAGGGTGTCTTGAGGGAATTCTGCTACAGTAATACGTGGGCAGAGCCCTGTCACGCAGACTGCAATGAAGAGATTAGGCAGAGGCAAGGGCCAGCAACTGCTCTGATCCCATGGGAGACAGTGCAACTGGATATAAAGGCACTGCTGTCTTCCAGACAGTGAACACTTAGAAGCATTTCTGGGAATATTTTGTCAAATTGGTAAAAGAACATGCTCAGTAATTTAGTGTTCCTTTTGGGTTTTGATAATAATAGCCTTGCAGAAAAATCACTCAAAATGGCATTTGAATAGCCATGTCAAAATGTCTAGCAGTGGCAGTGTGCTAAGTATCCACAGGTAACAGGAGTATCATGCAAGTTCAGTTGAAACAAGACAAAGGCACTCAATTTTTCAGATATGAATTCTAGTCCCAGATTATCATGGCCCTATGTTCAATTCAAAATCTCTCTAAAAAGAAATAGGTGCTCACTTGTTTAGAACAGAAATGTTTATTTAAAAGAAAATATCTTGCTCCATTTCCCATGTTTTTACTTCACTGGACCTAGTTTTAAGCAAGAAACTCAGTTTTCATTGATACGGCTGCAAGGTATGTCATTGTGCCAGCAAAGACATGTTCAATGTGTTATGGTAATTAATATGTACATGAGAAAAGGAGACATTCCATCCACTTTTAATGAGCTATTCTTAGCACCAGAAGTACTCCCTAACCCATGATAGGAGGAGGGGATTTAACCTTACCCTGTCAAACTTACGAGACAGATCAGAAGTGCTACAAGAGGGGGAATTCCAAGTCATCTCAATTATGTGGCACCACATGAAATAATTATATTTGGTTACCCTTCAGAACAGTATGTTCTTGAGGGGTAACTTTTATGTGCTGCTTCTGCAAACGTGGCTTCACTCTGAGCATGCTGCTTTTGATTTTTAAATAGCCTACACAGCTCTAACTCCTGTGTGTTATCTCTAATGATGAATGACAGTATTATATTTACAAGCAGATACCATGTTCTTGAAAGATTTTTTTTTTTCCCTTAACTATCCTGATTTACAATGTAAGACAAAAGAACTTAAAGGCTTTGTTGAATCTTCTCTAACATAATGGAAAGTTATCAGAGAAGATGTTACAATTTTTATTAACAGAGATAATACACAATGGAAAAGAATTTTTAAAAGAATGAAAAGAATAAAACTAATCAAACCTCCTTCAGTTAATATGCTAAACATTATGTAAAGTATATTAACCTTAAAGGCATAATGTACCTGATTTAAACTCAGAGAAAGACTTGTTTTCATATTTTTGAGTATTGAATAGGTTATAAAATTAATTTAATTTAGTAGAGAAATACAACAGAACCCACCTCAGTTTCTCGGTATTGAAAAAGGTCTTGATGTTTATGAAAAACTGAACCCTGATATAAAAAATGAAATCATGTGAACAAACAGGACAGATGCCAAAAGCTGAAATACTTCAGTTTATTCTAAAAATGAAAAAAACAGGGCAAGATATTTGACCTGTTTCAAGTTAAATTTACAAACCTTTCTAGACTTAAGAAAGACAGAGACAAGAGGTGATAGTTAGCCTTTATTTTTTCTTTAATAGGAATATCTATACTTCATGGAATAGAAAGGAAATTAAAAAACCATGAAACATATAGCAGTTATATTTCTGTTGCTGGCAGTGTTGGTTTTTCTTTTACTGTTGTGCAACTCCTTGCAAAACCAGGGCAATATTTGGATGACACTTGCATCTCATATTTCACAGTGCTGTCCCTTCATCAACATGCAATGACATGGTGGAGAAACCATCATGCCTATCCTCCTATCGATATGCTGTTTAATTTTCTTCCATGTAACTTTAATTTCTTAGGGATGTCAATGCCACATGACTCACTGTAAGACAAAGGGAAAAAAATCAATGTTAAATCCAAAAAGAACTAGACAAGAGAGAGGGAGAAGATAAACATGCTAGAATATAAATCAAGAAAATAAACCCAAAGCAAAAAGTATTACTTTAGGATATTACAAATTTAATAAAGGCAGTATTTATAAAAACAGAGATAGCATGAAAATTTCTAAACCACGAAAAGAATTACACTGAAGAAGTCAGCTGAAAAGCTTTATTTTGAGCAATGTAATACAGCTCAGATACAGAGCTCTTCACAAGTCTTCATGTAAATCTTATTCAGAGCTGCAAATAACCCAGCAACTTGGACATACACCTGAAAAAAATCCTAGCATTAATCACTGGTAGTAGTGCTAGAGTGGTTTCAACCTACTGGAGCAGACATTTTTGGCAGGCACAGAGATAGGATTGGAAACAAGTCCACCCATTCAAAAATGCAAAGAATGTGTATGATGTTTGATAGTGCCAAGAAAATAATAAGACATAAACAGCTGATCTTGATTTTTCCTCACTTTTAGGGTATCTAATACATGTCCTCATCTATCAGCCCTTTCAAATGTTAAGTATATCAGATGACTTAAGTCAGATTGATATTCACAGGGAGTGTCTTTTAAATGTTATGACTGGAATAATTTGGAATTTGGTTGTACAGGTTATGTTCCTTGAGACTTAAGGGTTCCTGAATGATAGCAAAGTAGTCACAGTTCACAGAAATTACATGTATGTACAAAAAAACAATCCAGTGAAGATGTGTCTATTCTGAAATGACAATTAATTAAAAGAAAAGGAAATAGAACACTGAAGTAAGAAGATAAATAAGTATTTGACACTATGTACCCAAATGACACAAAGAAGATTTTGGTGGATACAGCTAAATGATGTGCTTTTCAGTTAGACACACAAGTAATTTAAAGTAAGGGAAGCTAAAACATCCTGTGCAAAATGACACAGTTAATACTTGCCCTTAAGTCCTGCAGAGGAAGGTTTTGTGTTCAGAGGACGATGGTCCAGATTTAGAGAATGACTCAGCTCCCTTTGTAAGTTCCTTGTGCATGTGTTGAATCAGATGACAACACAGGAGCTGCTCAGGAGACAGCTGCAGGAGTGCTTGGGTCAAGAAGCAACAGATAATTCATCAATTTTAAGAGTAATTCAGTATTATTCAGTATTATTTCAGTGCAGCTGAAACAGCAGAAGGAGGAAATAGAACAAATAATTCTAACAGTGCATGAATGAAGAAAGCTCTTTATTTGCACAAGTTAATTCCTTAACCATAGACAGTAAAAGTACCAGATAATGACAACTAAGGAAAATGTCAGGAGAGGACTCAGTGTGGTTTATGAAACTAAGCTTTAATGAGGGTAAAAAATGAAAGACTTTGGAAAATATTCCTACTTCATAGTGTATATTCTTACTAGAGAGTACTGTTATGGCTACTACTTTAATACTATCAACCTGACTGACCAAAGGCAGTGAACTCTATCACTGATAAAAAAAAAAAAGTTAAATTTATGGAAGGTTGGTATTAAAGCAAAAAAATATATCTATAACAAAATATAAATATAATGATGTATACTACAATCATATTAAATTGTATATAATATATAACAATATATTATATCTATAATAAGATATATAAATCTATAACAATATAGATCTGCAATGATAATTTTGCCTGGAACATTGTGTTATGAGTTTCTGTGATAGCACAAAGTAAAGATGGGCTTTAGAGATTCAGAATAACTACAGGTCCACATGTTCTCATTTATCCTACCACAGTTATTAATATTTCTATTTTTTTGAGGAAAAAGAACTGGAATAAATGAAGACATAAAAATAGTTGTAATTTTTTACCAGGCCATAGCATTTTGAATACTTAAGTATTTCTACAGCACATTTATCAACAGTTGGCTAGTGTAAGACTAGTGTACAATGAACTGATTTGCTCTTGGCCTCAAAAGCCACGAAAATAAGGTTTTTCATAAGATCTGTTGGGATTTTAACATAAATTTGGTAAATATTATGAAAGCAGACTAAATTGGAAGAGATATGGGGCTTAATTTTTTTATATTTTATATTGACAAACTACTGAATTGCTGAAAGGCTGTAAAACAGGCCTTTGAACAGTATAAACATTCACAATGTCTTCCATTTATAGATGCTTTTCTTGAGAAGCTCAATGGCAAATTTGAACTTAACAATGCAATGACCTCCAGTTTCATACAGCTGTGCTGACTGTGCACTTCAGCAAAAACACTGTGATTTTGAAAAATCAACCTCTATCTATCCTGTGTCCTGGATTCTCCACTAAGGAATTACAGTTTTATATTGCTGAAACTACTGATTTTAGTAAAGTAAATGGTTGACTGATAGAGGAATAAAATTGCAGAGGATGGTAGCAATCTGAGAGCCCAGGAGTAAAGATATTGCACAATATTCAAACTAGGTGGGAATAGGTAGGAGGGAAGCAGATGTTGTAAGGTTTAAAAATAAAAGCAAACTTACCCAAAGCTGAGGAATTAGAATCCCCCAATGTAAACATCACTGTTCTTCTTGTGAAGGCCTCAGGGACTGATGACTTATAAAGCAAATCCCATCTCTTGTCTGCATCAGGAAGATTGCCAAGCTCAGGACTTAGAGGCACACTGGAAAGGTGACCAGAACATCAGAAAAGTGAGGCTTTTCTGCATTAATCAGACAAATTATACTGTTAGAATATTTACTGGGCTAACAGTAAATTCTTAGCAGTGTGTATATGGTGTAGCAAAGATTTTCAGTGTAACAAACCAGTGGAAAACATGGGCAAACCTCTCTGTGAATCCTTCTAGTTGAGCTGCTGAACAACCAAGCCTCTGAAAAAACTTTTGTAGGAGGAAGCCTACAGTCATCACAGGAGACTGGGAATGAATGCAGCAGGTGTGCAGTCCTGTTTTCTGGCAATTATCTCATTTACTACAAAATAAAAGAATTTTGGGCAACCTGGGTGCCTCAGGATCACTAACAATCCAAGGAAAGCAGAGAAACAGTAGTTACATCAATTTATGATCTGGCTGTGACTCACTCCAGCCAAACCTTGCTGTGGTAAGTGGCAGGTTTTGTGAGGGACAGGGAAACCTTGTTGAAAATCTGAGAGAAAGAGGAGAAAACAGATGGCAGTGAGAGCAAGCTGATGACAGGTAGACACTGAATGGAAGCACCAAGTCCTCTTATACCTGCTATAAAAGCCTCTAGTCATTGTCCTGTGAGATCAGAGATGTCTCTCTGTGTCCCTTTCTCATGACCCAGCTGAGTACAGACGTTTTACTATGGTTTTACCTGTAAAGGACAAAATCAGGTAGACTGATAGGGGAATCAAGGAAGGAGAAAACCAAATCCAACCTCTCACTACACATGTCCACTCTGCTCCTAGAAATCCCTGCTTTCCTCTCCTTTTGTAGCAGAAATGGCTGGGCTGAGGGAATGGCACACTCGGCAGGGACTAAGCCTTGGAGATGCAGATTGTTGCAAACCAGCTGTTCCTGCAGTAGCAACTGCCTGCCCCGAGTGGATGTGCAACACTGTACCAGCTTGAAAAAGAGGCACAGAGTTTGAAAGATTGTATCACCTGGGGATGGATCACAAGCCAAAAGAAAGCAGAGATATATTAAGACCAGAAAAAGCTGTCAGTCTCTTTTCTAAGTTTATGTGCTAGAGACAGGCAAGCCTTGAATTATGACCAGGGTGTATTTTAAGTCCTGTAGTGGATGCCCTGGACACAGCAATGTATTTAGTTTTAGGGCCTGTAGACACTGGAACAGTACAGAAAGAGCTGGCAACCCATATGAGGGAAGAAGTGATCTAGGGGACACTAAATAATAGCAAACAAGAAAAAACAAACAAAAAGTCCATCAGAGTGCATGACTCAGATGCCATAAAAACTGCTTTTTTTTTTTCAGCATTCCCTCTCATATATTCTTCTCTGGTAAAAGTGGCAAAAGGGGGATGACAAAGTGAAAAGAGGCAGAAAAGTAGTCCATGCACATATGAAATGGTAGGAAATAGTGTAGTAAGGAAATAGTCAGACCTAGAACAAACACACATGGAAACAAGGTAAGAAAACTGGGGAAGTGATCCTGGAAGTAGCAGATCAATAACTGAAGACTGGTGTAAAGAAAAAGGCAACTAATTGCTTATGCCCCACCTTTACAGACACCCAGGTGAACCTCCCCACTTGGGGACGGCCTCCCTTTCCAGTGGAACTACAGGACAAGCAGAAAGTGAAGAGCCTGGATGCTGCCTGAGAACAAAATACAATGCAGAGAGAAACAAAAAAGCTGCATATTCAAGCAGGAGAAATCAGAACTGCAGTGAGCAGGGTGACTGCTGATGTGTGATGATGCCCTGCTGCAGGGGCTGATGGTACAAGCATGAGGAAACCTGCACCCAGTGGCTGCTTAGGTTAAAATGACATTGGGCACCAATATTGACAATTTTTTGAGTAGGATTAGGTAATAGAATACAACAACATCCAGAGAGAATTTTGAGAGAGGAACAGAAGGGTCAGAGACATCAGAAAGGAAGGGTGTTTGAAACTGAGGAAAACTGACTGAGAGCCTTCAGCATTTAAACTATTCTAATGGAATTGGGACTGCATTAACTTAAAAAACCAAAATTTAGCCATACAATACATGATTGCAATTAATATATTACCAGTGAAGATTGCCATTTGGATTAAAATATAAATATTTAGCTGTTTGTTGCAAAAAGCTGTTATCTAAAAAAAGTTATCTAATAATATGAAGTTACTTTTCGTACTACGTAGTAACGAAGCAGTTATTTTATTAGTATGTACTTCAACATAAAATATTCAGGAAACAGAAATGCAGCTAATAATCCTGTATATCCTCAGAAACTCATACTGAAGGAGGTGCTGGGTGCCTGGGTAACTAAGATAACTATTAATTATATTTGCTCCTTTTACTTCCCACAGATAACAGAGTTTAAGCAATCCCTTCCAAATGTACTCATACTGGAAGCTGTGTATCACTTAGTTTTCTTTACTGCATAATTTTATTAAGCTGCATACATATAGAAAAAGTGAAAATCATACCAATCTTCTTTTAACTGAAATGCCATGGCTGATTGCAAAAACGAGCATGATATAAACCATTATAACAAGAGAAAAAGGATCCAACCTAAAGGATTTATCTCTAAGCGACAAAAAACCAATGTGAAGACAGATTAGTTCTTCCTAATCCATGAATACTGATGTTCCCAACAAAAATGTCTATGTATACATTTGTCTTGGATGGAGATTTCTATATTTATAGAAATGTAGAGTTTTGAGTGTTCTAAGAAGAAAAGGTAAATCACCAAGGCATACAAAATTTCCTATGGAAAACTGTATTGCATACAATACAGTCACCTATGGCAACGGATTGCACACCTGTAAGTGTAACTCTGTATCACTGGGACTGTGAAGGCTGTGCCTTCAGTTATTGTACTGGGGATATTCTAAGACAAAAATTACATTAATTATATTCTCAGATGTTTTTGTGTGCTAAAGCATTTTCTCTATAACAAGTATGCATTGCATATATGTATATATAAATGCATTATTAATGAGGGTACTGGGTTTTGTTTATTTTTTTCCAAATTTATCCAGTATTTTGAAAAATGAGAGTGTTAAAATATTCATTGGACTAACAACAACTTCTTAATTCCATATTTGGTGTTTTTTTCTAACTACAACAAAATTTTGAGTGTAGCACTAAAGATCTGGTCCCTGCCCCATCTCTCTGTTCATCCAACACATTTGTTGGTCACACCTGAGAATCGACTGGGTCAAATGCCACTGACTGGCATTAAAAAGTAAACCAGAACTAATACTGACAAGATCTAAAAGGCTGTCTGTGGAAAGCATTTTGGACTTCCAAAAGTTCTGCATTTCACACACAGTCTGCACCAGATCCATCTGCTTTTCCTGCGGTGAACTGGGGATAGACTTGAATTCATGAATACAACTGAGTTACTATTCTGCTTTTTGAAAACTAAAATAGTTCTCTACATACTAATGAATTTATATTGACAGAGCTGTCAGAGCATTAGCAGTATGCCTCTCCTCCTTTCTAATCACCTCACTTGACCTCCCCAAGGATTAGATGTGTTACCCTCGGAACGATTATCTGGCAACTTCACTTTCTTTCCTGAGTAAAAGGCCGGGCAGCCTAAATGCCTGCAGTGTTTCAGGGAGGAAAACGGGACTATGCAACCAAGAAACACCCAAGGTAAGATCATTCCTCAGGGATTTTAGGAAAGACCTGACAATGAACAGCAAAAAAGCAAAATTGCTGCCGATGCTGTGCGGTTTCACTCTCAGTTGTAAGTGTATTGGTTATAGGGAATACAACATTTGGCAAGTGTTAATAAGTTCCTTGTTTAATAGTAATATATTGTTACAGGAGCCACTGCAATTATAGTAAGAATGTTCCTCTGGGGCAACTATCCCAGAGAGCTCAAGCTACTTATTTTCTAAGTGTTAGAGATAAACACACATTGGTAAAACAGAGGTGACAGCCACAAATAATTGTGGTGTTGCATTAAGGAGAGAGTCCAGAATGTTTTATGTTCTTCCTCCAATGGATAAATGTATATGCAAACACCAGGAAATTGCAGTAAGTTATAGAAAGTTGTTATTATTGGCAGTAATTTATTTTGAGAAATATAAAAGGAGTACAACTGACAGAATATCTACAACATCCAAAAATGTTATGAAATTCCTGAAGGTTTTATTTGTGTTTTGTATCTGTGAATGGTTTCACAAATTCTTACTTGATTATTTAGTAAGACTCATAGACACTTTCACAACAAACATTGTTCACTTTCACAACAAACATTGTTCTACATCTGTGGATGTTTTAAAATTGGTATCACACTTTGAAGTGTCTTGATTAACATGCAAACAACTTTGAAAAATATTTATATTTTTTAATATTCTATTATACAAAATAAGGACACCAACGCATATCACACTGCAATATTGTGAAAGCAAGAAGCAGTCATTATTTAGGACTTTCAGGTTGCTGGAATGTGTTTTTATTTTGCTCTGAATGGTAAAGGAAAATGGCAGTCCCATCAACTGTGCTTACTGGAATCTTACAGCCCTGAAAGTGGTTTTTTAGTGTTTCAGATGGTGTATTTGTTTTTATCTTTGAAGATGTGTTGTTATGTAACGCTCCTGAAACCATGACAGGGCCAAAGTGATATGTTAAATGACAGTATTAATACCCTACATTTCTTATAAACCTCAAATTTAAAATTCTGAAACCTCTAAACTAATAGATACACCAACAGATACTTGGAATGTTTGCTGCAATTTTCAAGGATATATGCTTTGTCCATCACATGCCATCAAACAGTTGAATCCTTGCTGTGGCACAGTTTTAATTATGGAACAGTGACGTGAGGTTTGGCAGCAGCTGTGCAACACTGACCATTTCCTTTCTCCTGTGTGTCTCACCTTGGTGAATCCAAAGATAGGGATAAGTGTCATGGGATCATAGAATAGCTTGTGTTGGAAGGGACCTTTAAAGGTCACCTACTACAACCACCCTGTAATGAGCTACAGCTCCATGCCCAATGTCTGACCTCTCTGGGAAGACTACTGGGATAAAGGATGATTATTTTTTAAGGGGGGCATTTGCTTTGGATCTGGATGAAAATTGTGCAGTTCATTACTTATGGATCCTTGAACAAATCACATGGGGAAGTTTGGCTGGCCAATATGGCAAAATAAGCTGATTTCCCTTCAAACTTTGAACTCCACTTTGCATTAGGAACTGAATGTGAAGAAACCAGTCCAAAAGTGGGAGGTTGCAATGGATACCATAACATACTGAGATGTCTGAAATGTCTATAAAGGATAGGGGAGCCTTCAAGAATCCATTCTTCTGGAATACTGAAGTGCAAATCTTTTTGAACAGCTATCTCTGTCCATGGGAACACCTTTTCTTGATAGTTTGCATTATGAGATCCAGTATAGGCACAAGTCACAGGCTGTCAGTTCTTGCTCATGGACTACCTCTCATCTTTAAGTCATGGGTAGGTGCAATGGCAATACAAAGTACATCTCCTCACATGCAAACAAGCACAGCAGGCCAACTATACTAGATGTAAAAAAGACTCAGGAAAAGGAGTTGGGAGTTCTGCCCAGACTAAAATGATAACAAGTTCTGATACAGCCTCTAAGTATTGAACTGAACCATACAAAGGACATGCCTTGTGACTTGTCACCTTAAGAGATCAGCAACTCTTAAATGTTCTCAACACAGAGTTAAAAAAATTACCTTCAGCCTTTGGTACTTGTCATCTCTTCTCAGACAGGTTAAACTGTGGGATTGGCCAGTGTCTATATTAGCTGCAAAGCAGGAGCCTGTACCCTGAAGACAACTCAGACAGGCCTGGAAGCACCTTACAGAGCCAGTCCAGGACCAGGGCTCAGACCTGCTCTAAGCCACTTGGTTTAGAAGAACCTGGAGCTCAGAAATTTGCTCTAAGAGCCAGTCAAGGCCAGAGACCTCACAGATCCATTCTGGCTGAAATATGAAAAGACACTATTGATGAGAGAGAATCTGAACCAGTGCTTTAATGAAGAAAAAGATTTTTTCCTAACTTGGTTTCTGTGGTTTATTGTCTTTATAATCTTTTGCAAAGTAAGTGCAGTATATTAGTGAATCAAAATGGAGGTGCTGCATGACAGGAGTAGCCATTTTTCTCTTCAAAATTTAGGTTTATCTTTGAACTTTGCTATTAAAAAAAAATCTAAATCGATTTTATAGATTTAACTATGCAGTTACTGCTCAGCAGCACTCTACAAAATTTTACAGCATACACAACTTAAGCATGAATATTCTTTGAAAAACTGCTTTGGAGTAATTGATATACTCCAGACTCACTGGTAACTGAGTGCCAGACACATGCCTTAGACACCAGTCTTATATGGGGACTGCTGTCCCCATCAAAGAGCAGCTATTCCCAACAGTCCTCCTCTTTCTGTTTCTACTGGCAGCAGCAGCTGGCAGCTTTGTATCCATCCCTGACAAATGCACAAAGACACATTCAGCTGTTGGGACAATATTCATTGTCTGGACTGCTGGTTTTGCCTCCAGGTAGAGGATTAAATGGCAGTGTCCTGAGAGCCAACCTCGGCTCATGGTGGGAACACCAGGATCATGGTGTAATCAATGATCAAAATAACATATCCCTTAGTGCCTTGGAGTTACTTGTGACAAAGCAGACAAATAAAATCATGCCCAAGTTGTAAAATGAAACATGAGTAGATACAAGTGGTATGCTTATACATATCCTGGTTCACAGAGTGTTAAATCTACCACTGGGGCTTTGTCTGTTATAAGGACAGGGGCAATCTGCAGAATTTAACTTCCTGAAGTTCAAGGTATATGAGGCTGGATGATGTGTCATTTCTTAAAATGAATGTTATGAAGGGGTCCCTGTCTCCAGGGAGGTGCAAGTCACAGCTACATTCCTACACAAATTGCCAGTGCTCATTTATAGGTGCTCATTTTATAGGTGACTCTCTCATGTTTATGCTGAAAAGCTAATAACAATGCTGTGAATTTGCCTGGGCTTCCTGACAATGAATAAAACCAAAGAAACTGTGCAAAGACTGAAGCTCCTCTTTCCAATGCTCATGCATGCAGAGGCTGCAGGAATTGCTCTCCCACCTCCACTTCAAAAGCAGTATCAAACACCTGGAAGCCCCAAAGCAGCAGCACATGTAACATGCAACTATTGTAAAAAAACCCCAATTTCCTGGCTCTTGATAGTAAGCTGGAATTTCTCTTCTCCTTTTAGCTGACCAAGCTAGTTAAGTGTGAGAGTGAGGGTGACCCATTTGCAGAAAAATATGATGCACAGAGTGTGAGGGAAGAAGCAAAAAGACGATGGTAAGAGTTGTTTAACATTGGTTTAGCACAAGCACTGAAATCACTGCCACACAGAAAGTTTTGAGAAGCCCGGGTAATTTTAAAAACAGTTTTTCAGTCTCCAGTGACTGAAGGAATTGTGACCACTGTGAAAAAAAAAAAAAAAATCTTGATCTATCAGAGCAGGATATGATGAGTAGTTCTGCTACTACTCTCTGCAGCATCAATGCTGCTTCTTTCAATAACCAAACCAAAACTCCTTGGGCCTCCTGTTAGGGCAACTGCTCTAGCAAACAGTATGACTGTTGCCCTACAGACTTAGGACAGAATATTTGTTGTACTCCGTAAGGAGAAAAAGAACAAAGGTACTTGGACTTTTGCCTGTATAGTTAGAAACTGCTACAGGGAAGGGAATACAGTGTAGTTAAGTGTACATGCACTGTTGATGAAACAAATTATGGAAACTTTCACTGTAGCCAGTTTTGGGAGAAGTAATAAATGAACTGTTACTGTTCATCACACACGGTGCTGTTAGTCATCTGGCAGACAGGAAGGAGAAACAGCACTTTAATTCAGAGGAAGCCAAGATAGGGGGGCTGAGTCTCAAACTGAGGACAACAATTTTGGAGATGGTTGTGGGAACAAGTTAAGGTATCTAGAAGCTGAAAGGTTTATAAATCATGGCTGAAAAACGTTCAAAAGGGCCTCTAAATAAACTTTCTCACTACATATCAAAACAAAGCAAAATTGCTGGACCTTAAATAAAAGTGTTCAGTGCTGGCCTAGAGGCATGGTCAGGCTGGTGATTAGTTGCCTTGGATATTTGGTGGCCTATCCAAAAACGAGACATGTTGATATTAGGTCAAAAACTTCCACAGCAATCTACCTGTGCTACTCAGCATTTCCAGCTGCACTAGGATCAGTTGAACTGGTTTGGGATTTATGTGTCTGATAAAGCAACACTTTGCTTTATAAACTCTCATAAACACAGACACGGTGTTTATGAGAACTCACGGATGTCCCCAGACTCTTGTTTTGCTGAGCTGTCTGTGAGCACGCCAGCACCCTATCAAACAGTCGAGAAATTTATTCCAGCACTCCTGATGATGCCAAATCTGCTTTGGGGGGGGTGTTGATGTTGGCTGGGGTGCGCGGTGGGCTTTATGTGTGTGGGAACGCAGAGTTCACCGGGCAGCTGACACGCTGAAAACGACATCAAAGAGCCACTAAGAAAACAAACTGGGGGACCGCCGAGCCACGGCGTCCCTCGTGCCGGGCGGGTCGGCTCCCGCAGATGCTTTATTTTTTGTCGTAGTTTTTTATTTTATTTCCTCTGCTGTCAGTCCACGCCGTTTGGAAAGCGGCGCTTCTCGCACATCGCCCGCGGGCCCTTCCCGCCCCGCGGGCAGCGAGCCGGGGCTGCCGGACCGAGCCCATCGCCGAGGGGAGGCCGGGCCGGGCACCCCGGG
>JBBMKD010000001.1:7608424-7679384 GCA_037834095.1 Argya squamiceps
CTCCCGACAGAGGCGAGGGGCCGGCGGCGACGCCCGGGCCAGCCGGGCCCGTGGGGCGCAGCCGGGGACAGCTTGGGAGAGTCACGGAATCATAGAAGGGTTGGAGTTGGAAGGGACCTTAAAGATCACCTGGTTCCAACCGTGCTGCCGTGGGCAGGGACGCCTCCACTTGTTTGGGTTGCTTAGAGCTGCATCCAGCCTGGCTTTGAACACTTCCAGGGATGGGACAACCAGAACTTCACTGGCTAACCTGTTCCAGTGCCTCACCACCCTTATAATAAATATTTTTTTCCTAATATCTAATCTAAACCTACTCCTATGAACCAGTTTCCCCTTGGCCTGTCACTACGTCTAAATTCTAGCTCTGTCTTTCCTGTAAGTTCCCTTCAGGTACTGTAAGGCTGCCATTAGGTCACCCCTAAGCCTTCTCTTTTCACTGGCTGCACAATCCTAATTCTCTGAGCCTTTCCTCATAGGAGAAATGCTTCATCAGCTTGGTGGCCTCCTCTGGACTCGTTCCAGAAGGTCAGTGCCTTTCCTGCGTTGGCGATCCCAGAGATGGATGCAGTCAGGACGTGAGGATGGTGCACTGAGCTGCTATCACTAACAAAAGTGTTTAGCTGCAATAATCTGTCAATAAACTGCTCCTGAATCTCGTCTTTCTGGAGAATTTTCCTGAGGGCGCATGTTTTGAGGCATCTCTGAACCACCAGCTCAGCTGTTTGGCAGACCTGCAGTGCACGATGCAGCAGAGTGTGCATTAGGTTGGTGCCAGGTTGCCGATCTGAGCATCCCTTTTTTTGTGCCTCTCGCTGGGGACTGTGACGCCAACCCTGTGTCCAGGGCCTGGGTGAGAGCCTGCTAGTAGCAGCCTGGGCAAGAGCAGGCCGGCATCCTGCAGAGCCAGGCTGCTGGCCTGGAAAAGCTGCTGAAACCTCACCCGCCGACTGAGCACAGCCATGGGGAGCTTTTATGTTGCACATTTATGTTGTGTTTCACTAGTGGTTGTCTGGCAATCAAAATAATTGTAGTACTGACCAATACCCTGTGTCCCAAAAGTCTGGAAAAGTCTCTGTGAGGGATGTAAGAAGGAATATAAATAATTTTTTACAATTTTTGGCTTTTTTTTTTTTTTTTTCTGTTCTTATGTTCAACATGGTTTAACATTACCAGGTGTCCTGTTGGGTTCTGGTATTGAATAGTGGAAAGTCTAGATCTTGTAAAATAGGATTAAGGATTGAGTAAACTATTAGGCTCACTTGCAGAGCATTTTCTCAAAGTTAATCTCTTGATGACAGAACAATTGAGAGTTTTATGGTTCCTGACAAGCTCCTGGCCATGCATGCAGTGCTGTAAAACGCCTTATTTTTTTCAGTAGGGAGCCAGGGTGTAGGAATTAATAAATGGGCATATCCAGCTCTTAATAAAAGTATTCATTAAAACGTTTGGGCTTCCCGAATGTGCCTGCCATCACAACAGTCATATTGTGGATAATAGTGTTTGTATTTCTGAGGATAGTATGGCTGTACTGAGTACAGTGAGTTTGCAAAATTTTTGTGTACTTCCCAAGTTTGTGAATCTGGAGCATAAAGCTTCAGGTGGTCCTGTCTTGTCTCTGTCTTGTCACTTTCTGCCTCCTGAACCTCCAGTTGGTCAATTGCCGTAGAGTTATTGTGGAAATGTGTATCCTGTTAATTAATTTAAAAGAATAAAGGAAAACTTTTGTGGCAATCTGTGATAAACTGGTTGATTTATTCTAAGCCCAAAGAAGCAGCACATCCTGTGGATGGTGGGGAGTGCCAGGGAGGGGAAGTTGTGAGCCCAGGGAAATAAAAGCCTGTTAGTGTCTGCATGCAATGCTCATTTCGGTTTCTATGAATTGTGATTCAGTCTGTGTTTAATGGCTTCGGGTGTGTTTTAGCAAGAGTGCCCAGGAGAAAGGAGGTTTGCAGCCTAATTGTTGTTTGTGTGAAGAACCAGTTCTTTAGGGCCTTCAGTATATGGGATTTGCCTACTTCATGCCCAGTTCCTTTGCTGGAGGAGGTGGTGAACAGCTCTGCACAACTGTGTGCACTGTGTCAGAAATCCTTAGCAATGTGAAACTGTATGATCTTTATTCCAGGCTGAAGGATCTGGATGCATTTAACTGATGGTTGTGTGACCCATCACTGTGGTATGGCACTTGTTAAATAACTCAATGGATCTGGTTTCCTACACCATACATGGTTCAGGAAAAGGCTGTGATGAAGCTGCCAGGAATATGTCCTGTTAAGCAAATCTGTGTGTTAAGAGTGGATTGTTTGTCAGCTGCTTGCATGGCCTCATCATAGGTAGGACAGGAGGACTATATTAGCAATGAATTTAGTTTTGTAGACTAGGGAAACTGAGTAGAAATGATGCTGCTCAACTGCTGAGCCTGTGACAATCTGTTCATTATTCCTTCTGTTACTGTTGACTGACTTTCTCTAACTTTGCTCTGATACCCCTGCCCGGTGGCATTTTTTTTCCACTTGAATAGTTTAGACAACAAAAATACATGTAGTCTCTGAGTTCAGAAGGTCGAGATTTTCCTGATAAAGGGGATGGGATGCAGATTTGGGGCCTGGCACCCTGTAACCCTAAAAGTATTTTACTTGCTTGGATTAGGAAGCTTTGGGAAGAAAATAGAAGTGAAAGAGACTCAATCAAATACAATATACATGGGTGCATTTCCTGTAGTCCTGTAGTCTTCTTAGAGTTTGCAATGATACTGACCTTACTGAATATTAAACCAAATCATCATGGAGTGATGGAAGTTTTATACCTTATAGTTATCATACTGTGTATTGCCTAAAGAAATAAAAACTGGGGCTTTGGACAGAGGATTAAGGATGCTTGAGGAACGGAGCATTTGTTAATGGAGATCCTTATATTATGCCTTGTGCAATAAGAAGTGAATTAGTCCTCCCTTTATCTTGCTCAGTAAAAGTTCTTTTGTAGAAGTGATGGGAGATAAACAGACTTGGAGCCTAATCTTGGCAGTGATATCAGCAATTTGCTGGGTTGCCCTCTGGCCTTGAGTCTATCTGCTCTCTTATCTGTGGTGCTGTATGAGCATGGCCAGGTGATTGTTAGTAGAGAACTTTGTATCTGTGAGTGTCAGAGGCTGCACAGGTGACTAGGTCATTCTCACACGCAAAGACTGACCACTTTTGGTGTTGGATTGGGCTGCTCAGGACTTGTTGGGTTGGACTGGGTCTCTGAGGATGTTTTTTCAGCCTCCTTGGGCAGCTTCTCCCTGCCTTTGGCTACCCAAATTGTGGAAATTTCTTTTTTTAATACTGTAGCTTAACTTGATGCAACCTTGTTGCTTCTGTTCTGTTCTCCCTGTTTCCCTTGGAGTGCAGCCTGGCTCGTTCTTTTCTTCATGCACTTGCAGCTACCTGTCCCTGTAGATAGCTTAAAACTGTGAGTGGATATGAGCAGCCCACGCCCCCTCAAGTTGGCTTTTGCACATCTCTTCTGGTGAAATGCATCTCTCAGGCCCTACCTGTGTGCCATAGGTAGGAGATGGCAGAGCAGGAACAAAAAGCTGTCTTCTGGAGAGGCTCTAGCATATTCCTGCTCATCTCTGCCTTGAGCAAGTGCAGGCCTCTTGCTGGGATTCTCATCTGCCTCTCCTGCCCTGTGCTGTGCTCCTTCACCCTCAGGATGGTGACCAGGTCTGCACAGCAGCGCAGCTACTACTGGGACCTTTGTGCGTTCTAATGTTTTTCCTTTTCAGTGGTTTGCTGAAGGAAAGACAGGCTTTAGTCACATCAGACTGGATTCTGCAGTGTAATAGGATTATCCTGATTCACCTTGAGAATTGCCAGATCCATGATGAAATTAATAGTGATGTTGCCTCAAGTTCTGAAAATTTTCCTCTAGCTTTCAAGGACTGTCACCTTTAACCTCTTGCAAAGTGTAACTCTGTGCTTTAGACAGCTGACTGTTTTCCCTCTCTTTCATAAAGCCTCGAGAAAAGCTGAATGAGTGCTTTGATAGGAGCAAAGGGTGTCTCTAAAGAAGTAATGCCTAAAATGTGATGGTAGGACCTAGAAATGCCCCAAGCATGGAGGATGGATTGACATAGTTAAATGAGTGACTAGGATGAAGAAAGACTACTGGTCACGTTCCCTTTTCAATAGGTTGTCATACCTGGGCATGTTGCGTATGGTGTTCATTGAGAAAAGGGAAATCTGTAATTTTTTTTTTTGATGAATGCCTGAATTTGATCCTGAGTCAAGTATCTTCTTTGGGGTGAAGGAAAATCAGTGTCTACATAGTGAACTGCTCAGCCTTGACCCAGATATGTTCTTCAGGTCTCTAAACAAGAATTTGCTTTTAAAAAAAACAAACAAAAAATCCCCAAGTGATAGTGTTTGTGTAGGGTATTGCTGTGCTACATTGTTTGACCATCTGCGATATGTTTTCCCACAAGTATTTTGTTAAGTCTCAAGTGTTATTTAGACTAAAGACTTTGTATAATTTAGTATGTATTTTTAGTCTTTTACCTCTTAGAACATAATTGGTTCAATTAAAACCATTAATGCCTGTGGTGTAATTGCATTTTATGGAATTACAAACTGGTGCTAGAAAGTGCTGCTTATTAGAATTTTCTGCTATAACAATGTGCTTGGCTTATTATATTTTACCAGTCCATGCAACTGCCTCTGTATCCTACTGATTATGTAGTTTTTGGTGAAAGGTTTTTTTGAATGGTTAATTTATAGAATAAACAAGAAAAATAATACCAATGCATCGCTTCAGTCTTTGTCTTCAAAAAACATTGGTTTGTTGAGCTAGATAAAATGCTGCTGAAAGTGCTTGGCCATGTGAGTGGGTTGAGAGAGAGGGGTTCCATTCCTTCTGAAGTGTTGGCGAGTTGGTCGAGATGGGAACATGTACTCAGTGGCTTTTGTAGCAGTATCAATTACCAAGATGTCCTGTCACTTGGCCCAAAGCTTTCTCCCAGTGTTTTTAGATCCTTCCATTCTTACAAATGGGAAATACTTGCCATTCTTCCATTTTTATTTCCCATTTTGTATCTGCCTAATGTCAGTTTAGTGCTGCCTTATGGTTCTGTCTTTTTTAATCTTTTTTGCAGATGAACAGTGGTTGGTACCTGACTGAGTATTGAAAATGAAGGGGTGTTGAGTTGGGTTTGATAGGACTGAGTAGGAAGGCAGCTGTTGGGGTCTAGCAAGTTTGGGAATGGCAGTTGAAGGGTGGCTAAGCTGGAATCCTATTTTTAGATGAAGATGGAAAGGGGAGAAGGACTAGAGTATGATCTGTCACAGAATTAACACAACTATTATGTATCATCAGAAAAACTGGATTTTGCTGTTCCATTTTGCCTCATACAGACTATTGTATTAGGTGGTCAGAACTAAATATTCATGAAAATCCATGTCATATATGCCTGTATTTTTGTTGATTTTGGTGGCATCCCATAAGTTCAGTTGATTTCTGTTGGTTCTAGAACCCTGCCAATTTAATGGAATATATCCTTTTGCATTATTATAGTCTCTAGCTGATGTGCATTTGGGTTACTAACCATGGCAAGCATAGTTGACTATCTTACTGATGACCTTAATTTTTAAGTGTGTGAGGAAGTATTTAAATAGGCCAACCTAGCATATGTGTGTCTGGTGTAGTCCTCATCAAAAGATTCAAGTGGGAACTGTGTTAATAGCTGTCAGATTTATAAAAATGCAGGGAAATATAAGGATGTAGGTATTGCTTTTTGTTAACAGACCAGTTGCCTCTGTATAAAAATTAAAACTTGGTATTCTCTGAAAAAATGAATTGAGGCCCCCTCAGATCTATTATGTAGTGTCAGCTTATCTGAGCATGTTGGACTGACTCTGAGAATTTGTCTGGAGTTCTAGAACAATTTCTAACATGACCAGGAATCTGATTGCTCTTTCACTGTAAAAGTGAGGAAAAGCTTGTAATAGTGAGGAAAAGCTTTGTCTTGCTGAACACTTCACATTCAGGTGTTTATGCATGTTTCTTCACTACTTCAAAGCTGTAAAGAAGGTATTCTTATGGGGAACTGTTTTAAATTGATACCTTGTTTCATGAAGATACTTTTCTCTCCCTGTTCAATTTCAATATTTATGTGTAGACACTTCTCTTTCAGGCTCCCTGTTACATTGTATTTACTCCCAGTAGCTAATCCTAACTGTTCCTTCATTTTTCTGCCTTCCACAAAAGATAGCTCCTTTTGGCTTGTGCAATGTCAGAGATCTAAAACCTCTCACTCATGTTTCCGTTTGCTTTGTGCTTTCTGAAACTTTGTTTCGTACAGTTATTCATCAGGTTAAAAGGAAAATAATGTCTTCAGGCAAAGTGCCTAGTGCAACAAGATCAGGTAAAGACCTGATAAAATACAAAGGTATTTAAAATGTTTAAAACATAAGTTTTCTTCTGGAAAAAAGAATATTCAGGAAAAAAAAAAGTTTCTACCTAGAATATGGCTGCCTCTTCCCCAAGTACCTGACAGTTTGATGTTCTTATAGCACCTTATGTTAAGAAATTGAAGGCCAGTTGTTAGAGATGAGTCCTGTTGGTTCTACAAAGAATACGCCTCCAAGATGCTACTCTTGGAAGCACCTAATCAGTGAATGTTATCTGGGCATTATTTGCAATTAAAATTTAGTATAGGCTCTTGGTGAAATAGATGTCTGAAGACCTGTCAAAGGACACAGGTCAATTAGTTCTATTATGTAAACTTGTTGGAAAAATTGTTCCATTAATCTGGGAAATTATTAGGCTAAACTTATTTGAACTTATTTTCTTGGTATTCTTAACAAAAAAGCCTTACTGGCAGTTTTAGTCTTTCAGCTGTGATTCCATTGACTGATATAACTTGCAGGTAGAGGTAACTCTAATGCTTTCTGTTAGACACCCTCCTTTTCTCTTTGAAGCTGTTATTCAGGCATGGGATACTTTGCTTCCTTTGTATCCTTGCTGCCCTGGTGTGTTGCGCTACAACAGAACATTTTCAGTTCAGAAACAGAAACCATTTTTAGTTTCTGGTAACTTTCAAATGAAGTTCTGGTAAGAGTGGGCCTACATTCTCCAGAGAAGCAATGCCACTGCTAAAGGATTATGCCAAGTTCAGAAAAACGTAGCCTAGGTGTACAAAAGGAATGATGCTCAGTCACACGAAATGAACTGAGATGTGTTAGTTTCCATAGTTCATGAATAGAAAATGTGAGTTTCAACCCTTGTTGCCCTAGCTGGTGTTGTGCTAATTGAATGAATTTGTGTGTTTCACAGTCTTTAAAGGGAGGTTGGGATCTGGATTCTCCCACTTAAAAGTGCTTCAGGTATGACATGCCAAAGTAAAGATGCTGTCCTTTATGGTAGGAATAGAAATGTGGAGGAATCCTGCCAAAGTATTGCATTAGGAGAGTGAGGACTTCATGTTTATCAGTATTTCTTATTTAATTTCTTCCACTCAAAACCAAACCCTAACATTTCAGTCAAGAAAAGGCTTCTGGAAGTGTGGGTAAGTTGGCATACATGAACAGGCTACATGGATCTTGAAGGGTGCCTGCTAATCTGTGTGATTTTGAGATAATTACTTCTCTATTTCTGGGCATTGGTGAGAGTCTGATCTTCATTTGTTCTCATGCTTCTCTTCAAGAGGGAGCTTCTAGGGAAGGTTCTTTAGGAGACATTGCCTTGGGACAAGTGGAAAATCAACCTAGTGCTGATCACAGATGTAGGTAGTTTATTACAGTTAGTTTGGGGACTTTTTTTTTAATTGAGAAAACAATATATTAGATAGTGGCTAAACTGTGCCAACTGTGTGTGGGTCAGACTTCTGGTTTGAGGGCACTCTCTTCTTCCTAATGTGCCCCTGAGAGGCAGGCTGCATTTGTGTACCTCCAGGCATTCCCCATAGTCACATGTGAATGCATTGTCATCATCAGGTTTTTGGCTGTGTAAGCATTTGATAAGATGATTCAGAAGAAAGGCAGGAGGGCCAGGGGGAATTGTCTGAAAGACTCTTATTAAAATCATGCTGAGTTACTGTGTGTTGTAAATGAAAACATGCTGCACTACCACAACTGTTTGGAAATTGCCCATCTAGAATGTATTCACTGCATGAACATGCTCATTTTAGCAGCTTTAGGGGGCATGCTGATTGTACCATACCTGCTAGCCCAGGAACAACAAAAAAAAGAGTTTAATAAATTCTGTCTTGTGTGTCAAGTTTAAGCAAGTTAACATTATTATTTGACACCTGCTAATAGTTAACATAATTGTTTAATACCTACTGTAGGATATATGCCCAGTATAAGTGTTGCTGATATGATAGGGATTGGTGAGGTGTAAGGTCATAGATGCTTTCCAGTCTAAAACAAAATTACATTTTCATCATAAGAAATTAGGACTTTTTGATCACTTTCAGCAAGGTTTAATTTGTTCTGAATAAATGCTTCTGTCTTAAAAATGCTACTCCTTTAGGAAATTGTTGAAGCTTTATAGAAATAGGGAGTTTACAATACTGCTTTGTTTGCCAGCTTTTTTGAGGACATTTGGGCCGCATGTAAAAACAATGTAGCACAGGTTAGTAGGTTGGTATAGTTACACAAACAATAGTGATGACTCCACAGAAGCATTTGAGGCATGGCAGATGTGATGGTTTGGGACAGGAGCTGGTAAAGTAGATCTCCAGAGCTTAGGGCTAAAATCTACCTTTTTGAGAAGTAGAAATTAGAGAACAATCTTGGTACATCAATGTAAGAGTTAAGGCAAATAAATACTTTGTGTTGGGTCTCAAATCCTTTCTCACCCTGCATTTTGATGGGATCTGTCATCTTGTCTCATCTCCTGTGTCTCTGCAGTTGTCCTGCTTGCTCCCTGAAAACCTTTGACATCCCTAAGAGAAACACAAAGAATGAGGAAATATTACTCCTTGGTAAGAAAGGAAGGAACAGAGCTGAAAAAAGACAAGCTTTGCCACTTCAGGGGCTGTTTAGACTTCAGCTTCTTTAGAGAATTTAAAGCAGTGGAGAACAAGGTAGAGCTTCTGCATGCTGAATGAGCCAGGTGGTTTAAATCTACTGTCTGAACAACCAAATCCTGTCTCTCAGCTGATGTGAACTCCCAAGCTTTAAGTTAATCTTTGGAAAGCTTATGGATCATTATATCTTTCAAGCTGAATAGATGATATTGTTTTTAATAAAATATTTCCCTTCTGGGAAGTAAACAATATGTGTCTAGTTCTGCCAATGGCTTGGCCTCTCTGAACATGTATGTGAGTTTTTTTTTTCCAGTGAAACATAGTCTGTTGAAGAAAGTTTTTAATTTCCCTTTCAATAGGGATCAGATGTCTTCTGTACATTTATTGTCACTTAAAGAGGAAGTTATTTAGAAAAATACAGCTTAAAAAAATCATTGTCAGAATATCATTAAATCTTTCTTCTTGCAAGTAATGTGGTGGCTGTACTATCTTCTTCCTTTGGTCCAGCCTTATGAGGCTTAAATAATTGTACAGTTTGCCCATGTTCTTTTTAGCTAGGGTGTTTTTTGTCTCTGTGCTTCTGTATTTCTCCAGCCCTTGGCTACTTTCTTGGTGCTGGTTATCAATTGTTTTGTGCAACAACAGGTGCTTTTGGGTTACTGCACTGATTTCAGCATGCAGCATGAGTAGAAAAATAATCTTCTCATTGGCATGCCTCTAAGTGGTGGGAGAGAGGCTGCAGCAAAGTGTAGCATTTGGGTTACACACTTGGGTTTGTGTCCATTGTCTGAGCAGCTTTTCCCTCTTCTTGGAGAAGGCAAATCCAAAGAGGCATTGCTGGCTGCTTTGCCAGGCAGTGAGGGGGAAAGTCTGAAGTGATAAAGGGATTAAAAAGGTCAGTCGAGGCAGGAGTTTGGTACTGGTAAGAGTATCAGAAAGGTCTGTGCTTTAACTCTTTCCTCCCTGCCTTGCCTCCACATGCAACTCCCAAACACAAGGCTCAGCTGCTGAAAATGGGGAGGAATTGGATCCCTAAAGCTGTGTTTAGTCTGTGTAAAATTCAAGGTAGTTGTATCTTAATTTTTAGTGAGGTAAAACTTGTTTTAAGTGTAAATTCTATTTTTTTTTTGCTGTACTGCCTTTTATGTATTTTCCCCAAAGACCATAAAAATATCTTTATTAATTGCACTTTATGTGCATAATGCATAAGTATATATAGACACAGCTTTTTTTAAGGAGTTTTAGCTGGTCTGTTTGTAAATTCAGCCTCCACTAGAGTTCACTGGCAAGTTTAGCTGTGCCTTACAGAATTCATTGACTTAATCTATGGCATATTTGTTACAAATTTTCTAAAAAGAGTTCCTTAATGCCTAATTTTATAAACATCTGAAGGGTTTTTTCAAAATATTGCTGCTTTATTTTAATCCTGTTTACAACAATTGGAGAGTATTTAGGGGAAAAAAATCAGGCTTGTAACAGTCTTTTCTTTAAATAGCAGATTGCTATTAAAAGCTCTGCTTGCTATTGCAGTGTAATTTGAATGTGATTACAGTGATTAGTCCTTTCAGACAAAAATCTATAAATAAGAAGCGTTAGCATTTAGAGATACTTGCCAAACTTCTTTGCATTTTCTTTGTTTCATCAAAAATTTTGGACAGAAGAGCTTTTTTTATTTGCTACTTGTCCTAAAATAAATAAGCGTGTGAGTTCATAAATCAGATTATTTGCTACTTCACTTGAACACTGTAAATTTGTGTAGTTAAAAACACTTCAAAGCTGAAGACTCCCTCTTCATCTCCCTCCTCTGCCCTCAGTTTTAGATGCCACAGTTGATTTGTATGTAAGGCAAATTAGAACTTTCCTCAAAAATTCAAAACCCTAATAATTGGTATGATGCTTCTTTTTTTTTATTTTTACTTTTTTTGGGAAAGAGTTCTTGGATCATAATGTCACTGTCTAACCAAGTAACGTATGAAATGTAGGTTGTTTTCATGTTGCTGTGGTAGGCAGTGGTTGAAAAGCTCAATTTTGCAGGAGGGAAGACCTGGGGGAGATTACAGAAGTTTAATGCCAGACTTAATGTTGCCATATGCTGGTACTGTGTGGGCACATTTTGCTTTGCTACTTAGATATAAATCCCACCCCTCTATCCTCAGAATTTGCCATGCAGTGAATGCTGATTTATAGCAGGAATTATCTTTTGCAGGTATTTTGTCCCAGAGATAGGTGTGAGCATGTTTTAGGACTGAAGATGGTACATAAGCTAGTTTAAAATTCATTTTGTCCTCATTTTCAGGCAATGACTGCTACTCAGGTGAACCTTCAAGGTGCTCAAGCCTTAAGAACAGCTCCAAACAAGAGCAGGTGTCATCAGATCCTTTTCTGCAACACCCCCAGTACAGTGGGTTTCAACAGGTTTTATACATCTATTGCTTAAACTTAAACCATTTCTGTTAACTTTTTCAACTGGATAATAAAAATACAAGGTTCTTAAATGACAATGAAAGACGGTCTATAAATCTGGTTGTTCAAAAATATACTTTTTCTTCTAAGGAAAGCAATCTCCTGCTTCTTCCATAAACTGGTAATAGAATGAAAAAGTGTTCACAGTACAGAAGTTAAGCTAGTCCTTTACTCATTTAATTGGTAGAAAGTGTCTCTGGGTTCTAAATGAGAATTTAATACACTCAGTTTGTGTTTGGAGATGTGTTTATTTCAGCTACAGCTTGTGAATTTGGGAAGGACAGGAAAAGCTTTGCTAAAAAGATTAGATGGCTGAATAAAACTAATGATAATTTTCACCTGAAATTTTATTAAATTTGGACTGAAATAGGGTTTGGATGTCAACTATTTTAGCAGAGCCAGTAAAGCAGGAATGTTGTTACCGCACAATGACAATGACTGGATTAAAGTGCCTTTGCATTGTGAATAGGATCTCTTCTGGACCATGAAGTTATGGCCTGAGTATTACAAGATAACAAACAATGTCTTTGAGTGTGACTATCAGGCATTCTGCATTTTGGCCAAGAGATTTGCTTTTTGCTTAGCAGTAAATAGTGTAAAAAATGGCATAAACAGACTTTCTTCTACAGCAGAAGCAAATACTTCATCTGAGATAAGGGCTTTTGAGTTGCAGAATAAGAAGTAAGGCATGACCTTCCCTAATATCATAAATAACATATTACCATCAAAGTAGGCATCAGACTGAGCTTTCAACAGCAGTCAGGGTCGACTTGAGTGATTTCCAGCTTAAAAATGGAGGTAGCTGTAAGTGGCAATTATGTCCATTAATTGTTATTGTAGGCCACTTCAGCCATAATGACTTCTGACAGAAAGAGCTCCCAAGCCCTACAGATGCAGGAAATGCCAAGTCTGTCAAGATCTGATGCTTCTCCAGGTATCTCACTGAACACCTTGTTTGTCTTTATGCAGTGGAGGTCAGCATAGTTTGCTACAAACTGTCAATTTCTCAACTGTCAATTGACAGTATGTGTCAATTACTGTTATTCAGTTTTAACAGTGTTTCCTCAAAAACGGGTGGTGAGTTCTGGGGTGTAGGTTGGATAATTGCACTCCTTGAGAGGGAAACCAAAAGAGTTATTGGAGTAGAAAATCAAGAGAAAGTAGTAAATGTCCACAAAAAGACAGTACCAATGTAGTGTACAATATTGACACAGTTTATGGTGTAAAAACATGTTTTTCATAATACAAGTTATTGCTGGTAACCAGTCCAACCCTGTTAAACAAACTATATTGATGAATACCTTCATCTAATGGCATGCCCACTAAGGAATTTTGCAGCCAGAAGGACACTGCTCACCAGTAGTGTTTGCTAATACATTGGCAAGCATTTTTGATATAAACCTGGTTTTAGAACAACAGTTTTCACAGTTGGAAGGGTTACACTTGCATAATTTCTTTAGATGGTGCTGGGGCTGACTGAAGTACAAGGTGTCTGACACCGCTATTGTGCAACTTGTGGACTTTACCAAGAGGTAATAGATTGAACTTCAGGTATTTGACTCCACTGATTTCTGTGGGTTATCAGTTTCAAAGGCTGCTCTGGGTATTGTTGACTCTTGTCAGCAGCCTCTGTATGTAATTGCTTGTTTAAATAACTGTGAAAATGCCACTGAGATTTCTCCACAGATAGGTTTTTATTAAATGCTTCATGACATTTGTTTAATACAAGCCATGTTTAGTCTGGGTGAAGGAAAGCAGTGTGATAGTAGTAAACTGTGGTAGCTTTTGTATTTTTTGGACTTTTTTTTCTAAACTAAGGTTTGTCTGTCCAGTCTTTGCTTGTTCAAAAGAACAGATGTGCTAAGTGCGTCAATATTAATTTTTTTTGTGTGTATGCTGTTCTCTTATTCTGTTTCTTAAGTTTATCTTGGTTCTTTTTCCTAGGCTGTGCAGATTGTCTGCCAGGAACTGTAAGAAATTCAGAGATTTGTCAGCAGGGAGAAGGCTTTTAGCCTCTGGAGCCTTTTTCTGGCATTAATTCTGTCAATATTACTCCATGATAGGTGTCAGACAACATGGTGCTTACAGTCATGTCTGTTACAATGTTGTTAAATGCAGACAATGCATAGATATTGATGAATTGAACAGGTATATGTCTTATCCTTTGCTTTTCCATGAATTGCCATAGTGGTGATGACTAGCTGAGAAAAAGCAGAAGAATAAAGACCAGAGGCAGCTTATGCTGTGTTTTGGTGTTTGAGGGGATTTTTTTTTTTTGGTAGCATTACTCCTGGTTTTTTTTCAATGAGTGTTACTAGTTAGAGTAAGATAGGACAGATCTGTATTAGAGAAACAATGGTATAAAACCTTAAAATTCCTAAATTAACTTGTTTACCACCTTTTTGGAGTGGTTGGAAGCTGACACTTTTGCTTCTTTCTGGCACAGAGAAACATAATTTTGATCTGATGGCTCCAAACCATAGCTTTGATATTTCTGATCATGCAAAAGCAGAAGGGGTGGGGGGGGGAGAAGAGGAAGGAGAGGTTTTTTGTTTTGGTTTGTTTTTTTTTTTTTTTTTTTTTTTTTTTTTTTCCAAGGATAATATTTCTTGTGGCAAGGAAACCATAACAGAAAAGTAGGCATAAACAGTAATTTGTGGCTGTTTTTTTTTAAATGTCTTTCTTTGTAGTGATGTATTCCCATAAGATTTTTCAGATGTATGAGTATTTTTATTTTAAACTAGAAGAGCTTTTTGTTTTGTTTTGGTTTGGGTTTTTTAAATATCTATCTGCAGTAGATTAGCTTTCTGAATCTATTTTGCTGAAGTGTTTGATTCTCAAATGTCAGTGTAAAGGAAGTACTCCTTCCCCTGCAGGTTGCAAATTACTTTTCTGGCTTTCTAAAGCTTTGTGCAGAATAGGCTGACCCAAGACTGAGGTTGCATGAACAGCTCTGTTGGAGAAGATAGGAAGGAGTTGAAAAGTGCCAGTTGAGAGTTCTCTGGGTCTTGCTGTGCTTCATCGGGGGGGTGTTCCTGCTGTGGTTTGCTTTCCCTTCAGAACACAAGAGGCATTGTAGAAACCTCAAAATTCAGTGGGGTATGAGCTTTTACCTGGTAAAAATCTAATAGCCTGTCAGATCTAAAGGGGCATCTAGAAAACAGTAGAAATGGCAGTGCTGTTGTACATGTGCTTTGGCAATGAATGCATCATTTCCTAGGTTAAAAGCTTTGGCTTAAGATTTTCTTTTTTCCTGCTGTTTCTATTGATACTCTTTCATCAAGTGATCCACTTGTGAATTATGAAAGAAACCATGAGGAGATTGAAGCAAAGAGAAGATTGTGGACGTGACAGGTGGACTCAGGAAAGGTTCCTTTGTGATGTGGAATAAAGTGAGGAGGTTTTACGGTGATAGATCTTGCCAAATACAGATTACATGTATGATCTTAATTAAATGACAGAGGTATTTATTAAACAATATTAAAACTGGGTCTATCCCCAGCAAACAAGTTAGTCTGTTACACTTGCAGTGTAGGATATCAGATTATAAGTTTAGTGTTTCAAAACTCATATTGACTTGGAAGACTGGATAGCTGCTGCTGCCATGATGAGGATAAAATATTAGGGTACAGTTGCACATACTACCATAAGATTCAAATATACTTTGCTGCTTCTACCACTTGTAATATTGCCAAAGCAAATTTGGGACTGGATGAATGCAGCGCATACACTCACGTGCATGTACACACAAAGTGGCTACTGTAATATAAATTTGGATTCCTGTCTTATCTAATAACTACATGTACAACTTTTAAAAACCTTCACTGCCTCAACAAAAATGAAATTAAAGGATGTGGGTGTTTTTGAGAGCCAAGGTAAACGTGGGAGCAGAAGGTAAAGAAAATAGGAAATGCAGATTTGCAGATGAGCTCTGAAGGTTGTAATGAAGGCTTGGGTTACATCTCTTTCAGAAAGTGTCCAGGCTCTGCTGTGTTAAGTTTCCCAGCTGTGAAGGGGAAGTGTGTGGTATGGGAGGGGTTGCCTGGGTAGGGTTTTTAAATAATTGTAAGGGTGGTCATAAGATGACTGGAGCAAGCAGTTTGTAATTGCAACCTGTAGTGTTGCTTTTCACGATGGTCATTGCAGTGACATGGTAATTGCAGATCACATGAAATCTCAATAACTTTTGTGGTGGATTATTGCTTCTGCCTGCTAGTTCCTTTGTGCTCTGCTGTGATAGCTGACAAGGGAGATGGCCAAACGCAGGGAGCTTAAATAATTGCATCATTGTATCATGTGTCTACATGAGCAAGATGGGTATCAACCTTCAGGTGAAATAATGGCACATTTCACTGTGAGTCTTTGCTAATTCTTGGTGTTCTGATATCCTGACTAGATATCACAAAGAACTTTTTATTAGTAGATAGAATCACGTAAATGCCCTTTGTTGAATTTTTGGAAATACAGCTAACTGTCAAATCTTAAGAAAATAGCTTCTGCATTATTCATGGTGCAATTTGTATTGGATATGATGGTGTCAGTACTCCAGGGAATGCTGTATATTATGGGAGATGTTTGTACCCTACCAAAACCCAGCCCAACAAAAATGTCATCATACTGATGCCTTAAGTTTTAGCTTGTATATTTTTGAGGTTCTGTACTGCATTGGTATATAACTCTGAACTTCATGTAAAGTGTTAGCAAGTTTTTGTCACAGTTTAGACAGAGCAATCCTTTTCCAGCCCCAGAACCAAGGACACCATTGCAGCTTCAGGCCCAAAAAGTTTAAACAACAGCAAATTGAGGAGAGCAATCTGGGAGGATGGGACTTCATAACCTGAAGCTGTCATTGGACAATTAACCCCAATATGTAAATAGACCTAAACCTATAAAAGTGTGAAAATGTGTGACCATTGTCCATCTTAGGTGTAGCCTCAGCCAGGCTCTTGTACTGCCCAAGGTGTGTCCTTTGAAGGCCTTTTTAATAAATACCTACTTTATTCCTTTAACAGTGTCTAGCCTCTGCCTTAGGCAGCCTCTCAAGGCATTAATACATTTCTGACAATGCACAACCCTTGTGATTATTGCAAAGGTATCTTGAATTCAAGTGTTGTGAAAGGGTAAAATATACAGACTTTGTGTTTTCAGATCTTTAAAAAAATACTTGCATCACATCTTCTGTTTGTGGTTTTGCCTACCATGATAACAATTTCCTTGTAAGCCTTTATGGTGTTCTTTTTACACGGGGAGAAATCTGGAGTGAGTATTGTGGATGTGCAAGCCAGCACTTCATGGTCTTTGAGAAGTTTGGGATTCTGAGATTGATACTATAAATTTTTCTTTTGAAAAAAAATACAGCAGTTGGGCTACTTTTCAAGGTATCGGAGGGAATTAATTCCAGAGCAATAATTAGAAAAGAAAGAAATATATTTTAAAAAGATGGAAATTTGATAGCCAATTATCTTAGTACTTGGTAGTAGTCTAGAACAGGTTTTTTTTTTTAATTGTTCCCATAATGTCTATGGCATATCTGTGTTGTAAATGTCCAGAATAAAAGTACTTGTGGAACAAAATCTGATTCTGTCATTTTTATAACTTGTATTTTAATAACACTGGAATATTCAGTTGGAATATGCTGCATACTACTGAAACTCTTCATGCAAACTCATGAACACTCACAGGTGACCTCAGGGCTGAGGGAGTGCAGGATATTGTCAGTTTGTGTGGAGCTGGTGGCATGGAATCATACAACTCAAAAATAAAGGAGATTACAAGTGTAAACTAAAATCGTGGCAGCATTTGTTCTTCACTCTTCAACACTTTTAATGAAATGAGATTATTTGGCTACTCAGCTCTGTTCAAGGTGTGTAACTCATTGATTTGATGGGGGGGCTCTGTTTTTGCCTGTGTATTTTCTGTGAATTTTTGGGAGTGGGTTTTTGTGGTTTTGTTTGGTTTTATTTCCTTTCTGAATTTATCTGTGACCTGTTGAAGGAGAGAGTGTTTTTTGTAGCAGTAAGCAAAGTTTGAAGTTCACTGAATGGTCCTAGAATAACTGTCCTTGATGCAAACTAAACTTAGTATTAGGTTTATTTTTGTTTCTGGGAGGACAAACAGAATAGGAAATCAATAATTAAGTAGGCTGAGATAGTTTCTGTTACATTCACCCCATAACTGCTGCTTTCCCATCACCTTCTCACCAAAACCAAACCAAACCCCAACAAACAAAACCCCTCACAAAAGCCTCTGGCAACAAATTGCTACTTGAAATTTATTCTTGAAGGAAAAATGGAGGGGGCCTGACACTGAAATTTGGTCTAGAAAGAGCTAGCAGACCAGCAATGAGACAAGATTTAGTTTTCAAGTTTAGGCCTTGTGTTACCATATCATGTTCATTGTCATTCATGTTTGCTGGCATCTGCCTGTGCCAAAATACATAATTTAAAAGTGCTTACCTGTTTTGCTCAATAATTTCATCTGTAAATAATGAGCTAATTAAAGAACAGCTTTTCCCTTTAAGGTACCTTAAACTTTTAACAGAATGGGTTTTGTTTTGTTTTTATAGGTTGGTTTTGTTTTGTTTTTTTTTTCCTGTGTGTCTTGGCTATGTGTGAGCTATTTGAAATATCAGATTCATAAAATTGTATCATGGTCACTTTGACTTGTTTTGAGACCTGTATGGAGAAAAGTTGCCCTGTTATTTGGGGAGTTCACAGCCTGCCTTTGCCCCAAACTGAGATGGAGGGGAGGAGGAAAGTCTTGCCAAAAAAGGGAAGTTGTGGGCAAAGAACAGGTCAGGGCCTGGCTGTGGGACCCTGCTTTTTGCTTGTCCTGGACTTGGAAAGTGCTGGGAGGCTGAGGAACTAAATGGGAGAGCTGGTGGGGAAGCTGAGTAGATCCCATGTGCTGTTAAAGGGTCTAATAGAACAGTTGTATCATGTGTGCAAGTTGAGATCTGTGTAGAAGAATAGATGAGAGCCTCCCCCAAAGACAAGTTTACACATAATGCAGTTCTAGGAACTCTTTTAATACTAGAAGGAGGAATGAATTGCTGGTTTGGAGTCCTTGATACTGTCCAGATCATTTTTTGTTCTTATTGTTCATTACGTACACTGACTATGCCTTCATGAATCTAGTTTTTGTGGATTTTACCTCAGTAAGCTACCTGAAAAATTATGCTTGTTGATAAACTTAGGAGAATTCTCTTAAGAAGCTGTCTGGCAAGTTGAAAATTTGGGTTTTTTTCATCTGTATTTCCTAAAATCATCAAATAGTTTGGGTTGGAAAAGACCTTAAAAATCATGCAGTTCCAACACCACGGCCGTGCACAGGGTTGCTTTCCAGTACAAGTAAAGGAAAAAAGAACGTTTAAATTTGAAGTCTGCTTATTGTCCTCCTCCTCACATAATATGTACATCTTGTGCTGGAAACTTTAAATGAGCTTCTGCTCCATGTAGGACACGAAACATAACTCCATGGGGTGTGTGATGATTTGGGTTTGGGAGAGAGGCTGTGGTTTCTGGGCTGTGTTTGCGTGTCTGACCTGTACTGCAGGGCTGTGAGGAAGAAGGGCCTTTCTGCCAGTCTCTTGTCTGTCTGGTGTGTTGCTGGAAGCTTTTAACCAAATGCAAGTGTATTGTGTAATGTGGTGCATTGGGACACCACGCCAGGGCTTCTGAGCAAAGCTGTCTGTAAACTTCATCACACAATCACCCACTCTGTGGCTGAACATTTAAAATAAATTAAAGAGTTCATTTAGTGTGCATATTCTTAAAGGCACTAAATGTTCAGCTCAAAAAAAACCAAGTTAGAATAATTACGAATTTTTCTTGGAGTAAATGAATGATGGACAATAAGAATTCAGTCTTCCTTCAGATTTAAAAATAAGGGAGGTACATGTTAACAGCTCTTTGCTGTGTAAGAGGCTACATGATGTGTGGCATTACACTAATTCTGGCCATCCCACTGCAATGAATTAAACTGTCTGACTCCCTCCGTGGTGATGTAGGGGTATGTTTTGTCCTTTGCAAAGGAAGACAGATGCTAAACTACTTCCAAGGTAGTAGCTGGGCTGTTTTTTCCATGGTTTTGTGTGTTTTAGCCTTGTGGAATTCTTGTGTGCACAGATACAGATAAACAAAGAAAATTAATGCAAGCTTGGGGAGGGGGGGTGTATGTGATTGCCAGTAATCCAAGATATATTAGAATGCTTTGGCTTTTGCCATGCTTGTAGTATTTCTGTCATGATCTCCATTGTTGGCTTTACATAGCTTACGTTTTTTGTGGTGGTTTTTATTTTTTTTTTTTTAAAGCAGAACTGTCTAGCAACAGTAGATATGAAGTACTAAATGTTCAGAGAACAATTCTGGTTGAAGGGAACCTCTCAGTGCTGTTTGTGTCTCAACCTCCTGCTCAGGACTCAGGGTTGGTGTTGAATTGGGACTGGATTGTTCAGGATTTTGTTTTCTTGCATGTCAAACCCATAGAAACAGAGATTCTGCACCCTCTCTGGGGCCTTGGTCCTAAGAGAATATTCATTTTCTTCTCTCTAGCTAGCACCCCCTGTCAATTTTTTGGATATGTTTTACTTGCAAATCTTTCATCCTGTACCAATTCAGATGACAATTGAAAAAGATTTCTGACTGGCAGTGCACAAACTGTGTGTGTTAGGAGTGAAAAAATGGGAGATTATGCTATAGATGGTAATGTACATGTAGCTTTGTAAAAGCTGAATGTGAGCTCAAACTCTCCAAGAGTAGAAGGAAAAGTTTAACTGGCTTTTTGGGAGGGTCATGTACAGTTTACAGGTTATATATTTATTTCTGGAATAATAAATAACCAGGTTACTCTGATGCAAATAATAAAATGTGATGAAAAATTAAACACATTAATTCTTCGCATAGCTAAAAATACTGGCTTTCTTCCTTGATGCCTCAGAAGTATTAGTGTTATTATTACCAGCTTTACTCTTATATAGCTTGCAAATGACGAGGTTAATTTCCTAAAAACCTCTGAATACTTGAAATTTTGGCTCATAGTTTTTCTGCTTTGTTGTTCCCTGGTTCTGGTGCATATCAAGTTGACCTCAAATAAGGGGGCTGTGCTGACTGAAGCTCTGGGACTAACCTGTTGTCCTGCTTGGCTTCAGCTTGTAGGTTTTTCTTTGGCAGCTGTCCAGGCTGGAAGTTGGAGCTAGTAGTATTTTCTAGGCTTAGTTCCAGTAAAAGAGATGTTACTTTTATGTTCTCTTCTATGAGTTTCGGGTGGGGGTGGGGATGTAAACAATCAGATTTGCAGATAATCATATACATACTTCTATTTTTCAATCAAGACTATAGTGCACTGCTTTTTCTAGTTTGTACTTTAAAGATAGATACTTTAAAATACAGCTTTCCAAGCAGATCTGGCAGTGCAAATTGTCTAAGTTCCTTTATAAAGAGGAAAAAAAAATACTAACTAGTCATAAGAATGTCATAATGAGTGGAAAATTACTAAAAGGGAAATTCTGTCCATAATATAATATAATTATATATAATATAATCCATTATAATATAATATATAAAATATATAATATTATAATATAATATAAAATAATATAATATAATCCATTACTGTGTTGCTCAACCTCTTTGCTGTTTGAGCTTATGCATCTGTGGTGAGTGCTTAGTAATATTAGTTTTCTACAAAAAAGCTTTTGTATAAACAAAGGCTTATGTCAAAATTTTATATGAAAGATGGCTCTAACTTAAGTAGTTGTTTTAGAGGTGCATATAGTTTTAAGCAGAGAAGATGAATCTGAAATTGCAGAAAAACAATTTTATCTACCCAGTAAATAAATTGTTCGTCTTCTATTTCTTAACTCCTAATATTAGACAAGGGTTTATTCCATGATGTCTGAAGTTTTACCAGTGAAAATATCATAGTGAAATAGTGAAATAGTATCAGGATGACTGACCTTGGCAATACCAAACTTCCTAAGTTTGTAGTTCTGATTTGAATTGCTGCAAGTGATTCTCTGTGTCCCAAGTTACCTCATCACTTCAGGTATTTAAAATTCTGCTGTAAACTTCACTGTCTTGATGTGCCTTGAGTTATTAAGAGATTTGAGTGTTGCATGGTAATGAAGTACTAGTTAAAACTCTCCCCTGTCTTTTGTTTGCAATTTTCTTTAGTCATAGCAATCCAAAACTTGAATCTTAAGTTTTCTAACATTGTGACAGACAAGTCACATTGTAGACAAGACTCATGTGTTTGGAGGCTGCAAAGTAAATGATGTCTAAAATTATTGGGCTTTCCCTAGTACCCAGTACAGCTACAATCCCATCAGAAGGGAGGTGTCTTGGAAGTTATGTCACATGTATTTAGGAACTTAAATCATGTGGAAGGGGCTGTGTGAGATGAATCCAACAGCTGCTGGGCAGTGTTTTTTCTGCAGTTACATGCTTAACAGATTTGGATGACAGAGCAAGTCATACAGTTTTAGATTAGAGATTGTCAAAGAGATTCGGTACTGTAATGTTTCACATGAATAGCCAGACTATGCAAAATCCGAAGTTGTCTGTAACAGGTTAAAATATTCAGTATAACAACTTGGAGAATCTGATGTTTGCCTTTTTTTAGATAATGCATTCTAGTTCATGACTGTTATTTCTTATCTTAGTATTAATTCTAACTGAAGTCTGGAAAAAACAGTGTTTAGGTTACATCCTGAAAATGCTTGGCCGTGGATGACATAAACTGTTGCATAAACTATTCACAGCAGCCCTTAGCAGCAATACTTGCTTTTTGCTTGCTTGTCTTCTGTGGGAATAGACTTGATTGCCTGGGACTAGTTACAGACATTTCTCAAGTACCCAAGTTCTAATTATGCTTCCAGTACATTGACGGTGAATTGTGAAGACTTGGCATTGTGTTTGAGTCCTTGGCTTCCCTTGTTGGACCTGTCTGTGGTGAAAGCAGTTAAGAATTAAATTCAGAAAAAGTTTGTGTAGTGGCACTGTGGTGCCTCTAGTGAGGTAACCGGAGCTGGTGTGATAATGGTGTTCCTCCCCCACCCCAAATATCCTTATTTTCCGGTCACTAGAGGTGACTGTTTCTCCCTCAAAACAATCTTCTCTAGAGGCTGCTTTTCCCAGGCGTTACAGGAGCCCAGCAAGCAGAGCAGGGGTGCTGGGGGAGGTGAATGTGTGCTCTGTGTGAACAGCCCCCACAGCTCCTAAGACAACACTCCCTGATCACACCAGAGATGGCTGATCAAAGCTGGCACAGTGGTCACTAATAAAAGCACTAGGCCTTCCTTCTCATTCCATGTTTAATACTTGTTTTTCTAGCTATGATGCTGGGGAAAAATCTCATGCAGGCTTTTCTCTCCTGTGAAGTTTTGTTTGTTACAATAAAAGTACAGAGGTAAATGAAAAGTGGATGATGAGAAACACCTAAAGGCCAGGAAGAAACCTACAATGGCAAGATATTTGTGTGCATGACAGAAGGATTGAGAGTGTATGTTTGTGCATGACAAAAAGAAAGCAAATCATGTCTTTTAGATCATGCAGGAGTACATGCTAATAGAATGTGAGGGGTTATTTATTTAGGTGGACTACTGTAGGTTTATGCAGAGGAAAATTGTTACAGGGAGGAATGTTTGGAGAGGCAGTAAAGAAGGTGTTGCTATAGGTACCTTTTCTCAAACCATCTTTTTGACAGTCTCTTAAGATGGCTGTCCATTTAAATCTGCTTCAAGTTTGACAAAGAAACAATCCTGTAGTAAGGGGAGGTTGTGTTTGCTTGATATTTATCAGGGATGAGAATTTTTATTTAAGTTTCTATTATGTCTTTCAAATAACGACCTTTACAATAGTTTGAATATACAAGCTGTTGATCTGATCCATTATACCATGACTTTATTTTTAAGTTCTGGAGCATATTTTTAAGGAAGGTAAAATAAGACTTGTGGAGATGAGCAATGAAGCTGTAGCTAGAACAGCTGGGCAGTTTTCTGTCAGGGAATTCAAATAACAGTTCTTAGTCCATCATGTTTCTGCCAAAGTGGTATGAGTGGCAAAGGTTCTGAGGAATATGTGGTGTTTTATTTCAAATAAATTGGGAGTTCTGACTTCTGATTTAAAAGATTTTTTCTGTTTGGTGGACAAATAAAACTTTCAGTTTTAGTTTCTTGTGAATTTATTTAGAAAGATAAATCCTTAGCCTCATGTTGAACTTCATTTATTACAGTTAATGTTACTTGCAGCTTTTCAAATGGAAGTCAAACTAATGCAGCAGACTTGAAATCCAAGTTTGAAAAGAAACCCGTGTCTTCTTCTGTTTGCTGCTGTGGGAAGCTAATAAAACCCCCAAACCTGCAATATACAAACCAGCTTTAAAACAAAATTAAAGGGTTATTGAAGTCTATTATTTTGTTACTGTGCAGGGCTTTTACAACCTGTAGGAGATGTGTGAGCTGGTTGTCAATGCACAAGTGAATGTTTTAGAAATGATACCAACTGGTGCTTCCAGGTTACTGAAGTCCTGCAAGAATTAATAGTACTTTACCACCAAGAGGGGAATTACAATTTATTTTTACAAAGATTCTGGTTTTTTTTCCCTGAAGTCTCTTGCACAGCTGCTTTGTTTCGATTGCAGCTTTGTAGTAGTGCTGTAGTAATCCCTGACTCTTTCCCCCAAACTAGACCTTGATTTCTGTTAACACAAAGGTGGTCTGTTAGCAATAGCTAGCAGTAGGATCAAATGGGAATTGATAAGTTTACAGTGTCATTAAAATAAATTCTGGTAAATAAAACATCTGAGTTCTTTCCAGATGAAGGTGCTTTTAAGCATTTGTTGATTTGATGAGTACAAAGAGTTTTGAATATTCCATTAATAAATATATGCTTAGGAAAAGAACAATAAGCTGCTTTTAGCATGAGGAGAAAATTCTAATTGTGGGTTTACAGTTAAATAGTACTGAATAACAAGAAGAACTTGTGAACTTATAATAAAAATGCGTTAGTAAACCAGATGAATTTTTGACTCAGTTGTGTCCATACTGCAAACAAATTGATGATTATATTGTTCCTGTAGGTTACCCATGAATGTGATTAATGCTCAGTGTTACATTTTCTAGTGTGTTTTGGTAATATGGAAACTTGAATGTTTAGCCAGAACGCAATTTCAAATTAAAGCAATAAATCAGAGTTAGTGAAGTAAGGTGTGCAGTGTGCCCCGCTCCTCGACAGTTGCTGAGGGAGAGCAGTGTCTTGTCCCACTACTTTTGGCAGCAGGAGCCTCTTTATCAGCTACTGTTGTTCCAGTCACGCTTGTGTTCACGTCTTTGCTACATGCTCTGCTGATTACCTTGGAAAAGGGCAATGCTGTAACTGTTCAACTGACCTTTCAGTTTATTTTCTCTTGTGTAATATGAAGCATGAGCTAACGCAGCCTGAGTCTACTGATTTCGAGAAAATCTGTTGCTGCGTTTCTGCAGCTCTCTGCTCAGATGTGAGGGGGTTCCTCTGTAGTTACATTAATTACAGAAACTCCATCAACTTCACATATCATCACAACAGTGAAGCAAATTATTATAGCTAAAATAGGGGTTTTAGTGTAAAATTCATGCATAGGAAAGACTATTTAGCAGAGGAATAGTGAGACAATGACTATTAAATTAAGAAATCCTATACCTACATAAATGAAATATGCTGCTGGTAAATTTGTCTCCTTACATGCAGAGAAAAAATATATAGAACTCTCTTTATTTTGGAATTGCTGTCTTATTTAGATTGTGTCCTTGTGATAGGGAAGCTGTCTTGAGTGCCTTGGTAGATACAGAATATACATAGCTGTCCCATTCCAGGAGTTTGCAACCCAGCTTAGTATTGTAAGGTTTTGGGGGTTTGTCTGTGGGGTTTTTTTTTGTTTTTTTTTCTTTCTTTGTTTTTTGGGTTTTTTTTCTCTTACTTTGCTCCTTGAGGAGTGTGTGCTTTAGTTGTTCAATTTAAGTTACTATATACCTTTTATTCCATTAGTGGGTTAAAGTAAATGGCTTTCTTGTAGGAAGTGTTGATACATGCACAGTTCTTTCTTCTTCTCTCCTGGAATTGATGTCTCTAAGTAGTTTGCTGGGCTTCTGATGGAAAGAAAATGCCTCTTAGTCCTTCTAAACACTGGTAATTTGTTATACTTACCCTGTGAGGTGCATCCATGTGTTTCTAATAAACTGAAGTGGGTGAGAGATGAACAGGAGTGTGTATAAGAGAGCCTCTAAATATTGGCCAGGGGGAGGTGGGCAGGGAGGGGGATTGTTTTTAGATAAGCCAGTGGAGCAATTGTTAATAAATGATTGCATTAAATTTGTATTTGGTGCATGTTGTAATCTCCCCTGCATTTGGTTCCCAATTGAGACCTGTGTGTGTTCATCCTGCAGCTGATGGCAAAAACATTACAGCTGTCAAATGCTGCCAAAGCCACTAAGTCACCTTAATGGTTCAAGCAGGGAAAATGCTGCTGGTCAGCAACAAATAATCTTGCTAAAAGACTGTGGAATGATACCTATCTGTATTAGACCTCACAGCTTACAGGTCTTTACATCTCTGCTAGAAATTGCTGGTAGGATGTCAAGAAAATCTGTAGTTCTCCTTTTTCTGCCCATTTTTTGTCATGCTTCTATGTACTAGGCTTTTTGTTAGGGCTTGACTTTCATGTCATTGTACTTGAAATTATTTTGCAAGGAGGTGATGCTGACTCAGATGCCTTGTCTTGTCTTGATGGCTTTCAACAGAGCAAGTGATTATGCATTATTTATCCCAAGCAAATATTTCTTAATTTTTGATGCTGCATTTAGTTTGAGATGTGAACTACATTAGTGTTCTACACATAAATATTTTATCTCAGCATTCTGAAATCATGAAACATCCAAAGAGAATTGAGAGTTAATCATTATCTGCCAGGTAGAGAAAATTTGGAAAACTTATTTTTCAAGCTTTTGCCTTTCCTTCTCACTCTTACGAATTCTGTGCTGGATGGACTTCTAGTACCTAGTAAAAAAAGCATGTTTTTGGTAGGATTTACAGCATAAATGGTTTAACTATGTAAGTTCCTTATTGGAATAACTATATTCTCAATTTACTTGGGAAACTGTTGATTTTATTACTCCTGAAAGGAACTTAATGTCATTGGCCAACCTGCAGAAGCCTTAGTTTTCAGCTAAAAGTGTGTTTTAAATACCCTCTGATGTTGGAGAGAGGCAAATTGCTTTGTTGTGAACAATTTTGTGAATGGAGCAATTAGAACATTTGGGGAATTGGGATTTAGCTATGGGAAAACTTCTTAAGATCATGATCTCAGAATCATGTAACAACTTTACTTTTAACCTGCAGAAAAGCAAAATGAAGTGGTCATCTCCTGGATCTTTATAATCATCATCCACTGCCATCTTGTGCTTCTAAAGCCTCTCTCTCAGAATTTTTCTAACACTTCAAAGGCTGCATGAGTTGCATGTTGTTGATGTTCCTTAATCTATTTAAATGTGTATTAGAAAGATTTCCTGAATGGAACAGGACTTGCTTGCAGAAAGTGGAAGTCAATCAATTACAATTACAACTCTAAAATTTTAAAAGTTAAAAATGCAGTAAGTCTGTTGTTCTGAAGTAGTCATACCTACCCCAAGATTTACTGTGCCTTAACTGCCTATTTTCCTTAAGTGTGGTTACTCTGTGTAATACTCTGAATAGCCAAATGAAAAGTGCCTGACAGAGGGTGGAGAAAAGAATGAAGTAAAACCCAAGGCTCCTGTTTTGGTATATTTTCACTAGGGACAAGTAAACTTGAAGAAGCTCCAAACAGAAATTTGCTTCCATTGCATCATTCTAGTTCAGAATGGTCTGGTGCCTTTGATTTGCTGGGCTGCAGAAATTTGCTTTAGGAAGAGCTTTATTTTTCCTACTTCGATCTTCCTTCAATCCATTGCTTTCTAACCAGTTGAATCATGAGAGATTGAGGGAATAACTGGCTACAGAGTAAAGGGGAAGATGAGAACTGTGGCCTCACTAATCTGAGCAGGGACATTCTGCACTGGCTTTGGTGTCAGTGAAAGTCTTTGTAACTGCATTTTCAAAGTGATTCCAGAAATATTAGAAAGGGTAATTTGTGAACAATCCCATAAAGCTATAGACTGTGGTCCATGACATTGACATTAATTTAAATGTTTGTACTGGCTGGAAAGTGCAGTTACAGAGAGTATTTTACTGGGTATTTTCTTTCATTTCCTGTTCCCTTTGGTATCTGCAGAATTGGGCTTTCCATATGGGTACCAGGTACCATTATCAAAGTCTCTCCTACTTGCTTTCATCTTTTGAATAAATCAGCATTAATACTGGGCCGACACTGTAGAAGTAGACTATGACAAAAAAGCTGATGTGGACAAAATTCTAAAAGATGAATAGCTACTAAAACCATCATCATAAGCAGAAGAGGGGCTAAAATCATTAATTTCATTGTTGTTGCCACAGGTCTTACAATAAGCTGACTGACTGTTGTATAAACTGCAATAACAACAGCTTTGTAAAAAAAAAAGAAAAAAGAGAATGGGCATAGAAATGTCTTGAAGTTTTGATGCCATCTTGGCATTTGGTGCCAGCCTCTTTGAAAGTATCTTCTATGCTGCCAAGGCCTTTTTGGTTATATTAGTTTTTCTTTATATTCCTGTGATGCCTAAGAAACTAAAGCTAATCTGGTCAAATTTTAAAGTTTAAATAACTACAATACCCCTTTGTTATTTTACGAGGTTGCCAGGAAGGAGTTAGTACCTCTTCTGCTTGGAAGAATAAAGATGTGAAAGCTTTATGTGGAGCTCTAACTCAGTGCTTTGACTTACCATCAAACTCTTCAATAATCTGCCAGAAGTCTTATTTCAATCAAGCAGTTGACTTCGGGGAGGAAGGAGAAGCTTAGCTTTATTTTTCTTATGCTCCATATCAAGGCTAACAAATTTAACATAAAGCTGAGACTTTTTTAATGGGTTCAGTTTGAACTCAGTGGTTATAGGAACTGCAGAACCAGGGGTGTTTGTATATCAAAGTTATAAAATAAATAGAACACTATGTTTTTTGGTATAAGGCTGTATAGTTTTGCATTAAACTGAGGACTCTTTACGGTATAAGTTTTAATTTTATAGATACCCATAAGACAAAATATTTGAGGATGTTTCTGTGATAGAAGTGTGAGGAATAAGTGCTCACCTGACATGTCAATTCTTGAAGTGGCTGCTGATGTAAATATTGTCTTCTCCTATTCACTTGGAAGGTTATTTTATTGGCAGGATACTTGTTTACTGGATAGCCATTATAGTAATTCATGTTTGATGTTTTAATCCTGCTTCTATGGAAAGTCAGCCAATTCCTACACTTCTATTGTAAGGGTTTAAACAAAGCTGCATATAAAGCATGGGATTTAAAGCAATGCTGTGCTACAAATTATGGATGTAACAATAGGAAAAGACTGTTGTGACTGTTTCTAGTGATGTTTACAATTACCAGTGTTTCACACTGAAATGATGGTGGGGAGGCCAAAAATGTTGATGGAAAAGCATTTGGTAATAGAGTAGTACTTTGTTTCAGTTTAGGCCTTCAGTGTTCTTGGGCTAACGCGAAGACTGAAATCTTTTCAGTAAGTCTGAGGACAACAATTTCAGTATTTCAGTTTTAAGAAGCATTGATCTATTAACAGAGGCTAGATGAATGAATATGGGACTTGGAAACCTTGCTTTTTCATAAAAACCTCAAGAGCCAGGAGTACACCATAGGCAGCCTCCCTTCTGCTGCCTGCACTTCTCAGATGTGTGTTGCTGTACCTGTAGTAAAGGACTTCACGTTCAGCTTCTTTCAGTCACTTCAGGTGCTCTGTTCAGAAGTTCCGTGGGTCCTCTTGTTGCTGAGTTTAGGGTTTTTTTGTCCCAAAGGTAACAGTTGTACTTTTCAAGTCATAGTTGGGTACAGTTTTTACCTTGTAATCCTCATCAGTGTCAACATTAGTGCTGGGAAATTGCAAAATCTTAAGAGACTTTGCAGTCTCTGAGAGCTTGAAAAGTATGAAGGCAGAGGTCAGTCTTTTGTTGTGACTTACAGCTCTGGATGCTGAGGTTGACTGTTCCCATGTCCAGAATGTTGAGATTTTCACTTTTGAAATGCATTCAGTCTGTCATATGTCATACAAGTATATATATGCATAGCTGAACATGACATAAGTTTCAGTGTTGAAGAGGAGATCACAAAATGTAGTCTTAATCAAGTGTTTGTCTCTGGTTTTAAGACTTGTATTCTATTAGTGAACAATATAAATATTAGGAATTCATTGAAAAAAAACCCATATATTTCCTATCATTTTGTCTGTGTAATCCTGGGATGTCACTTTGGAAGATTAAAAAAACCCCAAAAAACAGTGTTTAAAAAGCCTTAGTGATGTAAAAATGGAAGCAAAAATATCTGTGAAAGCAAAACCTTTAAGTTCCCTAAATTTGGACCATGAGCACGTACTTAACTCAACCATTTCCTTCAATGGAGCAGCAGGCTACAGTTGCTGCTTTACAAGGTCTTTCTGCTGTTTTACAAGGCCTTCTGTGACAAGTAATGTTGTTCTGTGTCCAAATGTATTTCATCTCCTGAGATGAGTTTTTGGAATAGTTCACAGCAAAAGTAATTGATCCATTTAGGAGTTGGTGATGTTTTTTGTGAGCTTTGAGTGAACTACAATTCCTTACTGGAGAATCTCAGGAGGTGGTTAAAAAGAATGAATTCTTTCTAGATTATAATTTTAAATCAAGTTACAGAGAACACCAGTTGTTGCAAAAATCTTTATTTCTGCAATGTGATGCAGCAATAATACCTGAATTAATTTAGTCTATTAAAAGCAGTGTGCTTCTGTACAAATAGAAGGAGCATTCTTACTCAATGTACATGATGATGTGTTGCTTGTTCCGAGTCTGTCCTGTTTAAAAAGCCATTATTGTAAAAATGTTATACATCCTTGCTCAACAATTCTTCTAATGTGTTCCCTTGCTTGCCTCCCCTCTCTCTCCCCCCAAAAATAATTTGAGCATGTAGTCTTGCTCGCCACTCTTTGCAAAGTGAGCAGTCTTTTTTTTTTTTTTTTTACAATAATACTCATGATCATTTTATATATTAAATGCCACAATCTTTTTGTCATGATTTGCTTAAACTCTGAATTTACTGAAAGATAAAAATTGAGGTCGTGGGTGTTCTTAGTGCTTTTATGACAAGAATCAAGAGTTTACCATGTCTGTATTACTGATTTTCTCCCAAAGATACAGAATCCCATAATTTCTGTCTGAAAGTCCATTTTGATCCATCCCACATTAAAATCTTGAATTTGTCAGATGCTCATTTCTTTGGAATGGAATGGATGGGTTTGGTTCCTAGGGAGGGATCACGTTGAGGAAGAGGAGTAGGCCACTGGCATGTGTTGCACCTCTGGGTGATGTGAAATGAATCGTAGCCTTTTTCTTTTCTGCACCAAGACTTCAGTCTTTCTTTATGGCCTGCTGTTCTTTTCTGCCAATAAAGGATTCATTTCCTTCTTGTGCAACTTTCAAGGGCTTACGACTGTCTTTGGTTTAAAAATGAAGCTCGCCACTCCTTTTACTTTCTGCTCAGTGAGGGAAATACTGCATCCAACTAACCGTGTTCTTAAAGCTGTGACATGGTATTGTGCCAAGAGTGGGGAGAAAAAGAATAATTTTGGTTAGATAATATACTTCAAAACCCCCTCTTCTGTTTTACTTGTGTCAAGCTCATTGCTTCAGTTAGATCTTCTCTGAAGTTACAGCAGCTCCCTAGAGTAAAACAGGTCCTGCTTCAGCCACAGGGGAGCAGGGTAGAAGCAATACTTGTGGCAGGCAGCAATTTTGAAACAGCTGATGTATGGCAGAGAAATAGGGATTTGCAGATAACACTCTAAATATCTTGTTATATTTTTTTCCTTAACCAATTAAATGTATATACACACACAAAATGTATACGTATATAACTATACTTGTATCATACAATATTTTAAAGAATTCCTTAAGTTTCAAAGCTATAGTGGTTGTTTTATTTTTCTCCCCAGGAGAAGCCTTCAAAAAAAGTAATTTGAATGTACCAGATGATATATGTTGAAATTCTGAGGCTATTTGTGACTTGCTCTGTGTTTCTGTATTTAAGCTTTTATATAAATCTTTGTGATTGCAGTTGTTTAAAATGTAAGTCAGTCAGCTGAGTTTGTCTATGTATATAATACACTTATAGTTGGAAATCTGACAAAGTATTTTCCTTAAAGGACATAAGGGAAATTGATTATCAGAGCACTAGTGGTTAGTAATGCACTTCTGAGGATTATACCCATGAGCAAATTTTAAAGGAATAATGCAGGTGGATGGGCAAAAAATACTTATGAGTGTATTTGCTACAGTGTATCCTGGAGGCATTTGCAAATCTTCCTCCCTTTAAAGATGATCATCTGTCTTAATAATAAAATAATAAAAACTCACTGGGAGATTAACCTTAAAAGTAGTCATAGTGCACTAAATTAATATAGAGCTAATGCTGTTTACCTTAACTAGTAATTAGACATTTTAATCTACTACTTTAAACTAATTAAGAGCCAAAGAAATCAAAACTTTACAACAAATCAGCAGAGTTATACGTCCTGGCACTGTAAACAGACTCCTTCTTTTTTCCTTAAGCAACAAGGTGCTATTGCACAATACTTGTTCAGTATTTCTATTTCCTATTGCATAATGTAGGAAGTCTAATAAGGCAGACAAGCTTGGTTTTGTTGGGGTTCTTACTGGTTTTTATACATTTCAGAAGACTCTTTACCATTTATGAAAAGGCAAACACATTTCTAATTTACCTCAGGAGTATCTTACTGAAAACAAACAACAAAAAACTGTACAGGTAGCAGTTATTAAATGCTCAACTGCAGCTTTTAGCTGTGTTTCTGCACAAAACAGCTCGTAATTTAGGGGTCAAAGTTGACTCCCTTGTTTATATTGTACCCCTGATATCACCATCAACTCCAGAAACCTACTTGGAGAAAACATAACAAAATATGTCAAAAAACTCTAAGCTGTTAAAGGCAAAGTTTTATGTTAGTGGTTTAGGGCATTTCAGTTCCTACTGGTATAAGTAGGGTACAATCCAAATAATTACTTTTATGAAGCTGTAATTTTTTTCCCAATTGTTGCAGTGTCAGGGACTGACTGCAAAGTCTTGCTGATCCTCTCTGTGAAGAGGTTGCCTAATGAGCCCCTGTCTGCAAGGACCAGATGGGTTTGTCCATGCTGACACGCTGTACTGCAAACTCTTCAATGGCCTGGGATTGTGTCTATTGAAACTGGCTGTGAGAGATGTGGCAGGGCTACCCAACTCTCCCTAGGGGGGCCTGTGTCTGATATTAAAAAGATGGAATGAAAAGTACTAGGCTGTTCAGAGTGTGAAGTTCTCCTGTTGTGTAGTAATGCTGGGATTTCTTGGCTGCCAATCAGGGGTTGTAGTTTTAGACTGAAAGTGCAAAATGTTCCTGTAAAGTAGAGAAAACACTGACAAACACAATGATTGCAATTTTAGACTGTGTAGCAACCATGGAAAAATTGTATGGTTTGTATTTGATTTTTTTTTTCTATTTCAGTAGAGAGCAGTGAATCTCATGTTAGTGTGTTCCATTTTTTTTTTTTTTGATTTTTTTTTTTTGTTTTGTTTTGTTCTTACACTTGTTAATATAAGGGAAACACTTGCTAATCTTTCTAAAAAATGTTCTCTGTTTTCATTGCAAGGTATTCTCTGTTTTATAACCACTTGAAGAACATTGAGGAAAGTGAAGGCGGCCTTGATAAATTTACGAAAAGTTACAAAACCTTTGGAGTTAACCAACTTGAGGATGGTGGAATATACTGCAAAGAGTGGGCACCAGGAGCAGAAGCAGTGTTTCTTGCAGGTGACTTCAGTAAGTATTCTTAGAAAAAATTCTTCTCCCCTGCACAGTGTTTTACATCAATATTCTCTTCTTTTAAAGAAAATTTTGTTGCAGTGATGAAATTCTGATAGTAAAAAAAGTATGTTGTGGCTTAAATGAATGATATTTTCCTGTGCTGCAGTAGCTTATGAAGAAGTATTTCTGTTGCATGGTCAATGTTATTCATTTTTTAATACCCCAAAGCCAAGACTCATATCACACTGCAACTCGAGGCTGTATCTAAACTTCCTGAAGTTCTTTTTAAAACTTTATAACAGACTTTTTTAAAACTATATGCAGAGAAGCAAAACCAACTGAAATAATTTGCTTCATCTGCTTTTACTCATCAAGCAACAGTGACAACTTAGACAACTAAGGACCAAGGCCCTTGAGAATTCTCACCCATCCTGAGAGTTTAGACAAAAGCCCTGATGGTACCTTAAAATCAAACTGAATATTACTGAAAGAATAGCTACTCTGTTTTTGTGAGGGCAGAAGAAGGAAAGATGTTAGAATGGGAAGGTGGCAGTATTACATGGAGGAATTGCATTGCTTGCTCTGAGAACCAGGAAGATCATTCCCTTTGAAGCTGAAAAAAAATATAAATTTTCTTCTTATTTGAAGGCTAGCTGCACTCAAATTATGTTCTAAAAATTTTAGATGCAAGTGACATTCATCATTGCTCTTCAATCCTGCAATGCAGTTCCTTGCTCTCCTTTTTGTTTAGGGTTTTGGAGAGCTTTGTTCTGTTTTTCCTTTTCACCTCTACTCTCTCTTCAGTTAGGTCTGCTGGAGTACTAGATCTTACATTGCTGGTTCTTACTGAACAGGGACTTTATCTATGAAATTATTTTGTTTTAACTGCGTTTCAGAGGTATGCATTTTTATTTATCTGATTTGGATTTTGCAAAAATACTGATCTAGGGAGTGTTCGGTGTATTTATATTGCCAAGATGCAATATGAAAAAGGAAGTCCTTTGAAGCAGTTGACTATTCCTGCTTAAACACAAAGCTAGATGCTGGCCATTCCTTACCCCTGTCTGAGGAAACTATTGAAAGGAAAATCACTTTATTTTAGGAAGTTTTTTATAAAAAAAAAAAATCCTGTTTTTGATGCAGAAGTCGAACAGAAAAGTTAGTGCAACACTGTTTTGAGCCATGATCCTGTTTGATATGATTAACATAGTGAATGATAAAGTAGCTTTTCTTGATGTACTGCTTGCCATTTTATTGGAATAGACATTGATAAATAGGTTGGTGTAGTTCTTGCATTTTAAGTGCATATAACTAACTAGTGTATAGTTCCCCTAATGCTAGGCAATAGTGATTTCATGTGTCAATATGGACTGCAAGGCAGCTAGGTCAGGTTATTTTCATAGGTCAATTTTATGTATGTAAACATGCAGAAATTTCTCCTGCTTGTTTCTCCTCTACTTGCTCCAGCCCCACCCACTGCTCAAGGTTTTCATTGGATAGGTGCAGGTTAAATTATTCAACACAGCTAAAGACTAGAATGCATTTTTTAAACATGTATTTTAAGAGATGACGATATTAAAACCAGACTTTTAATAATATATTTAATATTTTGAAAAGAGGCTATCACTTGTAAAATGGCTTATCAGGTTGGGGGAGGGAAGTATATTTACCAGAATAGGGCAGCTAAACACTGGAATAGTTTTCTAAACCCTACTTCATTTAAAATATTTGATATAATACATCACATGAAGCAGAAGTCTAGGACTGATATTTTAGAGTAGTTGTATTTAAACACTAATGAAATATGGCAATAAGAAAAAAAATCATAAAAAAAGAAATCATTGTAATAGGGAAAAACTATGTTTCTCCTATATCAGTCAGTCATAATAAAGTATTCATTCCCAAAGGGGGCAATAGTGTTCTTGGAAAGACTGGAGGAATGGAAGATTATCATTCAATTCATATGATCTTGAATGATATTCTCATGGAAATTGGATTGCAAAACCCTAAGATTTAGAGTCAGATTGCTACAGATATGTTTAATTAAAAGTGAATCCTTTTAACCTTTCTTTAAGTTTTCAAACAGGTTAAAGTCTCAGCCTAAACTTATGATTATATTGTGTTTAAATTGGATATTGGGGTTGCTTTTAATAAGATTATTTTTAATAAAACTTTTTTATAAAAGAACCATAGTGAAACAATGTCAGGGGAAGTTGGAAATCTTAGACAGAGAAATAAACATTGAATTTGGATGACAGAAGCTCTTTAGGTTCTAAACTGAAATATGGTGGTATATGATAAAAAATTGTCATTTCATGCTTTTTTTTTGGTCATGGATAGCAGTGTTTTCCTTGATAATATGGTATAGTCAGAGAATATCTTAGTATTTGATGTAAAGACATGAAATATGAGTCTCTGCTATTTCATCTCAGGTTTTTTGAGGCTCAAAAACTAGTAAAAATTAAAATGTCAAATATAGGTTGTGTACAGATACCTTGAACTTTATTTTCCCAAATTTATAATTAAGCTGATAGTTGATAATGTTTTTTTATGAATTATGTGTAAGATAAACATGAATAATTTACTTCTGTAATTATATACATGTGAAGTCTCAGTCCTGTACATGGAGGTTTTTTTGTGAATGATTTTTATGCCTTATAACAGACAATAAATCTTTGCTATTAAGGTACTTTGACCCAAATTATGATATTTATACCTTATTCTGAGAAACTGGTAATGATTTGGATAGCTCCAATTTATAGAAACATTCTTTATATCACTTTGTGTATTGGGGAAAAAAAAAAAGCTAGATACTCACACAAATCTGTGAGTTGATTGGAAAATGAAAAACATGATTTTAAGAAAATCCCAATGCTTTCAGCGCTATTTTTGCCTCTTTAAAACTCCGTAATTGGAGAGGAAAAGTATTGTATCTGTTGGTGTTCTAGTATGATGCTTTACTCTAAGAAGTATTAAATGAGCATCCAAAAACATTAAGATTTGTCAATTAGTACTTTCAGCATCTCAGTAAATCAAGTGTATGAGGCAATTAGTCAGCTGAATTTCCAATAGTAGAGGCACTATCAACATTATAGCTCCTTCAAAAGCCCTCAGTGATAACACTGAATATTTCATTTGTGTACTGTATTGCTGGGGAACCTGATGACTGCTGGCAATTTATTGCTGCTTTACAATTGACTGTTTCAAAATAAGTCACTGAACTGTGAGTTTTGAGAGTATTTGGTATTTATGGAATGGATAAATTTAATGGAATTTGTTTGGGAATTGGAACATTCACATTTGTATTTGGTTGTGCAGAGGCTTAGTGAGTTATCTGTAAACAATTCCTTCATTTTATAAAGAAAGCTAGTGGTTTTAAAAAGCTCGAGAGTAAGTATGCATATATTAATTTGGAAGTCAGCATTTGCTATAATACATTTTTACATTTGTAGTTTCTGTTCTTTTATTTGTCTTCCCTTTCCTCCTTCCCAGCTAACATTGATCTAAAATGTCGATCACTCTGGAATGTCTGTTTGGTTTGGTTTCTGCTTCCTTTATCTTGCACCAGTGGGGAAGGTTTCTGCTGTGCTTGGACAGTGGAGGAAGGGTAGGATAGCTGGTTCTGGGAGGATATTTGTCTATTATTTAAACTCTGACAGGATCCCTTCAGAGTGGAAAGAGACTACCTTAAGGCACTGTACTTCATAATTTGGGTATCTGGCAGCTGACTAAAAACTTTATCAGAATGGGCTTTTGGGCTTTTTTTATTCCATTTTTACTGAATCCATTTTTACTGCAATGGGTTCTAGGTACTGTCATGATATCCTACTGAATTTCTTACTGCTTCCTTCCAGGATTTTTATGAAAAATACCTAAGTTTGATGGGTACAGTCAAACAGTGTTATATTTCTGTGGATGCAGATGATTGAAAGCAGTAGACTGTAATATAAGGTGGCACTACTATAAAGGGAAACATCCTATCTGAGAAGTAATGACAATGTTTTTATGTCCGTGTTTGAGCTGTTTGCCCAATTTCCAACAGCTCGAGAGCAGGATCATTAAGGTAATCTGCTTTAAAAAATTATTAATGTGGGGAGAGGGAAGACCTAATTGGCCACTGTGTAGAACAGAATCATGTCCTTGGAGAATCTCTCCAGTTATGTTCTGATTTTGTATTCTAATCAAGTGGAATACAGGTATCTTGTTGGAATACTGGGATTTTGATGCTCTTTCCCTTGCCTGAACTGCTACTTGTCTGATAGACTTTCTTCAAGGACGCTGAGTGTTTGCTGAACTCTATTCTCTTTAGGCATCTTTAGTTGATCACAAAGTAGGTGAAAATGCAATTGCTATAAGAGATTTGATTTCACTTGGGTATTCAGCCTTAGTTTATAAAGATTTTTTTCACTCTTGAAAACACAGCTGCAGTTTTTATTGGATGAGGCCAATTGTTTGGTTAATATGGGAGAGCAACTCCTGTCCTCTGTGAGAAGTGTTAATTTCTTGTGTGAAACTCCAAGCTCAGGCATGAGCCTCAGAGGTGTATGGCTTTATCCTTGTCAATGGGAAAACAAAATCAGGAGATTGAACAGGAAGTCACTCAAATTGTCATTTAGCTGGAAATATGCATTTAAATTGAGTTTTTGTCACAAATGGTAGAACCCAAACCTTTATAGCTTTGAGTTCTATTCTACATTAAAGCTCAGTTCATGATTCTTTGGCATGCTAAGGGTGTAGTTTTGAGCAAGAAGTTCCCTTGTGCCTCCTGCTGCTGAGGTAGGATGTAATGTTTAAATAATTGGCTGGGTTTGGAAGATTCAATCACAGAGATTTGATAAAACAAAGTATCAGGCTATCAAAGATGTCTTCTGTGTTGGATTAAGTGATAGCTGAGGCTTGAACTTTTTTTGTACAGAAGCTTTTGCCTTTTGTGTGGCTTATGGGTATTCTGTGATGGAGTCCTTTTTCCCCAATACCTATTCCAGCTGATTGTTTGAACTTCTGCTGGTAATCTTCTCAGCCTTTTCCTGTTTGTAGTTGTTGGCAGAATCTTTGAAGTCTCTGTTCTCAGACAAAGGTATTTCTTTTGACTTTTTGTTTTTCATCTGCGTAATAGTCTACTAATCACTTGTTGATGAGTTTAGTTTGTTTATTTCTTTTCTTCCCTCAGGCATTTTTGGCTAAGTTTTGCTGAAAAATCAGAAAACCAAGCAGTAAAACTGAGAGGAGTATGAACCACTCTCTCTTTGAAGGGAATCTTCAGTTTTCAGGGTCTTTGAAGGGAATCTTCAGTTTTCAGGGTGTTCTGTGTTCTTTATGCCTCTGGCATTAAAACAAAGCAATGTTTTCTGTCATAATCTTTCGAAGTGAGCTCCTCTCCAGGGGTAATTAGTAAACAGTGGGTTTAAGTAGGACCATCTGGGGCAGATGGGTATTGCTTTGCATTTATTTTTAAATTGTGAGCCACAGGCTTGCAGTCACAGACTGTGGCTGGGAGCAGGAGGGATTAACAGGAGCATCTGGCATTGCTGGCAGGTGGAGGGGAAAGTTCAGGCAACTTCGGCAGAATTATCAAATCTGTCTGTGGAGAGCAGAGATATTTAAATAGGTAGACAGATGTAACCATTCCCTCTCTGAAGGAGGAAAGAGATGTGGTTTTAGTAGAGGTCATGAGAATCTTTTTTTTAATATTGTAAGAATGAATGCAGTGGTTTTGGTGAACATGATTAACTCCCTGCAGGATCCCATGGGTGAATTTTATAAAGACTGGGCATAAGACTTTTTTGCTGTGACTTTTAATTTTACTCACTATTCATCACCTAGCACATATGGTTCAGTTTGTGCATTGAATCAAGAGGTGTAGCTCCATTGGAAAGAGTTTCATGAGAAGCCATGAAGATGGTGGGATATCTGGGGGGAGAAGAAGATGGAAAGAATTTAGAATAAGTCCCCCAAGATGGGTCTTGACTATCATAAATCTTAACCAGTTTTTAAAGCAAACTTCTTGCAACTTCTTAACATCTTTGTTACCTTTTTGTCATCTTCTGTTCTCTCATTTTTTCCCTGGAATATTTGAGACAGTCTAGCTATTAATAATTTAAAAAACCCCAGTTTTTTAAAGTGCTGTACTCTACACCTTTTTACCATGCCCTGAAATAAAAAATATATCTCTGTTTTAATGTATAAACGCTGTCTTACAGTTTGTAGTTTAGACATTTTATTAAGGAGTATTGCTTAATTGCCAAATGTGTTGTTTGTTTGATGTTGGTCCTAGTAGATACTAGTAGTGTTTGTTTAATTATTTTTCTTGATTGAAACTTCAGTGTAAAGCCAAGGGGGAGGAACCATCTAAATCTTACTAATATGTAAGTTCTTCTGCTCTTAAGCAGAATACTTTCCCTCTGCTAATATGTAATTTGGCTCCACTATCCAAATACTTTAAACACAATAAAAATTATCATCTAAATAGAATACTGAATTAATTGCATCTCTGTTTTACTCTCCACTGTAAAATGGGTAGGTACCAGAATATTTGTCTGGCATTGGGGGTTTTTTTTGTCATATTGTGTGGCCTTGTTTAATTAGTGTCTTTCAGTGTTCTCTAACTAAAGATTGGCAGTTCTTGGGTTTAAACAGCTGTGCAAATGCAACCAGCAAGTTTGAAAGCAGTCTGGTCTTTCTCTGAAACTCAACACATCCATACATCGCTAGGGAAGATTATCCTTTTGGTGCACAGCAGTTAATATTTGTGATTACTGATGTTTAGGAAAATACATATGCTGATGAATAGAACTTCATTTCTCTACCTCCCCTGCTGTGATTTACGTGATCCTGCTTCAGTTTATTTGTCCAGATTTTTATTGAAATGCTTTAAACCTTGACATGTTTAGTAGCAATTTGGTTTTATACAAGTCTGAGTTAATATTCTTAAACTGAAGGCTGCTTATTCTTCTTTCAATGATGTGTTGTTTTTTTGGGGTTTTCTGTTTGTTTGGTTTTTTTTTTGTTACAAGATGCCATGGCATACAAATAGATTAGAATAAAGGAAGACTAACGTGTTGCTTTAATGTCTTGTAATTCAGTTTTCTATGTTGACGGGTTCCTATTTAGCTTGAGTCTGTTGCCTTAAACTGTGTGAAATAGATGTTTCAAGGCAAAAAGAAAATAATTTTCAAACTTAGCTTGTTACTTTCTTCTATCCTAGAAATGACTCCATTGCTGAAGTGTGTCAGTTCAGAAGTGATATCTTCATTCCATTCATAGGACTTAACCTTGACTGTCCTTACAAACACTCCAGACCCCCTTGGCAAGTGTCTGTTCAGTTGGACAGGCCATAAAGTCCATCCTTGCACATCTCCAGTGCTCAGTAAATCCAAAGAGGACAAAAAAATCTTGAATTATGGAATTTTTGCTTTCAGTTATTATGAAACTTGCTTCAGTTAATTTTTTTTTTTATGACGAAGAAATCTTCCTGAAGACTTAAAACTGTGGCACGTCATTTTACCCCTTTTGAATGTGTGTGCAGTATCAGGTATAAAAATATTTGTGTCTGCTGTCACTGAAGTTTATTTTGAGAAAGATGGAACTCAGAGTTACACCTTTGAATTGTAATTGGATGCATTTTAACATGAACACTTAGTATTATTTCTTATATTGCAGATGGCTGGAATCCATTTTCTCATCCGTATAAGAAGTTGGAATATGGGAAGTGGGAGTTGTTGATTCCACCTGAAGATGGCCATTCCCCTGTGCCCCATGGATCAAAGCTAAAGGTGTTGGCTCTAGACTTTAACTCTTATAACCCATCTTACTCAATTACTGTCCATTTTGGTTTTTTTTAAGTAACTTTATCATCTTCTAGTTGTTCTAAGAAGCAGAATCAGTTCATCTAGTTGAGCAAAGTGACCTAAAGGACTAAAACATTAAGCATCACAAAGAGATTTTGGGAACAGGCTGAAATGTAGTTGTAGGGTATTGCACCATGTTATAAAGGGAAAACAGTTTACACATTGATAATCTAAACAAGAAGAATTAAGTAATGTATAGGTAAAATCTGTATTTGATGCAACTACATGTTATTAAGATCCTATTAAAATCTCAATACTTTGGCAACTTTTGCAATACTTTTAACCTTGTCTTTTCAGGTGATTTTTTTTTTTTTTTTGCTTTAGTGGTGCATGCAGATTTGTAAAACTTCTGCTTACCCTTTAGGAATTCAGAGTATTGAGTGGATGGTTTAAGTAAGTGAAACTGAACACAGTTGTATTTCATAAGCATCCATGAGCTTAAAATGCTTCTTCCAGAAATTAATGGAAAATTTCTTTGAGCTGTCAAATGCCACGGTTGTATTGACCTAATGACAGCTAACAGCAGAGTTGATGATTTCTAGGTGAATATTGATTTAAATCAGAGATGTGCTTCGTTGTACTCAGAGCTTGAGTTTGAGATCCTGGGTGCTAATAGAGGCCAGTAATAAGTAGTAAAGGAAAGAAATGTACTGAAATTACCTATAGAGTAGAAAAATTAAGAAACTGGGAGCATTTGTATAATAATACTATGTTTTCAGAGATCCCATCAATAAAACTAAAATACTGAAAAACCCCTCATTTTTCTGCTGAAAATCAGCTTAGGGAAGCAAGAAATCTGTTAAAACAAAGATATGTATAAAAATGCTCTGGAAATGCTTACTCAATGTGTGTGGTTATCTCTGTACTTTTTGTTATGGCTTATGAAATCATCCCAGTAATAAATAAGGATAAATTGAAATTTAGGAATAATCATTCAAGGACAAGAAAGCTGGTTTTTATTTTACAGAGCAGGAAAGAAAACAGTTGTCTGCAACTCAGAAAAGGTATGAGAGTGCAGAATGGTTATTTAATATTTTCCATGGTTTTGAGATGCAAGTAGCTTAGATTTTCTGATTGTTGCTAAATTTACCTTCTGTGTTTTATCTACAAAACTCTTTACTCATTTACTGTAGAATATTCTATGCTCTTTGTAAAAGTAAGAGGTGTGAATGATGATGAATGTTGATAATTATTAACATAATAGCAAAAAAAGGATAAATTCTTAAATGCTTTTGGTGCAGCGCAAGATGATTTTTTTCTCTTCAATAATCACTGGCCACGTCTCCTTATTTTGAAGCAGAGGTCATGACAGTATTTTCTTCCTGTTCAGCATTTTCTTTGAAATATAAACTCCATAAAGCAAGGATTGAATTATATATAATTTGTTTAGTATGTGGAATTGCTACTGATTGCACTTGGTACTGATGTACTTGCAAGATGGATTGTTGTACTTCTGTAGTTGCTCTGAGTTTTCTGAAAAGCCAGAAGATACTCACTGGCAGAGTAGAATGTGAGTTTCTCTTTTCTTTTTTGTTTGTTTGTTTGTTTTAGGCTGTTTCTACCCTGTCACTTTAATTGTGCTTTGCATGGTCAATTTTAGACAAATTTATATGGCTGTCACTGACACTCAAAATACATTATTGTCCAACAGGCTTTTGAAACAGGACTGCCTGTCTGCATGTGAAACAACTTTTCTTTGGAGCATGTTCCTTAAAAAAGGGACCAAATATTTAGAAACTTGATTCATGAGTGTATGTAGTCACAATTGATGGCTCCATCCATATGGAGCTACTGCCAGCCTCATCTGTAGCTTTGCTAATAATCTTTCTTGACACTTTGGTTTTGTTCCGTGGTGCCTTCAGGACTGAATCCAGCACTTCACAATGTGTACTAGTGATGTAGTCAGATGATGGGACTAGCAGAAAAAAAAAATCTCCAGTTAGAGTAGTTCAAAGATGGATTTAGGCATGTACCTTACCCTCATGCTACAACTGATCTTATTCTCTCCCATTCTACTAATGGGTGCAGAAAGTTTCTGCTTTTCTGTAAGTTTTCCTTGAGCTGTATGGTTCAAACATTTATGATTGTTTATGAATGTCTGTATTTGGTGTGTTAGAGCACAGCTTTGCTGATTTTTGTTCATGTAGAAGCTGAGGATATTGATTGTTTGCAGATAGAAATTGCTATGCAGATTGCAGAGGTAATGTTGAAATACACAAGCACTGGTGTCTGCTCTAGGCTAGGCAACAGACGTCTTTCTAGAAAAGAAAGTATTTCCCATTTTTCTTTACTAAAGAAGCATAAGGGAATCACAGCTTTAAAAGTTTCTTTTACCAGTAAGATTCTTAAATACTTCAGTTAAAATAGTCAGCTTCAGATATTATTATGGTGATTAATTTGTTAGGGGAAGAGATATCTCCTCCAAAAGGTCCTTATCTCTAGCTTCTGTCTACTGTTTTGATCTTCAGTTCCACACAGGCAAATGCCAAGTTCTGAAATGGTAACAAGGTCATTTCTTTTAAATAAGTAATATCTAAGCCAGAATGGGAAATGGATGGAGTGTAGTCGGTGACACTAATTTAGATCAGGTCACAAAATGTTTTTGTGAGAAAATAAATGAGGAGCAGAGGTCAAACATTTGCCTCTTTGCAATAGTAGCAGGCTGTCTGCTGTAGCTCTTCAGACAGTCTTCTCATAAGTAAATATAAACACTGCAGACAATGAGTAATTATAAAACCTGCTGTAAATCTTCTGACACTTTTCTGTGTGAAGAGATGGATGCTTATGATAGTTGAGTGACTTCCTTGTGAATTTTGACATCCATCTTCAAAATAAGGTTACCTGCTTGAAAAGGATATCTTTTTTTCTTTCTCCCATGGATCAGTTGGGAGCTTAGAGTGAGTTAAGTGAACAAATATTGTTGCTATTGTATTAGGGTAGTACTGGCTTTTAAGCCTCTGACAGATGTCATAAGTGAGCACAGATTTAAATCCAAAGTCAAATGTTATCCTTTGATAAAAAAAGCCTTTTTACCTCTCATTATTTCTAATGAGGTAGTTTGAAAGATGTTTTCCTTAAACATCAGCATATTTGTCATTCTACAGTGATAGCAGTTGGGGTGCAAGTACTTACCTCTTATGGTGGAAAATGACTGATTTTGCCCCTTCATTTTTGGTATTCTTAATTACCTTTTTACAGGACACAGCAAGCTTTTAAAATTATCATGGATAGACTTTTACAGCAAGTCTCATCATGTGTGGTCATATTAATGCTGGAGTTTAATCAGTGTTACTCTTTGTCCTTTTACTGTTTATTCACAAATGATTTTTCCAACTGCTTAAATGTACCTGTAAATTAAACTTTCATGTAGTTGGCAAGATCCTAATTTTGAGTAGTGTCAGTGGTGTTTAGGGATAGTATTAATAAAAACAGAGCTCTTAGTATCTGCACTGGGGAACTTGCTTAATATTATTTACAGGAATGCCAAGGAACAAAACAGGAAATGGAAAACAACTGGCAAATTGAATCCTTTAAGAATTTAAACCTAGTTGAAAATAATTTCCAAATTCATGGTCAAGTTCTAAAATATTTTCACACATCTAAATAAGAAAAAAATGGCAAAATCAATACTTGAAAAATTGGCAATTATGATAGAGCTACCTGCTGCCCTGTAGCATTAACTAGGAAAAGAATCTGTGTAGCAGAGCCACTAAATTTTCTTCTGTGAGCTGGAGAGGATATATTAAAATAGAAGTGATCATTCAACTTTCTGGTAATGACAATAGATATGTGATTTCTGAAATTATTACCAGAACAATAATTTATTAGATTAACAAACTCATCTGACACTTTATTAACAATGTTCTGGGTAGGTGCATGAATCTATATATGCAACTAAATATCACTTGAATATTCATGAAATGTTGTTCATGTATTTTTCCTGGGAAGAACACCTTAGAAAGTGGCAGAAACCTTTTAAAAAACTCTGCATTCCATTATTTGTTAAGTCTATACCCTTTTTTCTTCACATGTCTGTGTGTGTATATATATATTCTATGTATTTAAATGGGGACATTTATAGTTTTTTGAGGGAGTATCTCATACTGTAATGAGGTGATTAGATTTGATAACTTGTGCACTTGTTAACACAATATTTTTCTGCTGATACTCTTGCATGTTTGAGTGGTTTCAGTGATTGCTGAAAAGGAGTTGTAGGTGCCAAGGCCAGTACAAGATCAAGACAAGCTTGAACAACACGGTTCTTTCATCAGTTTGTACAAAATGCTTTCAGAGTTTGCTGTGATTGTTCTTAATAGTTTTCCAGTCTAAATGTATTACCCTTTTTAATACTCAAGTGTGCAAAGGAAGAACTACATTGAGTCAGAACATTAACAGTGTATTAATCATGATTGGCAGTACCTAAAAGTACATTTGTTTTCATGAGGTGCTGGGTAGAGGAAAGCTAGTTGTGAAGAATAGTTTTAAAACTTAAACTTTACAGTTTTTACCACTCTATCCTATACTTCATAGTAGATCTGCATGCTCTGTGTTAAACTTGTAAACCTTGAAAAGGAATCAAATATGGTGAGCAGGTAGGTTAATCTGTGTCAGGGAACCACTGCTAGTAAAATTCATCAAGTGTAATTACTGTCACTGATGAAATAGATGGTGTTGAAGCTGACCCTGCTGATCAGGAGGTGCAGCAGCATAGTACCAGTCTGGTGTGGAGCTCAGGTCTCATGCACTTCCAGCAGTCTGCAGTCAAAAACGTGTTTATAATGAGAATGTGAAAACCCAGGTAATCTATTAATAATGGCAGGCTGGTGGCTAACATTCTGAGGACAGAAGTGTTAAAGATATGGTGGAGTTTCAGGGCTGTAAGATGTAAACAGTAACATAGAATACCTGGTTGGAAGGGACCTCAAGGATCTCTGGTCCAACCATTCTTGACAAAAGCATGGCCTGGTCACGATGGCCCAGCACCCTCTCTGGCTGGATCTTAAGTGTCCAATGATGGGGAATCCAACACTTTCCTGGGGAGATTGTTGTCATTATGAGATAGTTTATGTGCAGTCAGATGGCTTTTACACAGGGGGTCTTGGGTACCCTGAGCACAGGTACTAAACTTGTTTTCACTGGGGACATTTGTGGAGAAACGTTTGCTGTTTTCTTACTTGTGCACATAGAAACACTTGTAATTATTCTGGTTTTTACCTTAGCTTGGGGGAAGAGGGAATATCCTTGCTCAGTCTGCTCAATTCTGTATCACTTAAATGTCATGTCTTCATTGGTCTGTAGGATGCAAAAAAAAACCTCAACCAAAAAAAAAATTTCCAAGTTTTCAAATTTGAAGAGTGAATAAAACAAGTGTTTTATAGCATACCCTGTGGGCAAGATGAAACAGATATATATTCCTGGGATTTTGAAGTTACTAAACAGGACTTAAATCATGTACCATACGCAATTCTGGATATGTCATGCTGATGGGAAGTAGAACATTGTTTCTGTGGCAATACCCTTCATGTTTCACCATGTGATTGTGAGCCATGACCCTTCAGCAAGTTATTGTAGACTTCTTTGGGTTACAGATGAGGTTTGCCAGCAGGAGTAGTCGTTATCTCATTGGGAGGTAAATGGTCTCTTGACATTGTGTGGATTTAGTAAACAATGTGGGACTCCTCATGGGCTCAAAGGAGAGGTTTTAGCACCAATGAACCATTGTAGTGCAGTGGACTGTTGTTCTTTGGAGCCTTTGTTGCAGACTGAGTTCAGTACTTTGGAATATTCTTGTTCAGTTATTTTGGCAGGCTTAGTTCTGCTGTGTCTTGAAGATGGCACAATTCTTTGGTAGGAGGTTTTGCTATTTAAAAATGCTTTAGGATATTTTACTTTTAGTTGATCCATACAGAAAACGAATTGTTTCAATTACTATTAGGTGTACATTTAACCAAAATGTGATATTTTTTTCTTGCACCCAGTTGCAAGGTGCATTCTGCAGCAGTTGTCCTTGGTCCAAATGCTTTAGAGTTGAGGATATGTAATATTTAATGCTTGGGTGCCCATATTACATACTTCATCAGTTTCTTTTCTACTTGACATGGCTTGAAACAACTCTAGTAAGTTAAACTTGTATGTGTAATGTGCTTTATTGTTATGGTTGCTTTTCAAACCATGTTCTTGTACCCCAAGCCTCTTAAGTAAGAGACTTAAAATATATACAGCAATGCTTCTATATTATGCATACAAAATTTTATAGTGTGTAAGCTTCATCACAGTTCTTATAGTAACTTGTTTCTGGTTAAGTCATAGGGAGGGAAAGTACTTTATCAACTGTGTGTTTTTTGGTTTTGGGTGTTTTTTTTTTTGTTGTTTTTTTGTTTTTTTGGAAAAAGGGTTTTGAAAATCAGGATTCTAGACTGAAAGAAGTTTTTGAATGCTTTCCCTCACCACAGATGTGTGTTTTCCCTTTGTGTAAATAAACTGGCTGTTCCTCATACCTAATAATACTGCTCCTGCATAGGTAAGTTATAAAGCCATGTACTTGGATGATTAAGTGAAGTATTTTCTATACACTTGACTGTTAAAATCAACTGGGAATGTTTCTGTGTGATGTTGCTTTTATTTTTAACAACTCTCCTATAGTTTCCTGGATTTTGACATTTTGATTTTTCTATGGTTTTTATCTGCATAGGTATTTTATAATACTAGGCTACTGGCTCTATCTTTTGAATTACTTGTTTATTCAAATAGATAATACAATGTTTTCTTTATTTTTTTTAATACTGGTATCTCTTAGTTTTCTAAGAGAAGCACAAAAATAGGAATAGGAACAAAAACTTTTCTTTTTAACCTGATCTAGTAAACTAGTTAAAGATGTTCAGAAGTTCTGCAATGCAATTGATATACTTAAATCACAAATGGAGCTGCATCTCCCTCTTTTGGAAAATCAAGGCATGACTTCATGATTTGGCTTAGAAGAAAGGCTTTTCCCTCTTTCATATCTTGATTGTATTTTAGTCTTAAATTATTTTCTTTCCCTGAGGGAGAAGGGAAGGGGAAAGAACAGGGAATTGTGAAAAAATATTTAATATCCATAAGTTTAGATTGTAATAGTTGATGTCATGATTTATTTACAGAGCCAATAAATCTCTCTACAATAATTTCTGAATGGCGCAGCTTTGTCTGCAGAACTTTGTTAAACATGTAAACCACCTAAAAAGTACAATTATGTCTGATAACTAAAGAGTATTTTTTTCAATATTTGATTAAAATGCTTGTCCCTTTAGCAGGTTTCTTTTTCAGAAAACAGTTAGGAAGAAAAAGAGCAGACCAAACAAGTTTGTATCAGCTGACTTAGTTTTGATAGTAATCATAAATTGATCAGGAAAATAAAGCTGGGGGAAGGAATAATGTGACTAGTGTTCTATTACTTTTTCTTTCCAGTGTAACCAGTTTGCAATTTAGGAGGGAGAACAGCCTGGAAGAAGCAACATGCTGTCCATTCTTTCCAAAATTTCATTTCAAGGTTTATAATCAATTCACTGTAAGGAAATAACTTCAGTCTACAAGCACCTTGACAGATACACTCAATTTCTTGGTTATTTGGAGCAGTATGAATAGAGCATGGTAAAGTTTTTCAGGTGAAGTTGGGTTCTGGAAAGATCTCCTTGCTTCTTGCCCCACCACTTTGGGTGAAGGTTCATTTGGGAAGGTGCTCCTGAGCTGGGGAAGTCTTGAAAAGCTTCTGATTCCTTTACTTCCTTGCTGCCTCTCCTGAGCTTTGTTGCAGGGTTGTGCAGGGGCAACAAGAGTGAGGCGCTAGTGCAGAAGGTGTTTGTTTCTTTGTTTTTTGCCTTCTATTTCTGAGGCTATTAAAGAGAAAAATTTATCAGGCCCCTAAAAAATCTATCAGGTAAAGTGAAACAATTACAGAATAATGCTCTTTACCATGCTCTTCGATCCCAAATTTTTATCAGGCTTTTGCATTTTTATCTAAAGCTGCCTTGAAGTGAACTCTCAGAAAAGAAACTCTTGATTCCAGTCCTGGGCTCTGCAGCAGGTTGCACTGTGTTATCAGAAAGTGTTCTGCTGTGGTCCTTTGCATTAAGAACCAAACATACTGAAGTACCTCCTCTAGATTCCAGTGCTTCTCTCACACACCAGTGCTGACCTGTAGAAAGGGAGGAGTTGCTCTCTGGTTTCCTCTGTGTTTGTGAGGGGGTGATGTAATTTTATTTGCTGTTGTAAATGGCCTCAGTTTACATTGTCCACTGGCAAAAGACCCTCAGAACTCTCTGTTCTATCCTGGATCAGGAATGATTCTTTTTGTGCATGAATAGGACAGGCAGGGGTGTACAAGGAAAGATACTTTCAGCTGATTGTAGCACGGTGGGAGTGGGTCTCTTCTCCCAGATAACAAGAGACAGGACAAAGAGGGAATTTACTCCAGTTGTGCTGGATGAGGTGTAGATTGGATATTAGGAAAGAGTGGTCATGCATTGGAACAGGGAAGTCATGGAGTTGCCATCCTCACTTTTCAAGAAAACACTTGGATACAACACTGAGGGACATGTTTAAGTGGTGAGCACGGTGCTGGGCTAGCTGTGGGAATCCATGGTCTTTTCCAACCTAAATACCTCTATGATTCTGTTTCTGGAGCAACTTGAGGGTGTTGAGAAAAGGATGTACAACTTAAGGAAAAAGAGAATAGCAGGGTTGTATCGGTGTTTTGAATGCAGGACTTGTCTTTGAAACTGAACAGCATTTATGAAATAAAATCTAAGACCAGGTTTTCTTACAGGAGTAAGGGTCAGATTGTTTTGTATTCCTGTAAATTTGTAGTGCTTTTTCTTGGTTACCCTATCTATCTACAGCAAAAGTAAAAATATAAACTTTTATTTTCTACAGTGCACATCATACTAAAAAAAAAAATCTTGGTATTCAAGCAGTTGTTTTCTATTTTCATGTACTTTTAGAACAACTGAGGGAGGGAAATACCTTGATGCTAAATTTCTAATAAATTTCATGTAGCAGAAAGACCATGTTATGTTATTACAGCATCTAATATAAACTTTCTAGAGAGTCTTTAAGGACTTATCCTGCCCATGTTTTATATTTTGATTTGAACTTGCTTTTAAGTCAGATGCAATGCATGTTATTGAGATGAGATATTTCCACCTGTATTCCTGTGGCTTTTATATTTGGATAATTTGGTGTCAGAGCTGAGTAGATCTGGAGCTAATGAAATACTATAGATTGTAAAATACTGAAATAATAGCTTATTGCCCTTATATAACAAGTTGCTGGCATTTCCATATTTATATTAAAGCTAGTCCACTCTCTCATTTTATTAGCTATTGTTGGTTTGATGGCCAATTTAATTTCATCATTGTATTAAAAGCCATATATTCCAAGAATCATTCTAAGTGCTTTCAAGCTGTTAAAGTAATGAAATAATAATACAGTGTTTCAGAGCAATTTATTGGCTTGCATATATTCATCAGTTTAGTTATCATTTCATCATTTTCATTTCTCCAGCTCAAGTATAAATGATAAACCATTATATGGAAAAATTCTCAAACAGCAGAAATATGCCTAAATTCTTTATATATATATATTTTAAAAACCAGTCCAGAAGATTATACATTAAATTCAAAATAAATATTTGAAAAATAAGGAATGACAGCATGGCTTTTTATTTCTAATGTTTGAGCCTGTCTCCTAATTAGTGGAAACAGAGGCAGACACCTTATGGGAGCACATCATAATTAAATGAAATGCTCATGTATGGATTTGAAGTCTGCTTTAGATGCAGGAACTGAAAGCTAAAGGAGTGGTTGCTTAGCAGAGTTGTCTGATCTTGTGCAACTGTCCCTCCTCGAATTATCCTTTCACACTGTTCTGAAGATCTTTGTGTGTGTACACTGGGAGCTGGGGTAGCCAAATGGAGCTGTTGTGAAGAGAAGAAGAAGGTAGCCAAACACAAAGGAAAAAGGGGTATTTAAAAACATATATGCATTTTAAATGTGGTGGTTTGTGGCCTGTTACTGCAGTTTCATCTGTCATAACAATAGCACAGCCACATTAAGCTCCATTTTTACATATGGATTTATATTTTATCTGAATTCGTAGTTGTGACAAAGCTTTTAAATTTGTTGTGAACCTTTCATACTTTTTATCACTATAGATCATCTAAGCAAAAATGTGTCGTGTCTGTTCATAACAAGGCAGCAGATTTCCCTGAGTCACAGTAGGTTGAAAATTGCCTGAATGTAAGCACAATGTTTTTCCTTAAATGCCCCAAGACATCCAGAAGGAATTGCTGGATGTAGTGTGGGTGATATAAAAGGCCTGTGTTGTTTTGGAAAGGCAGAATAATGGGATACCCAAGAGTCTCAAATGCCTGAAAAATCAAGGCCTCTCAATCTCACTTGTGCTGCATTGGCAGCATCATTACATTAAATGAGACCTATTTCAGCTTCTGAATTGCTCCAATGTGTTATTGCATTTTCTTTATGGTACTGCACTGACCTCAGAGTGATGGTTTCCCCCTAACTGTAATAAACTGCTTTTGAGAGTTTTAAACATCATCAAGCAGACTCATAGCCCCTATATTTAGTTTTATCTTACAACTTACTCCCCAGTCCATGAATTTCCTATTCTCTAGTGGGCAGACATGGAACATGTTGTCACTTTGGTGCTGATGTTATTGTGAGATTTAGGTCCTGCTTTGTCTTCCAGCAGTCCAGCATTTGGAAAATTGGAATGAACTTTTGCACACCAGCTTTTACATACCTTCAAAGCCAGCCTTTGTTGGTTACATTTTCTGTGACTACAGCCATACATTTCTTTTTCTAGTATTTTTTATTCAGATCTGAAAGTTCTTTGAAATTAATCAGTTAGTAGCACCGATGCTGTAAAACTCAGGATTAAGGTCATGTTTTTTTCTATATTGGGTGTACTCATCTGTGAAATCTACAGCACTTACTACAGTGTTTTGGGATGCTAAACTTCAAGATGCTGAACACTTCAGACAGAAACTTTGAAAATACACCCAACATCCCTATAATGGAAAACAAAAATACCAAACATAAATTTTTGACCTTTGCATACAAAAGATGTGCAGTGTAGGTTAAGGTCTTCACTGCGGTTATTTTGCAGTTGTACTTATATAAATTATGTGTCTGTGTCATGTCCATTTTTAGAGCAAATTGACTTTTTAATGTCCAGTTTTGAAGGACGTTTTCATTCTGTCTTCCTGACACTTATTTCCGTGAGACCATTTATTTACATGTATTTATATCTCACTTGGAAGCCAGAATCATGTGACATTCAAAGGTCTCATCAAGGATTTTGGATGTTTACCATTAGGGGAGGTGGGGAAAAACCCCAAACTATTTAGGTGAGCTATTTGTAAAGTAGACGTAGGCAAATTCAGCATGACTCAATCTGAATTTCCTACATTCTTGTGTAAGAAATTTCCAATGGAAGAGCCATTATGGAGACTCTGAAACAAGGGAAAAAAACCTCTTTTTGAAAGAGTTCTAAACAAAAAACAACAAAACAAAACACAACATAACACCCCCCTCCCCAAAAAACAAAAAGTTATCCATGTACTATGCAATTTGATACTATATTACTTTATCTCGTGTTTCACACAAAGAAATGTAGATGGTGGCAAGTTCTTTACATCTGTTACTTTGTTTTATTCTGTCTAAATTTGGGCAGTGTAAATGTAACTCTCTTGAGATATCACTTCCTTTCTTAAACAGTTTTTGCTGTATTTTAACAAATTGGGGAGGATGTATTAGTTTGTGTCTTGGAGACTTGCATTTCCCTTTTTTCCTCCCTGAACTTGACCTCTTGTTGGAGTGTTTTCTGTAATAATAGGATCAGAAATGCTGGGATTATTTTTACCTAGGATTTTCTTTAACTTAAGTCTAAATAACTGTAAAATAGGTTACTTGTGATGAGATGCTAAGCTTTTGTCAGTTTGCTTGGTTCACTTGACATGTGTTCCATGCTATAGCAGTATGCATTTTAAAAGCTTTATTTAATGGGGGCTGTAGGTTTTATATCAAATGTGCCTCCTCATATACATTGAGGATTGATCAGGGACATGCCTTGTGAAGATGAATTAGGTAAATCCCAAGGCCAATTTGGAAAAGCCTAATTTAATGTACATCATGGTTTTATATATGTTCTTTAGAGAACAATTTTTTGAGTTAATTAGAAAATGTAAAGTCAGCTATAAAGTCTTGATGAACTAAGTAGTAGCTAGTTAGGCTGCAACTTTTATGAATTTGTTTTTTACTCATTTCAAGCTAATTTGGAGGAAAAGTACAGTATCTGTTAAACTGATTTATAGATACTCTGTCAAAAGCACTGTGTAATGACCATATTCCTTATGCATGTAAAATCTGTAACAGCACATTTAGAGTACACACAGCAGCTAATTCTCGTATCTGGACACTGCAGAGAAGGGACCACAAGTCATAATTTGGGGTGAATGGAGCAAGAGTTTTCACCAGTCCTTGTTTTATGTGTGCTTTATATTTTTACTCCTTTTATTACAACTTTTACTTATATGCAATTGTTTCAAGAAATAGCAAAGCAAACATGGGAATTAAAGCTGTCAGACTGTTTGCATTAGAGTTATTTTTGTCTGTCTTGGGCTGAATTGCTATTTGTTTTGTGGTGCCATTCAGTTTCTGCCAGGTCCTTTGCTCATGCTTCAGCTGAACATGGTGATGTGAGAGTTGTGTCTCAAGAAACTTCAGAAAACATTGTTTGGAGTCTTTTTATTTCTAGCTTTATTAATAAACTTTATACAATATCAGGAGAGATGAATAAGATGATTGAGTACAGAGCTTAATAATTAAGCCTAGGAGAGACTCTGTAAATGGCATTCACATAAAATTAAGAAAAGTATAAAACAAGCATAGTGGCTAAGAGTTGAAATTGCCAGGGATCACTTGATAGATGCACAAGGACATGGTGTTGATTATGCTTCTACAAACCAGAGAAGGAAAGGATTCAACTTTACCAGCTCTGGTGTTGTAATAATTGGTTTTCTTGACTCTGCTTTCTCTGTGGGCAGCCCATGATACTCAAAAATTAGAGCAACAAGTGAGCAAACTTGAGATTTCTGCTATAGGGGTAAGGTTAATCTATACTCATGACTGGATATATTTAAAAAAAAAATCTTAAGACCACCTATACTGTAAAGAAAGCAACAAATAAATTTTATGATTACTTGTTTAAAATAAGTTCTCCCCCACTTTTTTGAGATTTTTCTGGTATTTGCATGGTTAAGTTTCATTACTTCTATTGTTGGATAAATGTATCTTGGGTTGGACTCTATGATTTTAAAGTTCTCTTCCAACCTAGCAATTCTGTGATATCTTTTTCTTTTGAGAGTAGGAGTTTTCTTATATGTTTGCATAATAGAACTGAATGCAAAGTTTTTAAATAAATGAACCCAAAAATTTAGAATGTGAGCCTTAAAATAGAGCAGACTCTAAAATTTAAGACTGTTCAAGTGTGTAAACCCAACCCTTAGAACTGTAAATTTCCACCACTTGTTTATGGCTCTACATTATTACTATCATAATATATGACAAATAAATGTATGCATTTCTAGGAAGTTTTAGTTTTATCTATTAAAATTATGTCTGTGAAATTTGCTAGGAACTTATATGACTTCCTGTGAGTCTTTAAATTCCTGAAAAGTGCAACCCTTAAATTTGACTTTGTGGGTGTTTTCAATAAATGCAAAACTAGCACTTGAACAAAATGACTTCTGAGTAAATGGTAAATCAAATGCACTGGTGTCTCACAAAGGAGAGAAAATAAAGTCAATTTAAGTGACTAGAGAACACAGAGGTTCTTATACTTTGTCAGAAGGATGGGATACAGAGCTTGGTTGTGTAGTATAACTGTAGAAGTATAAAGTGAAGAGGAAAAAGTGAAATAACTGATTGGTCATTTAAATGACTTTCTAATATCGTTTCCAACTTTTTAATTTCTTAATGGTTTTAATTAAAGAGAGTACGTGACTGGATTAATATATCATAATAAAGAAATTTACTTTTCCCCCCTCCAGTATAATTTTTGGATTAAACTAGTACTACAGCTAATTAATGTTCTGAATGTAGATTAATTACTTCATATTTCTTAAGTGTGCCCACCCTTCATAAGCCTGTCTAGTATTAATTATGCTAAAATATTAGAAAAAAGGAATGCCAAGATGAGTAGGTTATTATATGCAGTAATCATCTTATTTCTGTGATGGGTAAATTGGGACAAAATAATAAAAGAAGCAATAGCACCATCAGAAATGTGATATTAGAGAGAGGAGGTAAGTTTTATTATTTTAAGAGTAATTTGCAAATTGTCAATGCTATCAGCAAGGAGGATCTTCACAGTGTTGACAGAATTTGCAGAAATACTCTTTGGGTCAGCTTTGCTAGCACAGCTAACAGAGAAGTTTTCCATGCAACTTTACAGTGTTTGAAATAACTCTGTCAGCTTTTTCTGGTGAGGTTTTTGGTATCAATTATTCCATCTTATAAAACCTATTTTGAGTTGTTTGGGTTATAATACTGTGTACTGAGGCACAGCAGTCATACTTCCTTGCCTTATTATATCAACTTCCATTGACTGTCTGCATATACATATTCTCCTTTTTGTTGGTCTAAATGAACTTTAAAAGGTCCCTCTCAACTAAGTATGATTCTGTGATCCTGCCTGCATTCCATGATTGAGTTAAGGATACAGATAATCTCTCAAAGCAATGAAAGACACTTGCCAGAGATGAAAAGGCAATTCTTTGATAATTTTGTCTTCCAGACTCCCTGTTAGGAATGGAGGACAAAGACAAGTCACACTTTTTAACAAAAAGAAAAAAGAGGAAGGAGCAGAAAAAAACCTCAACCCCTTTCCCTTTTCTTTTGAGGTTTCTTATAATTTCATAGTTTTTCTTACAAAAAAAAAAAAAAAAAAAAGCCTTGTAAAACTGACAATGAAACTAAAAAGTCTCTGTCATCACTTTCTTAAAAAACACAGATTTAAGACTTCTGTGCCTTCACTTGCTTGTACATTTCTAGGTTTTAAATTTGCAAACCATCTGTGTTACTGTTTCAGTGGCAGCCAAGATACCAAGCAAAACCAGAGTGGTGCTGTTCCTTCTGTGCTGAGGAGAGGGGAGGTGGGATGGGGTGGAAGGATGTGAGAGAGGTGGAACTTCTTCTTTGACCCGAAAACTGTCCTGTGCTTCTTGTGTTATGTCCGGTTCCAGGCTATGTGACTTTGTTAAGGACTCACAGAGCATGGAAAAGAAGATGGAATTAAGATATTGAAATTGCCTTGCTAGATTGTTTGTTTGCCAAGTTAAACAAATCACAGTTCTCATCCTAATGACATTATACTGCATGTCTATTTAAATTTATAAGAACATGGAAAGGAAATAGCGGTGACAGGGGTAATTAGGGAACCTAACAGAAATCCATTTGGGAAGGCTTCTCCCATTACTTATATAAAGCTTATATATCTCCTCACCTTTCAGCTCTTGCTGGTGAACATCACTCCTGTGTGACATGTCTGGTTTAGTGTCCCTTTGCAAATCATCCCCGCGAGCAGGGTCGTTCTTCCTTCTCTCGACTTGCATTGTGTGTTTGTGTGTTCTTTAAATTAAATTTTGGTGTAGTCTACTATTTCATCCTGTGCTGTGGCTTGCATAGAAGGCATTCTGTGAGTTATAAGTGACTGCCTGCATATGTTGTGTTATTTTATAGGTGGTGATTCGTGCTCAGAACGGCGCCCTCCTCTATCGTATTTCACCCTGGGCGAGATATGTGGTCCGTGATGAAGACAAAGTGAATTATGATTGGGTTCACTGGAATCCACCACAGTCATACATAGTAAGGCTTCAATATTATTTTCAAGAGGTGTATCATGTTATCTTTGTGTCCCTGTTTGGAGGAAAATAAAAGGAGATAGCAATCTAGTTAAAACAGCTGAGATGAAGGGCATTAATTTATGGCTTTGACAGAAATAAATGACTTAAAAGATGGATGTTTTTCAGCTGCTTTTTAAGCCTCCTGTAGAATATATAGAAAAATAATTATTAACATGGTGTTTTAAACTTGGTTTGCCCCTTGTTTGACAGGTATTCTGGGACGAGATGGTTGTTCCTGGTAGGAAGGAGAGCAGGGAATTATCAGTACTGGATTTAAGGATTGGTTGTCTGCAAATGCAATGTTCAGTACTCAACACTAGGTTAATATTTCATGAAGTCAGAAAAGACTTCAAAAATAAGGTGCCCACACTCCAGTCAAATCCTGGTTTCTTTGTATCAGGAAAACACTATTATTGAATTTAAAGCCCTCTTTCTTCTCATGCACTGCTGCTAGGGAAAGAACTCTTTGCACAATATATGAAAAATACCCTGGGAGAACATTTGGAAACTTCCGACTGCCTGAGTGATGTTGTTTGATATTAAACTTTTTCATGCTCTCCCTGAAAAATCGTATGCAGTGATATATTAGAGATGCTGTAACCTCTATTTCGAGTTAAATTTTTTGCATTCACCTCAAATTATGAAGCAACTGCTTGAGAGAGAAAAGATTACTGGCTTGGAAAATTTTTCCTTTAAAGACAGATAACATAGTGTACATTAACTCCTATTAAGGTGTAGCCTTTATCAATTTAGTGGCCTACTCTGTGTATGATGCTGTGTGATATCACAATGCCATCCTGAAAAGGAATGAGCAGATATTTGGAAATGCAGTGATTAGGGTGACTTAGAGTGAAAAAGAGGCCAGAACGTTTGGGTACAGACAAGGCCTTACTGAAAAAAAATGCTCTTTTATGAATAGTAGAGGTATCCAAAGAAAATAAATCACAGTTAACAAGCCTCAACCAGAAGTTTTGTTCTTCACTTTATTCCTTTAATTTCTGTTCACATGTATGTATTCAACTAGTTTTGTTCTACCTTTTTAAAATTTCACCTGAATAATAAACTATCAAATAGGATATTAACTTCAATGGCCTCTGTATTCTTAAAATATTTTCACCCATCTAGAAATGCTGTGTATACCTAAAAACCTATCTTGCTGTTTTCTCTCTCTATTTTCAAACAAGATTCATAGTGATTCAGAAGGAGATGGAGTGGCTATTATCACTTTGAACACTGAAGGGTAATTTAAAAAGAATATAAGAAAAGTGTTGAATCATCAATGTCCAGTTTCTTGTTCATAAAGGATGTTAATTTCAAACAGACATTTGCTTTAACACTTTTAAATGATCAATTGCTTCTGAAATGTTTAGAATGCTCTTAGAGGAAAAACCAAATAAACCTTAAATTGTTTTTCATCTTGTACACATCACGTGATTATGACAACACTCCTAAGCTGTTCCTAATGATAACTCTGTTTTTTTTCTTACAGCATAAGAATCCTTCTCCCAAGAGATTAAAAAGCCTAAGAATTTATGAATCTCATGTGGGAATTGCTTCCCCAGAAGGGAAAGTAGCTTCTTATAAAAACTTCACATACAATGTACTACCTAGAATAAAGGATCTTGGTAAGTAATACCAGAAATGCTTGCAGAGATAATTTTACGTGCCTGTGCTCATTAGAAAAGATAGCTGTCAAGTATCTAGAGGGTTTTTGCATTTCCCAGTTACACATACTATAAAAATAGATTCTTAGGTGAGCAAAAATTATAAACAAGTGAAATCTCCAGAGAACAAACAAAGACTGAAGTAGGATATGTGAATCAAAGTCCATTCAAGATTAAGTGAAATGTGATTGTTGAAGCCCAGATAAGTATTGCAAAGTAATTTGCTTTTGTCATGGTTTGCTTTCAGCTTGACAAAGAACCTGTTTTTGTGACAGTCTTCAGAAAATATTTCATTCTTAAATGGTTCTACTTGTGTAAAGCTTAGTTCAAGGGAAAGACAAAAGAAATACCTGGATATTGATTGCTTCTTTGTTTTGCCAGAATAAGCATGCTAGACTTTATCCCTGAACAGTAGCTCTGAAGTATCAGAACAAGGAAACTTTAAATATGGAAGACCTTCTTCAGGAAAAGAACTTCTAGTATATCTGAGAGGATGTGTGAAAGAGCTGGTACCATTATCTCAGGAAGCACAGCAAAACTGCTCACCTCAATTTTGGTTTAAGTATTTTTTCCCATGGTGGATTTGTGCTGTTTCTGTAATGGACAATGTTAGAACTTACTGCCTTGTGATGAAATATGTATTTTACACTGCTGTAAAATAATCATGACATCTGTAGCTGAAACCTCTGTGGATGGTGGCTGTGTTTGTGTTTGATTTTCTTTTTTTTTATTTTATTTATCAGAGTGCCTAAAGAAGACATTTTCTTGTAGCTTTACATGTTAAGTCAGTGTTTTGTGGCTTTTGCCTTTGCCTTTCAGTAAAGTTGAGCTTGCAGGTGAGATGAGAGAGTTTGCACATCTGGAATCCATTAATAAAAAGCAATTTTGGGTTTTATATTTTATATCTGTGACTCCTTGCTGCTAAGGATTTTCACTTGTCCCAAGAAGGTAAGAGGATTTACAGAGTTAGGAAAACATTTTGCTTTGCCTACAATTTTTCCTTTGTGGAGAAATGTCATGAAAAGGATGACACACCATATAATAAAAGCAGATCAAATTTAGGGTGTACAGAAGTTTTAACTAATGTTCCTTCTTGTTTACATTAAGTAAACATTGTGGGAATTGAGTATTTTTTAAATATATTTGTAAGGTCTGTGAGCTTCAGTTTTGGAATGTCTTACATTTTAGGACAAGCTTAAAGACATCACTATATGAGAACTCTAACATATTACTAGTTTGTAGAAATATGTGCATGACAAATAGCAAAATAAGTAGCAAGAAAATTGAATGAGATTAATTTGATGCAATGTTGCTGCTTATTTATAAAAAATGCTGTAAATAAAAATAAATACAATGAGCCTGAGTTATAAATCAGCAATGAATCTGACAAATTGCTGAGCTCACACCAACTGTCTTCTAATAATAGCTCTGGTTTTAAATGTCACAGCTATAAAAAAACATGGAAAAATAAAAAAAATCCCACAACATCTTGTTGAAACTAAGGAATGAAGATTTTCTTCAAACAGAGAAGTGGTGGTGGGTGTGAGTCTTTACTAGCCTGTAGGTAAAACCTGATTCTTTAGAGTCCCCTTCCTTAAGAATGCACTGAACTATCTTAGGTGGTACAACACAGTGTGCCCCCCAGCCCTGCTGGACTGCTTTGGCTCTTGGGTGAACTTGGAATAATTGCACATTACACTTGTGTTTTCTACTTTTGTCTTCCCTCTTGTAGAGGGTAGAAATAACTATTAAAGTTGGAAATAAGTGATTTTGATGGGATAAAAAAAGATTTCATATGAAGTTATAGTATTGTCACTAATCTGGAGAGATGTGGGTCTGACAGATGGGTCACTTGGTGGATAAGGAATTAGCAGGATGGTCACACTCAGGGTTTGATGTCCAAGTGGACACCAGGGATGAGGTAGCCTCAAATTGAAGAAAGGTGTATTTAGGTTGGACATTAGGAAGAAATTCTTTACTGTGAGGGTGGTGAGACACTGGAATAGGTTACTCAGAGAAGTTATGGATGCCTCATCGCTGGAAGGGGCATTGAACAATCTGATCTAGTGGAAGGTGTTCCTGCCCACAGCAGAGTAGTGGGAACTAGAGGAGCTTTTAAGTTCCCTTCCAACCCAAACCATCCTGTGATTTTGTCATAGTGTGTGTAGCCAGTGACTAACCCTAGACCCCTTGACTGCAAATGTCAAAAGTTGAAGCAGTTCAGGACATGTAAGTTGGCATAACTTATATTTTGAAGTTAAATAAGGATTGCACTTATTTCTGTCTACATCTGGGAGGTTCAATATGTGTAGATCACTTGACAAATTAATTGTTTCATTTGTAATGGAGATCATGTAAGTATAAGCTGTTAGGTAGAATTGCTTCATGAAAATTACTGAATCTTCAGGTGTTAACTATTAGGGTCAGAGGCAGCTAAAACCAGAGAAGACTGGAATGGATATGTCACAGGTATTGAATACTCTTTTAACTATTCTTAAGGAATTTATTTGTTATATTTGTTTTTTATTATAGGCTATAACTGTGTCCAGCTGATGGCTATTATGGAACATGCATACTATGCCAGTTTTGGTTATCAGATCACAAGTTTCTTTGCAGCATCAAGGTAGGTTTAAGTGCTCCAGCATCTTCTCTGTTCTTTTCCCTTCCTTCCCATCCATTGAAATCAGTCTTGTGTGCATGTTTGTGTTTGCAAGAATGTGTATAATGGGAAGCAATGTCTTAGGTATTTGCTCTTCCTTCTTGTTAAATCTGAGATTAATTTGGCACAGTGATCAGCTGCTCTGTGAAACACTTTGGATACAGACAAAAAGTTCATAAGTAACTTCAGCTGCCAAAGCATATTCCAGGTAATCCATCTTCAGCAGTCTTTATGCATGGGTTTGAGGTTGTGGAAATCTTGGGAGTAACAAACAGGATGTGTAGGGCTTTGTCTTTAGACAAACAGAACTATACACTGTTCATAATGCCTTGATTAAAATCATGGCTCTGTGTGTTCTGTGAGAGCCCTTTCCCTTACAGGCTTGTAACAGACTGTACTTTGATAGGATAAAATTACAAGAAAAATGAATTTAGATAGTTGTTAAGAAAATTATGATAAATGTGGAAGTCTTTTTTTTTCTTGTAATTTTACTCTTTTTTTTGTTTATTTTTCTATTTGTTTGTTTGTTTTTTAATCTTGGAGCAGCTCAAGTGGTAGCCAGGCTAAATTTAGAGAGGCAGTTTTTAACTGGCTTAATTAGTTGAAAAAAGGTGTGTCAGGCCCAAGAGACAAAACTCTTTTCTTAAAAATAAGAAAATGGTGTAGCACCTAAACCAAATAACTAAGCTGGTAAACAGATGGTATATTTTGTGGACTTTGTGGATGTACATTTACTGTTGTAATCATTGTGTTACTTCATTCCAGCAATATGAATATATTCTTGTCCCTTATGAGCTAAGAAAGTGTTCAGTATTAAATAGCAGCTTTAAGTTGTATCTGTTACCTTTTATACTGAATTTGATGCATTATTAAAAAGGGAAGAATAAAAGGAAGAATAACACCAAATCTGTTTCTGCAAAACATTGTGTGGATGTTAGAATTCTTATAATGAAAAATGGTCTCAGATGGTAGTTTGTAAGCAATAGCTGCTGCTTAAGAGGCTGAAAAAATACCCTGTGTACATCTGTAGAGTAGGTGATGAAGATGATGTGGTTTCCATGATGAATGTGGCGTGTTGCCAGCATTGGTGCTGATTGTTCCCGTTGCGTTTTCACAGCCGGTACGGAACTCCCGACGACCTGAAGGAGATGATTGACGTTGCTCATTCCATGGGCATCACGGTCCTGCTCGATGTGGTGCACAGCCACGCCTCCAAAAACTCAGAGGATGGTCTCAACCAGTTTGATGGTACAGATTCTTGTTTCTTCCATTCTGGGTACAGAGGCAATCACCAGCTCTGGGACAGCAGGCTGTTTGACTATGCAAAGTGAGTATAAAGTGTCACTTCAGCTGTGCTAGTATTTATTTCATAGCAATTCTGTTAAAACTGCACTCCTCACCAAACTGGTGAAGTCATTTGGATTATTTAACAGTTGTAGTATGTGGAGTTAAATTCCTCTACTTCCCCAAATGCTAAAAAGCTAACACTAAATGGTATTTCAATTCTGTTATTTTCCTGTCATCTCTGACTACCTATGTGCATGTAATATACCATGTGTGCACTGTATGTATTATATAATGGTGTGGTTATTTTTATTTTAAAATATATTTCTATATAAATACCAATTTAAATATCTGTTATATAGGAATATATAGTTATGTATTTTACACATTATAGACTATATTCATATTTTCTTGCTGTATATAGTATGTCCCATGTATATAATAGATGATGTTTGTGTATAAAAATAAAACAATCAGAGAGGCTGATGAAAACTTGTAAGCTCTGTAAATTTATTGACAAACTGTCAGGTTGTTGAAATATAGGAAAAGATTCCCCCCAGGACAGCTAACTCCATTTCAAAGAGCTTCTGGAGGTCAATCAACAGTTAATACAGAGCAGGGGTCATTTTCAGTAGACAGTTCTAGAGAGGCAGTTTGGGCAAGCTTAATTAACCAGTATAAATACAGTGTGTGTCAAAGCATGTATTAATGCCAGATGATTATTAGTATTTAATAGTGTTTACTCTGTATTCTCTGAGGTATTGGGGGCAAGGAGATTGATCTTGTATGCTGAATGTTTCAGTGGTTTAAATGGAGAAACAGGCACAAGCAGCCAGCTTAATTCAGTCTCCTCACTTCTTTTTTCCTGTTTGTTCATCCCCGAACCACCTTGATTCTTCCCTTTCCTTTTCTTTGTTTCCCTGAACATTCCACAATAAGTTTGGTGTAACTTCACAATCTCCTTAAAAGATATCTTAATAAAATTCTATATAGAATTGATCACTGATTCCAGGATAAATTCTATTTTTTTCTCCCTTGAGATACATAATTTTGTATGACCTTCTTATCAATTACAAAGTTCAGTTTTAACCCTTTCAAGGTTACATTTGAATGTTGCTGTGGTGGCTCATCACAGAGCAACTACAGCATTCTGTTCTCCTGTTAACTTCTTAGTTGTTTGGTTTTGTGTGCTGCAGGTTCAATGTCCTGTTTTTCCCATTTTTTTCCATTGCTTGCAAGGGCTTGAAACGCCGTGGACTGGATGGATATGATTACATTGCACTATCACAAAAGTCATGTTACATAGCACAGGCCAATTGTTAATGGAACTCACAAGGGCAAATAAACCAAGTGATCAGTGTGAAAACTGACTTGTGCACTTCAATACTTAGTAGGATGAGCTGTTCTTTATTTACTTGTTATTTGGGACAATTTAACAGATTGTTTCAGGGGGAGTTTTTGAGTTGTGATTTATTTATTAGAAGAAATCCATTTTAGTCCTTCCTATTAAGCTTTAAATTCATACTCAAATTGTATTTCAAATAATCTTAAAGTTTATATGATAGTATTACACATTTTATTTCATTTGATGTTTATGAGTAACCAACAAGTGTGTCAGTACCAATGTCTCTAGTGAGGCAATAGACTGCAGTTATGGACATTCCTCTGTTCCAAGCAGACACTTTCCTTTCTTCCTGCTGGGAAAGAAAGTGGTGCTGGTATTGAGTGTTTGGGGCATTTATAAATGAGAGACCAGCCAGCTCCTTTGTAGGTTGCACTTGGCAATGTTAAATATTTCCTCAGAACTGAAGAACTGTCTCCCTGGCTCGGCTGGGTCAGTGATGTGTACTTGTACTGTGGAATTTCTTTTGATGCTATGGAATTGGAATAGGTGTCAGACTGAATGCTGGAAGGGGGAAGTGGAAAGAGCTGTGAGGGGGAGAGATGAGAACAGAGCATAGCAAAGACCAGAGAAACTGAAGCTCTGCACTGGATGACCAAGGGTCCCTTGAAGGTCATCTCCCATCCCCTACCCTCTCCTGATATACAACAACAAATCTGGAGTTCTCTTTTCAAAAGGTTGTGGAAACCCTTTATTTTTCTAGTCATTAAGGGATTCTTTCATCCTAATAGCTGAGACAGTAAATATTCCCTATATGTTTATAGTCAAGTTTTAAAGCTGAAAAGATATAACCCTCATGTCATTGTAAGTTTCACAGGATTAAAAAATAGCTTGCATTTTTTCTCCTATTCTTTGTGTGTGCAGGTTCCAAGCAAAATTGTGAAAGAATCAAACTGATTTAATTTCATTGAAAATGTTGGGTTTGGGGATTTTATTTCCTCATTTAGTCTGTATTGGCATTCTGCTAATTTCCATACCATGGAAAGGTGGATGAGCAACTCTAGCCTGGATGAGGCGAGTATAAAAAATCTGTGAGAGAGACTCAAGTTGCTGGCAGATGTTGAAAGTTTGCTCAAAATAAATGACAGCAAACAGTCTGTTGAATGGTCTACAGAAAAGCTTGATTGCTGAGTGAAATTTCTTCATCTAGCACAGCCTTCTATCCTGTACAGAGCTTGTACTAAATCCCTTCCCTTCTGTAGTGGGAAGAACTGTTAAATCTACAGGTACTTAAACATCAAATGCAAAGAGTGCTCAATTCACTTTGGAATTGAGAGAAACTAATTCTCTACTGTGAAAGAGATTAAGGAACAGTTGCTTTATCAGTTTAGTCTGTCTACATTTTCTTTTAAAGCCAAGATGTGAGTAAGTTTATCTCACAGCATTTGCAAGATTATTCAGTTGTCTGTGAAGGGGACTGTGAATACTTGCTGTAATAGAATGTGGCAAAAGATCTATATCCATGCTAAAAGAAAAAAAAAAGATTATATCCCTTGTGTACTTAAATATGATTTTTTAGTAAATTTCATGTAAGTAGAGAGTTTAGCTCTAAGAAAAGCAATAGTAACCCTGTTCAATGGACCTGGGTATTGCATCTTTGCACCATCTTTAAGTGCTACTTAAAAAGACAAAGGCATGTTTTAAATTTTTAATTTTTTAATCCATATTTATACAAATATTGCATGGAGAGGGAACTTTTCTGTAAATTGTGAACAGTATTTTAAGGTTATGCTGTTCATTATGTTGTCACAGGAGAATAAAAACTCAATTTCATTGAAATGAGAACTTTCAGGTAAGATAACTGTCTAATAGAATACTTTTTGCCTAACTTTTTTCAATAAAAGCATATAAACTGTGATTTAAAAATCAACCAAAAATAAACTTTTACTTTAATAATTTTCATAGCTCTCGCACATTCTTGTGAGCTTTTCTAAAAATATAGATCCTGATTTTTTTCCTCAAATGTGCTAATTTGGTGACTCTTCCTCTCCATCATCTCCATCCTGTCTGGCTGTATCTCTGTCCATCCTGCTTCCCTCAGCAAACAACCCAAAAACCAGAATCACAAAGCTTCAGTGAGAATTGCAGTTGATTTTAATATTTTCTGTTGAAAAGCAAACTTTTATATCATTTGCTTTGGTTCCTGCTTAATATTGTGACTTTTTTAGCACTGAATTCATGACAGAGAAATGCTTTAGTGTGAAAGGGGTGCAAGAAGCTCTGGACTGGTACTCTACTTGACACTGTACAGTGAATTTTGGGGGAAATTAATGGTCTCTGTTGTGTTCTTGTTGGAGATACTCTCTTGAAATACTTGTAAACACTCTCCCATCCTAAGTAAGGATTCTACTTGTAATTAATTTTGCACAAGCTAAGTATAATTTTTTTATCCTCCTAAAATCATATTCAAAGGTTATTCAGCTGCCAGGTTCATTAGAAGTGATGTTGTAGACCCTGGAGACCAGGTGGGATCACAACTAGAGTGGTTGATTGTGTTTTAATTTAAATTCATTTCTCCAAGTAGCAAATGTGTCTAAAATACTAATCAGGCAAAACAATTTAAAAATAATTGAGAACAAGATATTACCTAGTAAAGATTTTTCCCACAGCACTACATAAATAGAATGTGTAAATGATGTTGCCCTTCTAGACTTGTCGAGGTCTGAGAAGTATTGTTTTGACTTTTCAAGCTTTTCCTGTTTTCTCATTAGGTTTTGTTGGATTCTATTCTGTCTTAATCTAATTCTGAATGTCAATATGTATAGTGATATATTTCTGTGAGCCTTTAGGAATAATGGTAGAATTAAAATTCAGAAATCATATAATGCCTTAAGTTTGTTTGTTTGTTGTTTGTTTGGGGCTTTTTGTGGGGGTTTAGTTTGTTTTGTTTTGTTTTTTTTTAATACTATGACCTTTTTCACCTGAGCACTTAGGCAAAATTTTAAGTTATTTCACAATCCAGGAGGTGAATTTGGTTCAAAAGTCAGAGGTTGATTTACAATGCAGTTTTAATTTTAATTAGTCCAGTTTCCTTGAATGCAGCAGTATGGATCAGTAAGAAATAATATTGGTTACTAGGATTTGGAGCCAGCAGATTTTGCAGCATCTCCTTTGGGGCTATTTTGAGGCCTGCTTTCAAGGCTTTTTTAAGACTGGATGTTGTGTCCATATTTTTGGGGTTAAAAATCATAGCTAAGCCATGTAATAGAAATCTTTTATTAAGTTTTTTCTTCGTCAGTTTTATGAAGTTTCAAGAGACGCAAGTGCCAAATGTGCTTTGAAATGCTACAGGTGGGGTTTAGTGTATATAAACATTTTGTCCCATGAGCCACAGGTTTTACATCAGGGCAACAGATGACTTGCTAGTCCCCTGCTGCCAAGTCCAGATGTTCTTTCCAGCTCAGTCTTCTGAACTGCTGATGGTGGAACAGCTGATTAGAGCTCAGTGGTCTTTTTTTTCTTTTTCTTTTTTTTTTTTTTTTAATTCAAATTTTCTTAAAGTGTGTTATAAACTGCCATAGCTCAGAAACTGCTGTCAGTACTGCAGAAACAGGGCAGCTCTCAGGTGTTGGAGCTTGTGTCTTCGTTCTGGTGTAGGTGGCCTCTTCCCCACTTCACCCCTCCAGAGTGAGGTGGGCTCGCCTGAAGCTTTTTTTTCACTTGTCCTGTGGTCCAGCCTTGGGCAGGTGTCTGGGGTGATGTGATCTCTTGCATCTAAAACCTGTCCTCTTGCATCCACCTGTGCCTGGAGGCTGAGACTGTGGCCTTTTCTGCCACCCAGTGTTTAAATCCGGCATAAACCTTATGCTGTATTTTCTGGGGAGAAAAAGGTCCACTGATTCTGCTTGGCTTTAGGATCTGACTCTTTAAAAGATGTGTTTGTCTTCTAACATCTTCAGTAGCCTCTGTTAAGCTGGGTGTTTAGTTCTTCCTTAAACAACTGTTCTTCACCCAAATTGTTTTTTTCTTCTGATTGCCTACTTTGCCAGTCTTTGCCCCTGAGGTGATGATAGTAGGTGGAATGAATTGGAACATAAATCTTTCAGAGTTTATTGTTTGGTTAGTAGGGGTACCTGTCTGGGCTCATAATTCTCTAAACATAGCTGTTGAGAATATTTTGGTTTTGTTTTCCTTCAGTGATGAATTCTAAGTATCAGTGGAGGTAAAGACTTGTTGCCTTCTTTGGGAGCATCCTCATGGTTTGTAACAGTTTTCAGGATGAAATGGATTCACTGCTCCTCTTTATTGCTTGCACCATTAGCATTTTAAATAGATTTAAAGTGATGCTCTGTGGAGTACCACAGTATTAAAGATTCTGGTTCCTTGCCTGATGTTCTTAAGGAGAATTGGCACATGAGTATGAGATACAGACTGCAGGTAACGTGTGTGTTCTTGCCATCCACCTCAGGGGCCCTTTATTGGCACACGTTTTAAGGGTGCAAAGATTTGACTGCAAACTTCATGCACACAAAGGATAGGTAGGATTTAAAGGCTGCTAGAGCACTCATTGCTTCTGAGATGAGACCTGAACAGATTCTGCTGCCCAGGCAGGTGTCAGGTGGGAGAAAGGAGACTGCCCAGACCCTTGATAGTATTGGGTTGTCCTTTTCACTGTTTTGTGCCTTTCCATGTTTTTGGTTTTGAATCCTAGTGCTCCTAACAAACCTGTCCGACCATTAAGGCAAACCTCTTTGCCTTTCTTATCTTGTCTAGTTCTAATTTAAAGACTTCTCAGGAATTTTCTTAGAAGCTTAAGCTGTGCAGGTTTTGCCTCACAGTTTGGGACACAGGAAGAGGAGAGGGAAGAGCAAGCAGAGGTGGCTTGTCCATAATTGGTGAATCATATCCAATTGACTTCTCAGAGTATAAGAACTGAAGTGTTTTCTTCTGCAGCTTCTGAGGATTTAGCAAGGTGCAGGTGGCATTCTCCCAGCAGCATTTAGGCACTACTACATCCAATGCCATGCCATGTTTGTCACAAATAAGTTTTCCTTGGGGAGAATCTTTGGCCATAATTCCAACTAGACTAAAGGTAATGCAGTGAGAGTTGACAATGAGAGAGATTCTCAGTCATGTGGTGTCTTTTTGGTATATTGTTGGTTCTAGGGTAATTACAATAGAACAGGGATGTAAGTTGTGTTTCATTATGTAAAACATAAAGCTGTGCTGATTTTAATTCATTTCCTGCCAGTCTTCCCCTACCAAATTAGTTTAGGAAAGCCCTGTGTTTAAAGATCTGTGTAATATGCATTGGAATTTCATTTGGCTGGCAAAGATTATTTCTTAATGACTGTTTTAAGGAAGCACTGCTTGCAGCATAATAGTGAGATTTCTATTCTTCCCCCACCCCTCCTAAATGTAATTATTTTGATTAAAGATTGTATTTAAAAACAGTCTGCCTCTGTTCCTTAGCACTCTTCTTCTAGTAGACTGGATTTTGTTGGTGACTGTGACAGTATAAAAATACTTTATAAAATTTAAACCTTAAAGTTCAAGACCTTCCGTGCCTAAAAATCTTTGTTTCTTTTTGTTTTCTCTTATTAGTCATCCTTGTAAATGCTAATAAGCAAACACTTTCAAGTATAGGGACATTGCAGTTTATAAACTGTCTTTTTTGAAGGGAATGATTTCTGAAAGCTTTGACAGAGATGATACATAGGAACTTAGTGCAATGTAATCAGACAAATTGAAATAATAGCGCCAAAAAAAAGTCTCAGCCATGATCATATGATTTATAGTGTATGCATTTGAGAGCTGCTATATAATTGCTTTATTTTTTAATTTTTAAAGGTTTTGATTAAACAAGCCTAATTGTTTTACTGTACTGAACTTTGGTATAACAGACTGTGAAGCTTTAAATCTATAGGTGCTCTAAAGCTCAGAGCTTCACATAAGAATCCATATAGCTTTCTTTGAAGTGTCCAGTTCCCCAAATTTACTCCAATATAGCATTCACAGCTTTGTGTGAAGTTTCTAAAATGTAGCTGCACAGACATATAGCTATACAGTGATAAAGCAAGATATTGGGATGTGAAGAAAGACACACTGAAAAGTTGCAGTCAATTGTTCTAAATTTTGTCAGGTAGCACATTTTGAAATATAGAGGTGACCACTTGTAGCCAATTAAATTCAATCATATCTTGAATAAATACAGTCACATGTATCTGAAGTTGATTATGGTATTTCAATAGATATCTAAAATCAGCTAAGATTCAACACATTGCAGAGAATCATTTTGTATCAGTGTAAATGCAATAATGATCTTGCATTTAGTAATCTACACTTAAGTGATTGCTGCAGCAGTTTACATGAGCAGCATCTGTTGTGAATAGGAGATTGTGGTAGAGAAAAGGCTGATGGTTGTGTAAGTTTGAGAAGAATCCACAAGTGCAATGAGGGATTTGGACTTTTGTGTAACAGGGTTTTGTGCAAAGGAATTCAAGGTTGGAGGGAAATTAGGCATGGTACAACTCATAGCAGGGAAAGAAGATGGAAACATTAAAACAGTTGTTTGGGTTTTTTGATTCTATTGTGTACATATTGTATAATGCACAGATCCACCTGAAATCTGTTTTTTGAAACAGATTTGTTCCCTATTATTTATTTGTTCCCTATTATTTATTTTATGCTCACTGGAGAGAGCATAAAATAAATAATAGGGAACAAATCAGTTAACAGCTATGCCTACAAAGTAGAAAACAATC
>JBBMKD010000001.1:7679484-7799860 GCA_037834095.1 Argya squamiceps
CAGTTGTTTGGGTTTTTTGATTCTATTGTGTACATATTGTATAATGCACAGATCCACCTGAAATCTGTTTTTTGAAAGCTCACTGGAGAGAGCATAAAATAAATAATAGGGAACAAATCAGTTAACAGCTATGCCTACAAAGTAGAAAACAATCGAATGCTGTGGCATTTCCTAAAGTTACTACTGTATATATGGCCAACAGATCAGAAATAATCTGCAAATAATTATGTTGATCTGATATATTACTTGCAGTCTTGAAAGGGGTGCCATGTTTTCTTGAGAATGGCATAAAGACAAAAGTTCCTGTCTCTGGAAGGTGGTTGAAAGTGGAGATGGAGAGCAGTGCAGTACAGCAGAACTGAGCAGCCTGCTGCTTCAGGGAGGAGCTGTCTCTGCCCAAACAAATTGCTTCCCACCTGTAGCCACTGACTCAGATTCAGTTTGGGATGGGGTTGTACTGGCGACAGCATGCTAAAATTTAGGGAATATTTGTAAGGATAGTCTCAGCTGTATCTAAATGTTTTCTATAGGAGTATTTAAAAGCCAGAATGATTTTGGACCCGATGTTATTGAAAGAAATTTTGTTAGAGTTGATACTTAAGAAATTATTGGTGAAATTGTAAAGAAGATTAAAAAAAAAAAAAGATGGTTCTCCTGTTCCCATGATAACAGTAATGGATGGACAGGGAGCAGCTTTTGGCTCTGTTCTGGCTGATGTAGTTACAGGACAAGTCAGAAATGCTGAAATAGTGCATCATGTCAAAAGTGTCTTAATGAATAAGGAAGATACTGTATTAAAAGCTTTATCCCTGGGAACAAAGCAAATTGTTCTATACCAAGTCAGGAAAAAGAGTGGTTTGTGGTTTTTTGGGTTTTTTAAAAGCATGCTGTATTTCCTTGGCTGTTTTCCCCATGGATTTGCTTTGGGCAGTTTCTTGTAAAAAAGGGTATCTTCATAGAATTTTTCTAGTTTGCCATGAGAACTGCAATCAAATATCTCTCTGTCCTGGTTCATCCCTGTGTCTCCTCTTTGACAGAGAGGGTAACTCTTCACCCAATATTTGTATGTTTCTCTATTTCAATTTCTTGTCAGCTCTTGAAAATTGGTATAAAGCTATTTATTAAAAAAAAATTAATTGCCCTAATTATTAATAAATAGTTCACATGAGTTTTCTAAGTTATTCTACTACGATTAATAAGATTACTTCAGGCAGAGGAAAACAAGTGTACAAGTAATACTTTGTAGACCTTACCACTTGATTTATTTAATGTTACGGAACAATAATTAAGTCCTGTCAAGTGTAGTTTTAAGGATAGATACATGTGAACAAAAACAAGGATGAAAAAACACATCCATAGTCCCTATGTGCTCTAGTAATTTTTTTTTCCTGTAGGAGATGACTTAATTTGTTCAAACAAAGAGCTGAGTATGAATTCCTCTGAAAAATTTTGTAAAAGTATGGATTTTTTTGTATCTATAATATATTTAGTCATTGCAAAAAGAGTGTTTAACTGAGTGTATTTATCAAAAGGCTTCACAATGAAGAGAAGGAAGTTCTTTGCAGTCTTTATTCTTTTATTCCTTTAAGATATGTGAAGAAAGTAAAATAATGACTGTTGTCACTTTTCTGATTAAATAAACACATAAGATTCCCTTTTCTTGGCTGCAGGGATTCATGTAAAAACCAGAGAATTTGTCATTTCATTATGTGGAGTGAAGCCATTTCCCCTTCTCTCTGTCAAAAAAAGAGTTCAACTCTACAGTCTGTGTTTTTAACCCACAAAGCTTCAGAGAAATTGGCACTGTCCTTTACATTTTTCTTCAGTGCTTTAGAGTGATCAAATTTTTCTATCTTGCTGTTTGTATTTAGCAACATTTTGATTGCAGTGTAGCACACCTTTGATTAGGGCATGATATTTTAGAACACATTTTAGCACAGGCTTATTATTAGAAGTGTGCCTAACTTTTCTAAGACAGTTATCCAGTGGAGTAATAGAGAAATTGGTGTCTTTTGAGGAAAGAATCAATTTGTTATTAAACCACAACTGGAAATGAAGTCACCCCTGTGAGTACAGTGTTACATTTTCATACCCTGACCTTTTACAAGGAGGTGGAGGCTGACTGAATTCCCCCTTGTCTTCCCTCCCTTCCGTTCTCCCCCAAAGGAAAAAAAAAAAAAAAAGTGGAAAAAAAATTTAACTTATTGTTTTACTTATTATGATACCATATATCAGGCTGGTAAATAACTAGAATAATAAATAATAGCAATAATAAATAATTTTTTTCAAACAAAGGAATTATATATACTTCACTGGCTTCAAGTGTCAAGTTTGTCTGAATGACATTTTGTGATTGTAAAGGTAGCCACAGCTACGAACCAAAAACGTTTCTTATTCTGAATTATGCAATTTAAATATAACAGGTTTCTTTTAATTTATTTAGTTTTAAATGGACTAAGCTTGGACAATCAGGAACCAGTTCTAAAAGTTGGTGTCAAATACCATAATCTTTCAAAATGCTATATATACAGTTGGTTTTAGGGATAATGACTTTGTGAAATTCACTTTTTCTTGTTGATGTTTAGCTCTTGCCTTTAAGCCTTCATAGATAGTTTCTATGTTCAAAGAATTGGTGAATTGGATTAATTAGTCAGCCAAACACTGGAGAAAAATAATATCCAAAAATATTTCTGCTGCTGTTTCTCCCCATTTTCTGATTTGAGTGTTTAGTGTTTATTTTCCTGGGTTTTTAGACTATTCAGTACCCTGAAATCTAAAATTCTGTATTTTTCTTCCTACAAATTATAACCACTTTAGGGTGGATGCTTAAGCCCTGTGACAGGATGATTCACAAAGTGAATGCTTTTTGGAGAGGAAAAAAAAGTCAACAACAAATGACTAAAATTTACATTATCAATGTTTCCAGGCTTCCTTTGCCACCACCTTCTTGGATAAGGGCATTGGCAAAGATGAAAATCTACTTTGACTTTGTTATAAGAAATTTCCAGGTAATTATTTTGTCATTGGGCTAATCTGGGAGGAAACTGAAAGTCTGTCAGGAAATGGAAAACAGCTTTCAGCTGGATGTTCTTTGTAATCCTTATCCAGCTAACAAATTGGCTAAAAAAGGTAGTGACTTACAGAAAGTCGTGCAAAATAGCATTCTTATAAACTCATTAATTGTGTACTGGAAAGAGGGAATGTTTTGTAGGTTTCATGAACAGTTGCTCTTAGCACAGAACCATCCTCACCCAAATGTGGAAAACCAGAAACATTTGATTAGTAACTGAGGCTTGGGCAACTCATTTTCCAGCAATGCTAGATTGTCAGTATATGCAAGGGCAAACTTGTTTAAACTATTTCAGAGAATCATGGCTTTAGGTTTCTTTGTATTCTGTCCTGATCTAGACAATGAAACTTATTTTCTATAATAGTATGAAATTTCCACTTCAGATCTATAATTTAATTAAAAGTTGCTATCATTCTGCTAGCACATAAGCCAGGATCAGTAATATTGCACTGAAATATGATCTGAAAGAGAGGATATCTGTAGTAGGAATAGTTGATCTCATTTCAGTTTAAAATCATGACATTTTCAGTAGAAGACCTTACTGTTAAAAAGAAACACATATTTCCAATGCAGGAAATATACTGGTAAATTAATATTTCTAAATGGAGATAAGTAACAAATGATGTCCCTAAGGAACTTCTTGGGATGGAACTTTGTGGATGGCACCAAACTGTTGGTGCAGTTGACTGGCTTGAGGAAGTACTCAAAAGCTTTTTCAAATGTGGAGGAATGTGTTTTTTTAAAACAACTTTCTAAGTAAGCTGTAGGCAGTCCAATATGGTGGTTTTTTTTTTTTTTCTTTTAATTTTTATCTATGGACACTAGTTTTTCTCTCAATATTTTCAAGATAATCTCTAAAGTTTCCATTGTCACAATTTAATTTCAGTGAATTAGTGGGAATACAAATGAATACATTTTGGCATAGTGTCTTTTCTCAGCTGTCTTTTGTAGAACTTACAAGTTTGATGGTTACAGAAAGATAATGGGTATGTTAAAATGTGTTCAGGTCACAAGAGGTTTTAAAATGGGTGCATATAATGCTTGAAAAATAGAATAATGGATAAAATAAAGTATAGCTGAATTGAATGCCTGAAGCCTTAGTTGCCTGTCTGTATTTTATTGACCAAAAGACTACCCTTCATCCCAGCTAGGCAGTTGATAGTCATATCAAATCTACTTCAATTCAAGGATTACATTGTAGGTATTTATTCCAGAGACAATTCAAATAATAACTTTGCCATGTATTTTACTAAGCAAAACTGCTGTAACAATTTATCATAAATGTGTTTATTGTGCTCATATTTATCTTCATGAAGTGCAAATTATATAGTCAAAATGGCAGTATCTAGTAAGAAATTGAGATGAAAACCTGTGTGTCTTTGAATACAAACCTATTTTTCAGGTCTCTTGGATGAAAAAAAGTATTTATGAAACCTACAGAAAGTGCATTTGCAAGTTCACAACTCTATTGTCACAGCCCAATCAGAGCTAATATCTTTCTTTAATGACATTTCTGAAAAGTGTAACTTCAATAAGTGCAATAAAGTGAGAAATACTCTGCTGTGCTTAAGGATGGATTCCAATTTACCATGCACCCTGTACTTCAGATCTCCTGTGCTGGTTTGTGCAAATGCAACAGCTTTGCATTCTGTGCTTCCTCAAAGAGTTTGGGGACTGCTGCATGCCTGGGTCAGCTTTGCCAGGTGGCTGCTTCCCCTTGCAGATTCCCTGAATCTTGTGCTGGAGATGATCTCAGACAATCCTCAGGCTCTTTGAGCTTTCCACTGGAAATGTTCTTCTGTGAAGGTAATTGTTCACTGTACAAACTTTCCTCCTCTCCATGCCAAAGTCTGTCATGTAACTGAGCAGTCTCAGCCCATGGCGCTGGAAGGAGCATTTTTGATGGTATCCACAGCAATTGCTGATGCTAAGGATAAAATCTGGAAGCATGAGAGGAAGTAATCCAAGCCTTGTATTAGCTAATATCAGTATAAAGAGTGAAAGTCACTTGGCCCCTACTTCCCCAGGGTTAGAAATCAGTAGATTACCATTCAAAACATGGAGTCAGTATCTCAGAAGCTTCCTGTGTTGTCTGTACTGGATGATGACTGATAGTGAACACTTTCACTCATCTTAAAATTTCCTTATCCTTCTGTAGATCTGGCATGGCTACCAACTGCCTAGCTGGGATAAAGGGCAGACTTTTGGTCAATAAAATACAGACAGGCAAGTAAGTCTTCCTTGGTGTGCTGGTCTCTGTGGGTCTAAGTGAAAGGATATTCAGATAATATCTTCTAAGGTGATATCCTAGGTTGGTAAAATGCAAAAGTTTGCCCCTTTTTCAGTCTTCTCTATGTGATAACTATTCCTTATGAGGCTGATTTTGCCATGCTAACATAAAAAGCAGCTGACATGCTTTGTTGCTTGAGCATTAAAGTTTTGATTTGGGAATTTCAAGGTAATTACTTAAAAAAAAATTGTAGTAGCATGTGGATACTGAATGGTAGGTTGATAAGCTGTTGTACTAGGTACATATGCCCTCTATATCATGGTATAGATGAACTTGAGCCTCACACCACTGAGGCAAAGCAAACTATGATTTGCCACCATCTGTACACAGAAAAGACTTTTGAATCATCAGTGCTCTCTAACTTATAGGAAAGAGATATCTGATGATATGTTTGTACTAATGCTGGAATTTTCTCAAGGGCAGAGGTCTGGTCTTGCTTCACTTCTCTAGTGCTTTTATTTGGGATTTTTCAAAATGTTCTCTTTTGTGAAGAATTCTACTTCTTGGCTGCTTAAATACTTCTTGCTATTCATTAAAATTAGGAAAAAAAAAGTACCTGAATTCAAATTAATCCAGTTTGTATTTGCATTTTGAAAGTACAGGCATAATATGAATTCTTTAAATATTTTTGTGTGTGAACCAGACACCTTCTCAATGTCCCTTTGAAGTCACTTGTGTAAGCATAAATTAGAGAACCAGTATTTTAAAGTGAGAAATGAAACTAGGTTTATAGAAAGCGCTGTTTCAGGCTTTTAATAAGATGGTTTTGAGAAAGTAGAGCTTAAAATTTCAACAACTGGCCAGGAAGTTAATATTTTTTATCACTGCTAATGGAATGAATTGATTTTGAGTGTGATTTTGTTTTCCTATGTAGGGAATAAAGAAAGTTGAGGATAATTGTTTTCTACTCTTATGTGTATATGATAGGATACAATTTCAGGGGAGAGAAAGCACCCCAAACAAAGTAGTTAAATCTCCTTGACACTTGATTTTTTACCAGTCCCCATCTCAGCTCTGGTGCCATTTTCTGGGCAAAGTTCAGGATAATTCTGTTTAAAATCAAAAGTCAACTGATCTGTAATTGTAGCTATTTGTGGACTACATTTGGACTTACTTGAAAGCAAACTCAGTGTTGAACAGTAAACTACTGTTTAATTATGGAAATAATTATGGAATTGCATTAAATTGTATGCAAATTCTGACAGTACATCTTTAAAGTTGTGATTTAGTTGAATTTTGTTAAACAGCAAATTTTGTTTGTTAGTTTTTAGTGTTGATTATATGACCAAACAAATTTAATATTTTCTAAGAAGTTTATTTTGGGAGAACAGAATTTTAAATAATCTCAAAGATTGTTATTTTATTAGTGTATAATTTACTTGGGTAGAATATAAGTGGGACAAATGCTAATTTATCCAAATCAGAACTGAAATCCATGTAGACTTTATCAGCACTTAAAAGAGTTTTGTAATAGTATTTTTGATACTTTCTTTATTTTAAAATGAGTATGCCCTGCAGGCTCTGTTAAAACTGCAGATAATTGTCTTCAGTACTTACTGGGTTGGTTTTTTTTTGGTTTTTTTTCTTTTCTATTTATCTCAGGAAGCCCACTGAGCAAAAAGCATCAAGAATATTAAATTTCATTACAATAAGTACCTACCTGCTTTGCCTTCAAGGCTGTTCTCATATTCACATTTTGTAGGACATAACCTTTGCTGAGTAGTATTTGAATTATTGCTTCCATTTTATAGGGCAAATAACTGAATGCTTTATATGCTGTATTTGATATTAGTTTACTCTTACCAAGTGTGGCTAGGACTAGCCAGAAAAATGTAAGCCTGGAACAGTGCTGCTTACTTGCAGGTTATTTTGAACCCTTATATAGCCTATAGTTCATTTGGGGAGAAAATTTCTTTTTGTGCAAATAGCATTTCAGGAAAGTCATGTGAATATATTCTTAAACGTGTTTAATTGATTGACAGAATATTAGAGAGTGGTGGTGCAGAATTAACCTGCACAACTAAAACGAGGTGTCTTTTCAAAGCATCCATCAAGTGTCTAAGCAATCAAAAACTGGGAAATTCTTTCACTCTGTGGTATGGCACTGCTTTGTACCAACAGAAGTGGAATTTTGAAGGGAAAAAAGTTAAAATACTTACATGAACGTTTCAGAACTATTACTTCTATATGACTAAGCAATGTGCCTATTTCTAAGAAATCATTTTCCCAAAGTAATTACTGAATATCTGTCTATAAGTCTAATAAATGCGTAGTGCTGGTATATTGTTAACAGCATATTGAAAAAAAGTGCTTTCTCCCTACATAGCAGTGGACTTATTGGGGTAAGGATTAATGGTTCCAGAAAATCTGTTGTCTGGTGTGTCACTCTAGAATTCCACTTTTAACTGAAATGGAAAATCCTCTGCATCTTCAAAGCTGCTGCTCTTGTTTCCTCTCAAAGCAAAGCAAACCAAAAAAGCTACATAATAACCAGTGTTCTGCTTACTAGAATTGCTAAACAGAAAAGTGTAAATATATAGAAGACAATGTGGATTATGTCTAATATATATATTGTATATATGTATAGTATTGTTACTATACGTACACACACATATATATATACACACACGCATATATATACATACACACACTTATATATATATATAGCCAAAACTGCTTCTCCTATGAGAAATAACTGAGGAAACTCAGACTATTTAGTTTGGAGATAAGAAGGTTCAGGGGAGACATTACTGGTCTCTACAACTTCCTGACAGGAGATTGTAGCATGGTGGGGTGGGTCTCTTCTCCCAGGCAGCAAGTGGCAGGACAAGAGGACATGGCCTCAAGTTGCACCAGGGGAGGTTTAGATTACAAAGCAGGAAAAATGTCTTCACTGGAAGGGTGAGCATGTGTGACAGGGGAGTGGTGGAAAAGCCATCTGTGGTAACAGCAAAAATGTGTGGCTGTGGCACACACAGGGACATGGTTTAGTAGTGAACATGGTGCTGTTAATAGTTGTGCTCAATAATCTTGGAGGTCTCGTTCAATCTAAACCATTCTATGATTCTGTATATTGCACATACAATATGTATATTTGTCTGTGGTTTATGAGGAATTGGAGTTTTGCCCATGAAAAGGCACAGAAGTAATTGTGCAACTCTGCATCCAATTAATTTACCACTATTAACTTTTGCCTGAAAGAAATCAATATGATTTAGTTTGTGAAAGCACTTCAGATCTTTACTGAACAAATGCTTCAAAATTTGCAAATAGGCCTTTCACTTTGATTTCTCATTACATTCTCATAGTGCTACTTAAATAATTAAGGACTTTTTTTTTCCTGAAGGCTGGCCTTAAAATTCTCAAATACTTTTGAACTTTTTCATTTTAATGCAGGGAATGGGATGTTAAGGCTTAAGCAAAAAATGTCTTCTGTCACAATTATTGATAGAAGTATCCATTATTTTTAACTGTTAGAGAAAACTTCAAATCTTTCAGTAATTTATTTGATATAGTCTGTAGTTATGTGATATTATCAGTTTTGTAATTATGCTGACACCAATAAACCCTCAATTTCTGTGGGTAAGAATAAAACGTTCTTCCTAGATTTACATGTTAATTCACTGATTCTGTCTCTTCTAGGGACTGATATAGGGGAAATGACATATTACTGCTGACCCCCTTCTGCTCCCAGGTTTTCATATGCCCCAAGAGAGACAGCTCTTTTCTTAGTTGTCTGCACAGTCCATTTTGGAGACATAGTGCAGTTTGGATTGCCAAACAAAAGTTCTCTGGGTCTGTTAAAGACTTTAGCAAGTTCTATTGACTGATAGAGCTGAGCATGTTGCCCTGGAATGCTGTTCAGGATAATTGCAGTGTTGAGGGCAGTATAGTGCTGTGAGCCAGGGTTGTCCCTTGGTTTGAACTAGCACTGCCACACTGCTTCAACCTCTCAACCCCTGGTGGCTGAAGAGGACTTTGAGGTGTCTTGGCAGTGATATTTTGCAGATGACAGAGGGGAATTACTTGTGACAAATTGAGGAGGTGGGAATACAACAGGGTTTATTGTTGCTGTTGTTGTTTTCCAAACAGGTTAAGACTGATTACCCTTTTGTATCACTTTAATCAAACAAAGTGCATCTAAGTGTCAGGGGAACTGGTACTCATGCTACTCTAAGCTCATAAGCAGTGGTAAAAAACCAAATATCTCTGTATTAGATCTAGATGTTCAAGCCATAAAACAACTTGTACCAGATTCACTGAAAGTTAGCATTATAGTTAGCAACGCGTTCATTAGACTGAATGCCAATTTCTTTGTTTAGCAATCTTTTGATTGAATTTAAGCCAGTCAGCTGTTGAAATGTTTGGGGGCAGTTTGAGAAATAATGCTTTAGCAATTCAGTGCTACTATGTCTTAAATTAATTAAGCACTAAGAACTGGAACAGGTATATCATCATAAAAGTCTAGATTCTTATGAGGTCAGCAGTTCTCCAATACATAGTAATAAATGCAATTCCTGAAGGTCAACATTAATATGGTTCAGGAATTACATCTTCAAACTGTATTAGACACAGCCAATATTATTTTTTTGTCCATAGTGACAAAATTAACGGGCTTAAATGCATTGCTTGCATCTAAATATTTCATGTTCATCATGGACTAGAATTTAAAATGCTTATGGTGAATCATTACTTTGCTTTTTTTATTTGTGTAGAGGAAAAAAGTAAATAACGAGTGTGTCTTGTAAGCAATTTCACAGGTTTTCTGCTGACCTAGTATAGAAAAGTTGTTAAATTTCTCATCACCTCATGAAACCAGGTCATCTAGGTAGATGTACTCATTTCACTTTTTCAAACAAGAAATCTGTTTTAAATAAATGAGCTGTAGGCTCCAAGGGTGAGGGGAAAAAAATTCCAACAATACTTCTCTGCAAAGACCTTCTTTGTTTTGAATGGCTGAGTGAATTCTGAATTATTTAGATTTCTTACACTGTAAATTCTGTTCCTTAATGATGATACAGCATAACCTTCCTGCCTTTGATCATGCATGCAGTGAAAGAACTTTCTCAATTTTGTAATATGCAAAAATGTAAGGTTTTTAGGATATAACTTACAATATGGCTTTTCTCCCAGAAGAAATTAGAATCCTAATGGATGCTATCTTGTTTCCATATCTGTTTGTAAAATACAAGAATGTACTGTTTTAGAAATGCTCCTGACTTACTGCTTCTGTGGTGGATGTATCTCAATTATGCCTCTTCAATTTTGGCCTTTGCTGGCTTTCTGCAAAGTTATTTTTTCTATCAATTTCTGTGTCTAATATTGCTGCTCCCATGAACAAATTGACTTGGATGAAAAAATGAAACTCTGTATGGTTTGTGTGATTTGCGTGTCTCAAAAAATCTGTTATTCTGGCTCACGTTTTGGAGCTGTGTAGTTATCTCTCTAAAAGTCAATAGGGTTGCTAGTGCTTGATATACTTCTTAAAAATTATCCTAAAGCTGATTTTTTCCAAGTTTAGACTAAAATCTGAGATAATATTATTTATTTATTTATTTATTTATTTATGATCTTCTCTCCCATGTGCAATCAGATGCTTGGAAAACATCTGCTGCTCCTACTCAGGTTTTTGATCTCATCAATTTTCTAACTAATACTTTGGTGCAGTAAATTCATCTTGTTTGTTTTTTTGTTGTTGCTTTTCCATCTAAAAGTCATTACAATTTATGTTCGTACTGGTTCTCCATCTTTTCCCAAAGATCAATCTTCAGTGCCAACAATGGTGGAAAAAATTACATTTGTTATCCATTTTGAGGCTTCTGTGTAGTTTTTACAAATGTACAAATCCTCTTCACCATCTTAAGGACTTTAAGGTTATAAAGTCAAGCAGTTTGTAATGAGAAGAAATAACTTTTAAGTCTGGATGGTTCTTGTGGTAATTAATGTACTCCTTGTGCATGCATTATCTTAATTCTATGTGAGATACTATTTTTATTTGCTAAAATACTGTGCTCTTTTCTCACAGTATTTGGCTTGTAGGAAATAGCTGTCTATGAATTTCATGCTGAATCAGAAAAAAGATACAGCAAACATTTGTACAAAATTGCGTTTTTGTGACCAGTTTGCCACTTTGTAGGGCTTTTGATACTTTTCTATCCCTTTCAATATCAGAGCAATCTCAATCTTGTTCATTCACTGCAAACCATCTCACCTGAGATATAATAAATACATGAGAGGTTCTTCAGACAGGAAAGAGATCTTCCTAGTGTCGTGTTAACTTGTGAATTGGATGATTTGAAGCAGGGGTGTGTAGCAATGGAACAACAACAACAAAAAAATTACCATGTAATGCATGCCCAGGAAAGGTGTTGAACTGGGGGAATTCACAGTGAGATAATTCACATTTCCTAAACTCGGAGGTTTTGATTTGGTAATGTTTCTGTCTTTATATGGACAAGTGTGTATCTCTGTGCAGTGACTGCAAAAAGAAGGAGAAATATTATAATTCTATGGAAGTTAACAAGAATTGGCTGTTTAGTGAGATCAGGATTTGACTTTATAGTGTGTCCATAGCCTCCCATCTTTTCTTGTGATACCACAGACTTAAAGCATCCTTCATATGAAGGAGCTTTTCAGAGGAAGGAAAGTGATGACATTTGTTTTGTCAAAACAGAGCTTATTCCTTGTGTCATAATTTCTTCTGGAATTTACTGTTTCTGATGTCTGTTAAATGAAATGTAGGGAGGGTCCTCTTCACTATCCTATGCCTACCATGTGCTTAGGTAAATTGTGGTGTGGTTTGTGTGACGTTGCCCCTTCTTTCTCACCCAGCAGAGGGTGGCTGGAGAGACCCTGCCTGCTCCTGGGCTCTTCTCTGAACAGAAACGTGTTAGGAAGTGGGGTTGTAGCTATGCTATCCTGGGAAATTGGTTAGATAGAAATTTTAACACTGGCAAGTGTTGAAGATGTGGGGAAAACCAGTTTCAGTAGAGCTGTAGCTTGCGGGAGATGCACATGAGGGTGTCAGAGAGGGCCGTGCCATGGAGGGTGAACAGTAGAAACAAGATGTGGGTGTCTTTTGAAGCTAGGGAGACCAATGCCCAGGGAGAGGAGGTGATGAATAGTAGGAAAACTGTTCATGAAACAATTCTATTCCTATTATCAAATTCTGTTCACTAATGTTTCCATGTGCTTGTTCATTTTGGAACCTCTTTTATATTTTGATTTCATCTCCATGCTTTCTGTGTTTGTGTGTGTTATACCCCATTCTCATTGTTCTAAATTTCAGAATATATCTCCTCAACTTCCCTTTGGTTTACTTTTCAGATGTGTAAATTTATAACATAGTAGGTGATTTGGTACTCTACTGGTGACATGTGATTTGCCATTAATTGGGAAAGGCAGCTTTTCAACAGCAATTATGCCAAAAATTTGCTATAAATCCATAAAATCTTGGGGAGGAAGTCTTGCCTATTAGAATTTTATTTCCTTTTCCATAACATCTTTTCCCACAGAGTGTAACCATCTTTAGAGAGGGAAAAGAAAATTACACCAGCAAGAATGGGTAGTACAGTGTAGTATATGTGTTCAGACACAGACTACCCTGTTAGATGTCTATGTAGATAGTTGACAGTTTTTACTAACCTCCTATCTCCAGTCTGAAGATTTTGATCTGCAGTCTGAAGATTTTGTGCAGTAAAAAGGCAAAGACTTAAAGACAATTTTTTAAGGAAAGGCTAATGAAAATAAGGGAAGAAGTCATTAAAACAGTAAAATGTACAATACAAATACCACATATGCAAGTGGAGAGCATGGTATTAGGAACTCTAGTTGATCCCAAGGTTTTTAAATCTGAATAAACTATGCTGATGTTATTTTAGCTGGGAAGTCCTGAGATTCCTCCTGTCTAATTTGAGGATGTGGATTGAAGACTATCGCTTCGACGGATTCCGGTTTGACGGCGTCACGTCGATGTTGTATCACCACCATGGCATTGGTAAGTGAATTATCAGCTCTGCTCCCAGCACTCCTGTTACAGCTTTATTGCTGTGTAAAGTTCACTGTTTCTCAGGGGGAAACAGGGGTTTAACACAGGAGCTGGAGGGGCTTATTGGTAGAGCTTAAAACTGGATGGAAGGGGAAAGGGACAAACCAGGCTTGCTGATGATGAGCAGTGGGATAGCACACCCAAAACTTGAGGACAGAAGCACCAGAAAGATCCTTCAATCTGCTCCACAAGGTGTCAGCAACAACAAAACACACTGGAAGTGTTTCTGTACCAGCACAAGGCAGCATGAGGAACAAGCATGAGGAGTTTGAAGCTTTAGCCCAGTCCCAGGGATTTGATACCACTGGCATAAGCAAAAGTAGTGGGATAAATCCTGTGGCTGGAGTGCCACAGTGGATGGTTAGATGGGAGCACAACACAGCTGCCACAAACAGGTTCAGAAGATTCCTAAAACACCTGGATGATGTGCAAGGCCAGGAGTTGGACTCAGTGATCCTGGTGGGTCTCTTCCAGCTCAGAATATTCTGTGAATGATCAAAAATTTCCAGATTTGTTAATTTTCTTGCTCTGTTGCTATGAGGATACAGTGAAAATCATTAATAAGTTTTGTGCTTATAAAATGAAATATTGTGTGAAATACCTGTGTTTTCTAAATAAAACTAACCTGTGGCTTTTAAAACTTCTTGCCTTGTTAGGCACAGGGTTCAGTGGAGATTACAATGAGTATTTTGGCCTACATGTGGATGAAGATGCTTTGTGTTACCTGATGCTGGCCAATCACATGATTAATACCTTGCACCCAGAATGCATAACCATAGCAGAGGTAAGATCATTTTGCCATCCTCAGTGACATTAATATTGATTAGTTTGCTTTAGGATGTGAATTTCCTGTTAATTATCAAGTCACACTTCGGGTACTCAAGCAGTGACATGAGCTGAAAAATATTAATTAGTGGACAGACTTTGCCTGGTGGGCAAAAACAACCTGAATATACACTCTGAGAGTTCTCTCTGCATTAATAGATTATTAATTAATGTGGTGATTTCTTTTTTTTTTTCTTCATCACCCTGAATTTGTAATGAGAATTGTTTTTATTAGTTTATTACTTGTGCATGATAGCCATTTGTCAGTAGTGCTCTGTGGTACTAAAGATTAACAGCCCTAATGATGTTTTGCATATTTTGAATTATATTGGTGTATCTGACAATTACCCTTCAAATTAAATGCAATAAACCTATAAATGTTGAATATGTAGGCTAATTTAAATTTATTATTAAGTTTCTCCAGGTTTCTAAAGGTGTAAATAGACTATATTACTTGAGTTGATTGAGATCAATATTTTTGACTGAAAAATGTTGCTGGCACATGGAGCTTCTAAGATTATGAAACAGCAGAGCATTCAAAATTCTATGAATATTTTTATTGATATTTTGTCTTTATCCAGGTGAAAAATCATTTAAACATTGAGGATTTTTTCTGTTATTATGTTTAAAGAATTCATTTTGTTTAAAAGAAAAAGTGGGCTCTATCTGATAGCATTGGGGACTCTATGGATTTCTAATTAAAGGGTTTGTGATGCTTGAGATCTCTCTATCTTTAGGAAACAAAATACTGCTTAACTTCATTTCTTACTTACAACAGAGTTTTGTATCATAACAGCATCTGGGGAGCAATCAGTAGCAAACTTGAGGTGGTTTCATTGAGCTGTAGGCTTGTTTGAAATTTAATCAGGTAATTTTCTAGGTAGTCCTAGATTATAAGCATTCCTACCAAAGAAATTCTTAGTTTAGCTATCTTGTATTACCTGGCCTAAGAGTTCTTTTTTATTTTAATAAGATGTGTCTTCCGTTTCTCCTGCTTAAGTTGAGAGCTGCTTCTTTTTCAATACATAATTTTCTGCCTCGGGAAGTTGCTACATGAATCATAGGATTGATCAATGTGCTTCATGGTTAAAGGAGAATTTCAGAAGGAGAAACTATTGACATAATTGAAAATTACAAAAGGCAATGAAGAATGTCTGCTTGCCTATAGAAGCAGTGCCATGTGAGAAAAATGTTTTTCTCTGGCCATAACTAATTATAATATATTCCCCAATTAATGTAATTAATTGATGATTTTACAGCTTTTTAATATTCTGTGTATTCACTGTCTTGGTAATTGCTAATTTTTTAGGTGTTACTGAGTATATGCTTATTTTTCATTTTAGTCTTCTAAATAAAGTGGTGATTAAAGTTCTTTATAATGGCAAGAAAAAATATTAAGTGAAATTCTGTCATGCCTGAAGTATTATAAACACAAACAGGCAAAGAAACAGTATGCTGTGGTTTCTATTTTTATATGCAGCTCTTTTCAAACCTGGTCTGAACAAGTGCTTTGAAATTAGCTGTTTGATCAGAGCATAATAGAATGGCCTGGGATGGAAGGGACCTTAAAGATCATCAAGTTCCAACTCCCTCCCATGAGCAGGGGCACCTTCCACTAGCCCAGGTTGCTCAGAGCCCAATCAAACCTGGTCTTGAACAGGGATGGGGCATCCACAAATTCTCTGGGCAACCTGTGCCAGGGCCTCACCACCCTCACAGGGAAGACTTTCTTCCTGATATTTAATCAAAACCTACTCTCTTCCTATTTGAAGCCATTCCCCCTTGTCCTATCAATACATATCCCAGCAAAAAGTGCTCTCCATCATTCTTGTGGGCTCCTTTCAGGTACTGGATGGCCACAATTAGGTCACCATGAAGGCTTTTTTTTTCTCAGGTTGAACAATCTCAATTCTCTCAGCCTTTCCTCATAGCAGAGGTGCTCCATCCCTGATTGTCTTCATGATCCTCCTCTGGCCTGGCTCCAGCAGGTCCCTGTCCTTGCTGTGCTGGGAGCCCAGAGCTGGATGCAGCCCTGCAGGTGGGGTCTCAGCAGAGCAGGGCAGAGGGGCAGAATCCCCTCTCTCTCCTGCTGCCCACGTTGGATACAGCCCAAGACAGATTTGGATTTCTGGGCTGCGAGAGAACACTGACAAGTCACATCCAGCCTCCCACCCAGCAGCACCCCCAAGTCTTTGTCTGTGGCTGCTCTGGATCTGTTCACACCCAGCCTGGATTGATAACAGGGATTGCCCCAACCCACGTGCAGCCCCTTGGACTTGTGTCTTCCTAAACTTCATGACACTCCCATGGGCCCACTGAAACTGGTTCCCATACAGACATCACTGAGAAATGTCATTCCTGTCTGAAGCCAGCATACCTGGCCATTCCACTGTCAAAAACCCCAGCATTTTGGCAGTGACACCAGCCATGGAGCAATGTACGAATAGACTCAGTCCATCCATTTCTTTCAATGTTTCTGCCTTCAACTGCAGTTATACAGGAGAACAGGCCTTCTGCCTCAGCTTCCCTTACCAATTGTCCTGAGGCCTTGAAGTCCTTTTTGATCCCCCTTGGATCACCTGTTAGCACTTCATTGCCCCCTGTGTGGAAGATCAGTAGTAGATTGTAGTCTGAGGGCTATACCAGGCTAGGAAATTTACTGGTAGAAATATATTTAAAGGAAGATCTACTAAACAAACTATTTATGATTTCATTTTTTTGTGCCCAGTTAAAATTTGTAGACATAGATATAAATGCTGTTAAATTTGGAATTTTACTTCCCAAAAATCTTTCAATATTGTGACTAAAGTAGATGGGAGCTACTTAAATCTCAGACTTGCACCTCCTCCAGGCAGGCATCATGGCATCACAGAAAAAGGCTTTTGTTTCACATCATCATGTCCTCTATAATCTAGAGACCAGGAGCCTGTGTCTATCTTTCTGACTGATTTAGGAGAGTTACTGAATTTTTTTATCCCATCTAAAAGTTTGTAAAGAATTTCCACTTCACTGTTTGATCATTTTCTTCACATGGCATGTGGAACATGTTTCCACTTCACTGTTTTTTTCATGGCGTGTGGAACGTGGGCACAGTTTTCTGTGTGCTCCAGTGGCTGCTGACTGAAGGGGGACAATGCCCTCCTTTGATCTGCTGGCTTTGCTGCTCACACAGCCTGGGCTGTGCTGGCCATCCCTGCTGCCAGGCCAGGCTGCTGGCTCCAGCTCAGCTTCTGCTGGCTCCAGCTCAGCTTGCTGCTGGCCCACAGCCCCAGCCCCTTCCTCCCCAGCAGAGCTGCTGCCCAGCCTGGCTGGCCCAGCCTGTATGGATGCAGGAGGTGACCCATCCCAGGGCTGGGATTAACTTGGTGACATTCTGTGTGACATTTCTGCTGATTGATTCCTGCAGCCAGTCCCTCTGGATGGCAGCCCTGCCTTCCACCCTTGGGATGCCATCCATGAGCTTTCTGGTGATCTGGTTGATCTCCTCCCTTATGTCAGTGTCTCTGTGTGCCTGCCTGTATGTGTATATGTGTATGACTTGAAGTGTAAATATCTTTTTCACTACTCCAGTGCAGCAATTGGATTGAAAACTGGATTGAATCCAGCAAATCAGAATGAGCTTCCTAATTAAGCCCTGGTTCTAGTCAGTATTAATTCCATAAATTCTCTTGTGTAGCTGCGAGAGGTGTTTGTTAATCCATAACTGCTGTCAGTGAGAAGCCATTCTCCCACAAAAGTTAATAAAATTGAGTACTGATGGATATTTTGCAATTATTGAAGACCTGCATTTTCTGTCCAGATAACTTCAGAAAAGAATGCTGTGTGATAAAATTGCCTAACAACATGGTGAAAAAAAAATTTTGAGAACTTGGAATTACAAATTTAAGAATAGTCAGCTTCCATCAATATGAAACTGGAAAATTATGCAGTAAGGGCATGTCACTTTCCAGGACTGGCTGGATCAATAGGTTTGGTTTTGGGAAAAGAATAGAGATTGTATTTTTCTTCCTTAGAGTACTTTATATTTAACCTTTTCTTATGCCATTCCTTATGCAAAATATCAATAAACAAAATGAAGGTTTAATTTGTCTTTTGTTGACTACTTTGTACTTTCTATTGATTACTTGGGGCTCAAGAGAGCTAATTATTTCAAAATCTGCATCTACTGAGGTCTCTTCCCATTCAAATATCTACTCTATTAAAATATTCTGAGGTAGAGTATTTGATCAGAAAAGTCATAGTGCTTTTCTTTGTAACTTTTGCATTCAAACAGCACATCTGGGTGTAGTAACAGCTGATTTAAATTTATCCTTTTCTCCCTTAACCAGGTCAATCCGTGAAGCTGTTTATAGTGTTTGTATATCAGTACTACTATTTGGTGGGAAATATACAGTAATATTTGCAGTGCTGTGGAAATGATGTTGTGGGGTGTTTTGTGTGTTCCAGGATGTTTCTGGAATGCCAGCTCTCTGCCGGCCTGTGGAAGAGGGAGGAGGGGGCTTTGATTATCGACTTGCCATGGCCATTCCAGACAAGTGGATACAGGTGAGAACTTCTTAAAAAAATACCTTCCGCTCTTCAAAGTGGGATGGTCCTCTGTCAGTGCATGCACATAAACACTTGTGAATCCTACTGACAAGTTTTGCTTTCTCTTGTGTTAATGTGCTACTGAAATAAATTCCGACAGGCTTGAGCACAGGTATTAGAGGCTGAAATGAGAGCTGTCAGATGTTATGTAGGCTTCAGGTGAGGAAGTTCAGGAGCTGGGATTTACATTCCAGCTGATAATTGTTTTCTATATACAATACACATAAAGCTCAATTTCTTTGAAATGACCTGTATCTTGCACCAGCTGTAGAATGTGTAATCTCTATTGGATGTGAACAGGTAGATAAAAAGATAACTAATGCATATAAATATATATAAAAAAAACCCAATAAAAAATCACTCTAAAAACATGCAATAAACCCTCCTGACATTGGGCATAGAAATTGGCATTGAATATAAATAGACCTGAAAGTTTAAGCAAAGTAAGCCTAGGTGAATTGCACAAACACCTGCAATTGGTACAGGGAGGTTACAAAAAGGAATAATACAAACCTGCAAATATTAATAAATTCTGACTACGATAAGGATTTATATCATCTTTTCCTTAATACAGAGAATACCAAGAAAAGGCATAAAACGCTAAATGATCTGAAAAGGCTTCTACTGATGTTTTAGAGAAAGTTCTTCAGTTAGAAGATTACACCCAAATCCTTTGGGCTGTCATGATGATCTGAAAACTGTAAATGTTTTATATGACCATTAATGCTTCAATAAATATAGTGTGTAGCTGAGAATAATAATTTTTAAAAATTAGCTTATCTTCAGCATCTTTCAGTTTTGCAACTAGAAGGTAGAGGGCCAATTGAAAAACAGATTTCAAGCCTCTTTTCAGAAGATAAACTTGACAGTTTTTCCAACCAAGACACCATCATTAAAATTTGGAATGTGTGATTTAGAAATTTAGGTCCTGGAATGCAGTAAGGGGTCTTTTTTTAAACAATAAATACCTACATGTAATGTTTTGTGGGTTTCTTGGAGTTTTGTTAGTTTGTTTTGTGTTTTGTTCCTTACCACACTTTAAGGCAAGCAAGATGAGCAATTCCCTAGGTAAGCAAAATGCAAGTGGCCAAGTTCATGTTACATAGGAAAAAAACCTGTAGAATTTTCCAAGTGCAAAAAATTTACCATTTAAATTAACAATCTCTGATATGATCTCCTTCATTTAATTCATAATACTTACATAAGAAACTTAACTGTGCTGCAGTAAATTCTGTTCTTTAACTGGAGAAAATGTCAGTTTTTCCAGCTTAAACATGTACTTGACATGGGACAGCATGGGACATTGATGGGATGTTGAGTGCAAATCAGTTACAATTGGGACTGTACAAGAATTCAGCATGATGCAGGCAGGAAGCCTCTTGCCAAAGAAACAAAAAATAAATGACCACAGACCACTGTGGAGTTAGGGAAGGAGGTGATGCCAGAGTTTGTTACCACATTTCTTGAAGGGAACAATAAAACTGAGATGATTGGAAGAGGGAAGTTCAGATAAACAGTTTATCAGCTGTTATCAAACTCTCCTAGACTGCTTACTCTCGTTTCTCTCCAGTTTTTAAGTACATGCCTGTTGATAGGAAATTTTCTAGGCAACTTGCTAAAGTCAGTTTGAAAACTGAAGGAATCTCCAAGAGGGTCAGTGAACTAATTCTGAGGAATCTGTAAAAGTAAGAAAAATGAACTGTTTATCCCAGCAGTGGTTGTACTAGTTCAGATTCAAGATAGATGTAGTATGTAATATGATGCTACATAGGGACCTTGATGTGTTCAGAATTTATGGACTTGAAAAACATCAACAAAGAAAGGGGGAAATAAACCTGTTTAGGAGTATATGGGCAGTTACAATTAAAATGTTAAATTTTATAGCATGATATTGGCCATCTTGGTGCTATTGCCTTTTTATCACTTCTGTTTTTATGTCTATGTATTTGTGTATATGCATTTAAGTCATAGTGATCAGTGAAGTTCTACAAAGTGGTGTAGAAAAAAAAAGAACAAACTAACACTGAGATTGAGCAAGATTTAGCAGAGGAAGGAAATAATGTGATATAAGGCAGAAAATTCCTATTAATAGGATTCAATTTAAATTGCTAAAAATCAGGAGTTAGCACCACACTGCCCTGTGGTTAAGCTTCATATGGAAGCTCCTGTATGCCAGGGTTGCTTTTCCTGATATTGTGAACCAGGTAGGGCTGTGCCCACATATTTCTCCCTTGGTTTTGGTGCAGTGCTCTCTTGTGGTTCCTATCATGTATCAGAGGATTCATAGTAAATGACAAAACCTGTTGTCCGTGCTTCCTCAGGGCGGTAGAAGAGAAACAAAGTATTCTAGGTATTATGGTAAAATTGAAAAGAAAATACTAACTCTTTGGATGAGAAAGCTCATCACTTCAAAACTTGGGAGCGTGAGAATGCAGCTCACAATCCACTGGAAATTTCTGTGCCAATATAGTGTTACATGTTTTTAGTTAAAAAAAACTTCTCAGTGATCTTTCTTTTATTTATATAGATAATTAAGGAGCTGAAAGATGAAGACTGGAATATGGGCAACATTGTGCATACATTAACAAACAGACGGCATGAAGAAAAATACATTGCTTATGCAGAGAGTCATGACCAGGTATTTCAGCTGTTTGTTTGTTCATAACCAAGTCAAAGATCTTGTTTAGAAGTTTGGTGTTTTATTTGAGGTTTTCTTGTTTTGTTTTGGGCTTTTTATAATGAGAAAGGAGTTGAGGAGGATGGCAAGAATTTCAGAAATGGGTGGATTTGGACTAGTGCTTTTTTTTGTATTTTTTGTCTGTTTGTGTTTTTTGAGTTTGGGTTTTTTTTTCCTTTTTTTTTTTTGTTGTTGTTGTTTTGTTTTGCTGTGTTTTTATTGTATGATTCTTCATTTTAGTAAAAGAATCCTCCCTGGAGTGCATGGGTAATATTGGCTTTCAGTTTTGTTTTGTTTTTAAGAAATGAGTCGTAGCTTCTTGTTTTGCCTGCCATAGAACATAGGAAGGTGCATAATCCATGCTTTTGAAAATCCTGTTTCCATTAAGTAAACTGGAACACTACTTCTGATAAGCATAAACAATATTATGCCAATTGAAGAAATTTGTTTGTGACTTCTTTTGCCTTCATGAAAGTCTTTCCTCTCTGGAAGAATTGAAAACATCCTCTTTTGAGACCTAAATGAAATATTCTGCGACAGTTTGGTTCAAAGCACAGCAATTGTAATAGTTCTGTGTATGGAAAAATAAAAAAGTAATGAAGTGTTTGGATAACACTCATCTCCCACAGTCTTTTAAACCCTTGTTTCTGAATAGTCAGAAAACACATAATTTGAGAATTAAACCTTTTATTTAAAAATTGATGTTTTATTCAAGTAACCTATCTTCCCTTTATATCATACAGGTTGATATTCCATTTCCTGTACTTTCTATAATAAATGTCAACAGAAATGTCCAAAATGAGTTGTATATTTCAAAAAGAGCATTCTGAGTTTACCATTAATTGTATCCATTTTGTGTACCTATTTACATTCTAATCCCAGAGTCTGTTACAATGTTCATTTAATGCATGTTCCTGAAAAAGAACTTCAGAAATTACTTGGAGATGTACATTATTCTGTGATAAGCTGCTTTCATCAAAGCTGATTCTTCACCCTAAAGCATGACATATAACAATACTGTTGCTGTTCTTTTATTTCATGTTGATTTTTAGCAATTGAGTTGTTTTTTGTATCACTTTGCATTTTCAGTTCAGAATGTCATACTTAGGGGAAAAAAACCTCATTATTTTTAATTAAAATGAAACGATGATTAGACATGCATCAGGCTGATATGTGAAAAGTAGCATAGAGGAACAAAAAGTGTCGATATAATTCAGTCTGAAGATGCCTGAAGTGATGTGTGTGAGGGTACATTCCTGATTTCTTATATGTTGTAATGGGCTATGAGCTGAGTGTTGCCAGTCAGAATACGAGGCCTCATGGTTATAAGAAGAGTGTGAAAATAGCAACTCCAAAGCTAATAGCTGTCAAAAAAGCAGATACAGTCCTGGAATTATTATGAGTGGAATAGAGCAAAGAGCACAATCAGCATGCCACTGCTGTCTTTCCTGGTTTGTGTGCATCTTCAGAGTTGGAGACAGGTTTGGTCCTGTATTTTAAAGGATATACAGCATAACTGGAAAAAATTATGTGGAGAGGAATAGCAGGTGTGGATTGACTTTCATAAGAAAAAACCTAAACAGAATAAGATTCTTCGAGGTAGCAAAGAGATCATTGAAGGTGGAAATAAATCCATTTATAAAATCACAGCTGCCACAGAAAACATGAATAGGGAAACACTTAGCTGCTCTTCCAGTGGAAAGACATGGGGATATTGAATGGCACTAACAAATGCCACATTCTGAATCCAGAAAATAGTTGTTCATTGCAGTCTTCAGTCTTGTCATTGTCACATAGGATTTTTTTTCCCTTTAAATAGAGTATTTTTTACTTAAGGGAATAATCTATATATGCTGTTTTATTGTCAGCTGGAAAATGAAAGGATGATGGTGCTTTTCAGCTAGACCTGTTTACAATTCATCTGTATCTCTGGAATTTAGTAAATTTTCATTCAAGAGTGTAAAACAAGAACTGGGCTAATTGAACAAAAATCAGTTATTTAAATATAAATGCTCCAAAATGTCTTCCACTACCTGCCTGCTAATATATTGAATAGCATTTTGTGGCCTTTCTTAAGTAGCAGTGAGCAATAATAGCAAGTTAGAAATTCAGTTTTTTCTTTTGTGTGAAATCACAGAAAACCAATTACATTCTTGATTACATATAAGGGAATGCTTCATACTCACTCTGCATGTCTGAATCAGAGTTTTGTTTATACCCATTTATTTTTACATTCCAGGAACTTTTACTTTAGATGTTCACTTTCTTATTTTCTGTGTTTCCTATAAAAAATCCCAAATGGTAGATCAGTTTTGACTTACTGAGTTGATGATGATATCAAATATCTGTAGGTGAAAAAGTTCTTGAAAGCAGTTATGCAGTTGGATCCCATAAGGTGAAATGTAGGACCAGGGGTTAGAGAGCTGCTGGTCTGTTGTCCTATACACTCAATCCCATCAGTCCAGGAACAATGGGGAGATTGCAAGGGCAAAGCAGACTATTGGGGCTGACATCCAGGCCAGGCTCAGCTCATGGACATCTGTAGTAGTTTGAAAGCAAAACCAGTGAGACACTCCAAGTCAGAAATACAATTTAATAGGAAGGAAAAAAAAAAGTAAAATAAAATAAATGCAATAATACAAAAGACCACTGACAGAGTCAGACTACAACCTGACACGCTGTTGGTCAGAGTGTTGGAAACAGTCCAAAAGTAAGCCCTGCTGGAGTGGCAGATGTGGTCCTGTTGGAAGTAGAGATGGTCAGGTAAAGAAAAAGGGTCCACAGATGGGTCCAGTCTTCCTTCAGGAGTCCCGTGGGAACACTGGATATCTGTGGCTCCTTTTTATCTAGGTGGAAATGGTTTGGCTCCTCCTCCCTGGGTGGAGAATCTCACAATGGGATGATGTAATGTGTCATGTCATTGGTGAGCTTTAATGGCCCATTAACAGAAGATATTCCCATGGTGGTAGTGGAAGACTGAACAGAGATAAGAAACAAATACCCCACCTGGTTTTAACAGCTGGCTTGTTACCAGAAAGGCAATCACCCCCTCCCTTCTGGAGTTACAACAGATAAAGGAAAAAACACCTCCCCAACCGCGTTTCAACAGATGGAATAGAATAAACTTTTTTTGGTTACAAAACCCAAGACAACATCCCTGCCTCAGTTTCTGGCAGCAGACCAGATCTATATTGCACATCACACAATGCAGAGATGCAGTGATCAGAATGTAGGGTCACCATGACCTGATGATCATTGGCAGTGGTAGGGTATTTCCTTCAGGAACAGGGAGTGGATCATGCACACTTGATCTCCTCAGTGATCTTGCAAGTCGCTCCCTATGATACAGACCACTTGTTTTTAAAAAAACAAAACCTAGAAACACTTCTATTGCACCTGAGGGTTTTCTTCAGTGTCCTTCTGAACTGTTGCAGGCCCTGGTTGGTGATAAGACCCTGGCCTTTCGCCTGATGGATGCAGAGATGTACACAAACATGAGCGTGCTCATGCCTCTGACGCCCGTCATCGATCGTGGCATACAGCTTCATAAAATGATTCGTCTCATTACTCATGCACTCGGAGGAGAGAGCTATCTGAACTTCATGGGTAAGTGATCTCACGAAAAAGGCTCTCATTTTCTCATCTACAGAACGCATGGCAGGGAAGTAAAATGATCTGACATCATCTTATATCCACAGTATTTATCACAGGGCTGAAAATTGGAGCATAGATGCTTTTATAGATTTATTACAAAAGGTAATATGCGTGTTTTTCTGTCTGTGAGATGTATGATAAGACAAGAAAATGAAATCAAGATGGTTTCTAACTGTAAGAGAAATAACTTTTACAACTCAGACTAGTATTTTATTTGTTATTCTGCAAGTTTTACAGGTGGTGAGCTGTGGCTCATGCAGCTGGGTTGTATTTCATCTCTATTCTTTTACTGTCTTTAATTTTTTAGGGTAACAATGAATTAACTAAAGATAGCTTTGTGCTTATTTCAGTTATTAATTGTCAGGAAGTAGTCTGGAATCAGTTGACCTATTTCATTGTTTCTTAGTGCTTAATGAGGTAGGCAAGGACAAATCACAGGCACAGGATGTGCATTCTGCTATCAATGCATAGGAATTGTAAGAGTTAGTGGTACTTTCTTCTGGTCCATAAACTGTAATATAAAATTGTTGTGTTACTTCCTAGGCACAGTTGCTACCAGAAAGTTCCATTGTTAGTCTAATTTAATCAGCAAATTACAATATTATGTTGTCATCTTAAAAGTTGAATATTCTTAGGTTTATCCAAAATTCCAAAGGTATTTATGCTGTCTGTTCTTTGCCACATTCATTAATTTAATTTCTTTGCAAAACAGTTCTTACTTTACAGTTTATTTTTACTTTACAGTAAAAATTTTGTAATGTGGTCTGACAAGTTCTGTATAGCATTTGTGATAGTCTCATGAGGAATAAAAAGGCTGAAAGCCTGCTACAAAATCACCATCTCAGTCTTCTGGTAATGTAACACTTGAAAATTATAGAAAATTTAGCTTAGTATTGTCTTCTGTGGTTAAATGTTTTGTTATATAAAGTTTAAGGGGAGTGTTGTATGTATGTTACTCTTCTTCTGTAGTGGTGTATTTAGCATCATATTTTCTGATTAAAAACCTGGAGAACATAAGACAATGGTGACACTGGATTTAAATTTGCTTGTATTGGTACATATTCTCTTTCTTAATATTAGGAGAAGACTCAGAAAATAATGGTTGATTTTCTTAAAAATAATTTAAGCAATTTCAGTACAGAACAAACAATTCACTATGTGCAATACTAGTAAAACTATTATTTCCAATAAAATGCAGGGAGGGGTTCTTTGTTTGGTCTTTTGTTTGTTTTTTGGGTTTTTTTCAAGAGTGAAGAAGACTTAATGAAATAAATATTTATGAAGTGTACAATCAGGCATCAAAATATTCTTGGTGTGAGGTGTATGCTTCCATTCAAACTAGTGATACTACAGCAGTAACAGTTCTTTAGGAAACAGGTGTTTGCTAAATACTTCAGCTAAACTGCAGGTGTCTTTGCTCCAGATTGACTCAGTAAGATTAGAAATATAATCAGTAATGCAGTGTGGCATGTTAAATCCAGTGTGTCAATGCTGGCTGATTGAGCAATTAATACTGGGTATCTTTGAGTACTGCAAATGGTTCAGTAACTACATTATAGTTTGCTCTATGTAAAAGGTGAAAAGATCGTAATAACTGTTGGAGGAGAAAACATAAATTCAGAATGCTGGCAGTCCTGTGGACTTAAAATGCATGTTGCAGCATGATATCTAATTAAGTAAATACAGTGACAAATGAGTTCTCTAACTTGCATGTCTGTGTGAATGCCAAAGGTATGAAAGAGAAGCCTCCTGTAGGGTGGGGGAAAGAGTGGAAATCTTTCACAATCCCTGGAGAAGGCATTCCAGGTGTCTCTGTGCTTCCCTAGGTACTTCCATTAAGAATCTTGTACTTTCTGTCTCTGAAAGCCCAGCACAAAGAAACACACTGCTTTCTGAATGCTTTGCTCACCTTAAGGAAAGACAAACTTCATCTAAAAAATGTTGTGTCAGGAGTGGAAATCTGTATTCTCAAATATATCCTGTAATTTCTCTTTGAAGATCTGGAATCATATTTGATTACACACATGTTGGAGCATCATTTGGGCTTCATACTTGCAAGCAGAATCCTGTGACAGAAGTTGTGCACCAAACACTGATTGTGGCTTTCTCTCATCTTTCTCACTTTTCACACTGGATGGTCCTCTGTCCTTCTTACATGTATCCCTAAGAAAGCACTGCAAAAATCCTGGAAGTTGTTACTCTTACTTTTCATGTTTCTGAATGTTTCATTTTCACTGGAGGCTTTTATTTTTCTTCTCACTTGCTTATATCCCAGTATTGGCAGTCATGCTGTATGCAAACTTCAATGTGAATAGGAAAGTTCTGTCGTTTCAGTAGATTGGTTCCCTTGTAACAAAAACCTTTGGGAGCATTCTTTCCTCCAGTCTGTGTTTTAGTTTTATGTGCAGCTTTCCAGGTGATCTCTCGGGCTTTGTGTGTGCATCTGGCATGGAAGACTTCACCTAGGAAGGGAAAAACTCCATATGTGTGGCTGAAAATGAGAATTACAATGATAAGTGTCCTGCAGCAGTGAATACATTCTCTGGAAGGCCAGTTTGTTTCATAGTAATAGTGAAATAGTGGCAATTGTTTTGAAACTTTTGCTGTGTCTAAATTCTCTTCTTTCAGAGCAGGTAGAGAGCAACAATCCCAATGTAGCTGCAGTTTGTGCAACCCAGCTCCTGTTTTAGACAGATTTTAATACTGAGACAGGCCAGTTATGAGTCAGAAGTTGTCACAGAATTTTAGGAAGTCACAAAAATTCCTCTGCAAGTTCTTCTGCACAATGCTTTAGTTAGGAGCACGTGGGTTCTTAAGAGGTTTCTTTATTTACTAATTTTCTTTAAGGCCTTGACATAGACAATGCACATTTGAATGTCTGAACTTTAATGACACTTATAGGCTCAAGCAGTTACAATGTGTGCATATGAAATAGTGAAAGTAGTCTTTTTAATTGTAAATAATAAGAAAAAGCCCTCTCTTCCTACTCAAGTATTATTGTTTGTAGTTATAGTGATATTGAAATACCATCCACATCTAATTAACTTAAAACCAGAAAAGTAATGCAAAAATATTTAAGGCCATAGATCTCTGTCCTCCCTAATATCAGGATTTGAAAACCAGTCCAAAATAAAAAACTTGTGTTCGACTAAAGTTCTTAATTGTCAATTTTTGTCCCCTACAAAATAACAGAAGGGATGGAAATTGAGCATAATTCCTTAAGCAATAAACAAGGACTAATAGAAGCTGTTATAAGACTTCTAGAGTAACTTCTAGATATCTTTTGATCTCAGCTTGAAAATAAAGATACCACTGTTTTTACTCAAGAGTGTGTAGCTTCAGTGTGAAGACTCACACGTATTTCCTGAATGTGTGAATTTATCCTGAATGAATACTTGAACTTACCACTACAAAACTGTTCTGTCTTTACAGTCTTACATTTTCTGCAGTCTTGCATTTTCTTCTTGCTTCATTTTTCATTCTTCCCCTGAAGACAAGCTGTAGACAATGGTAAATGTTGTTCTTTAAATGTTCCTTTTGTATTTTCTTGTTCATTGCATGTGCCCTGCACTTAGGGAAACTCTGCAGGACTTGTAAAAAAGCTATGCCAGTCCTTCAGTGGATTTGTTTCCATGGTCTCTCCTTATCTTGCAAGATACATCTGTGTGTTTAGATTTAGACAAGCAAGGGTAGTTGTTTTATTGCCCCAAAAATACACACCCAGAGGGCCTTAAATAGCATTTTGGGTCCTTGAGATCCTTCCTAGCACAAGTACTCTACTGTTTTATGCCACTGTAGCTTCTTGCTTTTCATCTTGCTAACAATTGTTTCCTTGTTTGGTTTTTTTCTTTTGTTTGAAATTGGCTTAAGCTCAAATTTATTGATTTAAATGGAGATTAGTTCTTACATGAACCTCTAGCACTATTTTTCATGACTCTCCTGTAGTAAAACAACTCTTAATTAAGACTCCAGAGACCAAGTTTCATTCCCTGAAAAACAACTTTTGTGACTATATAAATATACATATATTTAGGAAGTTATGTGAAGTAACTAGAACGTTTTTTGCAATCATGAGCATTGACTGATGATGTTACTGTTTGGGTTGACATTCACCTGTTTCTCTACTGTCTAATTTGTCTGTTAAATTTCCTCTGTCCTGCTTGTTAGTTCATTTACACAGCAGTTTTATCCACCTTGTCTTGTCTTAGGGGTTTTTTGCATGCACCAAAAGAGTTTCTTGTGATAAGACCTAGTTCTTTCTTTGTCCTTAAAAGTAAAATGCTATGCATCATCTATTCCTCAGAGTATTTTAGAGAGAAAAATTTAGGGGTTTTTTCAGTTATTTACTTTTAAACGAAGGATTTTCGTAACAGCAGGCTTTTGAAAAAATACTGATAAACGAGAAAAGGAATGGTACAAAAACTATCAGTAGCACCAATATCAGTGTGAGAAAGTACTCACACCAGTATCAGTGTGTACCATGTGTCTTTAATAATATTAATTAAAAACATGAAATAAAAATGGTGCAGCATAACTGACAATATAAATAGGAATGTTACTTTAAACAGAATCTGAACTACTATTTTTATTGCTACCTATTCTAGATCAAAAGGGACTTGTATCAAGAACAAGGATATTTAGCTTAAACCTAAGGAAATTTGGTTCTCTTTGGTGTTTTACACTTTTTTCTGTTCACCTTCTTATGTTTCTTACACCTGAGCACTGGTTACAGGGTGATTTTTTTTGACCATCATCTAAAGGATAGCCTTGGAACAGCATGTGCTCTTCAAACTTGCTGACTTCAGTCAGCTCCTCTTGATAAGCAACCTTGAAGTGCTCGCTTGGTACAGACTGAAGCTTTAGGAGAGCTGGTTTGAAGTCATCCTTCTTAATATTCTTGCCTAAGATAGGTGACAAATGTGCTGCCAGTTCTAGCAGGTGCTTCAATTCTATGGCAGCCTGACAGAAAACAATTATGTTCACTTTAAAGTAGAAGACAAGGGTGTAATCTGAAATCTCGCCTACAGTTTCTCAGACACTTAGTGATAGACCACCTACAACTTTGTTGCATAATACCCCATATGCAACCCCACTCACAGCCTGGGTTGGGCAGTGGCACTGGGAAGAATCCAAATTTATATGTTAGGCTTCATAAATCACTTTGACAGCCACTTCTGCAAGGTCTAGAGGTGAAAACTGTTAATATTTATTCATTTAGAGTTGATTGAAGCAAGCTTCATTTCCACACTTGCTCAAAACACATTAGTGTGACTGGGATAAAAACAATTAAATAGAGAGACTGGCTCATAATTTAGAAGTAAATCACAAACAAACCTGTCTTATCTGGCCTCTCTTCACAAATTAAGTATGTCCAAATATTAGGAATCTGTTGTGGGGGTTGGTTGTACATCTTCCTTGAAAGTGTAGGGAATGAGGCACTATACATGTGTGTATGTTACTTACAAACATAAATTAGATTGTTAGCAGCAGCAATCTATGTGTGGTGGTGTATCCATATCCACACTGTGACCTCTCAAGGCAGAAACCTAGAAACAGAAACCTTCGCAGTCAGCAGCATCCTTGGAACTGCTTGAGACCCAACAGGTGCTGCAGCTGTGTTCATGAAGTGAAATCCAGGTGGGATTTTCCAGGATTGTAGAGGGAATAGTCTTAATTGAGGTAGCTGGCATGAGTAGCACTTTGTTTTTCTCTCAGAGTAATGCTGATGTTTCCTTAGTTTGAGCCAACATCTGCTGGGTGTTGGCTATGGCTGCATTACCAGTGAAAACTTATGCTATATCAAGGCATTCTACATTCTGCATCAGTTGCAATGTGTTGGTTTTTTTAAGGATGGGACTTTTTTTTATTATTTATTTTATTTATTTTATTTATCATTGTGCTTAGTAGCATCATTTAACCATGGAGATACTGTTGTTGAAACTTCTGCCAGTGTCTCAAGCTTTGTTCCTAGGGCTCCATCTGTTGCCTTGCATATTGTATGATTTGTACAGCTCACAGTTCAGACTTGTGACATCTCCACTATCAATGTGTGAGTGCATGCAGCCTTGTCTGCTGATACAATACTTGGTGTGATGTGAGGGCTTATTAAAGAATAATGAACAAAGTTGCAAAATAAATCTTTAAGTTATTAGAGTTACAAGAGTTCTGTTTCTGTTTGTATGACAGCCTTCATTTTTTGCTTTATTGTTGTTTTATTTGTTGTTGCTTTGAAGAACACAGAAATAGGCCTCTATATATTATAATTTTATATAACTCTACCCTATATATTATAACTGTACTGTGTACTATGACTTTCAGCACAGGTTTTTAGAGGAATTTCTCTTTTCAGTTGTTAAAAAAAAATGTAATTTATTACAGAAATTATCACAAACTCATATCATTATGAAAAGCTTTTTTCACACCTGGATTTCTGACTCTACAGGATGTGGCTGTTATTCTCTCCTGTCATAATTGTTGTTTGTTATTTTTCTCTCCACAGCTATAAGATTCAGAATTTCTTTTCAATAAATTATAATTAAACTGTTTACACATGACATTGTTATACTTAGCTGTCTTTTATGGAAAAAAAAATACTTAAAGATAGCTCCAAAGGCTAAATTATATTTTGTTTTCATTCTCCTGAGCTTGAGTTGAAATAAGTTTAAAATCAACAGATTTACCTCACTTTTAGATTTTATAGCTTTCTTAATTCAGAATGTAATCACTGTAGGAAAAGCTCTGTCTTAAAAATAAGTCTTAAATTTCTTAGAAGTTGTGCATATAAACACAGTTTTGTACATAAGAATCTGTTTTGATTAAACATCAGACATTGTCCAAAATTAAGATTTGAGTAAAAGACAGTATTTTTGCCTCATAGTATGAAACTATGCAAAGTTTTAAAAATTTGTTATATCTAAATTTATTTTAAATTTTTATATCTACACATGCAAATTTTTCTATCTACTTGTGCATGAACATTTCTTTGCATATGATTCATTGTTTAAGCAATTGAACATGGCCATCTTACACTTCCTTTGCCATGGTTAACTTTGAGTCAAACCAAATGCTTTGAATATCTTCTGTTTATATACACTTGAAGTGCTTAAAACAGTTACATCTTACAGTGACTTTAAAAACCTCATAAAGCTTGGTTCTATCTATGAACAATTTGTTGATCATTAGTGCTTCAGAAGAGCCTTCACATTGTAAGGTATGTAAATGCCTTTTGGAAATGATTTTGCTCAGGCTTCTACTTCTAGTTCTCTGTGTCCCTGGCTGAAAGACAATATGCAAAGCCGAAAGGAAATTAAAAAATAATTTCAGATTTCCAAGTAAATTCTATGTTGATCTATAGATAAAAGTGAAGTCCAGCATTCAGTTCTCAATTATAATTTACCTTTTTGAGAGAAAGTAGACTTTTTTGGGGGAGTTTCTCTCTGTTGCACCTTCTTCAATAAGTTAATGTAATATGTAGTTTTCATGCAGAACTTGGCCTTTGCCATGTCACAGAGCAGACGAGTAAAGTTGATTTCTGAGTTTCTCAGTGTCACCAATGAAATGCTTACTCCAGAAGGTCACTCATTTCCTGAATGCCATGTGTCAACAGAAGTGGTCTACCTGGTGAAAACTAAATCTGTGCAAGAACTTTGTGTTCTAAGAGCAGGAAGAAAGGGTGAGCATGTCCAGTCAAGCAGGGGTAAACATGATGTGGATGTTAAAGCTTTTGTCTTTTCTCCCTACTGCTCACTGTTACATGCAACTTTGATGCTGATAATTTATCAGTACTTGTTTTAAGTTATTATTATTATTATTTCTAAACCCCCCCCCAAAAAAAAGCTGAAAAGCAGCAGCAGCCTCTTACCACACCCAAGCTGTTTTACTTCTACTTTTTGCAGTCTGTCTGCACTCACTAGCCTGGAAAGGGCTGAGAGAAAAATGGAGCTATTTTCTCCAAAGCCACCTACCAAAGAGCAAAAAATTTCTTCCTGATTATACTTTGTAGGTTGGCTTTTAAAGAGGTAGAAAAGGTGATCCTAATCAAGTAACTTAGCAACATCAGGCTCTAGTGAGCTGGTCTAGGAGCATGCAGAGGGGTCTAGTAATCACAAGCTTACCTTTGATGACACACTGCTCTTTTTTAGACTGGTTTCTCTGGGCAATGCAGAGCCAAACAGGATTAAACCCCATGTGTTACTCAGTAAGGAATTGTTGGTTGGAGACATGACTGCACAGGTGACATTTTGTATTTGTAAAGCCTGAATAAGAGATCCTTAGGCATATATTCCAATTTGGATTTTAATGCATGCAGTTGAGGTAATTTGAAATGAGTTCTTCTCAGTAGTGTCATTAATTCCCCAAATCAATGTAGCTTAAGCTGAGATAACGCTTTGTGATGACACTGGAATAAAATAAAGACATCTTTATGTGTTCAAGAGCTTATTTTCACAAGATGTTATTAGCTTAGAATCTTCTCATTGTCCTAAGTTTTTGAGGCCATCAATCCAACACACACAGAGGAGTTTGCTAGAATGAGAATTTGAACAACATTGTAGTTAAATTTACTTTGATTTTCATTTTTGAGAGACAAGATATTTTGTGTTTTTCCTGAGAAGTGGTAAAATCTGCAGAGCAAAGCATATTAGCATGAGAACATCTTTTATAAATGCTGACCTGTTCTTTCTTGGGTGTCTTTTGAGAACTTCAATTTGAAATTCCCTAGAATTGTAGAATTTTTTAGGTTGGAAGGGAAACCACCAAAAGATCTTAAGTGTCATCTAGTCCCAACCATCCTAGGACACTTTCCACTGGACCAGGTTGGTCAGAGCTCCATCCAACCTGGCCTGGGACAATTCCAGGGATGGAGCATCCACAGTTTCTCTGGGCAACTTCTCCATTGTCTCACCATCCCCACAGTAAAAGATTTCTTACTACTGTTTGATCTAAATACCGGTGGATTTTTATAGTGGAGTCAATTAGAAAGGGAGTTTATCAACACCATAAAGTTACTTTTGGCTGAAAAGAAAATGTATTTTGTTAGAGGGGGATTGTTTTTTGGATTTTGTTAGATTTTTTTTTTTCTTTTCCAAATAGTACAGGTACCTTTTGAGTTGGGATGCCTTGTTGAATATAAATCACTACTTCTGTCTTAATCTACTAAATAAAAGTGCAGGGCAGATGGAGTAACAGGGCAAGTGACTAATGTCTCAAGGAGAACAGGATTATTCACAAAGCCAAAAGTACTAGTGCAGTCTTTTTACAGCCAGAAGCTTAAAACTTTTACTCAGCTGGGATAAGTATTCAGATCCTTTTGTGAAATTCAGAGCAAGTCCTGCAAGCAAGGTATTTTCATAGAATATCTTCTCAAGAGGGATTTTTAGAGAGATTATTTAAAAGCAATCTAGTAATCCACTCACTCTTGATTTAAGTGTCAATCTGTAGACTATGAAACAATCCTCTCATATTATTTTTTTAATCCAACTAACTCTTAATACAAAATACTGCAGGAAAGCCTGCATCATCTGGGAGGTTGTATTATAGGTCAGTTCTTTGTGCAGCTTAAGCTCACAACCTTTATCTTCATAATGGAGAAATGTATGGTTTTGTTTTAAAATATTAATGGGGGAAAAAAGGGCTATCTGATGGAAAACATTAACCTCTCTTAACATCCACTGTTGAATTGGCAGCATTCTTTTCCACAATTTATCTTGAGCTCCTAAAAGCAAACAAATAACTTGGTTCAAGTTGAGCTGTTCTTGTTTGTTTGTTTTCATGACTGGTTATTTATTGTAGTTCCTAGTGGGTGCCACCATTTTAGCAAGTCATGAATTGTGCATAATATTGCTTGCAGGGAAAGGTGCAGAAGTCTGAACATGGGTGGACTTCCATAATTCACATTTTTCTTTTTTTCTAAGCTAACACAGTCCAAGTGATAGTTATTTATAGATACCAAAATACTATGTGAATGTATATTCTATTTTCCATAAGTCTTCACTTGTGTTGCTATGCTCTTTTCCTCCTTGTGTACTATTTAGCTGTACTTAAACAGCTTTTATGTATTTCTCCTTGGATATGTGAACAGTTAATTCTTTAAAACTCTGTATTTTTCAATACATTTTGTTTAGCCTGGAGAAAATGAGGCTTAGAGGTGACCTTATCACTCCCTGTAACCACCTGAGAGGAAGTTGTTGCCAAGTGGGGGTTGGTTTCTTCTGCCAGGTAGCAAGTGATAGGGTAAGAAGAAATGCTGTCAAGTTATGCCAGTGAAAATTTGGATTGAGTATTAAGGAATTTTTTTACTGGAAGGGTGGTCAGACACTGGAACAAGCTGCCTAGGGAAGTGGTGGAGTCACCAACCCTGGAGGTGTTTATCAGATTTTGGGGATGTGGTTTAGTGGTGGACTTTGCAGGCAACCATAATGATTCTATGACTATTCAAAGCCCACAGGCTGATAAGCATGCCAGAGTATTGACATATTAATTTCAATAGATGTAAAGAAAACTTGCCTTATTTCTACATATTTCCTCAGTATGTGAAATTTATTGTTTAGTTTGGAGAGAGGGGGAAAAAAAAGAAAACAGAAAGAAAAATCAATATTGCACTAAGCTTGTTACATACAGTTCTGTGACTGGTCTTAGAAATATGGTCAGCTGTTTATTAATATCCTGCTTTCCTACTTATGGGTTGGAAAGGTATGTCCTAATTAAATATGAAGCAGGGAGTATCTTCATTTAAAATCATTTTCATTTTGCAGAGTTCAACCTAGACATAATTGAAGTTTTCAGAGAAATTGTTGAAGTCCCTTTTTGTATTTACTTGTTGCTTTTATATTTGTAGGCCACAAATACTCTGGTTTTAGTTTATTTCCTACATGGAAGACAATTGCTTGGTTTGTACACTGCACATAAGAACACAGAACTTAATCCATTGCTTGTCTATGGAGACTGAAACACAGGAAGAGGCTTGCAGAAATTAATAAAATTTATCTTAATAAAGGTGCTGTGTACATGTCATATTCTCTCAGCAAGTTTTGGATTTGTGTTTTTTTCATTTCCCAGTTCATAAAGGGATGATGTTATCCATGTCTGAGATACTGTGAGGCTGGGCTCAGGGACATGAGAAGTTTTTACCAGGCTCCTGTCAGGGCCCTGTCTCTTTTCTTCCCTCCTGCTGTTACCATGACATATCAGGCTTTTCAAAATATATGTTGTTTTCTGACAGTAAAATATTCCCATTAAGATCTAAATAAGAAAACAAGTATTGAAATAAGCTACCACTATAATGTGGCTGTGTAAAGGAATGAAATGGAACAAAACAAAATGAGTAATGACATTGGCAAATAATTTTTTGCAGATAAAGGTGTAATTTTACTTGTTTCAGGGGATTTTTCTCCCCATTTTTTATAGATGATCCATGTAACGCATTTATCACTTGAGCAAGTTTATTTTTTTTTAAAGAAAAAACCCACAAAGGAATGAAAAATCATTACTGAGGAATTTCATATGTCCAATTCAAAATGTCTTTGTGCAAGTAATCTCTAATGGTTTCTTGTCTCAGTTTTGTGTTTTGCTTTTGTCATTTTGAATTTCCATACAGCATTGCTGGAGGGGGAGAGGAGAAATCATCTTAGTGTTTGTACATATTTGGCTTTCCTCAAACAGTTGTAACAACACTTTTCAGACTTGGAAGCAGGTTTAGGGATTTTTTTCTGAGATCAAAGTTTACTTTTTCCCTTGACAAAGAAGTTTTGTCTTAAAGGCACAAAAAGCATTATGTGCAGTATATTTTCATCTTGGTTCCTAAAAAGCTGTCTCTCTGTGTGCAGTACAATGACAGCATGAAGTGCAGTACTTTAAATGCATTCATATTTCAGTGAATTGAAGCACATTATTTTTGGATTTTTTTTTTAATGAATGCATGCATACAGAATTGATTCCAGCAGTTATGTGAAACTTTGAGGTAGGGAAAGGAGCAATTCATATGAACACATGTTTTTAGTAAAAAGTTGATCAAGGAAAAAGTTAGAAGTGGCTACCTAAATGAGATCTCTGTTATTACTTTGTGCGCTAGTTCAGAGGTATTTATTTCAAAACTGAAAAACAAATTAAAATTTTATTGTTATTTGAGCAGCCATCTTTAATGTCATCTGGGAATAATTTCTGCTCTGATTCTCATTTATCAGTATAAATTTGTTTTCTGTCCATTAAGTTGGTGTCACAAGAAAAATCTAAAACTATTGGCTAGTTATGTCTTGAAAGGCTCACAGCTTTGTTATACCTTCAGCTGATTCAGGTCTTGGTGCTAATTTAAATGTGTTTTGAACATAAGATGAACACTGTCATGTTTGCCTCTGTGTATGTAGCAAACTGTTGGATTTCAAAGCCAGAATGGTTTGCTGTCCTCTGCAAAGAAAGAGGCATGAGCTAATGGAATGAACAGAGGGGATGGCTCATGCTGAACCTCTTTTTCTTAGAAGTTAAATCTCAAAGGTTCACAGTTTTAGACCATTCTTTTACATCAATTTACTTGTTTCCTAATGTCTTTTGAACAAAGTTACTAAAAAAAAAGTGTGAAGACAGATAACCAGTCTGACTTCATGATACCTTCCTTTCTCATGGGAATTACTCTGGACAAAAGTTAGCATTCCTGTCTATGAAGATGTTTGTTCAGAGTCATCCCTTCCTCAGTTGCCCTCAGAACACACCATCCAAAATTCAGCTTTTCCTCCCTCCTGCACCACATGGACATTCAGGAAAACCACTGGATCACTTCCCTGTGATATGCCCCATACTAGAGTTCTTACTGTACAGGTTGATATGTCCCTGGAGTTACTTATCTAATGTGCCCATCATCAGGAAATGGAGTGTGTTAGGGGGTCTTGGATTTCCCAGCTATTTGAAAAATTTCCTGTCCTAAACCCTGAAAATTGGAGCACCAAATCAAAAATTGGCAGAAGCTCTGCCTGATGATACTCTGAGTACCCCTTAAAATCTCTTTATTAAATGACCTGTCATTAGGGAGCAAATGTCCATAATTTTTTCTTCAGTCTTTCTGGCTGAGGTGAGAATGATTACCTGAAGGAAGGGGAGTGAAATTATGCCACTAAATCAGGGCATATTGTGGCTCTTCTGATGTCTCTTCAAGCTGATTTTTAAGGCGTGTCCTCTTCAGAGATACAAGGGAAAGAGAATGGGAAGGAGTAACTAAACATGAAGAAAGGGCTTTTTTAGCCACAACTTCTTTATGAAAGGCTGTGGTAACATTCAATTACAGTCTAGTTTATTTCTGTATTATATTTTAAATTTCAACAAACAACTGTTTGCTCAATATCATGAGATTTATTCTTTCCTGTCTCCTTACGTAACAAAAACAACAATGACAAAAAACAAGCAACAACAACAAAAAGAATCAACAAAACAAAAAAAGATCAACACCTTCCTGGATAACTGTGCTCAGTTCCTATAGATTTTGGTGGCTATTTTATAATTCACCTGCTGCTTGCAGCAAAAGTGCCATCAATACCAATTACATCATCAGAGGCTTCTCTCAATACACCCTTTCTGTGCACCTTCATTAATAGATCTCATTTGCAAGGCATTTCAATTTAAACCATACACTTTCTGTTCAAGAACAGTTGAATTTAACACACAGAACATTACTCATAAGTAGTTTAGTTGATTATCAGGCAAATGAGACTCTTCTTAAAACCTGCCCTTTTTGTAGCATGGCAAAGTACCAGAGACCCTGACTCCTGATCTCTAACTGTTCTTTCTGAAAAAGAACCCAAACTTGAAAATCTCTCTACCCATTTCCACAAAGAAAAAATCCAAAAAAACCCAAACAAAACACCCACCAACAATACAAATAACCTTTCCTTAAGACATCCTCATTGTGATTGACTCTAATGAGCTGAGATCTTGCAACAGATTATGCTGTCACCATAAGAATATTATGCTAGGATTTTTAAAATATGCTAAAACCAATAAACATGACTTAGAAAAATTGCTTTCAAGTGTCTGGTTAGACTCTTACGTAAACTACTCTTTTTTTTTTTTTTTTAATGTAAGAGTATCTTTAAAAAAAAAAAAAAAAAAAAAACCCCAAACTGTAAAACCAACAATTAACAACTTGAAGGGAGAGGAGCAAAAGACTCTAAAACAATGAACACAAAAAGTCAGTATGTTGATATGGGGCGTTCTTCTGACATAATATAAATATAAATTATGTTTGTACCAACATAAATATTTACCATCCACTGAGGATACGGCTTTTGAAACACATAGCAAAGCAGCACTTTTGTTCTCTGGAATATCGGTGTACTTCAAAGCTAATTTTCTTCCCAGATAAAGAGTCAAATTATTGTGAGAAGAAAAACCAGGAAATTATTTCCACTTGATAGAGTTTAAACTGGTTATGATACTTGATTAGTATTTACTAGTAAGCAAAAGGCAAATGAATCATAACGTAAATGTACTGTTTTATTTGGCATGGGCCTAATGAGAATTTGTAAATCTTGAGGTTTCCACTTTTCTCCTCAGGTTGCTCAAAATATTCACACTTTCACAATGAGGTTTTGGCAGACTTGTGATTCCCTAACTTAAATAGTCAGTTATTTTTTACTCCAGGTCATGTCATTCTTCTCTAACCGTTCTTCTTTAATCTGTCTGAACTCCTGTTAGATGTTTTACCTTGAGTTTTTAGCTAAAAAATCTTTCCAAAAGCCAACAATCATACTGTGTTGGTTTGAATGGAAATGCCAAAAAGCAATGCATAATGCTGTGTTGTGTTCCATATGAGGGTTGGTGGTTTTGGTATGTCTTTAAAATAGAGCTAGGAACACCAAACCAACGTTTGTATTGGCTGCTGTTGGTGGCTATTATCACTCTTTCCCAAGATAATATCCTGGGAGTTTGCAGATATAATATCTTGGGAGTCTTGCAGTGTTACTCTTACAGCTGATGCTGTGTATTGATTTCACAAAAGGGTTTAGTAGGAGCATTTGAAAGTAGCAGGATAAGATTGGTTTTACTTGTTGCCCGCATTCAGTTTTTTTCTCTACACATTCAATTCTTTTTATGAATCTCCTCATAACATTTACTTTAATAACTATAGAAAAACAGATTATTTAGCTTATAATCTTCTCTCACAACTATTGTGTCTTCTCTCACAACTATTTTAAACTGTTAACCAAGTGACTCTTGAAATGTGGATTTAATATTTTTATTTTCCCCAGCATGTTTGGGTTTTACAGATGGCTCATATTTCATTCAGCCCTCAGCAGTAGCCCTGAAGCCAAAGGAGTAGTTGGCCAATCTTTTCCAGTGTCAGTCCCTGGCATTTATTTTCATCTGTTGTGTAAAGAAACCCAAACCAACACTGAAAATCCCACACAAAACCAAACTGCAAATAAAAAAGCTTAAAACCCTAACCTGATATGACCTTGAATCCACAGTGCATGATTATTTAGCATCAGTCTCATACATTCTTTTGCTGTGAGGTAGAAGTACAATAAAAATTTGAATCTCTTCCTGCTAAGTAGTGAAATTGAGGTAATTGTACAAAGAAAATGCACTGCTGGACAGTAGAAAGGCTGGATTTTGCCAGGACTATGCTATTTTATCAACTCACTAAAGTGAGTCTTTTTCTTGAAACAAATTATTTGAGGACACTCTGTAGGTGAAACCTGACTTTAAAATGCTTGCAGCTCTTCTCGTTTTGGAAGACATTTTGTATTGTGAGAGATTGCTGATAGAAAATTCTGGATCATAATATTTGCCTTTCTACTTAATGATAGGTTTGGGTTTACTTACCAAGCACTACACCAATTATACTGGAGTGGTGTTGTCAAACTCCATAATAATTGAACAATTGGAAACTACATCTGTATGTTCCCAATCTTTATTTTCTGAAGAGTATTTAATTGGAAGATACAATTATGGTCAAAAAAAACCTCTTTTATACATGTTGCCATGATGTTTAATTGCTGAATTGGGAACCTGAAAGGATTTCAATGTAAAAAGTTTCTTATCTAATATGACATGTGGCTAATTTCAGAATCATTTTACTATTTTTTCGGTTTTCAGTGTGGTAAAATTCCCTGCTAACATTCAAGATTTTCTACTTAAGAATTCTATTAGCTCATATCAAAATTTGTTTTCCTTTATTTCTATAAACTTTTGTTTTGAGAGTAGGATATTGAATTTTACTTTCCATGATGGTTTCTGAATATTCTTTTTGTTTTGTCCGCGGACAACTAATTGTTAATCAAATATCCTTATATATCTAAAGTATGGCTTCAGTTAGGTGTTAGTTCCAGCTAAGATTTCAGCTGTTGTGTAGAGTTGTACATAGAAACAAATACACCAATTGATTTGGGTTTTTTTAATATTATGTTTATTTATATTTGTGTATATTCATATCAGGGGACATTACTGAAACAGCTTGCTTTAAAATAGTGCCGAGTCCTGCAAGCAAAACATGGATTGTACCTTCCAAATTCACAAATCACTAATGTAACATTCAGAAAACAAATAACTCCATTTCCTTATCTGAATTGAAGCATAACTCTTATGAGAACCTAGAAATACCATTGATTAGTTTTCTGCATCAGTCTTAACATTGGCAGCCACAGCCTTGAGAACGAGCACATCAAGGGTCTCTGCACTCTTTAAGAACTGTGCAACAGTGCCCAGGTACCACTTCAGGTGCTGTTTGGAATTTTCCATTTCTTTGACGACAAAGTAGTGTAGCAGTATGATGCTGTGCCTTTTTCAAAGACTTTTACAGTAATTACATAATTCTGGCTTTGAAAATACCTTAACAAGTGCCCAGGTTCACTGGAAACAACGGCAGACGAGAGATGTTTAGGATTGTGAGGATCTTGAGAAGGTTTTTTCTAGAGCAAATGGTTTTAGGAAGTTTTTAAATACCTTCTTGGCATGGCAGGGTTGAACCAACCTCATGTGGAGGGCAGAAGGCAGCTGGCAGAAAGAAGCTTTAATCTCAAAGCAGTGATATGTGATTCTAGGAAGAATCTTGGGAATGCACTGCTTTGAGGACATTAGGTAAGAGGAGGTTTAGAGATGCAGCTAGAAGTATACTCTGATGGCTGATTTGTACTGTTTCAAAAAAAACCAGGACATCTCACAATGCACCTTCTATTTATATTACTGACTGCTATTTTAGAAGTCCTTCCCCGCCCCAGCTTTGTTTGAAGTTTATTCCAAATTTTGATTTCAAATTTTCTCATCTTGTGCTGTTAACAAATGCATAGTTATTTAAGTAATTAGTTTTCTTCCCGTAACAAGAACAAGATAATACTGAACTTTTTTTTTTTAATTTACTTTAACTTTCCTATGCATCAAACATGATGTAAGTGGACTTCTTCTGTTTACTTTTTTTTTTTTCCTAATTCTTTATATGCTCTTTCAAAATTAGACAATGAAATTCTTAGTGACATGAGCAAGTAAACTGCTATTTGTTGGATATCCCAGGGCAAATGTATTGATGCCTTTCTTGGACCTCTTTCTGTTAGCCTTGTCCTAAATTCACTTTGTAAGCCCTTTAACCTGTCAGTTGTGGTACCAGTTAATAATTGGCAGTGAAAGATATAGCTAGGTCTTCTCTGCATCTTCTGTTTAAAAAAAAAAAAAAATCTTGATATAGATTTGTATTTTTTTGTTAGATTTGAGGGAGTTTTGTCTGTTTTGTTGTGAGGTTTTTAACCTTTGCAATGTGTCCTGCAATATTTCTGTTCTTAAATATTTTAGTGAGCTCTTAGAAGTGGTTGACTAAATAATGTATACGGTGCCGTGTTCACGTAGAGCCTGGTGGAAATGTCACAGTATCAAAGTCAGCCCCTTGTTTTTACCAGGATGCAGCTAATAGGAAACAGCAAAATGGGAACTGTTCCAGTGTAAAAGCATCACAAAGAGTTTAATTGGTACTTTATTGTTTTAAATACTGGATGAGGGCATTAAGTTATAAGTCAGAAATATGTTATTCTACACTGGGAAAGGAGGGCTGAAATGTAACCTTTCAGGCCTGAAAGTTTCTAAGAGTAGATTAATAAAATAATTATCTTCTCAAGATCCCTTCTAGCCTAGGTAATTTCTCGTGATACTCTTTTTTTTTTCCTTGTCTATTAGTGTGAACTGCAGAAACTCTTGGTGTGAATAGTAAACAGTAAAATTCAAGGAAAAACTTTCATCTGCCCTTAGGACCTGAATACTGTTTTCAGTGAGACCACTGATATTTTATTGAATACTCCTTTGATAAAACACCACAAATAAATAAATTAAAGGATAATTTATTCCAGATAAACGTTGTTTGGGGCTTTTTCTCTGTGTAAATAGAGTTCTGCTAAATACCAGCATGTGGACATAACCATCATATGATCTACTTCTGTTGAAAAATAAAGTAAATCATAGCAAGCAATGCTATGGCCTGTTTCCTATGCCTGTGCCTGGTTCCTCCTCTATGTAAGAAATCTTCTCAGCCATCCCTCCCTTCCTAATAGATGTGTAGAGTTGGTGCTTCTGAAGAGAATTCTTCATTCCTTGGTATTTGGGTAGTTGGTTTTGTTTTTTTTTTTTTTTTTTTTCTGTAATCTATCTGAGAGAAGAGAGATCTGGGTTTGAAATATGAGAACTGAACAGTGCCGTTTAGTATGGTTGGAATTGTTGTTGGAACAACTGGAATATTATCTCCTTTAAGAACCTGGATCTGTTTTATCAGTATTGTAAAATTGTGTGGTACAGTAGCTCCCAACTTTTAAACATCAGTTAGAAATGACTGAAGACAGGGCAACCCTTGATGAGAAGTGGGATCGGGAGAGAAGCAACAGGAGCTGTATCCCTGTAAATAGAGTACTGTGTCACTGTGTGGTTTAGGGCAAGCATTTTAGGGACTCAATCCTTCCCCATGTCTTGGATACACTGGAGGCATCCTTGTGTTTCCTTATGACTGTATCATCCCAGAGGAGATGAATTCTTTGATTCTTTAATAAAGGGAATGTTAAATATTCCCTCTCTTCTCCCCTAGGAGACATGGAAGATCCCAGCTGCCAAACAAATATGGTGTTTATCCTGGTTATTATCTTTCATAAATGAGGAGGAGACAATATGTGGTATTTTCAGAAAATGGGAGAAAAATACATTTTTTCAGAGAACTGCCTTTACCAACTGCTCTCTCTACCATTACCTCACACTAGAGATTTCCTCTGGCCTGTGTTTTATGCAGAAGTTAAAATATTGTTTGCCTGAATTGATTTTGTTAGTATTTTCTGACCCAATATGTCATTAAACACCAGTGCTAGAGGATTAAAAAAATATGAAGATCTTCATGTCATCTAACCAGAGTTAGATGGAGTCCAATTGGAATTTCACTTTATTTTATTCTTGCTTGGATTTCAAGACTATAGGAATGCTTGCAGTGAGGCTCATTCTCTCATTCAGAGGCAGTATAGTGTTTATTGTTTGGGTTTGGTAGTAATGATTGTTAAGGAGAAGATTTGGTACAAATATGAGTAAACACAGAGTATCAGAATTACTTAACACCCAAGAGCTTTACAACTGGGGAAAATGAAGATTCATTGTTTGAAGTGTTTATTGTTTGAAATAATGATAAATACCACATGCTATCTAGATCTGATTCCCATTGATTCTATTTATAGCTTGCAGATTGTTGCACTGTCATCATTGTTCACAAGGGTAGTGAAGTCAATTTCAAAGCAGTTACAACTCCTGGATGACTTCATTATCTGGCTTCTGTAAGTTGGTGTAACTCCACATACTTTGATAGATCTACTTTAAGGTGGGACCGTTGAAATTTTCTCCCAATGTGTCCAGTCTCATCAGCTTTAAATGGGGTCATTTTGTAGTGTTTTAAATCATTTAAAACCTTGTTTAGCCTTATACACCTAACTAAACTTCTTACCTTTGTTGTATAAAATGAACTATTTGTTTTAACTGCTTTTAAAGTATTTAGTGTCATACTTAATTCAAAATGCAAACAGCTCCTAATAACATCTCTTGAAACTGCCTCCTCCATCTTTTAAATATCCCTTCAGTTCTGCTTAGGCTTATTCTTTGAGAGAAAATTGCTACTAAAGGTGTCTAAAGAAGAGAGATCAAGAAAACTTTAATGATCTGTGCAGCACAAAAAGCTTAAAAGAATCCACTTCTTTGTGGTGTAAATGCATTTCTAGCCTCATAAACAGGGCTGACATAAATTTTCATTATGGCAGTAGAAAGTTAATTCATTTGTTGGAATTGTGATCTTGAAATCCTGTACATAATAAAGTTGTCCAGTGTGTGCAATGTACAGGAAATTGCAGACTTCAGTTAATTCCTAGATAAAATTAGTGTGCATTGCACTTCAAGGATTTGTCTTTATTTTGTTTCTCTAATCAAAACTTCAGTTAATTTCAGCTTTGTTCTCTTGCCTCCTCCACCTTAGTTCCATTGTCTTGATTTGCATAATTTGTGGCAGTTGGCTTCTTACCAATCTGTAGTTTAGACCTTTACATCAAACAGTAAATTAATTAGAGGAAAAAAAATCCCAGTTGTACTTCTTGATAATTGTGGAAGCCTCTAAGCATAGAAGTGAGTGTTGCTGATTCTTGTCAAAGATGAGAAGTGTAACATGGGGAAGGAGGAAGATCATGCTTCACATTTATTGTTATATCTCTAGAAGTAAGTGTTGGTCACTTACCTTTGCCTTTCCTTTCCTAGTCCCTCCTGTCATTTGTTATGAAGTTAAACTAGGAAAAAAGAGAAATTAAAAAAGTAGTATTTGATGTGGGGTTTTTTTATAGGATACATGGCCTTAATGCATTGCAAGATGCAGATTGCATCCCAAAAGTTACTTTCTTTTCCCTCCACCACAGTTGAAAAACATAACCAAACCTACTTGAATTCATTCTGTTACAATTTATGAACTATTTTTCTTTCTGTAAAGACAAATCAAGTGACCCTTTTACAGTTAAGCAACTAGTACAAAAGGCTCAGGAGCATATTCTCCAGAAGATACTCAGAGACACAGACTGTCAAATTACCTGCAGAGTTTAGACCTTGGCTTGTGTTTTTGGCAATTGAAGTATCTTAGTGTTTTGTCAAATTGCTGTACTATTCTAAATTCCCTTTTTTTTCCTAATAGCCATTAGTAATAGTTAGGAAATTAAGACTGCTTTAAGTATTTTGCTGCACTTATATTGTTCCTTTTTAAAAGCCAAGACAACAAAGCAGCATTGGAACCACATTAGTTACTGTGGTGAGGAAATAGGCAAAGCAAGTGGATGTCAGGGAGCCGTTATGCATTATAAACCTGAAGAAAGTCTGCTCTACTTACAGTGAAATAATCTATGGAAATGATGGGCTAGTTCAGTCTAATTATTTGCTATCTTCTATTGCTTTTTTCCGCCATTTTCGTTTCTTTCTTGAACAAGTAGGTATGATTCCCTTGCCCATCAATTCAAGGTATGTGTCATCTCTGACTTTCTGATGTTTTTTGCTGTCTTTAGCTGAGCTGTCTCACGTAGGTCATCTCTTCAATAGTGTGCAGATCACGAAAGAAGGTAATACCTTGCTTAGCTCTTCAGAGAATATTGAATTTGGTTAGATACAGTGTCTGTTTTGTAGCAATATCTTTCCTCATTTCCCAAACCGTATTGTTAGCACAGTTTAAGAGCTCAGTCCAGCATTATTCCAAGGTCATTTTGAAAGTCCTGCTGTGATTCTGATTCTTTTATATTTGTCTCCAGTTTTGAGCTGAATATGAAATTCAGTAGTTTATCTTTTGAATAGGAAATTTAATTTACAACTTGTCAGTTCGTTTGCAAAGCGGATGCCACTCTGAAGGATTCTCCTAAATATATACGAGGCTTTTCTCTTTTGTCCTCTGTTCATTTCTTTGTTCCTGTGAAGCAGGGAATTACAGGAATCATTTCACAAATCAAAGTTCATAGTTATCCCTGCTGCCTGCATCCTCCAGGCCTTCTTGGCAGTGCAGGCTGGCTGGGAGAGCAGATGGGTGGTGGATGCACATTCCTGGTATCCAGCCAGAAATCTCTTGCCTTCTCTTGGCATCCCTGCCCTTTGTCAGCCCACAAAGCTCCAGTTCTTTGACAAAACTTGAGGAACATTTTGTGGAAATGCGAGGATCCTTTTACTATTCTCTTTTGTTTGTTTATTTTTGTAGAACATCTCTTAAATATCATTATATTACTTTCCATACATATTTCCAGGTACATGTTTTTGTCTGTTTTATGGTGAGTGGGTGCTGTGTAATCTCTGAAATGTTTGTCATGAATCAACTGTTGTGGGCTGTGAAACGAGGGTTTAACTTGCAAGGTACTTGATACCCTTTAATCCTGTGTCAAATGAATACTCTAAAATGACAGAGAGTCTGGAGGACAACAGGTTATATAGCATGAGTTAGAATTGTCAAGGGCATTTGGAATGGTCTCAAACTGTAATAATGGCAATATATAAACCATGAAAATTTTGGATACATTAAAGTCACTCAAAATACTGAGTCCCAAATGAGGTCTTGCTTTGAATGTTTAGCTTTGACAGCTGAGATTTTCTTTGGAGATTCTACATAAGAGAAGCTAAACTTTTCCTTGATTAATTGTCATCCTTTTTCCTTCCTTTTGGATATGATCCAAGTTTGAATAAACCTATTCTTTGTCTTCAAGAGAAGTCTGCTCAGGAGTTTTTTGGGCTAGATAATTTGGCAGACTTGTGAAGATACTGCTATAGAAAATGAAATTGAGATATAGTGGCACTTACACACACGTACAAAAATTTTTGAGAAATTTTTAAGCTTGGCATGATAACGTGTAGTTCATAATTTGTCGCTTTATACTTCCCTCAGAGTCCATGGGCACTTTGCTCTTGTAGTTTTAATGGGCAAACAACCCTGCTAACACAAATGGAAGTTCTGAGAGACATATCAATAAATGAGAGACATAATAATAAAATGACTAGTTTATATATGGAAGAGGATTCTTTGGGATTTAAAACTTGTAGAAAGGAAACACACATTAATATATTTTGCTTTTGCAGGCTTATTTTTAGCATGTGATTTCATACATCCTTAATATTTTTAAATGCAGGTAATGAATTTGGACATCCAGAATGGCTTGACTTCCCCAGAATAGGGAATAATGAGAGCTACCACTATGCCAGAAGACAGTTTAATCTTACTGAGGATGATCTTCTTCGCTATAAATTCCTAAATGCCTTTGACAGAGATATGAATAGATTGGAGGAAAGATTTGGCTGGCTTGCATCTCCCCAGGTAAGCTGCATATACAAAATGATAATTTTTAGTCACCAGTTGGGTACATGTGTAGAGTAACATTTCCGAATCTGCATGCTGAAATTTCAAACAGTACTTTATTATGCACTGTATAATGCCTCACCATATATTTCAAGTTGTCAAAGCATGGCACTGAAATAACTTCCAGAGATAATAGAAACCTGAAACAGTCTCCTTCATAACAAGTTCTTTTCCTATTATTTTCCCTGGTTTTATTTAGTAACTGTGGATTGGATAAAGCAGACTATAAAATAGTCCATAACCCAATCTAAGAATTGCTTTGAAAAGTATAAGTTGTTCTGACATTACACTTTATAAAAATAATTACTCCATTTCTGAGGAAAAACTTTCAGCAGAGTCTAGTGTAAGTTATAGTCTCCTAGTCCTCAACCTGCTGCTCCTGTATTTGCATTTTTTACACTGGTATCACACTGTAATTTTTATGAAAGAAGATCAATTGTTATCATTTCTCAGTGTTTAATTATTTCATACTAGTCCACTTTAATCCACTTCAAAGATTTTTTTTTTAAATTGATGTCTAGTTGTTTATTAATGGTATTATCAAATAAAACAAAGGTGGGTATGTGCAGCCATTTATTGTGGCTTATTGAAGCTGTTTCTCACATGGATTTCTAAAAAACAAACAAAAAAACCCAGATTGAATGCTTCATTTTCTAAATTAATAAATGTGATGCAGATCCCCATAAAAAATAGGCTGAAGATTTCATTTGACAAAAAGAATCCATTTTTTACTAAAGGAAAATGTGAAGAAAAGACCCTGCTACCAATCTTTAAGCAAGAATTTTTCAAGTGCTCTATGCTGAACAGGCTTCTACCTCTGTAATTTTACATTGACTTGTAAAAGTAAGCTGCAGTTTAGTAATCAAAAACTTTATGTGGCATTTCTTAGATAAAATTTCAGTTTGCATGTTAATGCCTTTATTTCTGTTGCTTGAATATTTACCTGTATTACATGAAGTGAGGTACAGAAGCAGTGGGTTTTTTTCTTGGTTTTGTTAATTCAGTTAGAAATTTAATATTTTTAAGGTGTTGATTTTTTCTTTTCTCCCTAGGCCTATGTGAGTGAAAAGCATGAAGCCAATAAGGTCATAGCATTTGAGAGAGCAGGTCTTATTTTTATTTTTAACTTCCATCCATACCAAAGTTATGTGGACTACAGAGTGGGTATTGAAACTCCAGGAAAATATCCTTTTCTTTACTGTTCTGTTTGTGAGGAGACATTTTAGAAATTGATAGCTGGTTTTTGTGTCTTTTTTCCTAATATGAGTTCAACCTGTAGTAAAATGGTAAGAAATCACTTGTTTATCACCAACATAATATTGCATTAATTCTTTGTGCACAGCACAAAAAAAAATCTATGAATTTGTCTTCTTCATAAGAGATCATTTTGTAGAAAGCAAAAGTAAGGAAAAAATGTAATTTAAAGACTTGTGAAGATGTTTTTCAGAATTCTGTTGAGGAATGAAAAAGCAAGTAACTCCCACTTCTTAAATACACAACAGAAAGCCACCACAGTGGGATGATGCTGCATGGAGTCACACAGGAAAGTGCGTTAGTGCAAACCTTCATCAGGAAGTTTGTATTTGTACATTTCTACTTTAAAACTGGGTGGATTGAGGATGTGCTCTTAGATCAGCTGAGCAGTAAATGATTACTTGAGTAATTGATTGGTTTTGCATTTGTGTCCAAATTCTTAGCGACTCCAAAAATTAATGCTGGTTTTCTGCAGGAATTTTAGTTGCCCAAATTCCAGTTTCTTTCAAGTCATTTGACAAACACAGCCCAGTGACTCTTGCTGTGTCAGTTTAGAGCACTGCAGTTCCCATTTTATCCTACTCTGTATTGATCAGCCATTCAGGGTAATTTCATGTCTCAGTTGCTTTAGTTCAATCATGGAATTTCCTGTCCTGAGGATCCCAGAGCTGCACACAAGTGCTCTGTGGGAGTGGGGCTCACCAGAGAAGAGTAGAGGAGCTATTTAATATATAGAGGAATTTCCTTATTGATTTTCTTTAAATACTTTGGGGTGTTTTAATGTTGACTAAGGTTTCCTTCCTGACTCTTCTCTTGCATTTAGAGCCATGAATTTTATGTATAGTTTGTTAATGGAACCTTTCAACCTAAGACCTCAATAAAGGATGTCCTATTATTAGGACATGTGGTAGTATGATATTAAATCCTCAGAAGAAGTTCTCCACTTGAAAAGGAATTACTTATGATGCCTTTAAAACTTAGATGTGAAGGGGAAGTACCTAAAAGCAAAAGTTTGTTGTTAGTCTGTGTGTTTCTTTTAATAAATTAGTGGATTTTTAATTTGATACCCTTTGTTGTTATAAGCCAGAAGACACAAATTGTTATAATATATTGATCAAATGGTTTTTAATTAAACATTTTTCTGAGTTATATTGGGAATTGTAGGAAATGGGATGATCCTTTCAATACTTAGGTTTAAGTTTATTTTGTGGATTGAACTAGACAAATGAGTGCATCTAACACTTGTCATTAAAATTCCCTTTATTTAGTGGAAGGCTTTGGTCTGTCTTTATATTGTAGTGATATGTATCTCTAGGCTGGTTTTATATACAGGTATGTTATATTTTCATATTTTCAGATATGTTACCAGGTATGTGGAAAAGTACTGAGTTTCCTGCCTACATTTTTATAAGCAGTCTTCTGTGCTGAATTCACTGAAAATGTCATTCTTCTTTCAACTGTTCTATATTTGTAGGCTGTTGGCTTAACAACCCTAATTCTAATTTTATATGAGAATTTGTAGTCAGTGGACATTACAGTTCTGCTGGTCCCACCTTTTTGGAAAGTCTTTCTGTGGACATTCAGCTAGTCAATGTCTATATGAAAAGTCACAGTCAGTTTGTGGACAGTTTTTTGTTCCTCCTTATACTTTAGTCTTGTCTCTTGACTTCCTTCCCTTTACAATGGGTTGTTCTGTTCTATGGTCTCCTAAGATGGTCTGCCTTGGTGTGAGGTATTCAAGGAATGAAACCTTAATTTTATATGTGAGCATGGGAGTCTATGAATGTTGAGCAGTATGAATTGCTGCTAGCTTATCTCTGTATTTTGAGATTTCATGCTGTCATGAAAATGTCATAGGAAAGAGTGTTTTCTTTGTTTTGCATATTGAATCAAAGCATTGTAGTCCCAGAGTGAATGAATATCAGAGTGGCAGGAATTTAGGCTTTATAAGGACATTCAGGTAGTCATCTTTTCTCTCTGATGACCAGTGACAGGACCTGAGGGGATGGTATGAAGCTGTGTCAGGTTTAGGTTGGATATTAAGAAAAGGTTCTTTACCCAGAGGGTGGTTGGGCACTGGGATCCCCAATGCAGTGGTGACAGCACCAAACGTGACAGTGATCAGGAGCATTTGGACAGTGCTTTCAGGCACACATGATTCTTGGGGCTGTCCTCTGCAGGACCAGGAGTTGGATTTGGATCCTAGTGGCTGTCTTCCACTCAGAATATTCTATGATTTGAAGCTAGAGTCGTCCATAAGCAAATTAGTTAGATTCAACCTGAGGAATCACAAATATTGTCATCAAAATGCTGCAAAAACATACTTTTTTTTTTTAAATCCTCACATTAATTCAGGGTCTCTGACATTTACAACGTGCACCTAGAGCTTCTAATGAGCAGTAAGGTAATTTAAATGAGTCACTGGCACAGACTTTGGCTTTGGAGTGTGGTTATGTTAACTGTCCCTGCCTGGTAGAATTCTGGCACCTTGAGACAAAGGACTTAATTCAGGATCAGTCAAATGCTAAATTCCATCAAGGTGGTTGATATTTAAGGTTAATAGGTGTGAATAAGAAATGCAGCATGCTAATGTGGGAATGCCTCTTTGATCTGCCTGGGAGAACATGGAGGTTTGCAGCACTGTGAGGCTGTGCAAGTATCAGAGTGGCATATCCTATTGCCCAATTTTTGAGTCATTATGTGAAGGAAAGAAAAAAAACGTTTCTGTGCTTATGCTGGAATTTTACTTCATAAATTATGCTCTTTCAGAAGCCTTTTCCTGAGAAAGGCAGCTTGAACTAACAAATTATTTCTGCCTAATTTGCTTCAGTTTTGAGGTAGATGAACAATCAACATCTAGGTCAGCTGTCTCTAGTTTTCTGATTGCAGATAAAGCTTTGAATGTTAATGGGGAAACCATTAATAAGTTTTCAGTTTTATGTTTTTAATACTGCCTAGGCCTTTCTGTGGGATGGAGCTTGGATTCCAAGGCCAGTGAAAATTCGTTATGGAAACCTTTTCTCTATTCAAAAGGAACATGGCTGAAAGGATGGAGAAAGAGCAGGCTTAAAGATTTCAGAAATTACTCCTTTTCCTTCCCTGAGATTCCACACTTGATTTTACTAAATAATTTTTTATCTGTGTTGGAAGTCTCATTAAAATTAAGCTATATGTATACGTTCCCTCTCCGGACCCCTTTTTTAAACAAGGTTTGTTATCTTGGCTCAAAAGTAAATCTGCATTTTTTGTTTGTAATCACCAACCAACATGAATTGACATATCTGTAAATTTACATGTGGTTTAAACAAAAATCATATTTGGCAGAAGCAAAAAGGGACAGTACCCCCCCCTCCCTGTCAGTACTTGTGCATGTGTTGAGTGCTTAAGTGGCTTCAACTGCCATTGAAATATCCTGAGCTGAATTTTATCAGGCCAAGGTGTTTAACTTCATTACAAAATTTAGCCAAATACTCTCCATAGGCTTTTTGTCACTTCTAGGTTGAATCCTTAGTCTTCAAAATTGGCAGTGTGTGGAAAGGAGCAAAAGTGATATCCTCCATCCTGAAATTAGTTATGCTAGTTTTTTTCAGTGAAATTCCAGAATTATTAAAAGCAAAATGGCCTAATCACTTCAGACTATCACCCCCACAAGCACTGCTTGGTTTCTTTTATCAGCAGTAAGCGTTGGAACAGAATACAATTTACCCTATTTTATGATTTGCATTCACTTTGCAGATGTGTCACTAAACATGCTGAAGATTAAATTTAAAAATCATCTTATAATATGTATTTCAAAACATTACAAAAGCACAGAAATTCAGTAATTAATGTGGTAGATAATGTGTCAATTTTTCCATTTTCAGCTTGATCTATACAAGGGTTCATTGCTTTTGCTACTCTCCTCCCTTGCACTGGGTGGGAAATTTAGCTGGAGCACCAAACAGAAGTCAGGCTTTTTTTTTTTTCCACTGAGCATACAGGCTACTATTTCCAACACTGTTACAGAAACAAAACAGACCTCACTGCATAAAAAAAGTACATTTTATTATGTACTTAGTTAAAATGCACATCTGTTGTTTAATGCTTTTATGAAAGTTATCTTCAGAAAACTAGATGCTTGTAAAATTCCAGAATGTGAAAACTGATTTTTTTTTTGTGAGACTTGAAGTTGGAAGATAAATGTACATGTTTACCAAACTAATTATTTTTCTCAGACAAATACCTGATCTGTGAAGATCTTAAATTCTTTTGTGACCCCATTATTCAGGATCTAGTTAACAGTATTTACACAAAATACACTGTATATGTGTGAAGACAGGGTGATACTAATTTCAGCAGTGCTCTCTGGCACTGCAGACATAATTTCATGATTTTTTTTTAAAGAGCATAGCCATAACAATGGCATTTGCTGTAAATAGTTTTGAAGGTATCATTAAACATGCCAGGGCTTTCAGCAACATTGATAACTTACTAAATTTAATGTATAGTGCAGATCACTGGAGCAAGGTGTGAAGTGTTTGACGGAGGCATTCTCCTGCCATGCTAATAAAATATGTGGTGGAATAAGAGCAGACATTGCTGCTGCTGAAAGGACACTGAAGAGAGTGACTGCATCTTGCAGTTTGTGGCTTTGCATGTTGTACAGAACAACAAATGAGTGGTGATCTGTGTTTATAAAAGAAAGGAGGGGAGAGATGAATGTGATGCACAGATGAAAACCTTTGAGGACTAAAGCTGGCAAAGTATGGTTTTCCAAACTTTTTTTTTTTTTTTTTTTTTTAATGAAGAAAGATAATAAACATGAAGATGTTGCTGGAGAATGTGGCGATCTTTGGGCACCTGCTCTGTAGAACTCAACAACTAATTTGGCAACTTTGGAACATTCTCTTATTTTGCTGAAAACACTTGTGGGGAAGGGATTAGTTACCATTTGTGATTTGGGAGCTAATTGACATCTTTGCTGTTTTCCTTATGTTCATTTACTTTTCTTCATTGCCATCTTCTAGACTGAAGTGTCTCAGTGTAAATTTGTGGTTACTTCGGTGTGATGTCATCCTTCAGCCTTCCTTGTCACCAGAGGATTCAATCTGTCAGGCAGGGGGCTGGGAAATGTCCCACCTCATCTGATGGAGTTGTGTAAAGAGACTTAGTTTATACCACAGTCCTTCAGGTTTTGAGCAGGCCTGTTTTCAAAAGATTGAGCAAACCCAGAAGCCTAAGAGCAGTTTAAGAACCACTGACTTGTTTTGAAAGAGTGTTGCTTCACTCCTCCCTAATCCTATTAAATACAAGCTCTAGAAAAGTCAGATTCTGCCACAGTTTAGAGGGAACAGATTGTGGATTATAAGCATTGTTATTTCCCTCTCTTTTTTGAGTGGTGGGGAGTGAAGATTGCTTTCTGTTGTAACTGCAGGAGGGAAAAAGATGCTTTAAGTATGTCCAATCAAGAAAATACCAAGGTACTGAAATAATAAAAAAATTAAAATATTTTATTTGTGGTTGTCCCAAGTAAAAAGAAATTGACTTTTGAATATGAGTTAGCTCTTTATTTCCCCATTTATTTCCTTATGTTTTCTGACTTTATTGTTTCAAATGTATTTCAACTTTTATTTTTCACTAAATCTATTTGAATCCTTTTAAGTATCTACAGGTATTCCAACTCATTGTCACACTTCGTTAAATAATTCACCCCATTTTAGCAACTACAGTCAGAATATTTGTCTCTTAAAAAGCCTTCTCTTACAATATATTCCTTCCTCTGTGGTATAATAATTCCAGCTCTTTTCCAGAAGAGTCTCAGAGGAGTTGTGGAGCTCTCTTCTGTAAAATGACATGCTTTTCTCATTGACACTTGATCAGATTCTGACAGACTGTAAAATATTGCTAAATGCCGATTGATTTTGATGGTCACAATTATGTCACTTCTTAAATGCAATTCAAATGCATTGTTTTGTTCAGTGGTACATTTTTAGTCTAGTCCCTCACCTAAAGTACTGTGCATATCTGCTGTAGTGCTATAAACTTATCACTTATGGCAGACTGCAGAAGAGACTGGGAGGTGCTTGCTTTAATAGGAGTCACTTTGCTGAAATTAAATTTTCAGGACAAAACTTCATATGACTTCTATATGTTCTGTATGTTTTTCCACTCTTTTCTTAGATTTTATTATAATTTTTGTTTTATGTATAGCATGCTTCCATTTTTGCATTACTTCCATTACTAGTTCTCGATTTCTGCTTTGATTTCTTTTCTGTTTAAGAGGTCACTGGTATAGTTCCTTAACAGTTGCCTTTAAGTATAAAATCCTTCTGGATTCTGATGCTGGAGAATATGGAGGACATCAAAGGCTGGACCACAATACAGAGTACTTCTCTGAAGAATTTCCTCACAATTATCGACCTAATTCAATTATGGTAAGAAAATTGTTTGGGGGTTTGTTTGTTTTAGTTTTACTTTCATCTGTGTAAGTTTTGCAGTTCTTTGGACAAATATGGAGTCTCTTTGAATATTTGGGGGAAGGGGGTATTTTTAATTTATTTTCTGAAATTAACCTTTCTCTAAATACAGTATAGATAATATTATGATTTGATTATAAAAAAATAAATGTTAACTAATTTTTCTCTTTCAACCTTACTTTTATGTTTCCATGCACTTTTGCAGTGTTTCTTGCCAACATGCATGAAAACCTACTAATATGCTTTTGAGTTGCTATCTTTAATATTATAATTTGCTTTATTTTCATGCATCTTCATGCTTGCTTTGTTTAAAGCTCTGCAGAAACTTCCTTTGCTGTTTTAAAATCATGTGCTTAACTCTAAAAACATGAATTTGAGCCAATCGTGTTTGCCAACTGGCTTTTTGCTCCTCAGTTTACAGCAAAAAACTTTGCAAAATAGAATAGGGTTTCTCTGTTCACATCAAGAATTTTAAGGATTACCAGTCCTCAAGTGGTATTAATATTAAAGAGTTTCCCACAAAACACCTGAAATTAACTGGGAGACATATCCTTGAATACAATTTCTGTTAGCTGAGGTGGTCACTAATAGAACTCTACATTTCTTAATTGCTCTTGAAATCAGAATCATCACAATTAGCAATTTTAAAATGTTATTTTCCCTATTCTTTATGTATATGTATATATATATGCATTTCCCATTCTTTCTATATGTATTCACGTATGTGTATATCCTCACAAGCACAAGAAAATAAGATTCAGAAAAGCTGGGAATTAAGGCAGGAGTTCACTGAAAAAATTCCGAAATCACTTATATTGCTGAGTAGATTTTTATACCTAAAACATTTATATGGGTGAAGGGCATGTTTCTCTATGCACAGGTATATTGGTACATGTGAAAACTTGCAAATAAATTACATTTGTAACCTTCAAGAGCCTGCAAAAGTGGAGCATCTGCACTGATCTGTGTGGGCCACTCCCCTTCCATGGCCGAGCAGAACATGCATTTCCAGTGTCACATTTTAACTGTTCTCATGAGATCTAAAGTCCTGGGTATTATTATCACTTCTAACCTCTCTCTTTCTTTCATTGTATCCAGAGTATTGGCATTTCTTTCATTTGCATGGTTTAGAATATTTTCATTACATGAAAGAATTTGTGTGCTTTCGTTGTGCTTGTTGTAAGGGATCTTAGGAATGGGTCTTGGGTTTGGTTTTTTTTTAAAGTATCTGCATGTGATGTTGCCTTCATAATGTGGGTAAGTATTTATGCTAATTTGAAATGAAAAGGTCTAAGATTTCATTCCTGAAGGTTATGTAGCAAATTATTGCTTCCAGAGTTCTTGCTTCGTGTGCCCAATTCAAATGCATTGCCTGGGTGATTGGAGAGCATCTTAATTATCTATCACTAACTTAACTTTTGCAAGCCAATTAACTGTAATTCGGAGTGTATATTTCACATTTAGTCCATTAGATGGTAAGTGCAAGCCATCCAAGCCAGAAAAAAAAGTGACAGAATGTGAAGCTGCTGTTTGCTAGGAGTATGTGGAAGATAAGGCATGTGGCAAACACAACAGCAAAAGTGCACTTTTGCAGCATAAGCTGTGGCATGGCAATGGCACCTCTAGGTCAGAAAGAAACCCAGGTAAACTTTCTCTTACGTCCTTCAGCCACCCAATTCACAGAGCACCTCCAGCCAACCCCCCAGAAGATGCCCCATGCACCAAATAAAGGTAAAGTACCAGTGAAAGGACACAGAGTAAAAGTAATCAAGAGAGAAAATCTGGAAAACCTCAATTCAGCAGGTAGATCTTTACATAAGAAAGAACAAGAAAGAACTACAGCTGATATTTTGCAGTAAAACAAAGATGATTTATTTCAAGTAGCAATTTATATCCAAGTTACCAGGTAATTTGTCTGGCTTAGCAGTTTCTTTAGTCTTCAGTGCAGTTTCTAAAATCCAACTCAAAAGTCCTCCCACCAAATTTCTTTTTAAATAACATATATAAAATATCACACCAATAAACTCATGAAAGTTTGTTTAATAATTATTCCTTTTGTTTAAATAATAATTCATAATGCATGAGACTTCAGTTTCTTGTTTCAAAAATTTTAGTTTCTCCCCCACTACAAACTTCAAAGAAATTTTTTAATGAGAGATGCACCTCCCTTAAGGTGTGTGAGTAAACACTGTCAGCAAAACATGCCCAGAGGGTTGTGACAAAATGAAATCACTTGCAATAATTCTCCTTCTCAAAACAAGCATAAACAGCACACAAATGTGTTACAAAAATAGAAGATTAAATGTGACATGATTCATTCTAAAAAATCACCTAATAAAAGAAATATTCAAGGTGGCACATCAAAATGAGAAGAAGGGAGATATGAAATTCCTGGAGCAAAGAATCCTGGAAGAAGATGAAGCCTTGTAAGCACTGCTGAGTATTTCACTGTACAGTTTTCAGGCTTGTTTAGTAAAGCTGCTGGAGGGCCAGAATTCAAAATCATCAGACACACCTTGAAAACTCCATAGAAAATGAACAGAAATGCCCTTTGTAATATTACTTATTTAAATAACTGTACTAATTTTTCTCTTTCACTGCTTTTTCTATAATGGATTGTTAACAAATACATGAAATGAATTTACATTTGCATTATATTCCATGTAACCAAACTTTCTAATAACAAGCTCTGAACCATTTTGTCACTGTAAGAATAGACTCTGTTTACCACAGCTTCATTTCTGTTTACAACTTCTCTCTGGTATTCTCATATCAGTCTTTTTGGAGGTATGTTTTATAAAAGATGTGTGCTTCTTGAATGCTTCCATAAACCTTTAGTCTTGATTATTTCTCATCATCTCTTTGCAAGATGTAAGCTAAATGCTGCACACACATTGACCCCTGTCAGATCTTAGTGCTCCTATATGGATTAATTCATTTATTGGTACCTAACTTGACTTTTGTGGTTGGATGTGAAACTTAGATTTGGGGCAGGAGGAAGAAAAAGTATCATTTTTTTATGAACATGTCACTCAAAATATCTTGTTGGTCTTTTCTAAGGTATCCAACTCGACTGAATTTTGCTGTAGGAATAAACTAGATATCAATAAGTGTCCCAGTCATTTTTTCCTACCACATCAAAAGTTTGGGTTTATATGAAAATGGGGCGGTTATACCTTTTTTATTTGTGCACCAACAGAAACCAAGTAATAAGCAGATAAAATGGAATATTGCAGAGGATGTTGTGTCATTGGAAAAGTAGTATATGATTTATTGTGAAATATAATTGCTTAACATATTTCGACTTTTATGGATTTACTTTTTTCTGTAGTTCATTCCAATTCGTTAAAAAAATAAATAGATGTCAGAGCATTCCTTTTCCCCTGTCCCCAGTGCTGTCTTTGTTCTGATTCTCTATTTTTGGCATTCAGCTATATAATCTTTTCACATTAAATGAAAGTGAAATTATATAGTTTAAGAATATCCTTATTACAGGCTTGAGTTTTTAACCTTGGCCTTAATGTATACTATTCAATGTCAAAGTGCAACTTCCTGCTTCCTTGAGTCTGTGGACAAATTAAAATACTCCCATAGATTGAAATTATCTAAAAGCTTTTAGTGACCTTAGCTTTGAAAATACTCATTTAAATAACCTTCATGATAAGGATTTATGTATTGAATTTTACGGGGCTGATGTAATCTTTAACTGTTTCCTGCCCTGACATGCACAGATATACAGATTAAATGAAAGAATGTTTGTAGTTAGAAACTTTAATGTTCAAACTAGGAGAATCAGTCAGTATTTAATGCCACAAAGGTCTTTTTGATTTTTACCTCTTGATGATTAAGACTTCTAAATTCATTTGTTCATCTTCATTGATCATTTGACTTCTTAAAACCATCAGCAAATGTAATATAAAGTTACTCTGGTAGTAATTTTGTTTCATCCTATCTTTTTTTCAGCATACTTGTTTTTCAGGGGGGTTTGCTGTCTTTTGTAAAGTACTTCTTCCAACCTGAAAAAAAAAAAGTGCAGAAGATAATAAAATTTTGAGACACACCCTGTGCAGTATATGGACTTCTTTTGCATGAATGAAGCAAGACAGTCTAAGAAATTATTTTCTGCATATTCATGTTATATAGCTGTAAATTGAAAAACAAATTGAAAGGCAGAACTTCACATTATTTTAAGCATACCTTCTTTGTCATGTCTAATATCTAGCAAAATGAAAACCAAAACGTGTGAGGTTTTGTATAATAAATTATAATCAGAAAGGAAGAGCTATCATCTATTTTATTTTTTGATGGTTAATTATATTCTCAGAATAGTGTCCATGTGTGACAATTAGTGGTGATACAGGGACAGGAGATTGTCTAAAGCTCTCATTTTAATTAAAAGTTTGGGATAATGTTGGCACAGGCTCTCGTGACATTGCCTTCTGCATCTACCAGCTGCAATATGTGCTACTGCTTTCTGCAGTGCCTGATCTAGCTCTGAGTTCTAGTAATTCTCCCATCTGTTACAAAATGACCTTGAAATTATTTTTAGGGCTTGGTGTTGTCCAATCCTGAAAGTTGGATGAAGAGTAGTTCATTGCAGTTCCAGCCAATTTTGGTTGTGCTTGCACCTGGTACTGAATTGGTCTGACAGATCTGAAAGTAGTTGTCATTTGCAGAACCTCTTGCTTGTGGGTTTTTAGATACATTTGGAGATTGCTGTGTATTTTAGTCCTCTCCTGAAATATGTAAGGTGGTATTTCTGCCTATAGCTGCTGCTGTTCACAGGTGCTTCCTACATGTGGTATTCTGTATTCTTATTAACCCTTTAAATCTCTTTTTTTCCTACAAGTTTTCTGGCTATTCAAAAAAGTATAAGGTGTAAAAATTTGGCTGAAAACATCTTACATTCCTGGCCAGTAGTAGTACCAGTTGTGTTTGTCCTGTTTGTGAGATAGCCAGCATGAATAGACTATGATCTTGATAGATAGTTGGTGGGAAATAAGTTGATTGTAAATTTTTCTTTTTCTTTTTTTTTTTCGGTCTAACAGCAGTTACTCCACTACTGCCAAGTTGAGAATAAAAAGACTTTCAGTGATATTTTATGACTAAACGTCTGAAAGTTAACTTTGTCAAAAACTGTCTTTGCAGCTGAGTCATCCTGTCTCAAACAGATCTGATGTTTTCCACTCCCTCATCAGAAAAGGCCTCATGAACCTTCCTGTGTGTGTTTTAAGATGTCTTCTTGGTTTCCTAAAATAGTGGAGTTTGTGTGAACCTTATTAGAGGGCTCCAGGTTGTCAGTTAACAATTGATACAGACAGCAGAGGGACAATTCACTGAGATCCTGAGTAACCTTCTCTGAGCTCAGAGCTCACCCTGTTTTCAGCAGGGAGTTTGAGTCTCCTGAGGCCCTTTCCAGCATGGATGAGTCTGGAGGGGAGGAAATGGCTGGAAAGGGTGTTCAGGATGGGCAGAAAGCTTGAAGCAGAAGAGAGACTTTGAGGGTGATTTGATTGATGGTAGACAAGAAGTGGGTTAGCTATGAATGAATTCTCTTCAGTGTTCTGTTCTTTGGGTTTTCACTTCTGTCCATGTTCATCAAGTGAGCCTTGGGAAATGATGATGGAAATGGTGATGGAGACATGACTTGTGATCAGAAAAAGCAGGTTAGAAGAACAGAGGTCAATAGAACTGAACCCGGTAATTAAAAGTGTATAATTCAGCCACAGTATATGAAAGAATAAACTTCTGAGACATTCTTCCTAGGGTATGGAAAAAGTAAAAAATTACTTATCTCTGATAGTGTTATTTTCTGATGAATACTAGGTTTCCTGTAATGGTTTTAATCAGAAAAGCTCTATGTACTTTTAGTATACTTGTCTATTTATAGGTATAGATCTCAGGCTGTATACTATATATATATATATGTATATATATATATAAATGAAGAAGGGCAAGAAGGTGATTCTGCAAATCTGCTGATTAAAAAAGGACAAGTCCCTTGACAAAGGGAAGACTCAACACTTTGATGGACAATACAGGTGTATTCAGTGTCTTTTTTTTGGCTCAAACTCCAAGGGCAAAGCTTGCTGTCAGACCCTTTTTGTGTGATGGTGCACCACTGAAAATAAATTAGCAGAGCAGTAGGTTAAAGATGCTGTATATAAGTGGCATACACCCAGAGGCTTGGATGATTTCAGTGATTAAAAACTTGGCTGGGCCACTGCCATTTCAGCAGAGGCTCTGATTGACTGGTAACAAGGAATTGTGAGGGACTGGTGTTAAGAATTGTGAGGGAGCTGATACTGCTTGAAGTCTGGAGCAGTGACCAGCATGATGAGACAGAGCACTGTTGTAGTTGACACTGAACTATAGTGAATCATTGATCAATTGAATGTTCAAGGTCCAATCCAGACACATCCAGAGCTAAGGATAATCCATACATTTAAATATTTGAAAGTGTCTGGGCTCAAACATACAATAAAATGCTTGAATTTTCAGCTTATCCTGTTAGCAATGGATTCCTGACTTTTTTAATAATGTCACTTAATGGCAGATTGAAGCACATGATTGCAGCACAGTTGGCTTGGTACAATGGCTTGAAACAGTCAGGACACTCAAGAATAATATAGAGAAAATAAATTTAAGTTAAGGGGAATATGTTACTACAGAAGTGGTAATTCAGGTGAGAGGTGCTGAAAGAAAAGGAATCATACTGGAGTGAAAAGGCTGAGGAAGTTTCATGGTTCAGGCTGTCAGAAGGAGGAGTGGAGGTGAGAGATCTGGGCTGAAAACCCTGCTGGGATCCTGGGCAGATAATCTTCCAGTTTTTACCTTACCTCAGGAAAGAGAAGTGATTTTTCTAACCTCATTGGTCACATTTTTCTTCCTCAGACCTTCACACAAATGTTCTGAGTTCTGTCTATTTAAACAAGTAATAAAGCCCGAGCACATAGAATAAGGTATTTCTAGAAATATTGTTGGGCTGGGGGAAAGGAATAATACTGTATTAAATATAAATATTAAATATATTTGTAACAAGTATTATCTAATACATTATCTGATACATCTCTTCATGGCAAATGGAAAACATATCTGTCATTAGTTTAAATACAATCATCTGCACAAGTTCTGAAACTGTGCTTAAACCAGTTTTAAAATTCTGATTGTCAGTGAAGGGGTTGGAATTGGATGGTCCACACTGCTCTGAGATTCTCAGCTGATTGACTTTAAAGGAACTGGGCTAATTTACTCCTCCTAGGATCTGACACATTATTGACCAGAATATAATTGAGAATTGCTGTGTCCTGCATTAATGTTAATTTTTTTCTCCCCATAACTGAAGCAACATTTTACAAATCCTTTCTTAGAAAACTTGTATCTGTTTTTTCCTTCTCCCTTCTCACTTTATCATCCAAACCCAGAACGCTGAATTTCTCCGTACACAACTTCAAAATCTCTCCTTTATCTATATGTTTTGAGGTAGTTGACTTCATTAAGTATTTCCTCTCCTGCACCAGTTTATAGAAGCTATTTATCACTGAAACCTTAGGGGAAATCATTATGTTCGCTGCCTTTCAAGAAGCATTGGCCACTGCTTTGTCTGATTCAATGAAGATCAGCTGTTCTTTTCCTTTTTCTCCTTTTCCTAAAGCTCTTTCCTTTATTGCTTTATTCTGTTTTGAAAACAATGAAAGCCTTTCATGCCATCAGGCTCTCGTTAGCAGATAACGCAGTTGAAATTGCAGAATATTAGACATTCCACAGGAATGAAGGGTAGTCTAAAAGAGGACGTTGTCAGAATAAAACCAATAATCTTCAATCTTGTGTTACCTTTTATAATTGCATTTTTATTGACTTGTTCAGAAAACACATTCATAGGCCTGACAATTGATGGAGTACCGTGTATGGAGGTAATTGGTAGATAGCACATATCGGTCTTGTTTTCTGATTGTGACTCTGCTCAGCTTGGAAGGAATGTCATGTAAAATACATTGCCACGAGTTCTTTTGTGATCTATGAGGAGTCTTTTGGTTATATGTGTTTGGGTATTTTCATGGTATTCAGGAGAAAAAAAAAAAGCGGGGTAGAAAAATGTGAATATTTAAATGGTTAATTTTGATTTTGTCCCGTCTTGAGAGTGAGTTTTATTGCTCAGACACTGGCATTCCATAGGTGCCAAGAGTATGAAGAGTATGCTGCTGTGTCTTATTGCTGGTATTAACCTGTATGAAATGACATCACAGGCCTTGGGACAGCTTTAATTCACAGCAAACACGAGTTGCAAAACTTTGTCATTCATCACTGACTGGTCTGTTGACCTCGATGTTCTCAGGTTTTTGAAACTGGTTATTGTAAGTCATATGAGGCCCTCTCCTGGTAACCACCTAAAATAGATCAAGATAAGCTATTAAAAATAGAAAAGATATCATAGTCAGGCTGCCTTTAAAATTTTTATCTTGTGCAATTCCAGTGCTAGGGACTAAGCAGTCAATAATAATTCTTTAAATATGATATTTATGACCGATAACAGTGCCCAAATGACAGATTTTTTTAGACAGTTAAAATGAGGGGGTTTTTTTCACATGCTGTTATTTAGAGGTTGTGTCCTGAAAGGTTTTTGGGTTTTTCAGCTTGTTTTTGTCATGTTTTTCCTAGGTGTACATTCCAAGCAGAGTGGCTCTTGTGCTTCACAACACGGACATCCCAAAGTGAAGTTCCCCGTAATTACCACTGAAGAAGCAAGTCACAAAGTGCTGATACACTGTACTAGTACTAAGTATAACAAAACTTGCTCTAAGGAGGCTTTCTGAGGCTGAGTATAGTAATATTAGGTGTTTAAAATGTAAGATTAATATTCACATGTAATTGCAGAGCTCTTGACTTGCTAGACCCTCTTTCGAGGAAGCTTTACAGAAGAGGCAGAAAGGAAATCGTTGGGTTTGTAGTTCTAGTAGTACAAATTTACACTTAAGGTGTTGCAAAGCAGCAGGTATTCTCAATTAAATTGTTGTTTACAGAATTTTATCAGGAATGATAAGAGTGATCCTGCTCCAAAGTTTGCAATTTCTTATAATCCTCGTTTTGATAGTGAATTCAAATATTCATTATATATTAATGCTTCTTACTAAAAGTAAGTAGTTTGCTTAAATAAAACAGAAGTTTTTGGCTAAAAGGCAGCCTTAACGGTTTGTGGGACCTAATTTGAGGCTCCTCTTCTTCAATGAAGTCTAACATGGAATTAGAAATGTTTATCCAAATGGATGAGAAGGTCCTCTGAGAGTCTTGTACTTTGCCATTATTTATTTGATTACAAATGCACAAAAATGCTGGGCAGCAAAAGGAGCAGGCTGATTGAGTGGGCGCCTGCTAATGCTATTGTGTGTGCTGGTTATCTGCTCCCACCCAAATCACTTAGTCTGAGCATCTCACTTGCTACAGCTGGACAAAAATGACACAACTATTTATTTAGATCACTAAAATGTTCAGTGAGACGCATGTTTTGGTGTTAACGCAACAATACCACATGGGAAGAGGTACTTAAAGTGCAGTTCTTCCTACTGCATTTATTTCACTAACATCAGGACCTTGCAATACTGATTTCACTACTTCCAGAAGCTGCCTTTCAGCTTGGAACATGATGATGTTCTTGCACTTTTATAACTTTTGAAACATTGCTTCTCGTGAAGAAGCAGTCTCAAAATTCAGTGATCAAACTAAGGTTGTTTTTTTTCTTTTTTTAATTAAAATTAAGATAGTTAATTATTGGAGTGCTGCTAAGATAATTCAAGTGAGTTCCTTCATGAGCTACAACTTTTTTGTAAAGAGTAAGATTTTGTATATTTGAAAATGTATTGCAGAGTATTCTGGAAAATTAATACCAAATTAACGAGACATACTTTATTTTGTTCCATTTATTTAAAAAAAATATTCAAATTGGTTCTGAAATGAATGTCTTTTGTACCAATCTGAATTTTCTAACTTTTAAAGTAGCCAAAGAGGAAGATGTCCGTGACCATTTCCAAGTCATAATTTTACCGAGTTTCCTTTGTGAACCGTTGTGTAAACTACTGAATAGTTGGTGCCAACACTGACAATCTATTCACAGTTCTTGGAATGCTGGCTTGTGGCTTACTTCTTAAGCAAAATAAGGGATGGAATAATGCAGCATGATGGAAAAACAGTCTTTTGTAGAGTTCACACTGAAAGGGCTTTGTGAACATCCCCAGTCTGATCTTTCTGTGTGGCAGAGAATGTTGTATTGCAGTTGAGTACCATAGGATCATGCTTCATTTTCCTCTGCACCAGTTTGATCATTGTTTGGTTGTGAGCTAATAAAAGCATTCCTGTTACGCTCTGACTTTAAATAAAATATACTGAACTGTTTTAGCAACTGGAACTGATTATCTTTTTTTTTTCCCAGATTGTTTTCCTTGTAGTGAAATAACGAGCAACTTCTAATACATGTTATATTTACACTGTATTGATCTAATATATTTTATAGGGTGGGGTTTTTTTGTTTTTTTTACTGGCACCAGCTCCAGGTTTCAAAATGTAATGGCAAGCGTCTGTGTCAAACCTTTTTTCCTTCAAGAGAAGGAGTAAATGTATGATGTGAAGTATAAACTGTAAAATCACATGCAAAATAAACTCTGAGGAGGAGAAAATAAATGCATATATGGTTTCATTCCTTGCATTGCAAAATGATTTTACAGCAGTCTTAACACTGAAAGACAGAGTAGATTTTGCTCCATCCTAAAATCAGAGACTTGTCTTGATCAGAAGCATTCATAATGAGATTGGTAGGATATTTGACCTATGCATATTTTCTTTAACATATTGATAGATTATTAAAAGTGAACGAAAATATTTGCAAGGTGAACATATAAATACAGAAAGCATAATAATTAAGGCTTTTTGGAGCCCACCTCTGCATTTTAATGGTGAGTGTGCTACTGCCTGTCTTGCAAGACTGGAAAATTTTCCTTTTCAATACCGATGGAAAGCCAATTTCTTCCTCCTGCAGTTTGAATATTGATGGATTATGAAGAAAAAATCAGCTTTCACCTCCCTTCTAATGACACTGCAACCAAGGCCTCTCCTTACAGTCATGTACTGAGGCTGTCACCATGTCTGGTTGAAGCCTGGCACATTCTGAGAAGCAGATGAGCTCCAGAGCCTTTTTGCTTGGCCACACCTCAAATCAGCACTCCTTAGCTCCATTAGGGGTGTAAACAAAGTGGTCTGTGGTGATATGTCCCAAAGCACAAAGCTCTCCACAGATATTCAGACATAGTGAAGGAACCCTCTTCAAAGATAACCTCTTAGTACAGGACTGATGAGGATTTGTATTTCAACATTTGGAAATGCAGAGTTCCCTGGTACCTGGGAATTCTTGCCATCCCTGGCCCCACAAGTTGTGGCTCCACAGTTTCTCTAACACAACATGAGAACTCAAGCTCACCTTCACCTGCCAGTTTATCTAAAGGCTCAGGCTGACCTTCCCTCTGTCTTGCACTGTGTGTGTGAAGGGTTCTTTGTACTTAATAATTCAAGTTACTCTCCAGACTGAGTGGTTATTGTGATATCAGGCAGGCATCCACTACACTGGTGTGTTCTGTGAGCAATAAGTTTTAATTTCCCCACTGTTTTCTCCTCCTCCCACAACTCAAGATTTACTGTCCTGAGGTTTATTTTGGAGATGAAGAATGGAGTCATTATTTAAAATTGGTGAGTATTTCTGGAAAACAAATTTAATTGGAAATAAACCTCTTTGAGCTTTCTCCTGTGAAGTTTTCCTTGCTCATTCAATTCAATTTAATAAAATCGTTTTTAACCATGTGCTCTGAAAGACAGGAATGTGGTGCTGGTAATACTCTGCCAAAGGGAGAGCAGCTGTGGGAACAGTATGATACCAGATAAGCAATTGTGTGGTACTGCAAGGTGATATTTTTGTGTATTAATCTGTCAATCACGATTCTGCTCTCAAATGATGTTTTAAGCATCTTGAAGTAGTTTTAGCTTCCCCATTTTTCTCCTGACTCCAGGTTTTTAACAGCCCGTTAATGGTTAAAGGAAGACCTTCCTGCCTATTTAAGTCTCATTTCTCAGAGCTTAAAAGCAACTCAGTAGTTAAGTAGTAAAGAGTGAAGGTTAACTGAATGAACAGAAGTTGTTTCCTTTAACTTAAGTAAATGTGGACATTCTCTTCAGGGTACATTGAGGTGTATGGTTTGCCTGTCTTCTGCTTTGTAATTTAATTTTCTGGGAATTCAAGTATTCTGCATTTAAGTATTTTATCATTGACTGATGTTTCCAAACCGGGCATGTTGTCATTGTTGAACTACTGCTATAGAGAAGAAGCAGTGTTTTCCATATTTTCATGTATCATACCTTAGCTGGGATCCCAGTTTCATAAGAATCAGCCTGTAAGTGGCATCTTTGTAACAATTAATTGGGAGGGTTTTGCCAAGGAAGACTCTGCACATATGTGTGTTTTCACACCTCAGAGTTTATGGTGCAAGTGTTTTGAAAGGGTTGAGAGTGTAATTTGCTGTGATGGAGAGCTGTTTCTTATGCCAATCTTACTTTTTTAATTCTATTTGGTTTTCCCAATCTAGAGTTGGTTTCAAATTGTTGAGGAGAGAAGCAACATCTTGTTGAATGTTTCACACACATTTAAGAAAAAAATAAATCCAGAAGTTTTGATCATGTTTGCCTTTATATAGAGAGAAAAGTATTATTTTTCTTCATGGAATGTTTCCTTTAAGTAGGCTTTTTCAGTTTTTGGTTTATGTGAAAATAAGCTGCAATAGTAGTGATGGGCTGACATATGACTGCTCTTCTTAAAAATAATTATATAAGTTGTTGGGTAAAAATAACTCCCGTTGAATATGTTAAAAATATTCTGCTTATGGAAAGGTAGAAACAAAAGCTAATGATGACTCATTAGATGACACAAATTATATTTTTCATGCCAATATGTACCCTGTAAATATAAATAACTCTTGGCTATTCATGGTAAATTAAATCCTAAAATGCATTAGGACAAAACATAAGAATTTGTAGGTACTGAAGAAATCAGTCTGAGCTTAGCTACTGGTTTTTCATATTTACAAAGCTCTTTTGAACTCTGAAAAAAAATCTAAGTGTTTAATTGAACCAGGTCTGAAAACTGTCTTAGAAAGTTAAGACAAAGACAATAATTTCTCAATATTAGGAGAGCATTAAAACTGGTGCAGCCCTAATCAGCCATGCCATTTGACTCCACGTCAAATTAACTCCAAATTTTCAGTATCATTAAAAGCTAGGAGTGAACTTTCTCAACTTGCTTGTTTCTTCTGACTTTGCCTCACAGATGACAATTTAAATGTCTAGAACAAGGACAGTCTGTTATTGAGTATTCAATGTGTTATATTCACATCATCCTATCTTTGCTGGTGGCATGAGGTTTATGACAGAATAGAGAGAATGCATTTAGGAAGAGAGGTGTGTCTGCAAGTAGTGAAGAAACCAAGCTGCCAGTGCTGTAAAGGGTCTCATGGTTTAACCCCAGACAGCAGCCAAGCCTGAGGCAGCCACTTGTCCACAGCCCACCACAGGGATTAAGGAGAGAATCAGAAGAGTAGAACTGGAAAACTTGTGGCTTGAGATATAGACAGCTTAATAGGAAAAGCAAAAGCCATGCACACAAGCAGAGCAAAACACGGCATTCATTCCCTGCATCCCATGGCTGGGCAGGTGTTCAGCCATCACATGGTGACTTGGGAAGGCAAACGTCATCCATTTGTCATCCATCCACTCCAAACATCCCCCACCTTTTTCCTTCTTCCCCCCACTTTATGCAATGAGCAGGATGTTAAATTGTCTGGAATATCCCTTTGGGCAGTTTAGGTCACCTGTCCTGGCTGTGCCTCCTCCCAAAATCCCAGGCACCCCCAGCCTCCCTGCCAGTGTGGCTGTATGAAAAGCAGAAAAGGCCTTGGCTCTGTGCAAGCCCTGCTCAGCAATAACAAGACCATCTCTGTATTATCAACCCTGTGCTCAGCACAAATCCAAAACACAGCCCCATACCAGCCTCTGGGAAGAAATCTAACTCTACCCCAGCCAAAACCAGCATGGCAGGGCTTGGGGGCAAGCACCGAGCTGTCCTGGGGTGTACTGTGTCTGGTGGGGCAGGTTCATGCTAAAATAGTGTTGAAAAATCAGCTGTTGCTGAATGGTGCTTGCACAGTGTGAAGGCCTTCTATTCCTTACCCTGTCCTCACTCACCCCTTGCTAGGGAGTGCCTGGAGATCTTCCTGCCCATGGAAAGTTGTGAAAGAATTCCTGTTTCTGCTTTGCTTGCACATGCACCCTTTGCTCTCCCTGTGAAGTATTCTCACCATCCTTCTATTCCCTCACCATCCTGGAGGAGAGTGGGCTAAGCTAGCACCTTGAGGGGGTGTTTGGCTGTTTGCTGGGATCAACCCACCAACTTCAGCAAAAACTGAGTGAGCTGTCCACCTCAGAAGGAAATTGGCTGGCAGGAGGAAAGTAGGTGAAGTCACTTGAGGTAATTTGAAAGTCATTTGAAATAAAAGGGAGGAGATAAATCCCGACTTTCCTTAGCTGCCTTTCACAAAACACTGAGTGTGTATCTTGTGTTTACTTGGGTTGTAGAGTGAGACACCTGGAGCAGCTTAATTATCCTGGCTGTTCAGGTATCACCTGTATGAAGGAACAGACAGTCTATATATTCACTCCATTTCATGCTAGAAGTTCTTGGACTTGTTCTTTTGCAGTAGTAGCATATGATTATCCCTGTAGAAAAGTGTAAAAAATATTTTTCTACTTCAAAATGGAAGTAAGTTCTAATCTTTCATGAAAGTTTATTCATTATTAAGGGGGAGGATGAGATAGAAGCTTCTAGTGAGACTACCTTCAGTTCAGTAAAGATACAGAAAACTAACTGAAATGAAAATTGACTGAAATGAAACTGATCTTTAAAATGTATGTGCAAAACCATTATTTTTGCACGAAGCTCCTTTCAGCTCTTGACTGCTGGTTCTGGGTTTTTGTTGTTTCCTTTACTCCTAACAGTGGTTTTAAACCAAAGGCAACACTCTTGAGTCTGTCTGTATTCTGTAACCTGTGTCACTACTTTCTATGAATGTTTGAGGCAATCCCAGTTTTCAGTCATCAGTCAGAATTTGGGGTTAGCCTTGCTTTGGGAGCTTCTAGGGTGGGGATAAGAGGAGAGACTGAAGATATTTCCTGCTTTTGTCAAATACCACTTAAATCCTACCTTTGCAATTCATCAGATCATTTCAAATCTTTGACTGTGGCATGTCTTTGTCAGAAAACATTTAGCCCTATGCAGCACCAAAAAAAGCATCTCTTTACACTGGCATGAGAAAGGAAATTATGCAAGCACATCATGTCCAAAACTGAAATGATTTTTTCTATCCAGGTTTGTTTATCTGAAGGGGCCTAATGTTGATCACTTCATGAAATGGAGCAGATGAGCTGTATGGCATAGAGAACAGATTTTTGTGAAAAAAAACCCTATTTTCCCAAGGCAAAAAATATTCCACTATTTCAGATATGGGTTTTTTACATGAAAAATATTGGATTATGACAAGTGAGCATTTTCATAGGAAGAGATTTGTCAAAAACCCTTCCAGAACAGTTCCATAAAAATAAAAATACTATTCAAAATCAGTGCTTACATAATATGCAAAGCATGGACACTCACAGCTTTAACTCTGTAAGTGTATGCAGCTGCTTAAAAGGGGTTTTCATTAACTTCATTGTGTAATTGAATTACTGTGCCATTTTTATGGGAAAAAAAAGGTTTTTAATAATTATGTAAAGTGATAGGACTATTTCCATAGACCTCCTTGGACTTCTAAAATTCCAGTCACCTGTGTAGCTTCTGCCTGGTGCCTTTTGGGGAGCTTGGCAGGCAGTGGTTTGGCCGAGCTGCTGCCCTCAGCATCTCCTTTCCCAGGTGCCCAGGCTGTCCTGGTTGTGGTCCTTGCACAAATGGTGGTGATGCCAAGTGGTGAATTGGACTGGGGAACTGATTTTGTGGAAATATAACTCTCTAGAATGACATAAGCTGCTGAGATCTGGAGCTGGAAAACTGACTTGTTACAATTGATAGACATCTCAGTCTCCCTGCAACCTGTCACTAGGGGTGAGAGCTGCATTCAATACTTGTGTTTGCTCTAGTTGTGCTATTACACAGGACTAACTGTTCCTTCTATTTTCCAATAACCTTCTGGATCTACCAGCCCCTGTTCCTGCAGCTTATCAGACAAATGAAATGGTCTTGCTCCTCATATTCATGGATTAACACAGTGGACTGTTCTTTATGACAATTAACCCCATTAAAAAAATTCCCAAGCAATTCAGTAATGTGACTGAGTATTTAGAAACAAGCTGAACATGATTTTCCCGACTGGGAAGAGCTGGTACAAAACATGAAAGGAGCAAATATCCTGGAGTTATGCATCTGCTGCTGCTACAGAAGCTCTCGCCAGGAAACACTTGCCTTGCACTGCCTGCTTGTTACAGTGGCTGATTGTAATAGTCCCATTTAAGCTTGAGTGGTGATACACACCTTGTTATGTAAAACACTGTGCAAGGTTGTTTAAACATGAAAGATAATTGCTGATTTCTCGCTGGCTGTAGCTCACAGGTAGACATTCCTGTGACTGATTAAATACACTGACCTTTAGTATTAACAGCTTTGATGCCTTTCAAGCCATGGTAGGCTTTGATGTGAGACATAGCTTTCAAATTGTCTTGTCTGCTTTTGCTTTTTTCCTGAACAGAACTTGTCAGTCTTCCTGTTTATTCTGGATGATGTAAGCAGGTGTCTGGTGTGGTTGTGCTCCCTGCAGAGTCCAGCCACATCCCAGGTCTCTGCCGTGGTCAGCCCTGGGTGCCTCTAGCTGTTTTCCTTCTATTGCATCGAGCCACATGGATTTTCTGAGCAGCCCTTGTGTCCCTATCCCTTCCTATTTTTCTGTCTCCCACCTCCCAGGGAGGTGGTGATCTTGATGTGCAGGTATTTGCAAGGGTTTGGGCCCATCAAAGTATTTATGGAAGACAAATCTCTCAGGAGCATGGAGATGCAGGGAACTGCAGCACAAACAAATGTGTTGGCCCATGTTTTACTTCATCCTTAAAGGTCCAGTTTCTACCTCCTAACTTCCCTAGATTTTACAGATTCTGTCACTTTGGTCTGGGGCCCCCTTTTCAGGGCTGTCCCTGATCTACTATCAGTAGTAGTGTTTCAGCTGTTGGCTTCACAGCAATGACTGGAACAGCACAGATGTAATCTGCAATCAGAGGTGTGCAAATGAATCACCTTCAGCTTCCTAAATTTATTCCTCCGTGTCATCAGCTGAGCAACACTTGTATGTTGCAGTTTGGGAATTTTCCTCATGAGGAAAAATGGTAAGTGTGAGCATGCCTTTGCATATATCTCAAAGTCAGTTTTGTGTCCCACACATCTTCACTTTGCAAAGCTGATACGTGGCAGATGACTTGCCCAGAATTTGAGAGAATCACTCCAAAACTCACCAGACACAGCCTATTGCACTGGGGGAAACAAAGCAAAGTGTGAAAACGTGAAGGATTTGTGATGACACTTCCCCTGCTGAGGTTGCTCTGATGCCCAGTGTATGAGTGAGAGTTGATGTAAATCCTGCTGCAAGCTGCTGGACCAGTGCAATCAGATTCACCCTCTTCCCATCTCTTTTACGGGAGCCAGTCATGCCCATACCACTATGCAGCTACTCCAGGGATTACAGGTGCAATGTCAAGAACTCAGGTGGCAGAATGACCAAGGTGAACAAGGATGTGAAACCTCAAGTGTGCTGCACATACACACAGAGTTTAGTGTTTCTAACTCCCAGTTCTTGCTGGAATTGATCAGCTGCTCACCTCATCTTTCACAGTGACTGCTGCTGGCAAAAGACACAAGGAGCCAGCAGCAGGTGCCTGTCTGATAATCCTCTTTCTGGGGAAGGCAGGTTTGTCTGGGGATGGAGGGCATGTGACAGAGGGATCAACGTGGAGCAGAGATATCCAGATATCTCTGGTAGGTGTCTGTAATGAAGCTGTTTCTCCTGCTCTGAAATCTTCTGTTAATGTACCTCTCTGTCACAGAAACATGAGTAATTGAGCCTTATTTTTAAAGTACACTTTCTGTAGTAGTTTGTACCCACTCCTTTTCTGCATCTCTGAGTCGCATCATTAGCAACAGCAACCTACTGTTGCACAATATTTCTGCAAATTATGCTGCTTAATTAACCAAGTGATGTGTAATAATGGTATGTGACATTTTTCTAGAAGTGTTATCTAAAAGGCCTGAACCTCTTAAAGTGATAACAGGAAAGTGGTATTTGAGTTCAGAAAGATAAATGTGCTGCAAATTGGTAGTCCTGCAAGTCTGTGTCTACAGCAGTGATTCAGGTCAGAGCAGTAACATGCAGTTTTGAAGTGAGTCTCTGGATGGTCTCGCCTTACCACATGCTAACTCAGTTCCCAGAGCTATTTTGGGACAGAAAAATGTAGGTTCTTTACAGGTGGAAATAAACAAGAGTTTCTTCTCCAAAAGCACTCTGAATGTCCCTTGGTGTGTTTTGCTTATTTCCCTGCACGGCCTCTGTCCACTGCAAGGACTTCCCATGTGCATCTAATAAATCTTCCTGTCAGGAAGCTTCAGCATAGGAGGTAAGACTGTCTCTAATCCAGAGCATACTGCCCAAACCACATGGAATAGCAGTGTGAGGAGCTCAGCAGCCACTTTGATCTGTTCCTAAAATATTTGCTAACACAGATGTAGCATAATAGGCCAGCACTGTCATTTCTACATTTGCAAGACTTTACTATTGTCAATCCCTATTCCTTGGCTTAAGCCCTGTTCTTTGTGTAACACTGCAAACCAAATTAAAGTTATAGAAATGTTTCTGGAACTGTTTACACAGAGCTGATGTTGTGAATCTACAATTATTTTTGCAGTTATCTTAACGTAGCTGTTACAGCATAATAACAGCCTTTAGTCATTGTTGTTCTGCCTGCTATGGCAAATAATGTGCTTGTCTAATGCAACAGAAACTGCAGCCAGTAGCAAAATCTTTAATATCTAATTTACTAGACCCTATTTTGCACTTTTTCATCTCAAATGCAGATTAATAAATTGAAGGAGTGCATGTAACATTTCAGTGAAAGAAATCATTACCAACAGGATGTTTGGATGGCAACTGTAATTTGGCTTGGGAGGTTTTTTTAGCTGGGACTAATTTGTCTGCGTGTGCCAGAAGATTCTTAAAAGCTAACAAGTTTTTATGTTGTTGGTTTGTTTGTTTGTTTTTGGTTGGGTTTTTTTTTTTGTTTTTTTTTTTTTTTGTGAGGAGGGTTTTAATTTATACAGCAGCACAAAGTGAAACAATTAGCTCCCTCCACCCACTGGAGACTCCCAGTTTCATTCCTAGGCTGCTTCACCTGAGGGATGCCATTCCCATTGGTACAGCCATAACCTCAAAATCAGGAGTTGGTTCTCAGTGTTTGAGTTTGGTGCTTCCTGGTGCCACAAACAACACCTGAAGGGGACCCACAAGACAGATGGAGAGGGACTATTGACATGAGCACATAGTGACAGGACAAGGGGGAATGGCTTCACAGTGAAAGCAGATTTGCAGTAGATACCAGGAAAATATTCTTTATTGTAAGAGTGGTGAGGTGCTGGCACATGTTGCCAGGGAAGTTGTGACTTCATCATCCCTGGAAGTGTCCAAGGCCAGGTTGGATGGGGCTCTGAGAAACCTGGGATAGTGGAAGGTGTCCCTTGTTCATGGCAGGGGGAATGGAATGAGATGACCTTTAGAGTCCCTTCCAACCCAAACCATTCTATGATTCCATTGTTATGTTCACATCAGGGATCCTGGGGGATGACTTTCATCTTCAACAGAGGCAGCTCAGAAGTAAAAGTGATCCAGGCCCACTTGACAGATCTGTCACTAAGAGAATGCATTTCAGGATGTTCATTCACTGCTTTTAGAGATTGCAATGCCTTTCCCTTACTAAATTACTCCTTAATTGCAATAATGAAAAAGCCCCCCTGTGAGCTGATAAACACAGCCCTTGATGCCTTTCACATACTTGATTTTGTTCTTTTTCTGCTTGCATGTTGTCATTATGCTGTAATGTTGCATTCTGCAGCAAATGGAGCAATTGTGGAGGGTGTCATGTTGTATGACAAAGGTACATCAAATGTGTGAAAAGGTGTAAATGGCAAGAGTTCTATCTCTGGAGTAGGTAAAGGAGACCTCCAGGTGCTGCCCACCCTTGGTCACCAGAGACAGGCATTGCCCAGACATCTTGTGGTGGCAACAAAAAAACCCACTGACTTCAAATAGCTTTGTTGCTTATAGAATAATCCCTGATTTTGTTTTCATTTGATATCACAGATAGCAAGAATTATTTATAAGTACAATTTAACTTCCACTAAATCTTAAAAACATAGACTTTTAAGAGGGCTAAACAAAAGTATTGAAACTGTCGCTCTCATTCCAGTCCTCCAGGAAAATTCATTCCTCAGTTTCCATAAAGAAAACAGCAATAACTTCAAATTAATTTCTCCTCCTAAGCAGATGTCAGTGTCTTTCAGGGTGAATAAATGAACTCATTTGGTTTTTTCAGCATAATGATAATATACCAATATTTAAGAATCATATCAACAGTTCTTATTTTTTGCTGGCAAGGTAAAACAATGTCCTGTAATGCTTCAAACAAGTAATTTGGCCCAGTCATCATTTTTGTATGTCTTGGTCTTAATTTGCCTGGGGAACTGAGCAAGGTGGACCTGGGCTGCTTGATCCTGAACAGGAAAAAACCAGACCAGATCTTTGCTACTTTTTCATCCTTAGTGGAAATGGTACTAAATCACTACCTTTTGGTTCTGGGATTACCTGGCCCACTGTGACTTTTCTGTCTCTCCTTTCTAAGGCTGTTTTATCTCCATAGAAACCACATGTGTACATTTCTGGATGTTTGTGTGCCCTGTGCATGTGCACAGAAAATATATCTCTTATCCTTCTCTTTGAGTGCAAGATTGCATCTATACTTATCAGATTCCATCTGTTTAAAGGTCAGGGACAGCTCCTGTTTGTATGCCTGTACAAGCCTAACACAAAAGTTCTGGTTTGCTTAGGAAATCCCTAAACATATATGCATGACCAATAAATAATCAAAACTTTCTTGACACATTATCAGATTGTTCATTTATAGAATTTTTTTTTTTTTTGGAACAGGATGAAAAAAACTGATCTTCCTCTTGTGGAGTTCTGCTAATGAGCCTTTTTTTATGGGCCCTGCATTCATTAAGGAAAATATACAGACAAGCAAAGATGTTTGTATATTTCTTCCACATTAAGTATATTTATTTAAATATTAAGTGAAAATGTTGCCCTGACAACTTGCTAAAGCAGCCATAGAGTCTGTGAAATCCTGAATGCTCTTGCTTAAGTGGTTTTGATGCTATTCGTTTGTTCAGTAGATTCTATTGAATCTTTCATTGAGCTGGGTTCCCTTAAGGAAGTGAATCAGGAAAGTTCTGGGATCACAAATTTTAGGTTGGTGGGAGCTATTATATTTCCTCCTTAAAGCTGTGGCTTTGTCTTTGTGACACAGAGATGTAATTACCAGGACTCTGATACCTCAGCATCAGAATTACATGAAGTGGAAAGCAGGATTCAAGGCTCAGTAAACTGAATTTGATGAAGTGTTTTAATTTTGTAAATTTGCCCAAAAATTCTGAATACCTCTCAGGCTACCTATGAATTATGAAATGGAGTTTGGGTTCCTACAGTTCCTGAGATATAGATAGGTATCTCAGCCAAGTAATAATCATATAATAGGAGCTGATAATGATTGGCAAACTATTTCATCTTTTTGATTGCTTTGCCTTCACCATCAGTACTTTTGCTGCACCCCCAACCTGCTCTGCTGTGATTTACCTCGTTATTTTGTTGCAAGCTCTCTCAACAAATCTCCAGAACCCCTGAAATTGTTGTGCCAGTCATCTCATGATGTTTGATAACCTCTGCAACCGACTCCCCAGGGTCAGAATTTGTCACTCGGGTTCTTCCTTTCAGGATTGGCAGTGCCTTGGATGTTCCTTTAGAACCATGGAGCCTTGGCCTAAGGAGCCTTTGGTGCTTTCTCATCTTGTAATTGCTCCATGAGAGAAAAGGGATGCACAGGATTGTTCAGAAGTCAATAAGCAAAATTAACAAGTCTACATGTGGTATAAGCCACTGCAAAAGGATTCATGTGTTGCACCTGTGTCAGGGAGGTGCTGCCATGCCCCACCCCCCTTCTCTTTGGCCACTCCAGGCAGGAATTTAAGAATTTGCTTAGTTGAGGGATGCCAGTGAGATAAAAGCCTTAAAGAGGAATATACATCTTATGCTTTTGATTTTGTGTTCCTTTTTTCCTCCAGAACTGGGGTGCTCAGTACCATGTCAGAACAACATATAGATATGCAGGGCATCACTTGTAGCCCTGGTTTCGTGCCTGAGACATTTTGGTTTTCTGAAATTCTTTTCCCAAGGAATTTTCTGTAAACAAGAGAAGTGTTTTTGTAAACTGTACTTTGTTTTCATTCCTTTTCCTGGGAGGGACTTCTTCTTGATGTCCCTCTGGTCTGACCAGTGTAATTGAAATTTGTCTTATTGTCACCAATCAGATTGGTCTGTGTAAAATAGTATATAAGGGAGACACATCCCAAAAATAAAGGAGTCATTTTCAGCCTTCTGAAGTCAGATTCTGTGTCGTTGTGGTGTACAATAGTGTCAATCACTCTGCCTGGCTCATCTCAAATCACACTGGACCCTCCCCCATCTTGTCTTTTGAGAAAAATCCCTGGAATTACTCTGTACAAAAGGCTGCAAAATCTCATTTAAGGTCAATGGAAGCAGTCACAGTACTGTGAGGGCTGCCAAATCCAACCCAGGCGATTTATTTCCTGGCTCCCCTTTGCTTACCATTTGCTAATTATAAATGCATTTTTTCCCCTTAATTATTGAAAAGTGCAAATGCTTTTATGCTCTCCTGATTTATATATATTTTTAAATTAAATTTTGAAGGACTGTGGTGCTTATGACGAGAGTTAAACACATTTCATATCTTAATAAGCCTATTTTTATATTATGCTGCTTGAACTACATTCATGCTAAGGAATAGAGTGGGGGGAATAAAATTAATGGCTTACTCTTGAAGTAGAAAAAAATATTCATTTTCGATAAAAGATCTTTTTGATAATTTACTCTTGACTTCACTACTTGATTTATCTCATCTTCTCACATTAATTTGTTTTTAATTTTTGTCCCTTTTGAGGTTTTTTAGCTCCAGTAACAGCTCTGAGATGATTGGATTGATGGACTACAAAATTTAACATTTTTGAACTAAAAAAAAAAGGGCTTATACACTTGAGCTAACAAGCAATATAACTTTCATGTAATAAACTAGAAATTCAGCTTTCCAGTGCCTTGATTTAAGATGCTGGAATTTGATTATTTAGTTCTCCTACTCCATCTAGAGTAGATATGAACTAAAAGCTGCTTGGCGTCTTCCTTGTTTTTCCTCAGCTCTGTAATTTTTTTCCTCAAATGTTCCCAGTACATCTCCCTGAATCCTCATTAAAAATGTTAGCCCATGTAACATTATCAGTGTTATTACATCTCAGCATTTGCAGCACTCATGTTTTTATGTCATTTTCAGCCTGTTGCTGTGCTCTGAGAATGAGCTAGGCTGGTCAGAATTTGACAATCCTGGTAGGGCAGCTATGTTATTTAATATAGATTACCGAAATTGCTTTCACTATTGCAATGATTTTAAGGACCTAAGCTAGTACTTACAGCAAATACAGAGAGATTAGCATGAAAGGGAAAACAGGAAGGCAAATGAAATGAGAAAAAAAAGTAGAGTAGTTGGAAACATTGAAGTTAACCAGGACAACATGAATTTTGATGAAACAATGGACTGTACTGAGGACTGTGAGTGAATCAGAAGAAGAAAAGGAGGATACTTCCTGAATTAGTTGACCAAAGGTGACAGGTCATTAATTGAACCTACCCAAATCAAATGGTAAAGATCTTCTGTGATATCCTTTATCAAAATTAAAACAAAAAAAACCCAAAAACAAACAACACAGAAAACCCCAAACAAACAAACAAACAAACAAAACCCCTTAATCTCTCCTTGCCCTAAAAAACTAACAAAAAAGCCAAAAACAAAAACAACAACAACAAAACAAACAAACAAACAAAAACACAAAACCAAAGCACCTGAGGACAGGGAGAAGAGTTAAATGGATTTTGGCAGACAAGCTGGAGTTATTGAAAGAGGGAAAATTGTAGCTCTGTACCCTGGAGAACTTCCTGCTACTTTCCCCCAGTGCCTGTTTTGTTCTTTCTTCTGTTGTTTTCATCCACCTTATTCCCTGACTGTGCCCCCAAACAACACGAGGTGATTCCCAAACAGCAGCTGAGAGGCACCAGGACACCTGCCCAGGCACCAAAGTGCCCAGACTGGCCAGGTGATGGTCTAGACCAGATGGCTGCAAGGAGCAGTTTTAGCTGAGGTGCACAGTCTGTGCCTTAATGGATGATGGATCACATTTTATCCAGTTATATATAAAATAAGCATTTTCCCCTTTACTAATCTCCTGTGTTTGTCTGTGTTGGCAGCAACACAGCACAAATCAATTGAGATTCAATAGGAACACTCTTTTCTTCTTTACTGAGAAATATTACTTGATGTACAACAGTACTGAATATCCCCTTTCTAGAAACATCAATATGATCATTTTTAGTAAATTTATCTTGTGCAAGTGTTGAGCAAAAAATTCACATTCTCATACTATAATTTTATTTTTTAGTGTATTCTAATTTTTTCTCACTTGTTATCTTTGAATTATCATTACATATTATCAAACTGTGTATCAAAAGGTGTTCAAGCTGTAACATTTAAAATATCCTTATTTTCACAACTTACCAGTTCTTGGTCAACAGCTCACATATATGACATATCCTCCTTAAACACTTTCTTCATTGAGTGCCATAGATGGTGAATTTGATTTTTGAATGGCTGTTTAATGTAAAGCCCAACTTAATTTTTTTTTTGAAGAAAGTGGTAACCCTGTGGAGCTTACATACAAATATTTTTTAAAGCTTTGCTACTCAAAAAAAGAGCAATTTTTGTTATTATTTAGTAATTTCCCCTAATTTGTGTGACTTCCATTCTTATTTAAGGTTGTCTAAGAAAATATAACTTTTTGCCTTTCCCAGGTGCTTGCAGGCCTCAAATGTTGCATATTCCATTAAGACACACATACTTTCTTTTCCACACTTTACCTCTTAGTCAGTGCTAGGCCAAATAGGACATTTGCAGTGATTTTTTGTTCTTCATTGTTAATTAGCAACTGAGCAATCACCGATGATGTTCCAATTTTCTGAGATATTTAGTGGATTGGAGTTATGTATGACATTTAAAGCACCTGCCCTAGATTCTAGGCTCTTCTAGTAGATGCTGTGATTAGAATAATGAATACAAATGTGAAGAAGGAGGGAAAAAAAAGCAGACTGTTCCATAACATGGCTTTTTTAGTCCCGGCTTTTGCCTTTTAAGTCATTTTTCCACTTCCACGAAGGAAAGAGATGAGCTTTGCAGCTTGCTCTGGAAGGTCAATGGCCCGAGGCTGCTCTGAGGAGTGAGGGGAATGAGCCCAGCACTGTGCCTGCCTGCATGGCAAACCCTGTTCACTGCTGTTCCTCTGCTCTGGCCACAGCTGGAGTTGAGAGAGGTTTTCAGATCACAACAAATGCCTTAGGTAGGGTAACTTTTCCTGGAATCCTCTAGGTAAGTGTATGGATCTCCTGGAAGAGTGGTAGTGTTTTCACAGAAAAACAAAAAGGGGGAAAAATAAGGGGGGCAAAAAATCCTCTAGTTAGTGCCCTTTTTGCATGATTTTCCTAATTCAAATTAATGAGTTGCATTTTTAAAATTCAGCTTAACATTAAGTGTGTGACACCACCAGAGGCAATCCTTGCCACAGCATCAGCACACATCTTCTGTCTGGCCTAAACCCCTGCTGAATTTTTGCCCCCACTTCCATGGATCTCTCTGCCTGAAAACAAGGGTTTTCAGTTGTCTAGAACAGTGTAGTAGACAGGACTGCCAGGTGAAGTTTGAGTCTATTAGGCTGTTATTTTTCAGTGAGTTTTGCCAAGTGGTCAGATTTTAAATAACCATTCAGAAGAAATGTATGTGTAGGCAAATATCGTCTCCCCTGGCTCAGGTGCTGGGTTTTGTCTGCTTGGACAGAATCTTTTTAGAGCTCTCTAGAAGCTGCCCCCGTGTGCTGGCAGGAGCACAGAAGGGTCTGCTTCCATCAGTAAAGCTGTGTTGATCCACATCTGGAGTTTTTGCTGATCTTTAACAACCTTTCCAACCTTGTGCAGTCTGTGATGTCCACTTGATAGCATAGGGTTAAAATGTTTCTAAAAATCATGGGAACTCTATAAAATAGATTCAGGGGAGGTAGAAAGAAAGGTTGGGCCTGGACAGGCCTGGGAAAGGAAACCAAAACTATGTAGGCCCTGAAAAGAAAGGTTGGGTTCTGTCTTTACTAGATCATGTAAAACTGCATCTGCATAATCATCATATGATAAATTATATGGTTGTTAATTGTAATGATTATTTGGTAATTGAATATAATTATTATCTTAAACAAGAATCATAAGAACTTATATTTGGGGGGCCTGATGGAAACTACAAGAATTCATCCTTGGATAAGATCAATCTATACAATAGAAGAATATGAGTTTAATAATTAACATGTAGTTATATAACAAAAGGGTATAAAAACATGCCCATTTCAAACCCATGTCAGAGTCAGATTTGGGTCTGTACCCTGTACCCCTGATTCCCAGAGCTCTTCCATAAAAGCACCTGCATATAATCATTCTGTAATTATGTGTTTCAATGCTAACACACTCACTGAAATCTATCCTGATCAATGAAAGGGACACTGCACTTCTGGGGAATAGGTTTGGGCTTGCTTTGCTTTGCTTTGCTTCCTGTAAATATCCATAGGTTCCTGATGGAGACAAGTAGATCCATTGCTCCTGAAACTGTCAGGGAAGGAATCAACACGTTGTTAGGCCCAGACAATATTGGTAGATTAGTAAGCAGGAGCATCTTGAACTAAACAGAACTGAAGAGGGGAGCCATGAAAAGTTATCTGGTTTTGAACAGATTAACTTAGTTTTCTGCTTCTCCACTGGCTTCATTTTCCAGGTGATGCTGTCACTTCACCCAATTCCCACACATAAGCACTACTGAATAACCAAAAAAGCCGTATTTATCTGCCTTTGTTTGTTTTTTGCAAAACTTATTGTATACCCAGACTTAATGAAAAAGAAGGATGCATTTCAAAATATTTTTTTTTCTTTTCTCACAAATTTAGGTGACCAAAGCAATTACTGAGAATTTTCCAGTTGTACAGTGTGTTACTGAGAGCTGCATTTGACCCTAATGTCAGAAGTCTAGTTGCAAAAGAGTGAAATGATAAATAATAAAAGAGAAGTCTCAAATATCAGGTGTGTCAAAAGGGCGTGAACTGGCTGGATTTAGATGTTTCAGTGTGGAGTTTTGAAATGTTGAATGTTACAAATGTTGGATTTTGAATTAAATACACATTGAATTTTACAAATGTTTGCCTCATGCATATTTAATGGTCACAAGTAGTCAGTGCTTAACCTTGATGGATGTCCTGTCTTTAAAACAGGTCACATCCAAGAAATGCCCTATAAATTTATAAAAGAAATAAGCATGTGAGTGTAGGTTATACAGTGTCAGGGTCAATCTTACCCAGTGAAAACTACTGGCAGAAAATGTAACCTTCCCAGTTCAACTTCACCAGTTTTTTAGGAGCCCAGAGAAAGAGACATCTGTTTTCAGAATAGAAAATATTTGCATTATAAAAATTGCAGCAAATTGTTAAAGCATTAGAATAATCTCTGTCTCTTTTTCCTTAATCTTCTTATTGTCTTTTAATATTACTCATTTTGTAGTTTTATGCAGTTTACTTTACTTTTTATTTATTTAAAAAGCTAAGACTTGAGGTTCATGTTGGTTTTGGTGGGCTTTTTTTTGGGTCTTGGTCTTGTTTTATTTTCTTCTGTTTGTTTACAGGATTCCTTCTTTGTTTTCTAAGAGGCAGTAGTGGTTAGAGTTTCTTTTTACCTAATTACTGTGGGGAAAAGTGGCATCTGAAAAATCAGAATAGTGTTTGTTTCCTGTGTGAATCATCTGCTCCTGCTGTTTATGCTTCACCTGGATACATAATCCTTTTAGCAGTGCAGAAGATTATGAAGCTACAGACAAGAGATTATGCCTCCAGGTGAAGGATAAGCAGTTGATCAAATGAATGAAGGAGAAAAAGAGATTGTTTCAATGCAAATATTCCCTACTAATTAGGGCTAGGGAGAAGAATTGAGAAGAAATGTGATTAGTAGTCTCTCTGTCTGTCTCAGTAGGATTTTTTTTTTTTTTTCCAAGGAGTATGCCTTAAAAATTTCATTAGGAATTTAACCAATTCTTCAGGAGACTGGTATTACCTGTACACTCAGCACCACACCCTTGTGTCAGCTTTGTGAACGTCTTTTCTGTTATTAGTGATATGCTTGTGTTAAGCTTCCTTTGTAGCAGAATTTCCCAGTGCCAAGAGCCAAGGACCGGGAGGAGGGATCTGTCAGGGGTGCATGGTCAGTGATTTCCATGACTTTGCTTGCAGAAATTCACATCACCACTCCATTCTGCAATATATTTCTGGATTTTATTTACTCTGGCAAACACTGAGTGAAGTAACAACTCAGCAAAAGTCTTCCTCACTGCAAGATCACTCTTACCGATTTATGAAGATGTTGGAGCCCACAGTAGCAGCCAATGCAGTCAGGTCTTTAGGGTGTTTAGCACTTTCTCCTCAGTGTACTCTGTGCTCTGACTCATCTACAGAAAATCTGTCAACTCTGTATGAAACAAAGAGCAGACTAAGACACTAATCAGCTAAATAGTACTAGAGCTACTCCTTTCCCCACATCCTATCCCTGAGAGGAACATATCAGAACAGAGACAGCTTTCTGCTGGTTTTGCCTGGGACCTCTGGGTTCTGTTGCAATCCAAATATTTAGCCTTTTTCTCAGGCATTTAGTCACGTCTTTCCTTCCCATTATCTTTGCAGGAAGTTGTGACCACAATTGGAAATCAGTGGGTTTTGCTGAAGTTAATCCAACTTGCTAATAGAGGCTAACTGGAAAATGCAGGCTTAATTTCATCTTAGCCTAAGTTGGTGTTCGAATGTCTGCACAGCAGTCAGGAGGAATTTTGTTCCCATGTGCATGTTTTGTTTCTTTATTTCTCAGCAAACTGCCACAGAAATGGAGAATACTTGTCTCCACTCCAATGCAAATGCCAAACTGAGGGTAACCTGGCTTGTCCAATCTCCTGATGTTTAACTGGTGCAGCTGAGAAGAAAAGGGAGCTGTCCTGTTCTGGCCCCACACCCTGCTCCATGCCACATTACTGGTACCAGAAGATTGTTTCTCTGTGCTTTTCAAATTCCTTGAAAAGAAAAAAAAGAAACAAAAAAACAGAATACAAGAAACCCTGGCTCAAAGACAGCATGTGAGTTAAGCACAGAGAGAAAGAATGATATATTATATATTGTGTGAACTATGTTGTGGAGTCTGAAAACCTCATAAATTGTTTCCCAATGTGTATGTGCAAGACTCAATTAAATGCAGGTAATTAAAAGCTCTTTCACAGAACTGACAAAACAACTTCCCTACCTGTGGAGACATTCCTTCATAAAAGAAATTACCAGTTCCCAAACATGGTTGGGATTAAAACAGAAACTTGCTAAGCATTTTCACGGCTTAAAAAAGGACACTCTAGATTTACTTGTGACAGGCATGCTATTTTACAATCCTTTTATTTAAGCTAAGAATAAAATTCTGTCATGTTCCACAGAAAATAACAGAGAACAGAGAGAAGAAATGCAAAATATTGTTTGTTTTTTATGGATGATTTAAAGTTTTGTCACCTAGCACAGACGTCTGAATAAGTGCAATAAGGTGAACTCAACACACAATAGACCACGTGACAGTAGAGAAAATAATTTGCAATTAAATTAGGTGGCCCGTGCAGTCTAATATATTCATCTTTGAAAAAAATATATGGATGCTAACACTTGAGTCAGTATTTAAATCTGAGAGTTGTGCTATTAATAATCAAATTCATTAAGAAAGCTATCTGCAGTATATCTAATTAATTGACTGTTGCACAATACTAGTCTTTTCCAGCTTTTGAAGTCAGCCAGTATTTATGGCAAAAAAATGCTGCTAGGGACTTTTAAGTTGTAATTAATAATTGTTATGTCCCATCATTTAAAAGGCTTGTCCCATCAATATGTTTCTGTTTATTGCTTAGAAGTCTTGTAATAATTAAAATTAAAATGGTGGAAAGTAAATTAAATTCTACATTATAGAGATATTAAATAGGGGAAAAAATACACCTTGTACAATTAACAAAAAGGAGTCAAGTGTTTTTTTAAAAAATAAGAGCCATGCTTCTACTGAAACATGTGAACGACAAAATATAGAGTCTTAAAACAAAATTGAATCTATCAAGTTCAGTTATGACAGATTGCAGATTAAAAGGATAATTTTCAGGTGCTGTGCAGGCAGAAAAGCAAAGGAGCAGAGTGAGGAAGTGATGTTTTCAAGGTCAGGGCTGATGGCAGTGCTGCAAATGCATGACTGAAATCAGGTACTTTTCTGAATGAAACAAAAGCTGTGTTTTACTCTCTCTCATCCACTAATGCTGACTTCTGTGTTAAGCACATGTGAGCCCAGCTGCTTCTCAAAACTTTATGTCTGGTCACATCCTCTGCTGGTTCAAAAAGTAAATATTTGAGAAGAACACCTTTCCTGAGATCACTTCAGAACACTCAGTGAAGCTGCACTGATGTCTTTTTCCACCAGCTGTTCCTTGGGCCCTAAAGTTGTGCATTGAGTGAAAGATATTTTTCCTGCTCTGAGTCAGAAGCCCAGGCTGTGGGTTCTGCTGGGGGCCTTCCTCCATGCCTGGGTGCTCCTGTTCAGCTGCACCTCAGCCTGGAGACGGACAGTTCCTTTTTTTATTGTGTTTTGTATGAAAGATTCTCTCCAGTTACATTAATCTAAGTTATCTTTATGCTGTTACTGCTGGGAGAAAACCAGCTTATTTCAGAGGGTAGGAAATGCTTCAGTGTTCCCATGTGGTAGCTTCTTCAGGTGAGATGGTTTTTCCTCAGTGATACAGAACAGTTGTTTGATAATTTTGTTTTACCTTTGTCCTTCTAATCTATTTTATGTGACTAGTGATATTCTAGACGTTAATCTTTGTTCACAAGCTTCTTAATTTCATTTGTTGTACCACTGAAACTGTCATTCCCCCAATGACAAGAAAGAGCCAACCCAAAGTTCTTTGAGAGAGTTTTCAAGGTTCACATTCCACCTTCTGGAGGTCAGAGTACTGATTCATCAGAGATGAGCTACCAGCTGAGCAATTTTGTTCCCCACAATATTTTCTGCTGTAACATGTTTGAATGTTTTTCAATACTTCATTTAATTTCTCTAACCCCAGGGAAGTATTAGGTTTCAGAGTCCTTTGACAAGTAGCCTGAGAAACCAACACCCAGTCCATTTGCTGATTTTTCTATTGTTTTGCTCACTTTAGAGCATGACACAGAGTCCACCATCTTCTGGCAAACAATGCAACACTTACTGATAATTCCTCTCCACACTTCTTTTCATTCCATCCATGTTTCTACATGAGCAAGGGTAGCTTGCAAGATTTGGCTGAGAAAGTTACTACTCTCAGCTGCAGAGTGTAAATCAGCAACTACTTCCCTTTACACTGAAGTTCTGCAGTGTAAACTATGTGGTTCAAGGTCTGCTTGTTGATCAGCTAAAACATCTTTGCTGTAGTGGCAGCGCGAAAAAATTAACTGTGAACTGTCTGAAAATAAAGCATCTTGTTTGCAATTAAGCCCCTTTTTATGTTCTTTGCTGAGTAAATCTAGATGAATTTTCTCTCCTTACTGACACGTTCATTACAGAGTCACTGTGGTGATTTGAGGAGCAGCAGCTGAGATTATTACGAGTTGTCCTGGAATTGGTGGGACACAGGCAGAATATAGCATGAGTTTTCTGTCCAATGACATTTAGTATCTGGAGGAGGCAGATTGATGCTACTTGCTGTTGCTGGCTGTCTCATTCTGTATGTGTTTGGCACCTTAGGGCAATTGCTTTGGATTAGAGATGGCACTGAGCATGCAAAGGAAAAATGGCACTTTGTGTACGGTGAGGGAGTGCCTCACAACAGTCCTTTGAACCAGCTCATTTGTTCTAGTCTCTGGCTGGGAGTCCTCTGGCTTTATCTGGTACATGCAGGCATGAAAAAGAAAAGAAAGAAAAAAAGAAAGAGCCTACTTATGCTCAAGGTTGTGCAGGTTTGGTCTGTGGGCCAGTTTTTCAATGTGTGAGTTGTGTTATGAGCATTTGTTTATCCAGGCAGTTATCTGTTCACCTGAGTGCTCCTTCTGGTAACCAGGAATAATGGGAACTCTCTGTCGGATCCCAGACACACAAACTGCACAATTGTTTCATTCTTCTGCAGCATGCTTTATTTTTGTTTTGTTTCTCCAAGTGGCCTACTGCACACTGAGTAGCTTAAGCTGCCATTATCTGTGACTAGCAGCAGTTATTTAGATAAATGAAATCATTGTATTTGCCTTATTGGCAGCATAGTGGGTGGAAAATCTAATGGCCTCGTTTGCTGGAGCATTTTGGCATTCGCTTTTAGCTTCATGGGGCCTCTATCATCCATTAGCTTTTACTAGTTAATACTCTCAATATTTACTCTGGTTCTTAAAAAAACTCTGTTTTACATAAGAAAATAAGATAAAGCCAACAGGAGCATTTTAATGCCAATTATGCTATTATTTAGAAGGAAAAACAACCTGATGGCTGAATTTTGGGCCTTGTGACTTGTAGTTAATTAGCGAAATCCCCTCAGCTGGTGGTTTGGGCTGATGGCAAAAAAAAAGTTGTGATGGATTGTTAAAAGGTGAGAAGGATGATTTGTTCCTACAGAAGAGACAAAAATTACCTACATATGGTGCACCTAATTTTCTTTCTTGAACAAATAGCAGAGGACACAACTATGATAATCCATTTTCCTATACAGATGAACATTTTGACACTAGGAAGGGAGCTTTTTTCCACTTAAGGAATGATATATTTAGACATGTTTCTCTTCTGTATTGATAAAAAATCTCAGGTTTAAGAGTTTTCTTATGTGACTTTGGCTTTTATCTCTGAACCACTAATAATGAAATAGAAAACTTCATGTGAAATGTGGATGTCGTTCCTTTTGCAGATACAAAACCATTCCCATCTTTTTAATTCCTCTTCTCCTTGTGCTGTGTTTACCTGAAGATGTTTGCATGAATCTGTAACCTCACCTTTGCAATCCTCTTTGCTACAGGAGTGGTCGCTTGTAAGCCTGTCAAGAAGGACTGGATAAGAGGTAACAAGCACTAAGTGGATGTTCCCCAGACTGTTACAGGAAAAAAACCATATATATTGATGGATAATATGCATTTTTAAGAATTTTTCAATTCTAAGTACATATTAAAAAAATCTTTCTTAGTGTCTTCTTTGCTTTTGAAATATTTGTATTGCACTGCTGCACATGACTCTGTTTAGGCCTCTTTTGTTTCATTGGCAATTCTCATGTCAGTTTTCCACAGCTCCTTCAGCCAGATCCCTTTTGGTTTGCTGTGTTCCATGGTTGGCTTCAGATCAGGAATTGTGTTTCAGACAGTAAAGAAAATTTAGTTAGCTTTGGATTTCTCCATATATTTTGAATCAGGAGAACTGTAAATATGCAATTAATGGATGATGCAATAATTGGATTTTAGATCCTTAGAAAAAGCAAGGCTGATTTGAGCCCAGAATGTTTTGTAGGTTTGCATTCTGAAGACGTTTCATTTTTACTTGCTCTCTCTAATTATTGGAAATCTGATGTCATTTTTCATATTGTGGGATGGATTCATCTCCAGCAAATGGGTTGGAGAAGAATTTCTCCCACTGGATTTTCAGACCTCTGGTCTCACTTAGACCTCTACATTCAGCTGAGATCAGGCACACTGTGAATAAACTTTCACTTCTGTGCTGTTATAAAACTCTATTTGACAAGCTCTCACACACCCTGTACATTATAGATGTATGTTTGGCAGGCAAGGCAGATGATTCCTGAACTGACTTCAGGGACGTGAAGCACTGGAACTTCCTTTGCTTTGCTTTGTGTTCACGAGGAGAAAACTTGGAATTTTAAATCACTTTCAGAAAGCTGTTCGGGGAATACTAATGGTGTGTGTATATATATGTATATGTATGCGTGTGTATAAAGACATATATAACAGAAGCATGGACCTAAATTTTATTTTTAAGCAAAAATTTGAGTTAGGAAGAAATTTTTTTGATTACTTTAAATATGATTACTGTGAACCAACAGTTCATTTTTACAGTCAGAATCCTGGTTTTGTTGGATATATAAGGATTTGTGGTTGTGCCTTCTGAGTCCAGATTGGTTTAGAAGTTTGATTATGTGAAAAAGGTCTCTATTTTCAGAAATTAGCCACAAAATAATCAGGAAATGAAAAGTGAACCTGATTTTACCCTTGATTAGCTATTTTACTGTTGTGTAGGTAGAGGGAAGAAGCTCCCTGCAATAACCTCGAATAGCAGAGAGAATCAGGTACTTTCAATATTACAAAGTCCCTTGGTACTAATCCTTTAAGCACCCTCCAGCAGTTTGGGAAGTTGATCTAACCTTTGCTGTCAGTACCTATCAACCAACCTTGCACTCAGTAAATGAATGAGCTGAGCAGGGACAGTGTTGAAAACTTACTGTTTATTTTAAATTCTTGCAGTAAGCGGTGTCTCATTTCAGATTCACAGTTGTACATGGTTGTTGTTGCAGAATCTGGTTTTAGGTTTGTTTTGGAGGTTTGGTTTTTTGTTTTTGTTTTCTAATTTCAGTCTTTTCTTTTAAAAAGGAAAAAAAAAAACCCTCAAAATTATGTGTGGTTTCTTTCACTCTTTCAAAAGTTTTTAAAGCTTTTTATTTCACACCAAGCATTTGAACTTTTTGTATGACTTGGAGTTGCCAGTACTAGAGGAAATCTGTATTTCTGTTGTTAAAATTTAAAGATCTCTTGCGTCATGATCCAATAAATAATTTTGTACACTACCTAAGCTGCTCTAAAATTGGAGAACATAAAGAATGAAATACAGCAATAAGAGTTTTGGTAATTGTCCTTGACCTTTTCTGCACAGCCAAAACAAGTGCTCTTTAACCTTTCTGTGATAGAAGAAGCTGCTGCCTTTTTTTTTTTTTCCCCACCCCAGAGTTTGTGTTAGAGGTTATCAGGAGTTTTGTAGCTCCTCCAATCTGATGATCTTTTGAGACTTGCACTGTAAAACAATACACCGGGTAAAATGAGGCACAAGTACAGGAATGCAGTGCACAGGATAACTGCCTTGATGCTGGAAGGACTGTGAATACATACCTAGATTATCTTAGTGGACTGTTCAAGCTGGCTAGAATTCTTTCTTTTTGTCAATAGTGTAGCCAAGATTTCTATCTTCATGAACAAGTATTTATTTCTCCAGGCTTGATTGAGCTTCCATCCCATGATAAAGGTATCTGGAGGAAGAGTAAGGTTCCCCAGACCTGATACATATCCCTGATGTGAAGGTCAAAGTCTTAATTGATTCCCTACCTGAGGAAGACAGACCCTTGCTTGTCCTTTCCCGTGAAAGTCTCCTAATTGCAAAGCTCGAGGCTAGACTGGCCAGTCTTTTAAAAAAAGTGCAGGATTGTCTGCACAGCCCTGTGATAAGGGCACTCCCCAGGCAAAGGGAGCACTGAAGATTGATCCATGCTTCCCCTATCAGCTGCAAAACCCAGTGCAATCCTAATTACTGCACTGCTATGACACATTTATCATCACCCTTCCCTATCCACCGTCTCTGCTTAGTGTTTCACAAGACAAGAAGCAAGCTGAGAATGCCAGCCCTGTCACTGCATTCCTGGTCTAGAGAGGGACAAAGGCATGGTGAGGCTTATTTATTTTGTCCCTGAATGAAGTGCTCTGCTGCTAGGTTCTTATGGAAAGAAAAATAGCAGCACAACTTCCACTTCTATTTCTAGCTGGTTTTTAAAAGAAAAGTGTAAGTTACTTCCCTGTGTAAAAAAGGTTCCCGAGTCCTTCAGGACTGTGGATCCTGACTGAATAAAACCAGCTAACATAGATCACACAGAGACACCTGAGAAAGATGAAATTTTAAGCACTTCTCTCTTCCACATTTCCTTCTAGCTAGCTAGATGATCTTTGAATTATATAGGAACTCAGAGCTTAAAATAGGGCTCCTGTAACTTTTGTGGAGGGAAGTGGGTGTCGAAAAGCCAAGCATCACTGTGTTTTAGTCCTGTGTAGCGTTGGGCTGCAGTGACAATGGTGGCATTCTCAGCTTGCTTTTCTGTCTTGTGAATTATTTTAGTAGAGCCAGTGGATAAGAATGAGTAATTATGGAGGTGTCATAGCAGCACCATAATTAGGATTGCATTGAGCTTTGCAGTTAAATTTTATGCCTAATGCTCCCCTGCTGTCCCCCATCAGTGCAACACATTTGAAGTGCAGCTACAATTAAACCATCATAAAACAGAGTACACAACTAGACCAAATGATTAAGAGGAACCTGAATCCATGTGTTCTCAGTCTGGAATGACTTTCTTATGACATTGGGTGTTCTTGCTGTAGGTTGTCGATTGCCAAGCACTTCAGTTTGGTAATTTCTCACTCTGCCCCTCTATTAATATTATAGTATGTCACCTTGGGCCCTATTATTTGTCCAATTGCCACATCCAATATGACAGAATAGAACTATAAATATTCTTGGCTCTGTTTATGCTTGAATAGTTCAACATGCCTCAGATGCCTAGGCACAGTTTGTGAGCACAGCTACACAATAATCCATAGGATATAAAGCCAGTTCTCCTTTTGAAATATACATTGGGTTTTGTTTTCTTTAGCTTGGATATTCACATCAGTGTTGTTTTCCAGGAAGCAGGCAGAACATGAATGAAAAAGTCTCACTGAGCTGTTGAAGCCCAGAACACCTGCAAAAAACTGCTGGAGTTTGAAATAACCCCGGGGTATTTTTGGTTTGTTCTTCTTTAATATAGCATTTGTTCTTTTTTTTTTTTTCTTGTGGTATTCTGCATAAGACAAGACATAGAATCCATCTGGTAGAATACAGACAAGAAGGAATACATGGCTTAATTTGGGGGTTTAAAAGCGAAATGAAACACCTATGTACTTATTGAATCGAATAGACCAACTAATGATTCAGGTGTAGGGGTTGGGTTTGTAAGTCCGCTTCTACATTCTCTTCATCTACATTCTCTAGCAAAGCATGTAGGGTGGGAAATGTGCCCCAGATTATTATCAGGCAGCTCTGTGTGGGTCAGGAATTCAGAAATCCCTTTGGTTGAGTCCAGTGGCCATGTGCTGAATGGACACAGAATAGTCCCAGTCCATACATGTTTTATATGTTCTGTGTGTATTGATGTTGAGAATTGCCACCTCATTTGATGGCAGTGACAGTCACAATCTCTCTGACTTGCCCTTTTTGCAGACACATTTCCTCACTGCTGGGATCTATTTCTGCAAAGTTATTGGGCTCCATGGAGCAGTAACAGAGAGCCTGAGTTATACAGGAATTTGTGTTTGCTCATCTAATGAGACTGACATTTGTGGGCCTAGTACAAATTAATGCAGCATTCTGATGTAAGGCTAAGCAGGGGTCCTAGCAGCAGGTTTTCCTTTTGTTTACAAGTTGTTCTGCTTGTAAAACCATTCAGAGAATCCCTACCAGGGAAACTATTCAAACTTAGTGAAGTTCTCGTTTATAAAGACCTTACTTCAGGAGGAAGATGGGTTACTCTAATTTTTGCAGGCATGTGTCCTGTTCCAGAAAATATTAAATTGCTTGAAAATACTGTTGCTTTTATTTTCTCTAAGGCCTGCAATGCACTTCAGATGGAGAAATATATGCTACTCCAGGAACTTGCAAATAAACGAAATGTTATTTATTCTATTTTTGTTACACTTTGCACTACAAAAGCATGAATATCCTTTAATAACTCATTAAACTGACAGTCATTACAGTAGATTAATTTAAAAACATTAGTGAAAACACTGTAAACTGCACTGAGGCCAAAATGTGTGCAATCACCAAAGTTTACTAAAGAATGCCATCTAGAGGGCTTTGGCAGAGCAGAAGAAACACTTTAATGTTTTTAGAGAAGCATCACTGCAGTATCTCTGTGGGTATTTTGTCTTAGCTGTGTGTAATCTGAGTCAAAATTCAGCTTTCTGCATGAAGCCATGGGCAAGCATGCATGTTTTGACTGGTGACAGGGAATAAGCTGAGGTTGTTTTCATCATTTTTCTGATTTGAAAAAGCAATTTAAAACAGAGTGCGGTTTACAGGTTTCAGTTTTTATGCCCTGTGTTTGCAGCAAGACTTTCAGTTTTCATTCGCTTCATCTTTTTGATGTTGAACATAAAAAAGACTTTTCAAATGGTACTGCATAATAAATATTTGCATCATCCTTACAGTGGAGAATAATAGGTAAATGTCTTCTTGTGAATATAGTTGAATGAAACTGTTGGAAACATGAGGAATATTTTTTCTTTCTACTGCTGCCTATGTCTTAACAGGCAGTGAAACAAAGCTTTATAATTCTGAAAGCAAAGAAATTTTTGCTTAAAAAGAAAAGAAAGGAAAAAAATGGAGTGGCAATAATAGTGTCCATGAGGTTCATTCAATAGAAAGGAATTCTATAAAAATCCTACAACGTAATAAAAACATATTCACATCCTTTTTTTTTTTTTTTTTTTTTTTTCTTTCCACCAATTGTTCATCAGTTAAATGTGATGTGGGTTTCTTGTCAGGGTGGCAATTGACATTTCATTTATGTGACAGGGCTGTAGTTTTATCAGTGCCTTAGAACCTGGGGAAATGGGCTTTGGAGTGCATTTTCTGTAATTAGATACAGCAGGAGTGCCAAGTAAACATCAACTTTTGAATTTGAATTGAGAAATGTTGGTGATCCAGGGCTTTCTTAATACAAAGATGATGCTCAACCCCCTGGTAAGATGTGGAAAATTAATGCTGTAGTATGTATCCTACTCTGCCTTCCATAAATACCTGCTGGGTGACCTTTCGGATTGCAGGTTTCTCATCTCAATATTCTGGGCAAGACTTGACTTTATGCCCTGTAGCTCCTGGTGGTTCATTTCTGAGGGCAAGAGGAGGAGAGAGAATGGGAAATGGAAGCAAGTGCCCTGTGGTCTTATTTTGAATGGACTGAGAACTTAAAACGGCACAAAAGTGTGTGTGTGTGTCAATTTTCTTTTTATGTTTAAAAGACAGGAAGGTAACAATTTGGTCCACTTTCAACTTAATTTTTAGGGTAAAATGAAAGCAAGTAGTCCCAGCAGGAACCTCCCCATGTGAATACAGAGAGATTATGCAGGGACACGTAGAGAGATCTGTCTTGGGCAGATCTGAGCTTTGATTCAAGTTTTAGATGTGCCTAATTGTGAACTGGTTTTACCTTTTCCTAAGGAAAAAAAAATGGAGTGAAGATTGTCCATGAAAGGATTTTCTTCATTTTCTCTTTTCTTTCTTACTTTGGCCTCACTATAAATGATGCAGTTGGGTTCACCCATTATGGAGAAAGGACCAAATATTACATTCTGATAATAAATGTACAGTTGAGTCTGTGATGGAAATCCTTGCTGATATAAAGGAAGATTTCTCAGTGTGGCTTCGTAGAGGGAAAAAAAAAAAAAAAAAAAAGAAAAAGAAAAAGCTTTTACACTTTCTGGAGACTCAGGCAGAAGGGAATAAATTGTACTGGTTATTTAAGTCCAGATTTTTGTCATGATAAAAATCAGTCTGAGACAGTAAAGAATAAGGCAGAGAGAAGCTCAGGTCTCCAGCAGGCTCTGAGCTTTCACAACATGGAAGTTGGATTTGGTTCTTCCCAACAAAAGGAAGAAGCCAGTGTGTTTTATTTGTATTTTAATGCAGCATAAGATTAGATGAGATTCCACGTGTGTACAGACTTTCTTTTTTATGGATGAATCTTTAATATTTCCCTTCATTTATTACTTCAGCAGATCAGTATTGCAAAAGCTGCTGGTCAGAGGCTGCTGAAAGCAGCTGGCACAGAGGTAATTTTGGAGAGACAGAGAGTGATGTTCAGCCTTGGGTGGAATTGTGCTTGTGGATGTGCACATAAAGAGCCTGGGAAGGAGCAGAGCTGCTATCAGCCCCACAACCTAGATAGCAATATTAACAAGTAATTAAAACTTGATTCCCTCCACCATCTTCCCCTGCACTCTTCCTCACCTACCTTTAAAAATAACCTAAAAACTGGTTATGAATATTAACCTTTCTGCTGCTACAGGGAAGCACAACATGCGGTGGTGGATTAATAATTAAAATCAGGAAACTGAGAGCACCAGCACTCGAGGGAGTCAGCAGCAATAATGTTATTGAAACAGCCAATTTAAGAGTCAGAATCTCTCAAATTATTTAAATGTTAACTTTTAAGATGACCTATAAAATATCAAACAACATATAAATCATCAACAACTACACCAACTTTTTGCATAATTGGAAGTTTATAATTGTCCTGTTTCTCTGTCTCTCTGTGTTAGGAGAAACAGTAAAACCTCAGATGCTCAGAGACCTTTATAAAGGGGGTATTCACAAACAAATGAGATCTGAGCACTTCAAGTAATATAAACACTGCAGCCAGAGGAGAAGAGGTGAGGAAAAAGAAAGATAAATTATTAGATGCTGAGCTCTGTGCAGCCAACATTAGGGTTTTGCTATAATCAGGCCTGCCCTAGTGCAAAGGTGACCTGAATGTCTCTGTGTATGATGTAGCCACTAGCATACTTGAATGAAAACCAAACCTGTGCTGCAGGATTTGTAAGGACTCCTGGGAATTGCTATCCACCTTCTAAAACTGTGGTTGTTTATTTTTTAACCCAGCCTTTTTTTTTTCTTCTTTTTTTTTTTTTCTTTTTTTTTTCTTTTCACCTTTCTTGCTTTGCTCTGATTTTCTCTCTGCCTCTTGTTGAAGAGAATATCTTAGTCTGATCTGCTGCCATTCTCCCACAACAAATTGTTCTCCAAACCCTTCCTGGCTTTGCCCTTGGATCAGGCGCCCAAAGCCCTTTAGACCTTTGGAAAAAATCTCCTGTGAGACATGTAAGTGTCACAGTGCGTTCTAAACAAAGAAAATTAGTCCATACAAAAAGTTGGTTTAACCTTCCTGCATGACCCTGGCTTGTACAAAGTAAATGTGAAAATGTGAGCCAAGATTTTCCTCTCTTCTATCTCTGAGGCTGCATCCATGACATTTCCTGGTAACAGCTCATAGAGCTGCTGTTTAATTTCTATTTCTTCCTCTTTTTTTTTTTTTTTTTTTTTAAATTTAGGAGTGGAGGTCATTGTCAAAATAACAAAATTTTCTCTTTAGTTTTCCAGCTGCTGCCTCTTTGAATACCTATCTGCACTGAAGGGCCTCTAGATGTGCTTCAGAGGAAGCCTGCCAAAATTTCAGAACCCTGCTGCTTTTCAGTGAGGACAGACCATCCTCTCAGATACTGATTTCAATAAAAGAGAGTTTTTGTCATTAATAGGGACTAACAAAGAGAAAAACATCAAATCTCAGAGATCTAAAATGAAATAGATAAGGAGTAAAATTTCACTGCTTTTGTGCAGTGAAATTTATTCCATAGGTGTTAAACAAGGAATTATCGTATCTTCTGCATTATGCTTCTGAATTATTGTATCCTTCTGGTTGGATAAAGAAGCAAGAAAACAGGGGAGTAAGTGTTTCACACCAAAGATCTGAAATCTTCATGAATGTTAACAAAAAAAAGATGTTTGCCTCCTCTATAAGTGGTGAATATTGCTAATTTTCCAGTTGAAAGCTATCTCTTCTTGTCTTTTCCCTTGTCCAAATAGTTTTGCCATTGTCACACTGATTGAAAGTAGTGGATTGAACCTTTTCCTTACCTTATTTGAGGTAAGTTCATGTTTTGTGAGAAATGAAGAGCAACACCGTGCAGCTTTTTGTCTGGAGTCTAATTGGGGCTCTGCCTGTGTGCTACAGATCCCTTTGATTTTCAGCACTCCAGGAGGCAAACTTGATTTAAATCATAACAGTGGAAGTAAAATATGTATCTATATATGTGTGTGGGGAAAGTAGGTTTTAAGTAGTTTGGATTGGGTAAGAATTTATAATAGAAAAATAAAACCTTGAAAGTCTGCATTTCTTTTTCCCTCACAAATTTTTTTCATCATTGGTGTGCTTAATCTGCTGGTAAAAGTATTAAGGGTCCAATTTCTAGTTTTTTCTAATTTAAAGAATGTTGCCTTTCCCACAGCCACACCATGTTTGTTAATTCTACATGTTGCTGTAGCATCCAGAGGCCAATATTATGATGTAAACTGAATAATTCACTTTGCTGTATAGCAAAACAGGAATACACAGTTTTTCCACTCTCCAAAGTCCCTGTCCTTCCCCATCTTTTGGAGTTAACTTAGAACATTAACCGTTCAGCTGCATGCATATATCACCTCTCATCCATCCATCTCCTCCTTGGCCAACCATCACTGACTGTTTGAAATCTGTGGCTACGAGAGCAAAGATCAGGTTTGAGGAGATGCTTAAATGAATAAAATAGTACAATGTGAGAAAGAGATAGAAATGTGAATTTATGAAACTTGATTAATGGTAATTTAAGGGAGTCTTGAATACTCTCCACTACCTCCATCCTACTTCTAGGTGCCTCCAATTGCCCTGCCTTCATCTCTCTGCTCTACCTTCTTTCTCTGCACTGCGTATTTTCTTCTCCCCCTCTTAGTTTATTACATCCTCATTTGTATACGGTGTGTTTTCCTTCCTTTTCCAGGAGCAGGCCTATTTCTTCCCCTTGGGCACTCTCATTTCCCTCTCCATTGCTCCCCCCACTTGCCTGAGATTTTCAATCATCACTTTGTGGCAGTGGTCTCTGAACCTCCCTGTGCTCAGAGTGCTGTACCTGCCGCGGAAAGGAAAACACATTACCTGATTCATTTTAGAAATGACTTTACAGTACGTCAAGATAAAAGGGCTTGGGGATATAAACAAGCTCAGAAATATTTTGAGATCAGGTAGACGTAATTAGAACACAGGCTGTTGATTAGATTGCTTTATTTTGCAACAATGCGAGTTTAATCATGTTGGAAATTGGTTACGGGATTTCTTGTGGTGATTAGATATTTCTATCATGTTTTAGTCTCCTTTAATTACACAAATAAATATTGGTTGTTTACTTTTTCAGTTTACTTTTTTTTCTGTCAGTGTGCAGACAGTATCTAGGCCTGCTGCTCAGCAGCCACGCTGAGTTGTGACCAGGTTCCTCACAGCATCCACTAGGAGAGGAGATGAGAGCTCAGCACTCTTCCTCCATGAGAGGATCACTCACTGCGTGCTTCCCAATTCATCCCTCTGCTGATCAAAGCTCTGTCTCCCTCTGTCCAAAACCCCAGACGCCAAAGTACATGTGACCATGTCCAGTTCAGGCTACACAGAAATCCTTGTCTTGAGCAAAACCACAAAAATCTAAATATTGCATTGATGCCTGAACTGCTGTGGCTGAGTGCAGGGCCCTGTTGCTATGTGGTGCCCTGAGCAGGATCAGAACTCAGCCTAGATGTCTGGGATATCCTTTCAGGGCAATGTGGTGGGCTGTAGGGATGGCCCAGGGACAGTATTGCCATGGCAATGTGATGGTAGTGCTGGGGAGCAAATTCAGTGCAGGAAGCTCGGGATGCAGCTGCAGATGGAGCTGCAGGTTCACCTCTGGGTGAGACAAGAGGCTCTGAACTGCCACCCTTTGCACAGCAAAGGACACAGAGACCTGTGGCACAACCAGGTGAGGGACACTGAGACACATGGCAGGAGCCCATGGCTTGGGAGGAAGAGTGAGACTGGCTTGCTTGGACTGTGAGAGGATAAAACCCCAGGGGTTCCCTTGCTCAGGGTCCCTCCTTGGAGGCACCAGCTCAGGCTGTTTCTGTGTTACTGCACTGTGGATAAATGGCTTTATGGATGAGATTTCTGAGACTCTGGTATGGAAATCCAGTGAGGAAACTGGGTCTGACTGTGGGTGGGGTGTGCAGGGAGTGCAGCAGGGACCCATCAGGTCACTGGAGCCACCCCTGTGGAGGGCCCTTAGTCCCAGCAGTGACAGTCTGTGGCATTAAGAAATCTTGAGAATGGTCACACTGTCCCTTGACAGCAGGAGCTGAGTTTGCAGGGCTGTTCCTGCATTATGCAGATCTGGCCCTAGCTCTTCCATCTCTGGCACTTCTCCCATCCAGTCTTTCCTGGAGATGCACCCACACCCCTTTATTTATATATATATACACATAAATGTGGTGCTAGGCTTGCAAAAATAGGTAAATAACTGACTCAGGAAACAGCAGAAACATCTCTACATTCTTCCATCCTTTGGCTTGTGAGGTTGCAGTCTTGCTGAAGCAAAGGCTCCCCACTCCCTTGGCAGTGCTCCCTGCCAGGTGCTATGCTGTCCCTCTTGTGTGTGGCACCACTGGCTCCCAGGGGAGGGCCAGCAGAGCTGTCAGAGCCCTGCCTTTGCTGCCACAGAGCAGTGCACGTGGCAGCAGGAGGTGGCCAGGTTAGGCAGGCCCAGGCTGCCAACTCCACAGATCAGGTTTACTCCTGTGGACATATCAAGGTCAAGCTGATGAGATGTAAATTCTCCTCTGAGGCTTCCGCATGGAACTCGTTGTCCTTCAGCATGACAGAGGGAATTTACAGGATCCCAGGAGACTGAGTGCACCAAACTGGGCCTGATAATCTTGCAGGAAAACAAATTTGTTGTTTCAATTATCCTCCCACATTTTGAGCCTCTTGAATCATCTTCTCACACTTACCTGGCCAGATTATTCACACTCTGCCTGGGCTTTCCACTCTTGTACAGTTTCTAGGGCACCTAATGTACCCACAGGCTCAGCAGACAACAATTTTATGGCTTTATTGATATATTATATAACATATCATAACTGTCTTTCCATAATTATTTCCCAATTGCAGATAACTATTTTTGTCTTCTTCCCAGCTCTACCCTGATGTGTCAAATACAGTCTGCTTTAAAATTTGCAGGTACATGTTGTCTTGTGGGCAGGCACCACCACTTCCAGCTTTAATGCTCCTCTAACATTAAGGAATGGATGAATTAGTATGTGATTATGCATTATTGAGGCTTAGGAACTATTCTGCATTTATCTGCCAGGCTAAACTCTATAAAGTAAACTTTAAAATGTGTTGTTAACAAATTTTTTTTCCTGCAACAGAAGTCTATTAAAGTTTGGGCAATCCCTCGGTGTGCCATCCAGAACTCCAATTAAAGGTGTAGGACATGGCAAAAAGCAGTAGCTGTGTGTGTACATATCCAGACAGCAATATTGTCCTCTTGGGGTACTGTTGCAGGGGATGGAGAGTGTGACAGGCAAAGTTTTTTGTGTCTTTTTCCCCTGTAGATTGCTTTTCAGAACTTAATTCTAGTGTGTACACTGGATTCAACTTCTGATGATACGAGAAACTGTTCCTGAAAATAGGTCAGCATGGTGAGAAATTAAAGTGAAAATATTGAGAAGAAAATAGAAAAATGAGTTGTGTGATACCAAGAAGGTAAGGTTGATGAGAAATCCAGAGAAAGAGATGATAGTAGGAAGATAAGAAGAGTATTTGAATATGCAAATTTGAAACATATGAAAACCTACAGAACAAAATAGAGGAGATCTGAATAATAAAATTAAAATTTTGATTAGTTATTTCAAGACATGAATAGAAAACATGGTCCTCATAAGGACAACTTTATTACTTTTTCTATTAGAGAATGAATGTTCAGTCCTGCTTCCTCACTTCTTTTTTTGAATTGAAGGTTTTCTGTGGCAATATTGCATTCTATTCAACCAAACCACTGTTGCCTTGGTCATGTATAACCCCAGAAACATCATCAAAACCTTTTGTGGCTCATTAGCCTGTCTCTTAATAATAGAGCTGCCTCTCAGAAAGAGTGCTCTTAAATTCCTGGATTGAATGCTCATATGGTGAAACGGGCTTTGTAAACCAAAGAAAATAACCTGAGGTTCACGTCTCCATTTTCATGTATTTCCCCCTCTCTCCTAGTTCACCCTGGTGTGGAAAGAAACAATTCAAATCTGATGCTGTTAAAACTTTAAAAATTTAACATTGAAAAGGAGAACCATTTCTCCACAGTGAATACTAAAACATATTTGATAACACCGCCTTCATGTAAGTGTGATAAACCAGTTTTTAGCATAACCTTCTATATTATCTCTTAGCATAATACCTAGCAACTCTTTGGCAGCATAAGCCAAAAAGGCAAAATAATACATAAAAGCTGCAGTATTCAGGAGAGATGAGTGAATACAGGGCATAGATTTCCTTCTGAGGTCCAAATTGGGTTGTGTGAGGAAGGACATTAAGATGTCTTCTCTCCATCCATAAAAGTCCGGATGCCTTATCTTTGCACTTTTGAAACTAAGTACTTATCTCTTATTAAGTAATGTTCTGCCTAAGCCAAAGTGACAGAATTTCAGGATCTCTGGGGTAAATTAGTTTTTACTACCCCATCCATGCTTAGGTTAAAAGCACTGGGAGATGTGAGCATTCCCTGACAGGGAGGTGACAGAGACTGACCAGGTACCACCAGCTCTTCAAGCTTCTCCTCCCTGGAGTCTCTGGTCACAGTCCCATGGTGTTTATCCAGGGACAGAAGTTCAGGGGGGTCAGTGATCCTGGAGGATGGTTTGCAGCATGAGAGTAGGTTCTTTACACAGCCCATTTGGATGACACAGAGATTGCCTCCCCTTCTGAGAGGTGGCTGCACTTTCTGAGCAGGACTTGTGAGGCTCGAGAAGCTCCTGAGTGTCGTTCACCATTATTAAGCAGTAATGACAATGTTCTCTGTCCACCTCTCAATGTTCCACCTCATTTTCAGTCCAGCAGTGTCCAACCCACGACGTGTCCCTGAGACAGAAAATTGGTGTTCTAATTTTAGCCATGCAGATGATGAGGCAGAACGGGGCAATGAATCTGTTGTGAGGACAAACACATTAGGACCGTGGCAATGGTGGTGCCTTGAGTTTTAGCTTTCATATTTTCAGATTCTGCTCTGCCTAGGGGTGCAGTTCTGAGCCTCATATTAAGTGCTAGTAAGCTCTCTTCACAAAGGAAGTAGACAAGTCCTTTTCCTGTTGAGGACCAAGGACAACTTTCAACCCAAAAGCACAAACAAGGGTGGGCTGGAAGGAGCAACAAGAAGAATGGGACCTAACAACCTGAAGCTGTAATTAGACAGTTAAACCCCAATATTCAAAGGGAACAAAATATATAAAAGTGTGAGACCCCGTGACTGGTCAGCCATTTTGTCACCATTCTTGGTCCACCTTGGGTGTAGCCCTGGTCAGGCTCCTGTCCTGCCCAAGGTGGATCCTGGAGGCCTTTCATTAAATACATACTTTAGCTCTTTCCAGTCTCTGTTTCAGGTCAGCCTTCCCAAGGCATCAATGGCAGAAACATTATTGGTATTTTTCTGTTGTCATCCAAAGATGTCATTTCCAGCAGACCAAGGACCAGACCCAAGGCTGAGGGTGAATCTGAGGGGAAAGACGTACAACGGTTACACTGATTCCTCCTCCCTTGCCACAGGCTTAATGTTATTTAATGAGTGTTTTACAGCACTGCCCCGGGCTCTACTCTGCTAGGCTCCTTGCACACAATTAAAAACAGAGATAATCCTTACCCCAAACCATAGGTTATAGACTGTTATTACTTTACAATAACCAAGATTTCCCTAGAGACAAAAAAACCAACCCAAGCCCTAATCTGACTGATTGTATTTCAGCCAGAACACTGTGCTCTCACAGAAAAATGAGATACCATATACATGTTTATCATTTACTAATAAGTTACATTATAAATTAAAATGAAGTATACTAAAGGTTTTGTCATTATTTTCATCGGTTTGTTCAACTCTTCTCTGCCATGCAAACTGTAAAGTAAAGAAAAGGTGAAATTGATGTGGTTTTTATTTTACTTTTTAAAAACTTTTTTGTGGTTTTATATCTGAAGTAAACGTGTTAAACAGTAATTCCCAACCTGACAGATTTCATCAGGTCTCTGTATAACAAGCACTCTCTTTCAATCTTAAAATGTCACCACTGTATAAACCTTTTCAATGTTCCCTCCTCTTCTTAGAGCCCTTTATAAACCCATTATGATTTTAAAAAGATTTTATTTCTCACAGCTCTGGCATGGAGAAGGTAAAACCAATTGCATCGTTTCCAGGATGTTGTGACCTGAGGTAATTTCCAGAATGCTTGAATTGAAATTTTTATGAAGGATATGCACCCATTTGGCCCCTAACAAGAAAAAATGTGAGTGCATACATTGCTTAAGTTGTTAAAGATAAAAAAAATGCTCATAAATATGGTCGTGTCTCTTTAAGTATTTGGAGTATACTAAAGAAAGTAAATAACACTACAATTTTCACTGCAGCAGTCGACAGCTGGCTGGCTTTAAATCTTAGTGGAAACAACATTCTGGATGCTCAGAGCCTCCACTGTTCCATTTCAGCTAAAGGCAGGATTACTTGAGCTGTATTATATCCTCCATCTCATTTTCAGCTCTATTGCACCAATTATGCAGCCTGGAGGCTTATAGAGGCTTATATTGAGTTTCAGATAGATATAAGGAAGTCGCCTATATTCTCTGTGATAAAAATAGTCATTAATTACTGAGATTTGTAAACCGCTTAGCATCCTTCTTAATGTGGTACATCAGGCACTTTACTGAATTCTATAGCTAATCACCAAAAAAAAAAAAAGTGTGGGGAAAAAATTCTTCTTGAAGAATGTGATCTTACTTAGCTGGAATTGAATGCTGGAGTTTGAGGGATGAACAGAAAAGGCTCAGCCACTTCAGTAGGAATTTGGTTTTCAAGGGCTTTGTTGTTTGTGTCTATAAAATCGATTAAACATTGATGCTGGGAGCAGCCACTTGTGCAGGGTTCACCAATATAATCAAAGGTCTTCCCAAATCTGCAGGGTGGTGTGATTGCACATATATATATATATATAAAAAGAAGCCTTATCTAAATAGAAAATTATTTGAGGGTACCAGAGTGAATTAACAAAAGCCCTTTTGGCCTTCTTCAAAAGGACAGGAACAACAAACACTTGATACATTTCTACCCATGTGAATTATGCACCAATCAGTATAAGAACAAAATGTCTAATTATTATTCATCTGTTGGAGGGCTTTCCTAAGGTGAAAGACAACCAATCAATAATATTTTTAAAAATCCATTCAAATCAGTTTTTAGATATCTGAACTTCATATTCCACGTCAGGCAGTATAAACCGTTACTAAGGGGGTAACTTCAGCTTTTAGTTTGTTGTTTGTTGTGGTGGTTGGATTTTTTGTTTTGTGGTTTTCTTTTTAAGAGCAAGAAATTCAATGTATTAAAGGAAAACACATTTAACCTGGGTGGGTTTTAAACATTTATTTACTGCCTAATTCTTCTTAATTTGAAAAGTATCCATTTGCAGCTTTTCCTTGATTCTCCTGAGATGGATGATTTAATTACAGAAGCAAATGGGTTTAAGTCTTTTATGGCTTCCATTACCACAGGATAGGAATGCCTCTCTGTGCATAACTTATCCACATAAACTTGCCCCTCTAGCTGGGAAACAACAAGTGAAATCAAGATAAAAAGAGAATCCTAAAACCTTCATCTGTCTTGCAGCTGAAAAAGCACTATCAGAAGATAACTTTTTACTACAGATTCAGTGTGGATTCTCTGGCAGTCTACTGGACTGACTAAAAGTAGAACCAGACTCTAAAGCAAAGCAACAGTGAAGATTGAGATGATTGGAGATATTAAGCGAATCAAGGCAGAGGTTTCATTTATTCCACATCTGTATCAGGCTCCAAACATGGATAACCATTAGCAGATCAACATCCATTGCTCACTGCCAAGTCCTTCAGGAGCAAAATGAAAACAAAATCCAAAACATACCTGAGATATAAACTCTGAACAACTGAATTTATTCTATTCTTCTATCACCATTGTGTAATTAAAAATTATGAGTGAACTACCATTTTAGACTGTACTAATCTTTATGTATTGTAACTCTCCCTAAGAGCCAAATTGTGAAACTGTGAGCTTTATTATGTTTAGGACTTCAGACAGACAATCACCCATCACAGTTTCCAAAATAATGTTCCATCATTGACAGAAGACAGCTTATTTATTTTTCACATTCGACTAATTTTAGGAAAATTTTGAAATATGTCATGTCAACCTGCTTTTCTAATATTTTCTGCTTACTTTCCTCTTCTTGATAATAATGACAAGACCAAATAGGGCCTTACTCATTTATATCTGTGTTTGTCCATGTCCCTCTAGATTTGTACTTCTGATGTGGTATGGGAATATTGGTGATGGACTGTGCAAGCACTGCGTGTGGCTCTTGAATTTCTGTGAGCAGGTAGAGGTAGATTAATTCATCCTGGCAGTTTTGAAGTGTCATAAACAGCAGGGACCTGAAAAGAGAAAAATCTTTTCAAATTATTTAACATTAATTACTTTTAGTGAAGAGCACACTTAGTACTTTAAGGATGCAAAGAAAATCTCTCACTGACTGAGAAAGGTATCTGCATGAATTGAAATTTTCTATTTCCTCCCTGTATGTATTCCCATCTTTTAAATTTCACCCAGTGTTTTTCCTGACCTTCATATCTTTTGCAAACAGGCAATTACTATTCACAGCATTTTCCATCAGATTTGTTTGCTGCTATGTATTGGTTCTAAAATTACAGGTCTCATCCAGTTTTAATTTTTTTCCTTGTCACCAATACTATTGCAGATTATGCCATGGCTGTGCACCAGAAGTGTTTGCAACACTGTGGAAAGAAGAAATAGGCTTCTTAAAAATTCACATCCTTATTTAATGCTTTCATAATATTTCTCTCTTTAGGAAATGGGACAACCTACAATGCAGATTTCATAGCTTTTAAACACTAATTTATTCTTAATACTTTTTCTCCAATTTGCTGCAACAAGATAATTGTACTGACTGTGCAATGGTGAGTGAAAAAAGATTAGAGTGTGTGGCATTCCAGTGTTTTGACAGCCTGATGTATTGCAGCTTGAAACATACAAGTCTTTTCAGTGTTATTCCCTCGTGCTCATTAAAACTGAGAACAAGCTTTAGGAATCTGGCACTACTTTTCTTTCTGTTTTTAAGGAAGAGCAGAGATAAACCTTTTGCACTGATCCCATTCCCATGTTCATACTTGTGACTGAGGGGCTAATTTCCTCCTTCAGTTTCGTTCTCATTTTCAATCTGAGCCTGGAGGAAAATGAGGATGGAGGTGGCTGAGTGGCACCTCCAATATCTGTGAAATCAGATGACAGCATCCTGTGCTGACTACAAGTAAGGGCAATACCTGACTCTGCAACTGTTATCTCTGTGAGGTGGCAGCCAAGGAGAAGGAATTACATGACTTTGTGATGTAAGAGAGGAGATGACCAAGTCAAATAATTTTTGTTTAATATGACCTTTGAGTGCACTCCCAGTGCAGCCTGACCTTTCTGTCACCAGCTCAGCTGACAAGAGCTGTGGCTCTTGTCCCTCATGCCAGATTTTCCTTTTTGCAGAAACAGGAGGGATAAGGAGGGGAGTGCTTTAAACTTAGGATGCAGTGAAACAACATTCTTGATGAGGTTTCTGCTAATGGACTTAGTCCAGTGCAAATGCTCAAATTTAGGTGACTCATTTTACAGAAACTCCTTTCCTCTCTTTATGGAAGGGCTATGGTAAAATTTGGATCATGTTCTGCCTTCTTCACTATGGATAACAGAGGAGGAAACTTCACCCCAGAGAAGGCCACACAGCATAAAAGTCAGTCCTGGAAAGAAAAGAATAGTCCTGTCAAATGTTTAAACACTATATGCCCCTTCTGTTCCTAAATGGGGAAAAGTAAGTGATAATAATTCTGCCATGTGCCTTAGGTTCCCTGGGTTGACACTTGACACCTGCCTTCTGTCAATCATATACCTTCGTGGCCATAAAGATTTGATTAGGAGTGTGGTAGTTCAGCAGAGCAGAGTGAAAGGCGGGCTATCATTCCAGCAGATAAATGTTTCAAGTAAGTCAATCTGACTCTCATACTTTGAGTTTAATATCTACTGTATACCAGCCAAACCAACCTTTTAGATTTAATAGGACAGTCTCTTGACTTTCTGAAAGTTGCAGTTCACCAGGCATTATCCCAAAGAGCATCCATTTCCAGCACTGAAATGACTTTCAGGATCAAATAATTCTTTGCATCTCTGGTTTTCACTAAGAGTGCACTGTATCCATTAGTCTGTGAAAACTAAAGACAAAGTAGAAGTGGCTTTTCTCTCTCACTTAATCACCACCATTAGGAGCTACTGTTTTAAGGGCAGTGCCCAGTGGCAAATGTTCACATTAAGGAGTACTGTAAGAACTACCTAAGCCTGGCATAGGAGATTTTAAGTACTGTCCCATGAAAAATATAAAAACCAAAAGGTTTCTGTTCACACTGCCAGCTGAATATTTAGAGGCAAAATTAAGGTGTTTTTTAAAAAGTTTTTTCTTTTAATGAAGGTGCAATGTTTGAAGTCTAGTAATGGATTATGGAGCTCAACAAACTAAATGGTAAAACCTTTACTTTTTTACAGAACATTGCTGTAGCCTACCTGGAAGAGAAATCTTTGTGTTTTCCCCTAAAGGCTGTGGAAGTTAGGCTTTAGGTTCAACTTAAGGCTGGGCCAAATAATAGGAAAAATAAATCACAAATACCTGGAACTATTTTGAAAGGGAAACAGCTGGCCATGTTTTATTGACTTCTGTGTTCACCCCTTCACAAATATTTGTATTCCTGTGAGTGAAATTTTATTTGTAGAAAAGTTTGAGAAATAGACTTTTAGGTTGTAAGCTGAAATCAGTTTCATACTATACCAAATCCATTTCAGGTAAAAGTGAAAGTAATAGATTTCTGGTTTTCCAATTAAATTTGTCAGAAAGCTCTTTTCTGTCTCTTCTCTGACTCCCTCTCTCTTCCCTAGGTAACCCTCCAAGTAGAAATGAGTCATGATATTAGAAAAAAAATTCTTCACTGAACAGGTGGTCAGGCATTGGAACAGGCTGCCCAGGGAAGTGCTGGAATCAGCATCCCTGGAGGTACACATGATGTTTAGGGTCATGGTTTAATGGTGAACTTGACAGCCATGAATTAATGGTTTGGCTCTATGGTCTTAGAGGTCTTTTTCAACCTAAATGATTCTGTGATTCTTAATGACCCAGTCCCTTGCTGTCCCAGTTACCACCATTATCTATCTCCACATACAAATTCAACACTCCATATAGCAATTCAATATCTCCCATAACTGAGACTTCTGTCATATTTTGCTTTATAGAATAATTATAGAAAACTCTGTATCAAATATATCTTTAACAGTCCCAATATAAAAATTCTTTCTTCTTCACCCTGGGGTGAGTATTGTTCTATCTTCATTGGGTTTTTCTCTTTCTTTCTGTCTACCCATTACACACTTCTTCCCAGTCAGAACTACCTTGATGGACTGTTGATAACATTTTGAATCTTGTCCTTGAATATCTAAACAAGATTTGGGGAGACTTGTTTTAAGAAATTCACTCCCTCTCCTTGCACATCCCCCTGCCCTTGCTGTTTTCTGTCACTTCTGTGCAGGGGATATCTGCCAATGAGCAAGGAAGATGCATCAGGAGAGAAATCTGACCCAAACAAATCTGCACTGAAACACTCTCCCAAAGGTTCAGAAAGGAGATATTAATCTTGTGATACCTCCGGTGTAGCCCCACATCAGCTGAACCAGAAACTTTTGATTTCCAGGTGACACAGCCACATACCCTTGCAATGAGAGGGAGTCTGGCCATCAGGGATTGTTGCAAACTTTCTTAACCTAATCCAAATTATCTGGCCAGAGATGCTTAGAGTAGCTCAGGAAAAAGATAGTCTTTCAAAAGAAAAACCCAGACCCCTTAACTTTTTAATTTGTTAACCTGGCTTCCCTTAATTGCTTTTGCTTCAGTCTGCCTCTTCCAGGAATGTACTTAAATATAATGAAGTGTATCATCAAGAAAAGGAAGAGCTGAAACATATCCCAAGGTGACCTACTACAAACAGCAATATTAATTCTCTAAACACATTTTTCAAGCATGTCATAGGCTAAATGCTGCTGACATAAGATCTCCAAATAATTACAGACTGCAGTCACATTGAGAAAAAAAAAGTGTCTTTGTGAGCAATTTATTTATTTGCTCTCCATGTACAGACAAGTGGCAGCTACAGATGTCTATTTCATATGTCACCTAAGAGATATTGGTTTCCTTCAGTAGCAATGGCAATACTTTGACTGGTGGTACACAAACTAATAGTGAAAATTGGTTTCCTAAATTTAGTTGTATTGAACCTATTCCAATACTGTATTTTGTTAAATTCTTTCCTTGGCTAGTAATAAGATAGATAATTCTAAGCATAATCAGTTGGCCCCAAAGTCCTTCAGAATTTTCAGGTAGATGTAACTTCTTCTTCATTCTCTTTTTCATCTGATTATAGAACAAGTGTCACATTCTCCAGATGAGAAGCAACATGTTAAGAAAAGGTGTAGTAGATGTTGGTATACGTAGAGCCCTTTAACATATTAATTTTTTTAAAAATTAAATATTTTTGTGATTCTTAATTACTTATATTTTATTCAGACTAAGTACTACTGTTTGAAACTAATAATCAATAAGCACATCTGGAAAACAACAGAGGTGCTTGTAAAATTGATTACAAATCTAATATTCCCTTAGTCAGCACTGCCTCAAGCTAAAAATCTTTTAACATATTAGGATCAGGCATCTCTTCTGCTTCCCCAAGAGTCTCTAGTCCTGCATTATAAAACACTGAACTGTATTTTCAAATGCTTTGCCAAAAACAGCAATCAGAGAGCAAAAAAGAGTTGTTTTCTATTTAAAAAGCAAAAGATTAATACTATTCATCTTTCATCTGAAAAATGCCTGGGAGATTTTGGGGAGTTCCTTGAATGAGAACCCCTCCCCACCTTCCTTCTAGAAATTCCCCTGACCAGTCAAGTTTGGTGGCATGTTCCAGACACTTCTGTGTTTCTGCACAAACCCTCAGAAAGCTTTTCCTGCTGATATCCAAGGTTTTTAATAGCTGTCATCCAGCATGTGAGGAGTTCCCATCCCTCATTTTCCCCTCTGAGGTGTTGCTGACTGCAGCAGGGAGCACCAGAGGACAAGGAGAGCTGAGAGGAGTCGAGTGTCTTGGAGGTTAAGATGCAAACTCTTCACCCAGATAATGAAAATTGCTCTGTTGACAGGGATTACACCTTCAAGCACTGACCTTATGCCATTCAAGTCAGTTTAAGATGCAATTGTATAAAAGACTGCATTAAACATAACTCCACGTCATCTGTGGAGAGTTTTCTTGGTTGTTAAACAATGATGAGGAGGAGAAGCTTTATGAAAGTATCATAAAGTGTTGGCAATAATTTTATGCATAATAAGTGCTAGTTGAGCTTGTGGTTTTTTTCATGTTCTGTTCTTTTCCAAGACAGCTTCTCAGCTTGATGGAAAACTGTTTGTCATCTTGGGCAGGAAATCTCCTCACGCCTTTTCCAGGACTAATGGCAGTAAGTAGAGTAGGGTGTGTAAATTGAAGTTGTATAGGGCAAAATATTACGGGTTTTACTAACAACTAGCAAGAGGAAAGACTAAAATGTTTGCCCAGCAGCACCACTGGTCTGGGCTGTTTTCTCTTCATTGTGGACCTGTGAGTTAATTGTGTGGCTCCTGATGAAAGCCTATTGGGTTTAGACACCCTTTACTCTTAGCCTTCATTGTATCCCTTGGAATTAGAAAGTGGATGTGTGTAGCAGATGTTCCCAGCCCGTTTTGCCTCATTGTAATTCCTACAATACTTGGTTCCTTATCTTTAACCCATTTCTGAAATCGATGGTGTCAAGCCTCTCTGGCTTCACATAATCTAATATGTTTTAAAAAATGATTTTTCTTGCCATCTTATTCTTTCTGCCTCACTTCTGCATCTTCCATCGACTTTAATTAAGCTTTCCTTGGGCTTGTGACCTTGGTGAGCTTTTGAAAATAAAGTGAACTCACTGGCAAAGTGATTTTTCCCAATCTTTTTGTAACCCTGCTGGAAATTCCCTTTGTGTGATGTTTGAAAAAATGGGCTGTTCATTTGGGATCATCATATGTGCACTGTGTGGCAACAAGGAGAAACCTCAGCCATCTAATTATAAATTTCTAGTAAATAATTTCATTTCTCTATAATTTCTGGTTTGACTTTTCTAGCCCTTTAGGACCTAACTACATACTGTTTTTTTTTTTTTTAAAAAAAAAGAATGATAGAAAAAATTGTTCTTTCAGACAGGCAGTATTGAAAGAAAACCTTTTTTAAAAAAGTAAAGTGCAGCGTAGAAGGTGTGTAGAAATCCCTATCATAGATTTTCAACATGCTTGTTATCTTCCTTACCATTTTTGCCCCCCAAAAAATTCTAGAATAGTTGGGTAGAAGGAGATAACTCTTCTTAAGTCCATTTATAATTACATTTGCCTGGCTTCCATTTGTCATGATTTTCACTGCTATGGAATCTACATATAAAGCACTGCACAGTCATACTCTGGAAGGCTGGACATGAAATACCCCTAAAGTTGACAGTATGGATTTTAGATCTATGCAGTGTTTTAAGTGCAGAATGACTAAATGGGTCTAAAACTTAAAAGGATTTTTTGGTTTGTTAGCTTGGTCTCCCCTTTCTTACTTGGAATCATTCTTTTTGCCAGCTTCTGCACCTTGTGGATGGCAAGGAGTGGACAATCCCAGGAGTGTACAATGCCACACAGAGCTTTATGTATATATTAATATTTGTAATTCCCTGCCTTTGCAGAGGCTTCTCTCCCTGTGTTCATGGGAGAGCTGGAGGAGCTGGCAGAGTCTGCCTGACCTGCCCAATCCTGGCCCTTGAGCAAAACTCACAGTGGGCTAGAGAACCCACTGGGGTCAAGAAATGGAGGCAGTATTGGATGTGGCTGCACACACAAAGCAAACTCACAACAGGAGAAAAAAAGCTTTTACAGGCACCACGTAATGTACTAAATAACAGAATAAAATTCTAAGTAAAGCCTGGAATTTTAGTTTTAGGTCCAGGTATACACTACAGGGAAGACTACAGTGTGCTTTGACCTAGTGACTGACAGTAAAAAAATTCCTGATTTATTTTTCCTAGGAACACATTTTGGATTAGCCTTTACTTGTCACTTGTAAACTTTTTTCTTTTGGAAAAAAAAATCCAATCTCTTCAAAGAGATTATACTCAGTGTTAGCAAAACCAGCTTTGAATTAACAGTGACTATCTGACTACTGCTAAATTTAGCAATCCTTGATATTATGCATTTAAAACTCTCCTAATTCCTAACACTCCTGAAGCCATATTCTTATATGTTGTAGTTTTCCACTGCAGACAAGGTCTTTTCATGTGGTTTTGAACAACAGATTTTTTTTATTTTTCTGTTTAGACGCCTTAGTGTAGAGCCAGGAAACTGCCACAGATCCCTGCAGCAGAGTTCAGTACCCTCGTTTTAGACCTGGAAACAGAATATCAAGACAGCAAGGTGTGATATTTGCCTGACACTGCCACAGTGCTTTTGCAATCCAGGTGTATCCTGTGCTTGGAATGAGCCTGGGTGTCCCAAAATACCACTGGAGTGCTCTTTATGGACGCAACCTCACTGAGCAAGAGGGGACAACTCCCTCATGAAATGAGGTACGTGCCTGCCATCAGTCCTAACCCTGATTTTAAAGAGCATTGGTTTAGTCACTCAGGTCAAATTTAATATAAGGTGTTAATGATGTCATGAAATTGTTAATATCCACTCCTTGCCATCTATGAAAAATGGATGTTTCAAACAACTATGACATTCAAGCATTCAAGTCACACCGGATTTCTTTTTTTTTTTTTTTTTTTTTTAGGATTTTGGAGTCAGTCTATTGTTGCTATTGGATTAAAGAGAAAAGTTAGAAAAAGGATCCTGAGAGCAGACAGGTTGCAAATTATTTTTCATGTGCATTTTTCCTCATGAAGCACTCCTTGGTATTTTTAGAAGTGTTTGAGTGTTTTTCTGCTCCGCTTTGGAAAATAGACAATTAGCCTCCACTAAGACTGAAAGCCTTGAACCTTTTAAGTAGACTTGTATTGAAAAATGTGAGATGATGAAGGGATAAGGGAGCTGCTCCTCAGAAGAGCCTGGACCTTTGGACAATAAGGATACTGCCTTTGGAATGGAATGGACACTCTGTGCTGGGATGAAATGCATCCTTTTGCCTGGTATTTCACCTAAAGAGAAACTTCAGCTGTCACAGAGTCTGTTGCATTCTGCACAGACATTCTGCTCTCAAAAAAACAAACTTTTTCCATATGGTTTGAATTAATTCACTGACACAATTGCAGATTAGGGGTGTTTGGGGGTGATGGAATTCTCTGCCTGTGTTAAAACATACAAAAATACAAATGCTTTCCCAGAATTACTGAGGATGAAGGTATGCCCTCAAGTTTCTGAGCATAGATCGATGTTCAATTTCATAAATCTTCTAGATACGCGTGAGCCTTTTTTTTCTTTTTGTCATAATCTGGAATATGTACAGCATCAGCAAGAAACTTTCAGGCAATTTTATTTTTGTATCTGAAACTCAGCATCTCTTAAGAGACTTAAAATTAAATTACCACTTTTTACAGTCCCCTTAGGAGTTTATATTCAGTCAACAACATTTAGGATTCAGTTTAAAACAATTCATTGCTCGCTGTCCTGATGGTATCAGCTATTATTCGTCAGGACAGATTTATCAGCTTGATTTTGAAGCTGTATGTGCAGGGATGTTTTGGAATTTTTCCTTTCTCTGACAGGTAGATCCAGACCAGTTGATAGAGATCTATGATCCCAGTGCCTTAAATTTTTTCGTGTTAGTGGCTGCTCAAAGTGTATTATAGCAAGATCCTTTCTAGGCTTGTCTGAGATGGTTTTGATTTTAAAATGCAGGTTATTTTTATTGATAAATGGATGCTGGGTTAGAGGCAGATTCCTTGAATATGGTGGTAGTTTATCCACCAGCACTCTGAATCTGCCCAAAGTGGCAGCTTGGTGCTCTGCTCCCTTGATCAGAGAGCAAAGCAGCATGAGAGGAAAGGGCCAATCCATGTTGGCCACCCTGCCAGAGGTAACCTGGGTTTAGTTGGGTTGTTTTGACCCTGGCAGACTTGCCCTCCAGGTTTACCCAGGCTCTAATGTACATTAAACCAGATCTTTGGCATTTTAGCTGTTTCTGGTTGATGAGAGTGAGAAGCTCATTAGGAGGTTTCTAAGCCAAATTGCATAAATAGGGTTGAGGATGTCAGGTGACATTGCTCTCAAAGTTCTAGACTTCTGAAAAGGAAATTATTTGTTTTTTTCAGGTATAAAGAATGATCATGGCACAAAAATCAGGGTGATATGTGAATAATTTTGTCTTATCACATTTTCTCATAAAATAACTTGAATTTGCAATACATGTAACTTTTCATGTTAATAGCTGGTGAAATTCCATGTAGTTCCAGATATGAACAGAACCATTTTTTCTTGGCATACTGACTATTCCTTAGATCAAAAACTTATCTTGCTTTCACTTTTATTTCAAATGTGCTCATAAACATTTCTCTGACTGAAACATTACTGCAATTCTGTGCATATACATTACATTTGAAATAGTCCCAACAGAATCTGATGACAAACCTTCCCATGTGGAGGACAGTTGCCCATAAGAGAACAGACAGATAGGAATTAAACTTAAAGTCATTCAGAACAAACATTTTACAGGTCAACTTTAAAGAGGATTTTTTCTCATGTTTTATTGTTTTTCCACTCCACTTCAGGTCATGGACTATATATGACTGATGTTTCTTCAACCTTTGAGAAATCCATCAGTGCTACATTTGATTCATCATCTTTCTTGACATAAAAATTGATAAATAGGATCTACTTCATAGTTAATTCTCATCCTTGGTATGCAGGCCATACACATGAAAGGAAATGCCCCATGATTGTGAAGAAACTTATGACAGAGCATGGATACAGAATGATACATGCATATGAATAACATCTGGAAATTTGCTTTCATATTCTGTCTGATCAATATCAGTAACTGAGGAGGAAGAGATGCTGTGTCTAGACACGCAAAGATGCATATCAGTTATGCTACAATGATTTTTAAGGCAAGGTACACAGCCACTTGACAGATGGTAATTCATTCTTTAGAGCTTCCTGTTTTCCTCCCTGGCTCTTGAGTTGTCATGATAAACTTGGCACAGCTTTGTTGCTTGGAAGGAAGTTAGCTCTGTGAGAGAGGAGCATGTGTGTTGTATGAGTATGTACACATGCCTCAGATCATTATTGTATAACACATCCTCGGGCACTGCTGCATCTATTTGCAGAATATATGGATGGCTGAACTTTTTGAATTTGAATAAATCATCTCTGACCAAAATATCTGAGTCCCTACTGCTGGGACATCCTCTGATGTGTGTTTCTAAACCTCTCCCAGGTGAGAAGCCCCAGAAGAGATGCAAAGCAAAAGGAGATGATCTCAAGGAAGAGAAGGTTGGACAGTGTGGTGAGCTGAAGTGCTGCTAATCATGGCAGGCCAGAATTGATCCAGCTGTGGCAACTAAGCCCAACACCTGCAGCTTGTTCTGCCAGCTGTGGCTTTTTGATTTATATTTGGATGTTGACCAAAACACCTCAACAATGATGAGTTCAGTTACAGTAGGTGTTGGACAGTGCATGAAGATTTAGGTCATTTTGGAACAACCCACAAGCTAAACAAGCCAGTTGAGTTATTCCATTTTATTACAATCATTAAGTGACCAAACAAGATTTATGGGTCTGTGTCAGCATGTCTATAAAGGTCAGCTATCATTTATTATAGCATCTGATATATTTAAAAGAATCAAGGGAAATAAAAATGTTTCAATGTGCCAAAAAAAAAGAACAGCATAGGAAAAATCCAGGTCCTAGCAGTTGAAATGTAAAGATATTCCAATCAGCCTTGCCAATGGGGCAGAGGAGTTCTAGGAGGAATAGTAATACAGAGAATCAGATTTGTCTCACAGACTTAAAATAGTACCAATGAGAAAAATTTAAAAGTCTGAAAAATTATTTGAACCTTCTTAGATTTCTCCCTGACCACCCTTTACATGCTCACAGGCATCTTCTATTTTAGTAGAAATATGGATGCTATCACTACCCCAAGCAGAAAAACTGTTCATATGAAAAGGATTCACGTGAGTAACCTAAAAATGGAGAATAGAGAAAGGACAGCTTGGAGTGATTCAAAACATGTGTAGCCTTCTTATTGGAAATGTTTAAATTTTGTTTGCTTTACAGCCTTTTTGATGACAAGAGTTTCTCCCTTCCTTATGTTAATATAAATCAGGAACTGTAAAAAGGCAAATGCTATAATTTTATTTTCCTGAAGGCAGGTTTTCCTACCTTTACCTGTTGTTAGGAAAAAACCTAACTCAAATACGAAGTGTCATTAAGGGCAAAGACTTTAAAGGATTTTGGTGCAAATTTCTTTTGTCAATATTAGGAAAAGTTAAGCAGTTATGAGTTAAGCAGGTAAAAAAAAAAACAAACAAAAAAAAACCCCCAAAAAACAAACAAACCAAGGACTGCTTATGACATAAAATTTTCCTTTCTAGCTGTGTATTAAATTAGATGTTTCTTCTGCTGTCTTTGCCCTTTTAAGTACCATCACAATTACATTAGTCAGTGTGTGAACGTCCCTGGCTTTCCAACTCTAAGTGTAGTGGCAGCTCAGATCAGCTAAATTTGTATTCTTCCATTTCATTTATGCTCAGTAGGGGATATGAATCACTGTCTGTCATAAAACCCAATGTGGATAAGTACAAATTTGGTCCACAGTATTTCTGAGAGTGGGTGCTTACTTCAAGGGAGTTGCAGGCAGCTCTCTGCTCAAAAGATGCAGCCCTGTTTCCAGAGCTGAAGATGAGTTATCTTAGGGAAAAAGAATTCCTTGCTCACTTGTTGTTCTGGGTGAGTTTTTTTGGTTAATGGGAGCAGGTGTATTGGGTCAGGAAATATTCTCTTTTCAGAGATCTGAAAGAAAACCTGGCTGTCAAAATGCGTTTGGAATTCGAGGCAGGCAGCCCTTTCATCTGAGAGGGAATTGAGGGGCACTGACTGATGACACCTGAGCACTGCCCAACGCTTTTGAGGGATGACCATTCCACATCTATCCTTCAAGGAGCCTTTTTGCTCCAGCTCCAATTACACTGGTTTGAAAGAGAGAGAGAGGGAAAAAAAAAGACAAAACAAATGGCCCACAACAGTTTTCTGGTTGATAGCATGGATTCAGGAGAGCTTGTTAGAGTGAACAGATATTACTTTCTAATACCTCTGCAATAAAATTTTGCTGTCAGCAGGAATTCATATTTTTACAGAAAAATAAACCAAGATTGTTTAGCCAGATGTATTACAATAGACCTTGGAGAGTGACTGGGGAAGAACACATAGCTAGCAAAGAAATAAATGTTTAAGTTAAATGTATTTATTGCCAGATTATATAATTCAGGTTTTTATGTACTGGATCATCTTAAATTTAATGGCTGACCAAAAAAGAAAGCACTTGAACAGGGATAATATAAAAAAAACAAATAAAATGAAGGAGGTAGGAGAGGGGGAGATGATTAAAAATCTGTGCTAATAAGCTGAGCTCTGCTTTGCTAGAAGCATGTTTAGCATTGGAGAATAACCAGAATATACAGATGAGATTAAAACTTTGCAGTAATAGTGGGGTTGTACAGTCAATGTGCACTTCCAGAACTGCAGAAAAATAAAAAATGTAACCACTTCTTTAGGAGGTTTGTTTTAAACTGACTGATACAGTTGCAGGTTTTCTACTAGATATGAATTCAAAGATAAAATTAATTTAGGTTATCAGATGTTTTAAGATTTGGAGATTTTATATGTATTTATAATGAGTTAATATAAAAATCATCTATCACAGAGCCAGCATTGCCTTATTTTCTTTTTTTCTTCCCTTTAGGAAAATATAAATATAAGTACCTGCTATTTAAGTGCAAGAACTTTTCACCTTTCTAAAACTCTGGCAACTTTTAATCATGAGAGAGCATCAAGGCAGGTAGTTTCAAATTAAGTCTTTCACTTCAGACATGTGTTGAAGACTTTTTTTGAATGTTGTCTCCTCCCTCTTTCCTGAAGACCTCTAAATTTGCATGAAAAATAGGGGAATAGAAAAATTTAGGGATTATTGATAAAATGTGATGGTGGTGTGGGTTCCTGCAACTATGCCTTGGGTTAATAAGGGACAAATGGAAGAGTTACAGACACTGTGCCTTGTTTTTCTGTCTTCAGGATAATGTGAATCCTTACTGAGTCCAAAAACATATTGTGAGGCTTCATAAGTATTGTCTTTTAGAGGAATAGAACTAAGTCTTATCAATTAACCTTGTATTGGCTAAAAGCTAGATGCTGATTTGTAGTCAGTAGTGACAGACCATTTGTAATGGTTTGAAAGCAAAACAAATGAGAGGCTCCAAGTCAGAAATACAATTTAATGAGAAAAAGAAATAAAAGG
>JBBMKD010000001.1:7799960-7900675 GCA_037834095.1 Argya squamiceps
ACAATTGGTTTCAACAGATGATGAAGAGGGTGATAGAATACTTTGTGCATATCTTATTCTACAACCCAGGACACCATTTTATTGAAAGGATTTTTGATACCATTTGGTAAAATGTTGAGGTTTGCAATTAATATATTGTAAGTTCCAAAGTGATAAGATTCTTGCAGGACTGGAAATTACTGCTAATTACTGCCCATTCTGCTTTCAGCATGTAGGTTCATCAAAAGGAGCAGAAAATTTCAATTAAAAGTGGCCATTTGGATTTTGTACATACTACATATGAAACAAAAGACATTCTTGTAGTTAAATAACCACGTGTGGGAAAAATCTTGAAAGAAATATTTGGTATTTTTATTTGAGTTTGCCTTTAAAAGAGAGATAATCTGCAGCTGACAATGCCTGGTAGTTGGTTTCATTGGGCACTTTAAGGTACATCTGCCAGCTGAGAGCAGATAACCCTTCTGCACTGGCCTGAGAGAGGAACCAGTTTCAGCAGCACTGTGCTACAGATGCTGCCACAAATGAAGTTAAAGGTGGTATAAACCATGGTGTTCCACTCAGCTGTCCTGAAAATGACACTGGAAATGATGGTCCTCATCATGGAAGTGATTAGCCTGCATTCAAAAGTTCTGCACCTGCTTTTACTCCGTTCAAAAAGTCTACAGTCAGTGCTAACAGTATATTTGCAGTATAACAGTGAGTGAGAACACTTTTATCCACACCTCCTCCCCCTCCTCTTCCTTTTTTTTTTTTTTTAACAGCAATTAATTTCAGCAATCACTCTTCCTGCTTTCTGGTTTATTGCCTGGGTACCACTAAGGCCAGTGTTGTGACTGTAGTATCAATTTTACTGCACTTTTTACTGCCCAGCTCCCTCAAACCCTACTAACTGCTGACACGGGTGGTACTGAGGGAACAGGAATGATACAGGAGCTACAAGGCAGGGGGGAAAGTTTAAGGCCAGAGCTGCTGAAAGGAGCATTTGTGAAGCCTTCTGAGGATGCCAGCTCCCAGCAAGCAGGACTGATCACAAACAGGATATTGAGCATCCTTTTCAGCGAGCTGGCATTCCTGTGACAGCCACAGTCCTGCTCCCACACCCAGGGAGGATCAGCTAGGATCTGGAAGCTTCACCAGTGCATGAATTCAGGGCTGCCCCTGCCATAAACTGGATGAGAGACACTGCATTTCAATTTGGACTGAGCTCCATGCCACTGTGCCTTCCAAACCAGAGGTGGCTCGTTTCTTGTTGATTTGGAGCATGAGCCACTGGAATGAGTACCTGAGGGGAAATATGTTCTGTTGACTGATCTCCCTGGGAAGGGGAAAGTGGGGGTAACCTCCTGCAGTGTGTAAAATACAAAGCCATTAAAAAACTAAATTATGTCTCCAACAAAATGTAGCAGAAAAAAATATTTTTCTTTTGTCATTTGTCATATCATCCAGTGTGTTGTAACTGAGAGAATATTTATTTTTTTGCTGTTGTATGAAGGAAAAAAAAGGTTATACTTGTTTTTATTCAATTTTTAATTAACTTTTTACTGACAAATACCTGGGACGGTCAAGTGGTAGAAAAATCTTTCTCATAATGATTCAGAACCATTGTAAAGTGTTCATTCTGGGCAATATGCAATGTGGAGAAAAATCTTGGCATGCCAGTATTTTCACATCATTCAAAAGGTTTCTAAGGTCAGAATGGATTATTCTGATAAGAATGTGACCTCCTGTCTGCAGCATATGCCACAAAACTTAACCTGTCAGAGGAGTTTCATTTTGGTTTTGCTGCCTTTAGCTCACCTTGCCTAGCTTACTGTGAATATTCAAGATTTGACAGGCTTCAAGGAAAATATGCTGGATTCTAGAAAACATACACATCAAATCAAATGGGTTAGTAGTCTGGGTCTAATACAAAATTTTCAGGGGAACCAATCAATCACCACAGTATTTTTCTTCAGGATGTGTATGTGCACACGCTTCCCAATCATCCTGAGTGATTAAACACTTACTGAGAATGGCTGACCTCCTAGACCTTCCTGACCTAATTACTGCAGTGAATGTATTTGCCTTTCTGAAGATTTTTTCTTTTTGCTCAGCTCAGGTTTTTCAGTTGGGGCCCATATTGGGCTTGCAAGACACCCATCATGGGCCTTACAGTACACAAAGTGCATAAACAAAAATTATTCCTCTCACATCAGAACGGAGGAGACGTAGCAAATGTTAGGCAGTCACCACCACCAGCTCCCACTTCTTAATGACATTCCTAGCCTTCCCAAAACACAAAACAAAACAACAAACAAACAAAAAACGCATCCAAAAGCAGGTAGTATTTATTTTATAGATATCATAGAGATGATGTACTGTCTAGATGAAGGATTCTACTTGAGATCCTCTTGCTCTGCTAGTTTCTTAAGCCATTTAGGGTGGTTTTGGTTTTTTTTATAATGTTCCTTATGTTTTAGAGCTTTCTGTGCCAAAAACTTTGGGGGAGGTTCTGAAAAGAAATGTTGCATTAAGTTTGGTTAGTTAGAAGGAAATGCTTCTCACTAACATCAGTCTTTTTAGTCTCTAATGTTTTCAGTGAGGGAAAGAAAAATATCATTTGGACAAGCTTTGTTAAATTATTCAAGTCTGCTTCAGGGGCTTATAACAGATATAAGTGAGAAGTGGAACAAACGCCCTTAACCAAAAGCTATGGCATGGACACAAACTGCCAGGTTACCTCTTGGCCAAGCCAAATTTTGCTGACACTTGAGGAGAGGTGACAAGATTATCAGGCTGGCATTGGCAGCATTAGCAGGGGTGGACAGGGCTGACAGCCCTTGTGTCTGTTAGGTCCTGGAGCAGAGATGACCCAGTTAAGGGTAGTGCCCCAGCTGAGCTCACCCTTCTCAGGCCTGTGTGAGGAAAACAAGCAGATCCCTCCAGCTAATCATGTTAGTGCTGCTGACAGCCTCCTCCGTGCCTGGAGGATTTTGCAGCTCTGTTGCTGTGCCAGTGGGTTGTGTGTGGGTGATAGCCTGTGCATCAGGCTCTCCCCTGCCTTGTCAAGAGCATGGTGGATTTACTCCCTTTCGTGTTTTGGCTTCGCTCACTGAGAATTTCTCCAGCAGCTAAAGCTGCTGTTTTTAAGCAGCCACGAGAAACTGATTTATCTGTCAGTGCAGGGGAATGTGCTTTTGCAAAGCTGTAAGCTACATATCTGGGTCACACACTGCATGGAGTGAGACAGCTGTGGGCAGCTCAGTCAGGAATTAGACAGCCATCAAATATTGGGTTTAGGGGAGAAGGGAAAAGAACCCTCAAACAGCAGGGAAGGAGTCTTCTTTGGGATAAGAATCATCATATGCTAAGCTGCTTTCTTGCCATCAGCTGAACAGCTGTACTTTAAGCTGTATAGAGGAATAAAGCAAACCAGCCTCTCTATTCCCCAATTTTTAAAGGAAAAACACTTTTTAATTTGTTGGCCTTTGTTTTGGACATCAATTATACAAACAGATACCCATAAGCCTCTCTCTAAACCATCTTATCCTACTTGTTCTATTACTGTGATTTAAAAACATTGAGGGTTTATTTTCATGTGTGTTTTCACTGTAAAAGCAGCCTAGCCCAGCATTCCTTTGGATAAGAGAGGGGCAGAAAATCAGTGTGTACCTCTCCTGTGGGAATCTGAGACAGTCCTTGAGCAACTTTCCTGGAAAATAAGCTCCCTAACCATTTACTACACCAGCTTGTGAAGGGGCAAGCTGTGTCCCTTTTGCTTCCACAAGGCTCCCACCTCAAAAACAAGTCCATGTGCAATACAATGTGGAAAGAGCAGGACCTTATGATTTCACCTTTCAGCATCTTGCAAGAGTGTGGCAGTAATGGAATCATTGACGTGGGCAGAGCCCAATTATCCATTTGAGGATGAGACGAGGAACACCACGGTCCAGAAGATGATGAAATTCCATCATTGTGTCATTCTTGCCTGGCAAAGCGAGGGCTGGTGGATCCCAGACACCCCAAAACTGGGAGGAATTGGTGGCTTGTGACAGCAGCTCTTCAATGGGTGAGTAGAAACAGAACAGAACAGTAATTGCTGCCTTAATTTAGGAAAAAAAATAGTTCTGGCATTGTTGCATTCTATTTTCATCCTATTTTTCTTCCTAGTTTTCTTTAGTAGAGTGTATTCTTGTAAGTTTTTAGCTTGTGTGGTATCCTAATACAAAATCTTTGAAGACGAAGACAGATCAATTAATCATGTCTACATGATCTTTTTGGGTTAAAGTACCTGATTGGCTTGGAGAGGAAAGGTTTGGAAAAGGAAGGAGTTTCATTTGTTGTTTCATATGGGCTCATCAGACTGGATTGATGTTAACTGGGTTATGTAAACAAACCCCAACCACAAAAACCAAACCATGTAAATCCATGAGAAGTCCTTCATGATTATATCCAGGAACTTGTATTAATTCTTTTCTCTTATGATAGTAAAATGGCAGTGAACTAAATTTAGCAGTTGCAAACTAAAAAATTCCTCTATTCAAGGCAAGTACAAAATAGCAATAACTTTCTTTTGAAATGTGCTTCTTCCTTTTCCTTCTCCTTCCCTTTCTTCCTCTCTCTTCTGGTCCCTGGTTGATGTGGCCACCTTTGAGCTGGCAAGAGCACTACCATGGCATTGTGTCGAGCCTGTAGGTCCTGAAGAGGCTCAGTTGGTATCACTATGTTCCCCCAACTACACTCACATTCTATTCTTTAATGTATCTTTGTACTGAAGTGCTTGCCTGAACTGAAACTCCCTTTTCTTTCCAAAGCCTGTCTTTCTGAATATAGTCCAAAGCTCATTAACAGTATTTAATTCTGCAGGGGGTTGTAATCTAGTCAAGGGCAAAACAGATTAAGTCAAATTGATGTCTACCTCACTAGCATGGTTTAGCTCTGGCTGGCAACTAAGCACCACACAGGAAGTAGAGAGAACAAGGAGAATCAGAAAAAAAAAAAAGGTTAACACCAAGGGTTTGGACAAAACCAGTCTGATAATTGAAAAAAGATAATAATAATAATAATAATAATAATAATAATAATAATAATAATAAACATAACAGAAAAGAGAGGGGAACAAAGCCCAAGAAGTTCAAGTGATGTACAATAAAACTGCTCACCACTTGCTGACTGACATCCAGCCCACCCCAAGAAGTGACAACCCCTTCCAGCCAACTCCCTCAGTTTATGTCCTGGGAATGCTGTTCTGTGGTGTGGAACTCTCAGTTCATCTCAACTGTCCTGGCCATGCTCCCTCCCAGCTTCTTGTGGCCCTCCTCACAAGCAGATCATGAGACACTGAACAGTCCTTATCTTAGAGCAAACACTGTTCAGCACCAAAAAGTCGGTGTGTTCTCAACATTGTTCTCACACTGAATCCAGAACTCAGCTCTTTATCAGCTACCAGGGAGGAAATTAACTCTATCCCATCCAAAATGGGCACTCACATTGAACAAAAGTGGATCTAGTGAGGTGCCTAGTGCATTCTGATAAGTTTTCCAAAATCTATATTTCCAAATATACCTATGTATATATACATTTACAATTTAAACGATACAACCCTGATTTGCCACTCCAAATTCACCGTAGCAGTACTAGTTGTGCAGTCATTTAAATGGGTGGTAAGATATGCTCACTGCATTGAGAGAACAGCATCTCATTTGCATGTTTTTGGGCAGCAGCTGATGTTTGGGTAATTCTGTTTCTGAGTTTAGTATATCAGGAGAATTAAGGCTGTAATAAAATGGGTTAGAATCATCCTTATCTGCCACATAATACTTGAAGTACCATTTGTAGCCTCTTTGCATTTTGGCAATTTGATTGTACTGAATGTGGGGAAAGAAATGGCATAAGAGAAATTCACAAAGAAGATATTTTAAAATTATTATTTTTATATTTTTTGGTGGAGATCTAGGAGCAGTGCCATGATGATTATAAAAATAGGTAATTTAATATAACAACAAATGCATGTAACAAGGCTTCAGGTTGCAAAATCTTTGGATTCTTGGGCTTTTTTCAACATACAGCACTGCAAATAAACTCTGATCATAATCCAGCCAAATTTCCTGGTGCTGTTCAGTAAGGGAATGATTTGTGCCCCATTTTTCTGAGGGTTAAACTTTTTACGCCTGACCGAGTGCAGGTCTGCAAAATAGCTCCGGCATCCTTAAAGGGATTCAAGCACAGCTCAGTTTCATAACCTCTTGCATTTGCCTCAGTAAAAGTCTGTGCTGTAGTCAGCATGTAGAGCAGCTTGCAAGGAAAACTTCATCTCTTTTCAGTGCCTGTATGCATAAATGCAAAAATCTCCATCTGGTAATATACACTGATATCTACTGGCCAGTTCTGTTCCTGAAAATTTAAAATCTATAGCCAAGGTTAACAAGTCCATTTTAAATATTATGTTCAGAGTCTGAAGATCATACAATGTAAAATATTTTTTTTAAATCAGGTACTTTTTGCATTTAGATTGTATGTGGGGTGGAATTTGAAATTCTTTGCTGAACATGTTTTTAACTGTTTATTTTTATAAAGGTTGATAAATTCTCAGGGAATAACATCAATCTGGAGTCAGCCCTTAAATCTTCCTTGAGGGGCATAGTATAAAACGTTCACTTTGGTCACAGCCATGATTTTTATTTCAAAATAATAATAATATGATGTCTACTCTGGAAAGCTGTAATGACTTTGAGCAGTTATCAGAAGGCTTCTGCACTATTCCAGCAAAATTAGTTATTGAGCTTGAATAATACACATTTAGGAAGGGATTGCAGGGCAGAGGACCCACTTGAGTTGAGTGTTTCTATGACAGAATTAATACCAGCTTTAGCTCAGTGTTCACTGATGTAATTACATGACTTAGGAAACCTTGTGAAATGATGTTGAACTTGTAATTTTCATTCAGATTCCTCCCTTTTTTTTTGGTCATATGCAGTGCAAAATTCAAGACTTCAAGACTTCAAGACTTCAAGTTGAAATAGTACTCCTATATTGAGTGACCACAGGCAATTTTATTAGAAATAGTCCTGTACACTTTTATATATTATGGGCAGATAGGGTTAGAAAACCAGAATAGTTTGAAAGGCCAGAGTAGCAGTCCCTCACATAGCACTAGGGATAAAAGTTCATTATATGTATCAGTGCCTAGCTTCAAATTCAGTGTACATTTTATCTTTTTAGCAGTGCATGATTCTTTCACTCAAGTTCACATTGTCCTGGAATCATGCAAAATAGAAGGAAGGCTTGGCCAAAGCCTTGGATATCATGCTGTAAAAAATATGTTTTTCATGTTTTCTTGCTTTATTCCACTATACAAAAAATGCTTTAGGTATCAAGTGTGCAAAATGACCCCAAAGACAACAAAGAAGCACCTGTCATTTGCAAAAAAGAAAGCAAGCTAGACTACGTCCAGAGAAAAAAAAAAAAAATCTCACTTTCATTTTAAAGCCAGACCACAAAGGATGATGGCTTCATATGCAGTTAATATTCTTCTGTGGAATTATCCAATGTAAGCATTTTCCTCAGAATGTTTAGCCAAAATACCTGTTCCTGAAACTGTTCCCAGATGTAGGGTGACCTTGTAATTATTGCATTCCGGTCCAGTAAAGGAAAGCTTCACAGGGAGAGTGTTTTGTGAGTTTTACTTCTAAAAATGATGAAGTTATTTGAGCTAGCAGATTCTAAATGCAAGTAAAAAACATCATGTTGTTTATTCTCCAAAGCAAGACTTTACAGAACAATATAAATTTACAGAACAACTCAAGTGGCACAAGTTAAAATGTGTTTATGTTCTGGCAGTAGATTTTCAGGTACCCTACCTTTAAGTCTCTGCTTCAAATCACACTGACAGGTGTGGGAGTAGGTTTGCAGAAAGCCTTGGTGACTGACCCTCACAGAGACTATTGGGGACCCAGCCACCCCAGGAGGGGCTTCACCTCTATGGAGATCAGATAATTTCATTTCAGCATACAAGACCTCTTCTGGAGACCAGATCATTTCACCACATGAGACCTTTCCTGTCAGTGAAAGGAAAAGTAGTTTCCTTCTGGTGAGTTCTCATGGACTTAGAGCGTTCCCTGCCAGCTGCTGGTTTTATCTGCAGCCCCAAGGCAGAGCATAAGGAAGGCTCTGAACTGGTCTGTGAAGTCCTTCTGTGCCCCTCTGTGGGGCCTGGCTGAATGCTGCTGCAGTTACCAACATTTCCAGAAAGATACCAGGGGTGCAGGACCTGGCAGTGAGGGTGTGAAGGCTTTGAAGAAGGAGTAGCTTCATCTTTGGTTAAGGTGGAGGGTGGTCAGGCTCCTCTTTGATGCCTTGGCACTCCTGGATCCTCCTGACAACTGCACCATGCTGCCATGCACATCCCAAATAAAAATAGGATTTTGTCCCAGAGACCTCATAATTGTGAGGAGGATTAGCTGAAGATCTTTCTCTTGGAGAAGCCAGTCTGGGGCTGGCAGTCATTTAGGGAAATGATTTCTGCCTAGTTGCTATTATACCTAACTCTGTGTTAAAATTTTATACCTTACAAGTCTTCAGCCTTCCTAACACAGAAATATATTTCAAGTGACTAATCATATTTATCTTCAAGGGTAATTTTGCCACAACAATTCTAGAAAGCTGGTAGTTGAAAATGAAGGCAGAGATTTTTCTCAAAGGACTGCTGAGTAATTATAGTCTTCCTGGTGCTCATATATTGCACTAACTTCATTTTATTACCCAATGCATCTTTCCTTCTTCCAATTAGCTTCAAGTAATTCTCATGCTTGAACCTTATAGAAGGATTTCAGAGTTGTAGGGATGGGATTATATAGCCTGTCCTCTAGATTTGTAAGGCATATTTCTTTCAGGGTGCAAGGAAAATAAATGGAATAACATGTTCTGTGGGCTGTTGAGGAGCAGGAATACCTCCAGGTATCTATTGACTTCACATTACTGTTCCACATCCAATCAGAGAGACTCAGTTCAAAAGGATTCTTTAGTGATACAGACACAACCTTACTCAGTTTAATAGCTTGCCTATTTGCAGAATCTTTACTTAGGTTTAGATTTGAGGCTGACAGAAACAAACAAAAAACCCCCTTGATTTAGAGAGATATGTAACCAGGCATTCCAGTTCTGGGCATTTCTTTTACACCAAAGAATTTTCTTTTTGGAGAAGTATTATTAAATGCTTCAGGTAATTTGGGGCACCCATAAGTGGAAAAAAATCAATACTGATCCAATGAGATCAGTGCCATAAACTATTTTTGTACTTCATTGTTTTGTTCTTGTGGATTAGTTTGCCACTCTGCAGCCCTGCCAGTGTCTGGGAAATATCTTCATCAGTGCTTGGGCCCAGGAAGGTGTTTTGCCTTCAGCTCTGTGTAGTAATTACTGGTGTAGTGGGATGGACCTACTGCATATATACTTCCCCTACCAGCTCAGTGGAGTGTTCTTAATCTGTCCTAATGAAGGGTGACACAAGGAACAGGTTGACAGATGGAGGTGGTGGTGGGTACAGGGAATGGACAGTGATGAACAGAAGAATTGTTTGTGGTGTTATGTTATTTGCTGTGATTTGAGGGGTGTTTTAATGCCTCAACAGCACAGACTGTTTTCATTCAAATTTACCAAAAAATCCTCTAAGTTTAAAGGCCTGCACAAACTTTCATGAAGTGTGAACTTGTGTTTGAAAGTTCATTTCCTCTCAGATCTGCATATGCTTGGGCACGTTTGTATGCTCACTTTGTTTATCAGTTCTGCAGCCTGTTTTCTGTGATGTCATAGAGGAAGAGCAGGGATGAAAATTGCTCATAAACATTACCTTTTGCCATAGCTATCACCCCATGTGCTACCATAAAATAACACCCTCATCGGTGCCAGGAGATGCAGACAGGAGTTGTTCTCTGCCCTGTATGGTGTTTTAAATGTGTATTTACTTCAGTAATTAACAATGTGAACTGTGGTGCTATTTGTGGCTGCATTCCTGCAAGTGTTTCTCAGTAAATCAAAGTCAATGTGCCAGGGCTGTTACTCAAGTTCCATCACAAATATTTAGAGGAGCACATCAAGCCCACTGAATTATAGCTGCTAAATTGCTGGGAATGGTACCCACAAAAACAAATCCTGTTTGTACAAGAAAGGAGGCACAATCATTCTTTAAACACTGTGATAAATCTTACTGCTCTGAAAAGGTTGAAAGGCATTTGCATTTGGCCGAGGTATTGAAATGAGTCTTAATAGACTTAAATGTTCAGCATTGCTAATAAAGAACAGCAGAACACAATCATTTTGTGGGCATGATCAGGTGGGTCCTGTGGAACTGAGGTTTGGTTCTGCGGTTGGATCTTGCTCATTGCCAAAACTCTCATTTCTCTGTGGCAGCAAATCATGCAATAGATTTGCAGACAAATATAGCACCAGAGCCATTATCCTTTGGAAATAAACAAGAGCCATTTGTTTAGTCAGCAAATGTATGCTTAATAAAGAATACAGATTACTACAACGTTTTCAGATCTGCTGTTAGCTTGATTGGTAAAATGGTCCCTTTAAAAAATTCACTGAACTCAGGAACAATAAAATATAACAGAATCAGTATCCCCAGGGGTTTGCATGTTGATGTATAATTTTGAGAAATAAACCTTGCCAAATCAACTCTACCCAAAGGTAGAGTTCTATGCAACCTCTCTTTTAAGACATAGTTAAAAATGTGGATTTTTCTTCATTTCTTTTAAAACTTGTTTTGAAAGAAGAGGATAATTTTATATACAGCTTTGCAGGATCAGAATGAGATCCATCCCTGTTGGAATTCATGCCATAATAAAATCTGAATGCTATTTCAGATTTAATACTCAATATTCTTTTTTGTCATGAAACATGGATGTCCCAGGTAAAAATATTCTTTCCTTCTGAAGAAAAGCAATTCATTTTTCTCTATCCCTTCTTCCTTATGTCATAAAAACAATTTTCATTTGTCAGTGAGGAAATGTTTACTCCTTCTCAATATCAATGAAGAATAAGAATAAATTCATACCTTAAAGAATATCTTGTTTATATCACCCATCTACATTTTTATTACTTGTTATGCGCAGTGGAATGACTAAAGTACATCCAGGGAAGGGGAATGAAGTTGTCAAAAATTCCCTTCATTCTTACTGTAGGAACCTCTTTATGGAAAGTCATTTTTTTCCATCTTTTACAAGTTCTTGACACTGATAGGTGTTTTACAAGTTATTGCTTTTGATAAGGTACTTATTTTTTAGACTTTCAGTATAGGGGAGTTGTTTAGTGGGTGCTCAGTTCTTCACAAGCTTTGTGATGTTTGACTGTGTGTTTTCCTAATTAACAGGTAAATATACAGAAAATATAATAAGAAATAACCAGAAGTAAATAGACTGACCTACAAGTTGTCACCTGATTGCCACTTTGTTTTCTGAGTAACGTGAAGTCTAGAGAAATGGATTTAAAAGAACTCTACCCTCTCTTATAACCAACAAAAATTCACCCAGGTGATCGCCCTTGGCTGCACCGTTCTGTCTTTCAGATGGGTCAGGGGGTTCCCATGTGAGGCCCAAGTAGAAGTAAGCTTTGCTTCTTATGTGTGAATATGTGCATTCTAGGGAAATCTGTCATTTATCATAGAGGAAAGTATGTGAGTAAACCAAATACCTGTCATTCTTCTGCCCAGAGCCTGTTTAAAATGCCCAGAACCTCAAGAAAAGCAAGAAAACTAACAGTCCTCCCTTGAAAGCATGACCTCTGTTTGTGGAGACTTTTTTTTACTGCAAGCACCTCTTTTGTTGCCTTTGTCTGTCTTTGGAGCCAGCCAACCTCCTCTGCTGCAGAGCTTCCTTATTGTGCCCTGCACCCAGGTGGCCAAGCCCAGGGCTATGGGCAGTTTATCCCACTGTTTTCACCCCAGGGGAGCCCCCTTTGCAAATCCCTGCCCTGCACAGCAAATACCATCCAGCTCCTCCCCAGGCTGAAAGGTCTTTCGAGGCCCCAGAATTGTTTCAGCCACCTGAGTTCTCCTGTTTGAAGGGAGGACTTTTGATGCTCTGAACACAAGTCCCCAAAGAGCAGCATCATTTTGAACTGGAGAATCAATGGTGTTACTGAGGTGAATTATTTGAAGACAGTTTTGTTGTTGCTGTGTAACCTCAGTTCAGTGGCACGCTCTGTGTGATGTTCTCAGTTCTTCTGATTCATTTGCTGTGTTTTTTATTTTATTATGTTTCGTTAACCTGTCCTTTGCTTCTGACACTGGCTTGTATGATCTTTCAGTTAGACCATGTTATGTGATTACAGAGACATTTGATTAATTACATTTGATTGCACATTACACTTGGTAGTGCTTCTCTGTGATTTTCAAATGCAAACAGTACAATGGAACACATGCCCGGGTGCTTCAGCTCAGAGCCAAACTGAAAAAAAATAAAGCAAACTGGTCTGTGAGTTGTAGTCCTTTGACAACACAGAGTCTTTGTGTGCCATATGATATTGTTTTAAGTAAAGAGCGTGCCTAAAAGTTCCTTATATTACTTTATTATTTAAGAAGAAGACAGCTGGGTGTGAAGGCAGCAGACAAAGCAGTATAAATAATGTAAGCGTGAATGCATAGGAATTGCAGTGGAAATCAGCAGCCTCAGAATGTATAGCAGTCAGGTCTTTTAACTCAAGAAATAACATGGAAAAATAACAGCAAAATTATTCTGTGACATTCACACTCAAAAATAACAGCAGAAACAAGTAGAATGCTTTGAAATTCACTTCCTGTAACAGGAGCCTTTTGAAAAATGGAATCACCTTTTCTTCCCCTTATTAAATACTGAACACTACTAGTCAAGGAAGAAGATGCATTTGAAATGTAAAGAAATTCAAGAAGTCACTTTACCACCACAGTTACAGAGGAATTCTGTTTTGAATAACAAAAAAGAATTTCCTCTTTCCCTGGGATCACACATTATAATTGGCTTTCAGCTGATCTCAGAGCCACAGGAAAGGCCAATCTCTGGGGCAATGCATTCAGGACACAGCTTCGGTTTGAATTCTGAATTGGGTTCTTGTGGTGTGAGGAATATTCTGAATATTTACACATGCTTCTCCTTTTCTTGTCTTAGGACACCATTGTCCTGGAATGTGCTGTTTCTGGATTGACATAATTGTTCTGTGGGAGTCATTTGAGTCTCTCAGGTAAATAAAAAACTGTTAAAATGTGTATTGCGTGAGTTCCCCTTACTTTCCTGACTCGCCCTCATTTTCAGGATTATTATAATCTGTTGTGTACCTCTGTCATTAAAAACTCACTCAAAGCTCATCCATAAGCTAAGGATTATGATAGCTTCTTATTTTTTCTTTTTTTTTTTAGCAGTCTTAGAGTAACATGTTCATGAATTTCCATAGGCCTTGCAATCCATGGGTTATTCATTGATCATGAATATGGGCTAGGACTGCAAGCTGAAAACCCCCTTGAGCGTTTTACTGGAGATGTTACTGCATTTCCAGCCTCACTTTGAGACAAAATAACATCTCAATCACTTTTATTTTCTCCCTGAACACTCAGCACAGAGCATGTGAAGAAAGTTCTGTGAAGGTTCCTTTATCACCATTGTGTTAGAAAAGTAGTTTTCCTCTCTTTCCTGTTTTGAGTGTTTTGTGTTTTCTTAGGGAAGTTATCCCACGGAAATGTGGAGTGGAGGGTCCTTTCTGGGCAGCTGGGAGAGCCACCTGGTTGGAAGGGGGAGAAGGTGCCAGGATGGATGCAGGGATTGTTTCCCTTGAGGCAGGGAGAGAAACCATCACAGGGACTCACAGGGGTGCCCAAGTATTTTCACAGGATGGAGTTGATTGAACAGAACTTTCATTTTTAGCAATCAGTTACTTATTTAGATCCATTTCTTCTTTCACTGAGCTTTTGGATTAAAAAACCACAAAAAAGTATTAGCTGACTTACTCTCAAATACGACACAAAGAACGCAAAACATACCAAATTTCTAATAGCTCTATTTAGTGTTTATTGACTTTGTACAATTTACAGAGTTTAAAGTTTTTATGCTGTCGATTTCAGGGGTGGTGGATGGGGGAGAGGGAAGCAAAGATGTGCGATCTTTAGAAAACACTTCAGGGACAGGAATCTTTTTCTTCCAAATTTTCACTGCTACTGCCATACCAGGACATGAAAGGAATACATCTCTCCTCTCTTGCTGTAATTTGCATGTGAATTTGATCTTCCTAAGGAAGATTCAAAGATTCAATTTTCCTAAAGAAGATGAAATATCTTTTATCCAAGCACAAATGAAGAAAGGGAAGTGGAGACAATAATGCTGTTTCACATGGTCAGAAGTAACACGCAACCTTACTGCCGACAACGTTGCAGACCTACCTCTGTCAACACCCAGAGAGTTTGTCTATTATAGTCCCACCTAGAGACCTCAATCCTTCATTTCAGGCAGCAGCAGCTGAAATGTTCAGCTTTAGAGAGAGAGCTGTGCCCTGGCAGTTCTGACCCCGGTCTGTAGGCAGGGGATTAAATGTCCTCGTCAGGCTGCAAAGAGGGACTTGGGCAGTGCTCCAGCCCCTCTCCCAGGCTATGTGAGAGTGGAAACAGCAGCAAAAGGAAGGAGGAGAGGTGTCAACAGGGCCTCACCCCAGAGTCTAAGTGCTATTTGATACAGCACACATGGCTGACTGCAGGTCGACCCAGGCTGCCTCTCCTTGTTCTCTACACTCGGTTAGGGACGATCCCGCCGCTCCTGGCTGTGATCAATGGCTCTCATCCATTTGGCTCTGGTGCTTTTATAAATTACAATATATAAATCACAATATATAAATCACAATAAATTACCTGTACTAGCCTGAAGAATGACCTGATGAGGACAGTCACAGCGTGGCAAAGCTAAGCACCACATGAATTGAGGAGCATATATTAGAGATTTTATTTGACAGATTAACGCACCATAAAGTTTTGCTGGTCTTTGAGACACAGAGAGCTTCAGAGATACTTTTGGAGAGGAGAACTAGTGAACTAGTCTCTGCTAGAGTCTGGTAGCTCCTCATGAAAGTGTTATAACAGGACCAAGAGAGAGGAAGTTGCAAAAAAACATGCAAGATTTTTTTTAATAAAGTATCTTTTTTTCCCCCTTTCTTTCGGAAACATCTTACAGTAATACAAATTGGAGGCTTTATCCATTTTTATTAGGGTTTGGTATTATTTTATTTTGTTTTGCTTAAAGAAATCTATTCTAAATCTAAATGTTGTGCACTAATAGCAATTTATTTCCAGTTAAAAACACAAAAAACCCCCACAAAAACAAAACAAAACAACCAACCAACCAAACAACAAACAACAACAACAAAAGCCCCAAAAAACCTACAAAAAAATCAAACAAAAGAAAAACCCAAAGCCAAACCCAAATAAACTTTAAATTCACAAAAACTATGTGTTAGAGGAAAGATGTTTCTCTGACCAGGTCTAGTGAAATAACTGATCTGGAGAAAATTGCAGTCCTGCTCTGCCCTCACCATCGTGCTGCTATTGTTATAGCTGTGTACTGGACATGTCTGGCACCATAACTGTAGCAGGTTTTATTATCTTTCCCTCAGGCAGGTGTGAACATTGCATGTTTCTACTTTATACACTGTTTGAGCCTGGAAATCAATAAGAAAGTTCAGACAATGCAGTAGTCTTATTTCCTCATGTTTTGAAACAAAATCCCTTTGTAATGCCTGGAACATCTTCAAATGATTTCTCCTGTCCTGTTTACCTTCCAAGGGCCATAATATGCCATTGATTATTTTTTCTTTTTTTTTTTTCTTTCAAAAGTAGAGTTTCCTACTGAAATCAATGGGGAGTTTGTTTCAAAATCAATAGGGCATTATGGCCCTGAAACTTAAGACAATGTTGGCTCCTTAATCATATCAGAAAATGTGATTAAGATGCCACAAACAAACCACTAATCCACAGACACAGGCACAGCTGCTAAATTAGGAACAACCATCTTTACCAGACCATAGTTCCATTTAACTACAGAGGGATTTTGCCTGAGAAAGAGCAGAAGAATCAAGAAAGAAATGCGAAGCAATGTCAACCAAACACTTGTTGCTGAGCTATAATAACTTTTCGAGAGCAGGTTGGTGTTTTATTACACAGGCAACTGATTTTGAGGTTTTAAGCTCTTCTGGACCTTGAGGACTGGGAATGCAAGAAACAAATGCAGATGTTCAGAACATCAAACTGCCTGTTCCCAAATGAACAGGCTAAACTGATGAAACAATTCCAAGCCTCCCTCAAAAGACTGTTTGGACCTTCCAAAAGCTGACTGGACATTGCAAAGCAGAGATTTACTGTCAGAATTTACAACAGAATCACTGTTGTGGAATGGAAGCAAGTGGAAGTACAGATTGCTTCTGGTTGCTCCAAAACTCCTCATAGTCCTAAAGGGCTGTATTTGTAATGTTTTGCATCTAATATTTCTTATCAACTTTACTTATTTTGTCCTTTTGAGATCTACAGCTCTGATTGTTGACATTGTGTGGGAGTCTCCCCTTTGTTTTTAATAGAACTCTGTGCCCACTCAGAGGACAGAAGCTATGAGGGCCCTGGGTAGGAATTTTTTGTTCATCAGTCCTATGTCAGGATATATTTTTCACAATTCAAATTTTGCAGATTTTTGGCAACTGAGTAGCAGTAAAGCTCTAAAGGATAGAATAGTAAGCAATATGGCAGGGACAGGGTTGGCTGTATTTAAATAAAAATATAGAAACCGAAGGCTGGGTTTCCCATTTAAAATGTTGCAATAAATTTATCTATTGAAGTATTAAAGATAATTCTGAAGAAGTTAGTCTCAAGGGAAAATGTAAGCAGAAATTGTGTGTGTATGGTTGCTTTTAAAGAAGAGGTGCTTCTGGTATCTCCTGCATCAAGGTTTAAGATTGGAAAGCTGGTCATGAAATGGGCTTGGCTTTTATTGCTCCTCTTGAGCATTTTACTTCATCCCTAAAAGCGACTTTAAAGAGTTATCACATTTTTCAAAGGCTGAAAGAAGAACTGGGATCCAGATTATTAGTTCAGCTTGTGAGTCAAGAATGATTAGTTTTCTAAAATCTGCTTATATTACTTTGCCAGTGAATACTGAGCAAGGCTTTTGTTTATCTTCCACACGTGGTCACTACTGCAAACAAACAAGTTTAATTTGCTTTGTGAGCTTATTACCAGGGGCTCAGTGGAGAACAAGAGCTGAAAAGAACCTCTTGCCTCTGTGGTTTTATTAAGAACCGTTTTCTCCAGAGAACTTTCAGCCTGTCAGATTAGAAATGCAAAGAGACCTTTTACTGTAACAGCCTCACACTTATCCCCTTAGTAAAGTTTGCTTTTGTGATAATTACATTTTACCATCTATAGTTGTTTACTAAATGAACAGCTTTTCTCTGCTGCTTCCAGCTCTGACACTATTCCTCTGATAATTTGTGGTTACAATGAAATAGTTAGAACATGTTTGCCCCCTATTTGTTGTCTTCCTCATTTTGCTTAGACAGCAAATGATTTTGGTTGTGGTTCTGGTGATTATGGACCAGAGGATTTGTTTAGGATTTATGCCTGAAGTAACACAGCATTAATACTGCTGTTTGCACAGAAAGGGAAAGTGCAGGCTCCTCTTTTCTCCCTGTGAAAAGAGGAACCATTCTGTGTTAAGGAGGGAGCTCCCAGCTTCCAGGAAGCCCTGAGGACGCAGAACTTGAGGGCAACATCCTCTGCAACATGAACAGGTTTTCTTACAGGAACTATTTAATGTGTGAATGTGTTTGTGATATCTCCCCACAAAAACATTGCTTTCTTTTCAACTTTGTGGGAAATAATGAATTTCTGCTTGCATGAAAAACTATTAATGTGTAATGAATCATGATGCTTATTAATACTGATAATTTTAGGAAAAAAATCCAAATTATTTCCTATGCATCACTTCTCTTCGAACAAAGAAGATAAATCTTTGAATAGGTCATAGAATTATAGAATATGTTCAGTTGGAAAGGACCATCAAGTCCAGCTCCTGGCCCTGTGCAGGATACCCCGAGAATCACACTATGGTCAAGGTAAACAAACATGTTTATATAAAGTACAAACAAATATTTTCTCTTTTTAATTCAATATATATTTATTTAATATTAAAGTGGGTTTGTTTCATTATTTTGCAATCCAGCTGATTCCAACTCTTATTTTTGTATTTCTTTACACCAAAAAATTTGTATCATAAAAAACCTTGCTGCAAACCCACTTTCACTTATAAATAGGATGACTAGCATTTCAAATATTTGAGTGTGAATTAAACCCTTGCTGTAAGGCTCTGATTTTTGTGAATACTTGTGAATGTCACCAGAATTTCTGCTCTCTGTCACTTGATTATTTCTGATCAGTTCTGAAAGAAGCTACCCAGAAAAAGCTGACAGAGGAGAGATTTTAAGGAAAAACATGAGTCTTGGATGATTAGAAATAAAGCTGAGATCTGAAACTCTTAAAATATGTGTTTTCCTACCTGCACTTCAAAGGCAAACTTTCAACTCCCTAGAAACCTGGGCCATCAGCAATATACAGTATTGAGTGAAATCTAAAATGGTTGCTGTATTTTCCCTGTAATTTGGAACTTTGATGTTTCCGAAAATGCAAGTCACCATCTTGGGCACAAAATTCAGATTGTGTTAGATATTTTTATACTGAATAAATTTGATGCTAAAAAACCCCAACAAACTAGTCAGGAAATATCTCAGTACAGGTTGAGATCTTTAGATATTCACCTATAAGGAAGTCCTGGCTGTCTTAAGAATAGGGGAAAAATATTTTTCAAAGTGGCGACATGTCTAATTGCTAAGGCTCTTGTCATCCATGGTACAGCCTTTGTTAGAAACAACATTAATAATTCAACAGTGCTGGTAGTTGGACAAGATGTGTTTCTTCATTGCGGTCCCTCATAGTCCCTTTCTCTGCCTGTCTTCCCGAAGATCTCAGTATAAATTTACTGGGAAGGGTGAATCAACCTTGCTGAACTCCATAAATCGGGTTCCAAGCCTGGGAGAATTTGTCCTCTGCTCTCTTGGAAAGGGAGCTGTGACATCTGAAGTAAAGCCTGCAGACATGGCTACAAGGTTGATAGCCTAAAAGACAAATGCTTTCCCGTTTTCACAAGCTTATCAGGTAATTCTTCCATTTTCCATGCTGAGTCTCAGTGTAGACTAATGTGTCCGTTTCCCCCAGTCTCAAAAAATTCACAAATATTCTTGTTGGAGGAGGAAGGTCTGTGCTTGAATCTAGGTGAGTGTAAATAGGAAGTCAGGGGTCTTGGCAAGCTAGCACACACACTATTTTTCTTTCTCTTTGTAATACAAAGTAGCTGCATTTAAGTGTTAGCAGTCTAAGCCCCCAAAATTGTGACAAGTTCTTGACTGAAACAAGAAATACTGTGTTTCTTGAGGCTGCTCTGCATATTGAGACCACTGCATCAAGCAAGAACATACCTGCAAGTCTACATTAAAATCAGATTAACAATGCACTGAACAAGAAAACTGGGGAATTCAGAGACAAGGCAGTCCCTAATCCCCTCTCCATCTGTAAGATTCTCAGCTGTCACAAATCAGGAATCCAGGCACAGCAGCGCTGCTTAAATGCTGCTGTTAGAGGCTGACAGCAGAGTATCTGTAAGCACAGGCAGTGTGGAGCAATTTTCTTGCTTTTTAAAAAAGCATTTGAACATTTTGCACTTGCTCAGATAGTGCTGAACTTCAGTTCATCTACGAAATAAAAATTCTGAACTATTTCACATGAGCAATGGATATTTTTATGCTGCAGTCCTGTAACTTAGTGCAGATAACCTCCACCCCAAAAGAGCTTAGAGTCTAAACAGACAAAATGAATAAAAGGTAAGAAATGCCTTGTTATTCTTCCCATTTTAGAGAAGGGGAAACCAAAGCACTGAAAGGTTAAGTGGCTTGTCTCTGGTCACACAGGGAGCCCGTGGCAGGGCTGTGAATTAAATGCCTCCTCTTGTAAGAGCTGCGTTGTCTCCTTAGGAAATATGAATAGTAGAAAGGAGAGAAACTGCCTAGCACAAATTTACTGTATGGTACTTGAATAACCTGGCAGGCCAGACTGGAGCTGAAATAATGAACTGATAGCTGCGAGTGGACAAAAATGTATTATAACAGTGGAGAATGCAAGAAACTTGGAAATTTCTTCTCCCTCTCTAAAACCCTTTCCTTTATGGCAACAAAATGCATGTATTTGCTCTGTCACTCCCTCCACCCTTCCATTTTTGACCAATCCTCACACAAAGGGCAGCATTTCTAAGGATACCACATTCCTACCCCATCACCAAAACTTGCCTCCTCAGGAGGGGCAGGAGGCTGTGATTTAGGTTCAGAAAAGCTGCACTGATGCCTCCGTGGCTGCCTGCTCTGCTCCCCTGGGGCAGAAGCACACCCGGCTGGCACTGAGGACACCAAGGTCTGCCCCTTGCCCTGCCTTTGGCAGGGTGGATCCATATGCTGGGCTGGGTGGAAGAGGGATGCTCACAGGCTTGGGGGAACATGGCAGAACTGCAGGAATTCCCTGCAGCGAGGCAGAGGACACCACGAATTGTCTGGCACAGAAAGCCACCTCACGGTGATGAACTATGGCCTATGGGTGAAGAAGAACAATCTGAGATCATTTAATCTGTTCCTCATGGGGTTCATTATGATTATTTTCCTATTTGTTCCCCGCTGCCATAGGCAGTTCAAGTTGTGCTTCTGATTGTCTTCATTTTACACAAGTATAAATTCACAGCTTGACACGGAGGCTCACACTTGGTAGGCTTTGGTTTTGTTATTGCAGAGTTTTCAAGCAAGGGAAGAGGGCCTAATTTCAACAATTGTCAAAACGACTTGAGCTGTACAAAACAAGTGTCTGACTAGTAATTAGCTAAACCTTGATAACAGGTAGTCTGATTAGTTAGTGTAAAGCACCAAAACAAGCCAAGAGTATTCCAAAACATCTAATTGAACTTTAGGCCATTTAAACTTAGGTACCTCTTTTAACTTCCTGTAAAATCCTTCACCTACAGCACTTAATTTTAATAACGAATAATATAAGAAAACAAATAATATTTAAAAAACATATTTGAAGTTTGTAGACTAGCCTGATTCTTATGCAAACAAAGTGTTTTCCAATGAATGTTTCAAATATGCAGCCTTGAACTTTTTGATTATTTATATATCTTTATTCCTTTCCATTTTGTTTCTCTAGGTCAAATGTTTTACAATGTGTATGGACTTCTTACATAATGTTCTCCAAGTAATTTTCACAAAATACATTATATTTAATGCAGAGAGGTCTATGTCTCTCCAGATAACTCAGAATACCTATCAACTTTCCAACAATCATTTCATTGTCAAAATCCTTTTTTTTTGGGTTGAGGTTCTTCCCTAGGAATGACAAAGGGCAGGTATTTCAGCTCCTGATAGTAATTTGTAGACATATTTTAAAGATATAACTTTGAGGAGTCCTATGTTTGCGTGGAAACAAAACAGAGTACAAACCTTTATTATGAAAGAAATTTGAAAATTTGGGTATGTGGTCTTTAATCACATCATCTGAAAACATATAAACAGTAGTTCTTAGTATCTTCCTACAGAGAAATGTGCCATTTCCTTCTGTATTTCTAGTTGTGAAAATGTTTGTTTGCCTGAATATTTGTTGCAGGCTGTTGTTCATGCAAAGAGAAAGAAAAAAGAGGAAGAAAAGAGCCCAAGAGAAGTTGGTATTTATTCAAAAAAGTGACTGGACTGGGATAGCTTGAAAAACAAGCTTTTCCTTTTCAATAAAATGTTAAGAAATGAGGAGCTGGATAATTCAGTGCTTTATCTTTTTGCCTTCTCTAACTAAACTAAGGAAATAATTCAATAGAAAATCAGATATGAAATTGCTCTTCCACTTCTAGCGGTGTGAAAAGAAAGAAAAAAAATGGGCACAGAAGGTCTCTTTAAAGAAGCAATCTACACGTCAAAGAAGGCATTATTCAAATTGTTTGATGAACAAACACCAACTTAAATTCCTGGATCCAGTGTGGGGGACCCAAGCTTTTCCTTGTCCCCTGTGTGGGAGCATGAACTCAAGATGCATTTCTCTGCTCTGACTTGTGCTGGCTGCCTGCTCTTTATTGCACCACTTATTATGCAGAGAAGCACCATCACTCGGAGATGGGGAAATGTTATTCTGCTTCATAGTAAAAGATAACTCAAACATTCCTCTAGCTTCTCTGTAAGCTACTCTTTGCTCCTTAAATGTCCTGGATTTCGTTGCTTGTTTTCAACTCCCTGCTGGAAGGTATTTTCAAGACTATGAGTGAAGGATGGTGGGATTGCACTGGTGCTCTCAGTGCTACAGTTGCTTCTCACTGTACTTCATCTACCTCTTCTGTCAGTGAAGAAAAAACCCTCCTAATATTTAATTATTGGGATCTTCCATCTTTTACATTGTGTGTGAATCGCACAAAACCTCCCTTTTCATGCAAACAACTTTCCAGCAGCATTTCTACATGCTTTTTTGAGTGCTCACTGTGATGGGCTCTATTTGTTTGATCCTGGGCCACAAGGGATGTTTTGAAAACTGTTTTGTGGGAAATGCTTCCTGTGTTTTATATCATTAACTCTGGATGGCATAATCTGCATCTTTAAATTAGGTGATCAATTCCATGTCTGGGCAAAAGAGTCAGCCCTGTTTTCACATGTGTGCCTTACTAGGGGCAGCTGGATGTTCCTGGTAAAAAGAGCACATTGCTCTTTCCTCCAATATTGTCTCTGGCTGTCCACTTCTGACAAACATGAAAAGTTTAAAGAAAGCCACACCATTGCACAGTGCAGATGAAGTTTATTGGTGTGTACTTTGTGATGATCTGTGATCAAAAGGCTGAACTCGTTGTTTAATGTGCTTATGAGCATGTACACCTGAATGAGGAAGGCTGGCTTTTATGAGATGTTGATACACTGAGTAGAGAGAGGCTGCAAGAGAGTTATTCTTTTCCCCTTCCTTTTCTGTTTTTCCCTAGCCTGTACAGAATTCCTGCTGGTCAGAATTTGCATCTGAGATGTGTATGTTCAGATTTTTGCTCTGAACTGGGTGGGGAAAAAAGTGTTTAGATCCTGGATCTAAACTCTGCAGTGAGCTCTGGTCACAGATCATCCTGGACATGACATGTTTTTCTACAAATTTCTTGTTCAGTGTTTTTCATTAGAAACTGTTCTGTTAGAAACTAACAATTCAAAGGAAAAGTAAGAAGTTCTTCCTCTGCATCCCAGGCATCTCTGCTCTTTAATAATCCTTGGAAATGGTAATGAAAAGGATGGCCTGACAGCACAAGATGGACAAGGCAAGAAACAAAATAATGCAGGGGTTCTAGGATGACACTCCCATTTAAGTTCTGTATGGTTTTCTTTCAGCAATTGTGCCTGACTCTGAAACATGCCTAGCATTTCTGCTAATATTCAAGGAAATGTTTTTTCCTCTCTTACTTAATCTTATACTTTTAACTATCTCCATCATATAGATGTCTGAGTGAAACTACCTCAGAGAGAGCATTTGTGGGATTTTCTTTCTTGGTTTTGCCCTAAAGAGAAAGGAGTGTACAGGGCCTTTTGTAAAATAATGCAATATTGCAAAAATAATGTAATTTTTATTTTGGCTGCAGCTCCTTTCTACTTCTTGCTTTTCACCGGTAATTGAATAAATCTCAGCCTCCATCTACAGAAGCAGTTCCTGATAATGCAAGCAGATCTACTCAGAATGCTCTTTTCTGTTGTTGGGGACTTCACCAGCTTTCTGGGCATCTTGTAGGCTTCAATGAAGATACAAGAAGGGTTAAGTTTGACCTGCTCTTTTCCTATTGTCTTCTTCTGTGTGTAGAGTTCGCATGCTCACTTTGATGCAACATCCAAAAACTTTGCAACTCAGGACACCAGAAATCTGAATCTTCATTCTGATATATTAAAAACATGGATGTATATTTTAAATTGGGTGGTTTTTTGATGCATTTTACCAATTAAGAATGTTTTTTTCAAGTCAAACTGGTGAATTTAACGTAACTTTGGTAGTTTACTAATTGCTGTCATTAAGCCTCACCAAGGAAGTTTTTTTTGCTCACAGAATAATGCTCTTGGAATCATGTGCAGTACTCAGTTTTTCTGTCTTTGAGACTGATTAGACAACACAGGACACTTTACAGTCTGGGAGTCCAGAAAATGGATTTTTGTAGCATTGGGGAACTTTACGCACATCAGTCTTACCTCTTTGGATAACTCTTTTTTGATTTAAGTATGATTGTACTATGTGCAACTTAATTTCTGATGACTATGAGCACACTGACTCAGGTATTTGTCTTGCCTCAGGACATTCTCATCATTGTTTGAAGGGATAAATACGTAGGGTTCTCCCAGTTATGTAATTTTTCTATTCGATTTAGGCTTGCTCTTTTAATCTGTTTTCCTCAGCAACCTCATCTTTTTTTTTATGAACAAACAATATTGTCAGAGACTCAGAAAATAATACCTTAATGCCTTTGTGAAATGCTCTTGGATGATTGCAGAAATGATACGAGAAACACATCAAATTGGCTGTATTTGATAAGGAAGAAGTAAGTATATGAAAATAATGCCTATTCCTACATCCCTGTTATCCAACAGGACCTGGCACCTTGCCTGCTTCCTGAGGGACAGAAGAGGCAGCATAAAATGGATGGAAATTATGAAATCAAGCACCAACTGTATTTGGGAAATGGTGGATATGTTGTATCTCTATGCAGGAGAGTGGAAGGTCATTTTCAATTCAGATTCTCCTCTACAACTTGCCATGCTTTCTGTAAGTATTTGGTAATTTAGGTGTTAAATCCTCTATTTTCACAGAAATTGTCACTTAAATATTCAGTAAAGTATTCAATAATAAAGTAGTGCATGGTTCCATGTAAGCTAACATCCTTTCCAAATGTCAAATGGTTTACTCATGTTTTTATTTTTTTAACATTTCTAATTTGATGCTCAGATGATAGTCCAATGGTGAGACCTCAAAACTTTTCTCCTACACTCTCATTTCACTTATCTAGGCAAAGTTTCCTACAAATTTATTCCATGCAAAGAGTGACAAAAGTTGCTTTCCCAATTCATCCTTCCTTCCCTTGCAAGATTTTCCTCCACCTGCATCCTCTCGACTGTTTTTCCATTCCAGATTTTCTAAAATTTAGCTTCAGTACAGATTTTCTAAAATTTGCCTTCAATACTTTTTCAAATGATTTCCAAGGATTTTGGTCTTGTTTCCAGCCAAAGCTCTGTTGCCTGAGCTGTTAATTGCCTCTGATGTCATTCATATTTGCCCTTAGATTTGTACTTTCCCTGGATTTCTTGACCGTTCTCAATAGATTGTCTTCTGACTCTTGCAATATATAAACAAAATTATTCTTTACATCTTTCCTCTTGACACTATATTTAAAAAAAAATATAAGCAAAAACTAGACTGAAAAGCTTATACAAGAAAAAACATAGTATATTCACAGGATGTAGAGATGTAAGTGGATTAGTTTTCTGTAGGAAATATAAGTATTTTTAAAAACATTATTTAAAAATAGCAATGTGTGGAAAACTAAAGAACCACAGTAAAATACTTTCCCTGACTGTAATAAAGGGTACAACTGCCTAGGCAATGTTAGAGGCATATACATAGTAAATTACATCCACATTGTTTTAATTTGGTTTTAGAATTAGACTGTAACCACAGAGAACTCCCACTGTGCCATGTGTTGTACAGCTAATCAGAAGAGGAATATTTCAGAATGACTAAGCAGAACATTGGAAAAAAATTAAATAGTGCATTAAAAAGAAAAAAAGGCAATAGTTGGCTTTTCAGAGAAGATTACCAGATAGTCAACAACCTGCAGAGGGTTTTGCTAAGCTCTAGTGATTGTTGGAGCCAAATGAGTCTGGGTGACTGGCTGCTGGCTGGCAGTGTTCTGTTTCTCTCCTGCTCTGTCACCCTCACCCCGGGTACCTTGGTACTTCCACCTTCAATTCACTGTTCTATTGCAGTCCTTTGTGGCTGGGGAGGGATGAGCCACAGGAATGAAGAAACTGAAGTGGTGGGGCTTTGAGCAGTAAAGGCAAAAGCAAACAAGGGGTCTAATCCTGCTACCCCCTTCATGCTTTCTTCAGCTGCTTCTCAAAGCTGATTTTTCTTGTCTCCTTCCTGCCGTTTGATCCTGGGTAATATTTTCTGCAAACATTTATTTGCCTCTTTCTCTCATCTAATGAAAACAGCTACATGTTTTCCTCAAGGTCACCTCTGTCCCCACCTCTGGCACCTGCATTCGGGGAGCCATCAGGAAAGATCAGTTGGAATAAAAGAGTCCCTGCCTGCTGTCCTCACCCTTAACTGGCAGTCAGGGCAGTCTTTGACTAGAGAAACTTCTGGACAGCATCTCAGTCTCACAAATTCTCCTCCTTTAGCACTTCTGAAAAAAAGATTTCCATACAGGATTTTATATCCAGCTCATTCAGCCTCTCATCTCTCTCAGCTACAGCAACATCCCTCACTCTGGCCTTGACAAATAGTGTTCTGTTCCACTTGTAGCTGCGGTGGATAGTACTGAAAAGATCAGTTTCTTTCATTATCCTTTTCTGGCATCTTTCCTTTTCCTGTGCTGCATCAGAAATAACTGCTCTTGCCTTCCAGGCCCCTTTAGAGTCCAACCCCATCATAGCTGTTACCACTCATTCACTGTCAGGATGCTGGCTCTTGTCTTTGATCAACCTATTACAGCAGCCTCCACTGCCTGCTTGTTAAATTTTTAAACAGCCACTTGTGTATGTACTCCTGAGCTGCCTGTCATGCTTGGAGGAGCTTCTCCATCCAGAAACTTAAACTAAACAGACACTTTCCTCCCTACAGTTTCTAAACTGTGAGTTCAAAGCCCTAAATGTTGCTGTCCCTTGCCTGCTATCCACAGCATAAGTGGCTAAATGTCTGAAAAGGCTGAGCCCACAGTGGTGGGTGTTTATCACACACACCCTGGAGGGATGGCACAGTGCCCCAGGGCACATGGCACTGGGGACATTCCATTTTGGCATTCCCTGTGCAGCAAGTCCAGTGGTGCTGTGGGAATTAAAGAAGACCACAGGAAGAAGCTAATTGTCTTCTGCTGCCACCAGCAGTTTAAAGGAGGTGTTCTGGCTCAGTGTGTAAAGGAGTCTCTTCAGCAGACCTTTGTGGAGTAATGTAAGCCATGATTTTCTGCCTTTCACCAAAAAACCCCAGATGTGTTTCCTCTTTTACCTTCTACTGTACCACTACTACCTGACTTTTGCATCAGAGGTGCTGAAAAAAAACAAAAAGCTGAGCATGGCCTAATGTCAGTAACATCTGATAGAAAGGGCAGAGGCAGCTCCTCACACTACCTTGGAGAAAAATACAACTGAAAAAAGAGAGCAGCTTGCCAAAGGCCCTTTTTCCTTTTTTTTTTTTTAATTTACTATTTAAAATTTTTCATAGATGAACAAACACTTTTGGCAGGAAAAGCCTTCAGACCAGCACCCAGTCTCAATTTTCAGTATTTGTCCATTATGAATTAAAATAAAATGTGAAATATTTATGGAAGTAACAATCAAATTTGAAGAAAAATGTATGTATGGTTCTATTAGTTAAGTACAAAGAAACATTGTCTTCAGCCAGTAATAAACTTGCTCTGAGAGTGTACTGTACAAAATTGTAGCTAAGGTGAAGGTTTGCAGAGTTGCAAAGGAAAATTACATTTTCAAAATGGTGTAAGAAATCTTCATCATTTGAAAGGGAATAATGTACTTCATTAAACCCACCATAAAATACCTTGAGAGCTGAGAAGCTGTTGGAGGAGTTCTATTTTGTTTTGATAAATTAGGAGTTATAGATATACATGGAAGAGTTAGAGAGAATAAGTGTGGGGTGATGAGGAGGAAATCCTTTCAGTGCAGCAGAAACAGTGAACACTGAGAGTGGTGCACAGCCTCTAGAAAACCTAGAAAAGGAGGCAAAGCTGTCAGCTGTGGTGCAGAAAAGGTAAAAGAACCCAATAAATATTTCTGTTCTGGTTTGGAAAGGACCAGCATGATGTAATAACATCTGACAGTGGTAAGCACTATTTTTGATCAATAAACTCGGAGATTATTAAATGACAACTGTCAGAACTAAATGGTTTTTTTGAATTTACAGAGCCAAATAACATGCATAAAGGGCTTCTTGGGAAACTCTCTGAACCATGATGCTGATTTTAAAGAAAGCTGAGAACAGTGAAGAAGTTCCAGAGCACTAAAGCAAACTCAATGGACAGATAACCTATGCGAGTAAATGCATTGCCATAAATTGAGTTGGTGACTTGCTATTAGACCAAAACCTGGACTTAGAACTCAACCAGTAAAGATAAGAATGATAATAAGATATATACCCTGTTTAGGCCATGTTACAGATTGTTTAACTGGGGGAGAATGTAAACATAAAGAAGAAACCATCATCATAAACCAGCCTGTTTATTCTGTCTTAGTTTTCCCTTCACCAGTGCTATCCATGATTTCTAGTAACAGAACAACAAGCACACCATGGCAATTTTTTCCATGTCTGAGCCATGGGAAGTCCAAGTCAGTGTTCCCAGGTGTGTGCTCAGAGAGCAGCAGAGCTGAGCAGTGCCCTGCTGCATGGGGTTCATGTGCAAGACTTGAGAAGTCACTGAAAACTCACAGTTTGTTAAGTTTAGTGAACTCAGTAAGAGAATAAAAAGAATTGCAAAGAGCAGCCATTTCACATGATCAGAAAAGAAATTTTGCTCTCACACACACTTCCCACAGATGTGCTCCTCTGGCCTAAACCTGCCTTCAGAACTGTCACTTACTTGGCCCTGAAGGGGTGAGAGGAAGCTCAGGTCACTTGGCTGCAGATCCTGGGTCAAGATTACCCCTGCCCTCAGGAGTTACAATCCTAATGTGCTCCAGAGCTTCTTGTGCTTCACCTCCAAGCACTCAAATAATGTCTGGGCTCCTGTAACAAGATGTGTTTTTTCAAAGTGGTAAGCAGCAGGCTGGGTGTGTGCAGGAAAGACACAGGCATATCTAGTGCTGGCAAAAGATCCTTTCCCAGTCCAGAGTTTGGACACTGGAACACCTGAGTCCCTTCAGGAATGTCCTGGAGTGTTTTCTGGCTCCCTTTAAGTTTTCTAGAGCATAGCACCCAAGCAGGCCATGGGGATAATTGGGTGCTAATGTTTTGTAAAATGCCTTCACTACAAATTAGATTTTTATGATATTACTCAGTAGTCTGCATTTAATTCATGATATGCTACTAATAGCAATAGGAATTTCTACTTTTATTCTCAAAGCTGAGGTCTGGACACCACAGCCTAAGCAGATCAGCTGATACTTAACCCCAGAAAAGAAAGATAGAGAAAAGGAAGCATTGCAATCTATATATAAAGCCAATAAAGAGGCTTTTTTCTTTTTTTTTTCTTTTTTTTTTATCTTGATATTGTCAGTGTATCATCCATAAGAAAATAGAACTATTTTTATGTCAGTAAAGCCTACAGCATGTGTCAGTAATGGATCAAATATGAAAAGTAATTTTTAATGTGTGAATCAAAGAGGGATTAGAAAAGCTCAGGGGATTTGGAGATGAGGCTTGAGTTCAGGGAATTCCACAGCTCAGGGGCATAACAGATGAATGCTCTGCTACTCATGGATGAGAGACCTGGCAAGGGGGCTGATGAATTTGAGATTTATTATTAGAAAGTAAGGACTGAGGGTATGTATCAATGGAGACCAATTTTGATAGGTATGAAAGGGATGATTCAGACGGGTAATGAAAAACTCTGAACAAAATTTTAAAGTCAATTCATTGACTGATAGGAAGCAGGTATAAATCTGCCTTGCTGAAGTAATGCAATTGGATTTATTGCCATAAGCAAACATATGGGATGCAGCATACTGAACAGCGGGGTCATTTGTGAATATTGTTCAGCGTGGTGTGTGCCTGTTACTGTAAACTCAAAGCCATAAAAATGGGGTTTAGAAGGGGGCAAGCAACACAGAGAGCAGCAGTAATGCCTGCCTTGCACCTGCAGAGTGGAAACGTGTCACCACAGTGACTGCTCCTGAGAAAAGCTTTTAAGAAGTTAACAGCAAAAAGAACTGAGGGACCAAAGAAGGATACAGAGTTGAAAGTTTTGGAGGATTCATTAGATGTACACAGCTGCCACAAGATGGGAAAACAGAATATGACAAACAGTACAGTAATGAAAGACAGACAGGAAGGGGGAGGGTGGATTTGGGGATCTGATTTCAGAAAGCAATTGTCTTATGTTGCCATCACAGGGAATACCTTCTACCTCCTTTGTGTGTGGAAATGTGCACGCCTTTTTTTCCTTCCCTCCATGCCCCTTGCTCCCTTGCTTTTTCCTTCAGTGGTTGACAGCCCACAGTTTGAAGAGAAGCTTAGAAAGAGAAATCCATACCTTTTTTGTCATAAACTATAAGCTGAGTAATCTTGAGAAAGAGAATTTTCCCACAGTAGGGACCTACAAAGAATTTGGATATAGATTCTCCACAAAAGATTCTTGTACACTGTAGTAGGTAAGAACCAGATCACTGGGGTCAATATTGACACTGTACATTTTTTAGAAATAATGTTGAGAGCTACTACTCTTTTAGCAGTCACTCAGAAAACATTAATCAAAAGCTCTAATTTACAATGTAAGTTCCTGCAGGGTTTTTACCATGATTGTTGGCTTAATATTTTGTGTTTTCCGTGACTTATAGAAAGAGGCATTAAATGATGATTTTTTCTGTCTCTGAATGGAATTCAACACTGGAGAGTTACAGCTGCCTGCTATTATTGCTGCCTCCTTTTTGAAAACCTTTATGTGACAGATTTGTGATCAAGGTGCTCAGCACTTCAAAGTAATGCAATATTTATTTCTGTGACTAACTCGTCTATGTTGTATAGAGAATTTAATATTCTTTATCCATTAAGCCTCAGAATATTCCAATATTTTACTATCAACTCTTCAAGGATTTTTAGTATTACAGCTGAGTGAGCATGATATTTAATGAAATAATAATCTGGTTTTGCAATGTAGTCTCTGCTCATTCTGGAGCAGCTTGTGAGTGGAGCTGTACTGGTACATTCCTGCCCTGGAGACACAACACTGAGCTGTGAGTGGCTGCAATTCTCCTGCCCTGTCATCCTAGAGATATCTGGACATCTAGAGACATTTGGACTCTCTTGATATCTGTGGCCTAGACTAGAGCTAACAAGAAAGGAAAGTCCTGAACTGATGGTATATTTGGTCACAGAAAGGATAATTCCTGGGATGACTTTCTTAGTTTGTATACATTAATGTTCTCAGGTTAATAAGTTAACCAAAGTCAGCATGTTCTTTTTTAACTCTTATTCAGGGTAAGTAATAATGTCCCCTATAAATGTTCTGGATGACATTTAATTTCCATTACCACGCCATTTTGCTGACCTGTTATGACCCACTCAAGATGGAAAAAACACTGATATCTTTGCCAGTCATTTTAGATTTCTTGATGGCTTTGTAATTCTTTAGCAGAAAGGTTTTTTTGTGTCCCTAAGGTAAAATAAATTATGGCATAAGATCACTGTATCTTTCTGTTTATAAGGAAAAGAGAGAACATTGCTAAATAACCGGTAAGAGAGCCTCTAAGCTCTCTGAATAGTACTTGAGGGCTTTTTTGATTTTATTATTAAAAAACCCTCACTTATAAAGATATCTATAAACACATTCAGTTGTTTAAATCCTATTGATAACCAAGAAAGTTGGAAGCCTACACATCTTTGAGAAAACACATTTAATAACCTTTTTACCACCTTCACAACATTAAGAAAACCAAGCAGCCTATAGCAATATTTTGATTTCTTCAGTCATTTTTGTTGACATACACGACTAGAACAGCCAATTAATATTCTATTAATATTTGCCAAGATGTTGTTTTTGATTAAATTTCCATTCAAATTCCTAATTTTACCAAATAGATATAATTATTTATATAGTTATATGATTTCTCTCTCCAAAGACATTATTGTGCCACTCAACCACTGTTCAAGAAATGTTTTTTTTCCTGAAAATTGGGTAACTTGCATTCATTGTACTTCTCATCACTGTATGTGTGTGGTTTATCTTGTCTGAAGATTAGGATTCTTTCAGGAAAGCTTTGAGGAACTTTGACCTACTTTGGGGAGATATCGAGCTCATTAGACTGTTGTTATTAAAGGTCTCATTTTTGATTCCTGATTATTTGTAGAATTCCAACAGATGGTGTGAGTAGGCAACTTTTCTTCTTTCTGGAAAATGTTGAGTGAAAGATCCAATGAGTATAGAGGAAACCTGCAGACTGGTGGATGTCTGGGAGAAGATGAGAAAAAATTTGCTTCCTGCCATCTTGTTTGGTGTGACAGCATGGGAGCATAGAACTAAGTCAACAGATACCTGGTTCAAACAAAAAGAGCAAGAGCAGCTTTGTAACACAATCTGCAAACATAGAATAGAATGGCTTGAGTTGGAAGGGACCTTAATGATCATCTCATTGCAATCCCTCTGCCAAGGACAGGGACAACTTTCGCTAGACCAGGGTGCTCAGAGCTCCATCCAGCCTGGCCTTGAATACTTCCAGAGGTGGAGCATCCACAACTTCCCTGGGCAATCTGTTATAGAGCCTCACCACCCCCACAGTATTTTTTTTTTCCTAATATCTGATTTAAGCCTACTCTCTTTTAGTTTGAATCCCTCCCCTCTTGTTCTGTCACTACAGGCTCTTGAAGTCCCTCTCTATCTTTCTTACATGCTCCCTTCAGGTACTGTAGGGCCCCAATTAGGTCACCCCTCTTTCCCTGGCAGAACAATCCCAATTCCATGCCCACACTGCGTAGGTATCACTGCAATTTCTTTGGTTTTGTACTCAATGGATACCTTCCTTTGGCCTATCTATGACAGCACATCCAAGGATAAGGACTTAGATTAGGTTTGGTTGAGTATGAATCTATTATGATGTTTTACTTGTAATTTGTTGGTGACTCTCCCCACTTGCTCCTCAGATGTGTTACATCTACAACCTGAGCCAAAATTTCTACTCCTTCAATCACAGGGCAGCACACACCTCATTGATGGTTGCTGCATCTCATCAGAGCACAGCAGCACCCAGAAACAGGGAACATCATTCCAGAACACCACTGTGAAGCATAGAAAAGAATCCAACATCCCTGCCCGTGGTGGGAACTCCTTGAACACATCTTGCTCTCATGAAGATTGCATATTTTGCTAAAACACATGGCTTTTGCATAAAAGGGGAGGGTGCCGATGGGGAGCCTGTTGAGGAGAGGGGATGTGCTGCCTGCCTTGCTGTCCTGGGTGACTTTTTGGTGCTTGTATCCCCAATTTTCTGTTCTGTTCATGCTGTATGTTGAGTTCTGTACGTTTGGGACTGGTTCTGAGGGAGAAGGCCAGGGAAGAAGCAGCATGGAATTTGTTTTCAGAGATGGTGTTCACTCCTCTGCATTCCACTCCTGGACTGTGTTTGTCTGAGGTATGGACAGACAGCGGGACAGAGATCTGCTTTGCTCTTAGCTTGTTTCGGCTAGCTGAGATGGAGAAGCTCCCTGGACTGTTTTTTTACTTTTTCTCAGGATTTTTTAGACCTGTCCTGGACTGAAAAACCCAGAGAGACACCTGGGTCTCACACCTGCACCCCTCAGGGCCTAGGACGGCATTTTTCCAGCACCACAGGAACTGAGGAGAGACTGAGTGAGCTGAGCTACCCACAGCAAGGACTTTCTGAATTTACCATCTCACTTCAGAGCAACAAGAGGTTTTATTGTTCCATATTATTCATTCTTTTTGCTTGTGGGCACTTTTTGTGTTAAATAAATAGTTTTTTCCACTCTTCTCCGAGGAAGTTCATTTCTTGCACTGGTTGGGAGAGAGCAAAATCGTTTGGGTTTGCTTCCCAGAGGGACCATATTCATGGGTTTTCTCACAAATTTACCCTAAATCAGGACAGCTGCCTTAGGGATTAGGGTGTGCCTGGGGTGGATTGGCAGTGGAAGGGATGTTGTGAGAGCTGGTGCTACCAGCACTTCACGGGGCCACGCTCTCACTTGGCTTCCCATGAGAGCATCTTTCCAGTGCTGTTAAACACCTCTGCAATTACTCCTTGTTTTTTTTTTCTTTTTCCTTCTTCTCTTTCTTTTCCTTTTGCTTTCTTTCTCTCCCCCAAGAGAGAAGCACTCTGCAAGGAGCTGTGCAAGAGCCCCTGCACACCTACCTGTGTATGTGGGATTATTCCTGGGGGTGCCGGGTGATTGCTGGGGCTGCAGCACACTGAGCTGGCTCTGGCAGGAATTGCACACACAGCCCCAGCCCTGCCTCATGCAGCCACCTGCAAACACGGTGTGATCAATCATTAATTAGTTATGCTATGAATTCATAGCTCGTGTGGCTTAGCTCATGTGAAGGTCAAATGCAAAAATTTGTTAAAGTGCCCCCAGTGAAAGGGCGCGATCAATTGTTGTCACATTTTAATCAGCATTCTCGTAGATGGTTCTTTTTCCCTTTTTTTTTTCTCAGCCCCACTCCCCAGCATCCATATTAGGTTAGAACATCTGCTTAACAGTGTTAGTTACGACCTTCAAAAAGAAGTGAGAGTACATATTTATGGTTTTTTTCTTTCTTTTTATAATATATTATTACAGATATTATTGCAATATACGTTTGAACCTTTTAGGAGAGTCTTTTTAATAGTATGAACCTTACAGCTCTTAGGGTATTAACAGGCAGCAGTTTTCAGAAAAATAGAAGTCAACCAAAAAGTTACTTTTCTGACAAATATTTAAAAAGTCTGAGTTAAAGAAAGCATTGATTTAGAATCATTTATTTTAAAATCATAGTTATCAAAAAGTAGAATTCATTGTAAACATATACAGAACAACAGTTAATGGAAGTTATCATTTACATTTCTGTGTTGGTGTTCCTAACTTGAGACAATAAATTGCTTTACCCACAGTCTTACCAATAGAGGACTAATAACACCTAGATTTTTGTTTGACTCCATGGCTATGTTTCAACAACACAGTTTAGGCAGTATTAAACTGTACCCTTGCATATATATATATGTATATATATATATATATATAAAAAATGTTAGCTCACTGGTAAATATACCTGTCCCACCTGATTGATTAACTATTCTACCTGTTATTCCAAGGGCTCTTTTTCTTTTATCTGAGGAGATCATCATGATTCTTTGAATGGTCATTTCTTCAAATAAAAGAAATATCAGAGGACCACCTGCAAGCAGAAATGTAGCTGTGCATTGCACTCTTTTCTTTTGTTGCCTGACTTGAAGGATGTTTAGTGTTGGCTACATCTTTCTAATTAGCATAGAGTGGGAAGGATTTTCTCAAAGATGACATTGCTTGTGTGATGACAAAAAGCTGGCCACCTATCCAAGTAAGGCACTGTTATAATTAAAGTGGAAAAGCAAATCAATTTTATGAAATATTGAATGCTCGAAGCCTATTTCATTTTGCAATAAAATGAATGTGAGACTAGGTTTTCACAGAGGAAGAAAGACTTCAAACAGGCTACTACTGAGTATTTAAAATGTGGCGTGAGGATGGCTGAACTAGATTCTATGCTTTGTCTCTTTTGGAGCAGAGGGGTTTTATTAATTTTTGACCGTTGTTATTCAAGCTATTGTTATTTCAGATCTGAGAGATTCTTTCCACAACCTGTCATTTCCGAGCTCTCCATCCAAGTTTTCTGTGTGTAAGAGCTCATCCTAGCAAATGTTTAATTGAGATTTATTCATTTTCACAAAACATTTAGCTTTAGCCAAATTGCATTTTCCTAGCAGGAAAAAAAAATAAAAAGAAAAAATAAAAAAATGATGGTTGTAATTATATTTTGATATTCTGCACATAGCCATGAGGAAGAGGGTATACAAGATCCTAATGGTAAATCAGAGTGTGAATTACAACTCTTTTTACTTTCATGCATAGAATAATAGTAAACCTCATCTATTTTAGAAAGACATGGTACTTATCCAGACACCAGAAGTGGTCTATGTCTCTGTATATAGCAGTCACAAAAAAATGATCAATACTGAATGTTCAGTGGAAGCAGATTGCATGCATAGCATAATTAGGTTGCTTAGGTGACCAACCCTTGGAAAAAACAGTTTCCAATAAGCAGCAAATTGATTTGCTCATTCTCACCTTCTCCATATTATACATGCCACTCATGTATTGCAGCTCATATTTTCTTGTCCATGAAATATCCCAAGGTGAGATTTCAGTGAGAAAAGAAGTTGGGCCAGTGCATAACCCTTTAAAAAATATCCAACACCAAAACTTTGACATTATAGGTGGTTGACACAGCTAACGATTTATTCAGGAGGTTTGTGATTCCTGATGGGTTTGGTGATATCAAATTTCTTTTTCCATCTCTCAATCCCTCACTCCTTGGGTAGAAGTATTTTTTTTTTTCCCATTCTAGGTGTGGATCTTGTCATATTCATTTCAGTTGTACATGAGGTAATATTATCAGGATTTTGTCAGAACTGAAAAGGGGAATCATTAATGAATGAACCCGGTTAACTAAACTGTAAGGGAGGCCCTGCAAACTGGAATTGCTCAGCTGGCTCACTGGTGGAAAACAAACCTACTAAAGCAACATTTTTTTGCCAGATGACTGTGCTGACCTGCCTCCCTGGAGAAAAGCCTGTTTCCAAAGATGAGGCAAGGCACAGGAGCAGGGAGGAGCAGCAGAAGGAGGGAGGTAGCGTGGGACTGCCTGACCTTCAGTGGATGCTGCTGGGCACACGGGGGATGTGTTTCAAGGCAGCAAGCTGGAGAGAAAAGTGAGGTGGGACTGCAAATCTGAGCCTCGTGTCAAGATATCACGGGCAGCCTGTGAGCTCACCCTGCCCTGCAGCATTCAAGGTACCTCAGGGGGTTTACCTCTCTCCTGGTTGTTGCTTGCAGCATCCCCTCTCCTGTCTTCTCTGTGTCAGACCTTAAATTCTGAATATTCATTTCTTTTCCCACCTTCTTTTCTGGAAAAAACTGAGAGTAGCTTCTCTTTTCTGTGCAGAACTTGGTAGTAAAGTGAAAAGATTTACTCTTTCCTGCCACTTCAGCTTTAGCTCTTCTGAATAGCAAATGTACTTGCTTGTGTCCGCAAAAATTACCTCAGTGTACCAGCTATCAACAGTCCTTTCTCAGTGACAAGTGGTGTCCCTCAGGGTTCCACACTAGGACCAGTGTTACTTAAAATCTTCATTAATGGCACAGATGGAGGCATTGAGAGCACCCTCAGCAAATTTGCTGCTGACACACCTGAAGGACAGGACACTATCCAGAGGGACCAGGACAAGCTCAGTGAGTGACCCATGGGAATCTCGTGAGGTTTAAAAGACCAAGTCCAAGGTGCTGCACCTGGATCGGGGCAAAGCCTGGTTCCAATCCAGGCTGGGGATGAACAGATCCAGAGCAGCCCTGGGAGAAGGACTTGGGGGTGCTGGTGGCTGAGAGGCTGGATGTGACTGGTCAATGTGCTTTTGCAGCCCAGAAATCCAAATCTGCCCTGGGCTGTATCTAATGTGGGCAGCAGGAGAGAGAGGGGACTCTGCCCCTCTGCCCCGCTCTGCTGAGACCCCACCTGCAGGGCTGCATCCAGCTCTGGGCTCCCAGCACAGCAAGGACAGGGACCTGCTGGAGCCAGGCCAGAGGAGGCACCAAGGGGATCAGAGGGATGAAACACTTCTTCTTCTGTTAGGAAAGGCTGAGAGAATTGAGTTTGCTCAGTCTGGAACAGAAATTGCTTCATGGTGACCTAATTGTGGACTTTCAGTGCCTGAAGGGAGCCCACAAGAAAGATGGAGAGAGGGATAATTCTCAATAATGTGTAGCAACAGGGCAAAGGGGAATGGCTTCAAACTGAAAGACAGTTTAAGTAAGTTTAGATTATAAATTAGGAAAAATTGATTTGGTGTGAGGGTGATGAGGCACTGGCACAGGTTGCTCAGAGAAGTTGTGGATGCCCCATCCCTGGAAGGGTTCAAAGCCAGGCTGGATGGGGTTCTGAGCAACCTGGTTTAGGGGAAGGTGTCTCTGCCCAAAGCAGAAACTAAATGATCATTAAGGTCTCTTCCAACAGAAATTGTTGTATGGTTCTACATTTCTCCCTACATTACTTTTACAGGCTTGTGAAATGTGTTTAGTCTTGAGTTTAAAGATACACTTAAAATTGCATGAATTAACACCAGTTTTACATCCATAATTAAGTTGTAGCCCACGGTCTCTTCTCACCCTCACCAAGGTGTCAACTCCAACATTTCATGAGTGTTATGCATGTTTTTCTATCAAAATCATTTATTTAAGGAACTACAGTTAACATATTAACTTATGTAATCAGTGTGAACTGTAAGCCACAAAGTTTTTTCATATTTAAGGATATGAGCACAACCTGTGAATGTGGATTTCTCTTAAGCAGTTCTCATAAAGGAAGTTTTAGTTTTGTTCACTGTGCATATGATTTATATTTTGTTTCTCATCAGGTAGTTTCAGTTCTTTGACTGCAGACTTCTTCAAAATGTTTTCATTTCAACTATAATGACTCCATCCAAGCACAGAGTACTGATCCAGGTTTATTTCCTTGTCAAGATTTTGAGAAACCTTTCATGCTGTCTTATATCAACTCACTCCATCAGCATTTTGCAGGTTTCTCTCTTTAGACTTCATCTCTGTTTTCTTTTTCCTGTTCCAAAAGCCCTCATGTTTAATAGCCAGGGCCACAATTTTATGTCCATTTGTTTTAATTCTATTCTTTATGATGTTGCTTTAATTAATTAATTAATCCCTTTATAATTTTATTAATATTAGTTAAGATATCAAAGCACTCTCTTTCTCAGATCTTGATTTCTAATACCGTCACAATTTGACCTCAGCTTATGTTTTCATAAATTCTCTCATTCAAGTGGGCTTTGACTGGATTTCAGATTTGTTCAAAAAAATTCACAAGTTTCCTACGCAAGTTTCTTCCTCTCTGGAGTTCTCACATGAAATTCTTTACTTTCTAAGATAATCCTTTAAGAGAGCCATGTTTTCAAATTTTTGTGGGGTAAACTGTTAATTGGTTTTCACTTCTTTGATCCAACTACAGACTGCTAAACAACTTTTGATTATCTGAAAGGTTATGTTAGGAGAAAAGAGATTTTTTTAGTGTATCTCTACCTGATTTCATAGATAGACAAAGCTCCTACATGAATTTCATCCAGTTGTCTCCTGCACTCCCTAGATTGCACAGATCCATATTTCCTTCACTCCTTATCTTTTCCTTTGGTTCTGTTTTTAGGTTGATTCTTTTGCTCCTCTCTGGTACCAGATGTACCCTGGCAGGGCCCGTGGGGACAGAGGGTCACCACTGACAGCTGCCCTGTGCCTGCTTATTCTGGGAGATAGATTACTATGATGAGGGCCCAAACCAGCAGGCAGACCTGTCTAGACCTCCTTATTATTCTTTTTTCTTTCTTTTTCTTCTTCTGAGAGTGAACTTCCCAAGGAAGATCAAAAGATTTTCATGTTGAGGAAAAATTCATGGGGTTTTAGACTATAAACTAGTTGGCTTAAATTTTTAAAGAGAGAAAGCTAGACAAGTTGGCTTAGGCAGCAAAGGAGAGTAAACGCTTTACATCCCACTTTCCCCACAACCTCTGTGTCCCTGTATTTCCAGACTGGATTTTAGCCAACTTTTAATTCTAGCACAGCTCCATCTGGGAGATAAAGTAACAGTAGGTTTTCTGCAGCCTGTTCTCCCAGTATTTTCTAAATTTCAACATCAATTTTCTTGCCCCTGAATTTGCTCCCTTCTTTCAGACCTTGCAAGAGGCTCAGTGGTTTATTTCCACTAGGAAAGCCACACGAATCTGTTGGGGTTTTTACCTCAAAATAACAATACATACAAAATTTAGAATGGGCAAAACAAAGTGACAATAATAGCAATACTTAACACACAGGTGACAGAAAAGTTTTGAAAGATGCAGAAGCTTGTCTCTGTCACGCTGCTAAAATCCATCCAGTGAGAGCAGCAGCCTTCTCAAAACAACCTTCCCAAAACAACCTTCCCAGTCTCCTAAGGCCAATTATCTGTACAGTTGAGTTAACCATGATACACTGGCAGTTTTCATATGAGTTGAAAATACAGATTTGCTCAGTAACTATAGTTTGATTGCCGAGGAAAAGAAAAACATTTCCTGTCTCTTTCCTTTCTTATTTTCTGGTATTGGAAAAGTAGAAGCAGTGTTCTTCAAAAAAAAAATAATCTAAAATCTAAAAAAAATAATCTAAACCTATGCTTTTTCAGTTTGAATCCCTTGTTCTATCACTACATGCTGTTGTAAAAAGTAAATTCACTGATTCCTTACTGCTTCTCCTTTGTGTCTTTTGAAAATGGGATGAGACTTCTATGACCCTTTGATATTTTAGGAATCTTTACTCAGGTATGTTTGTTTGTTTGTTGTTTATATTAGAGCATTTTTTTCCCCCTATTTTTTCCCATTTTAGACCTATTTCCATTGGTTTCATTGTTGATTTTGGGGGTGTACTTTGCTTGTTTTAGTTTTAACTAACATTTTACATTTTACTGCTTTGTTGAAACAAAGAAGACAAGTAGAAAACTCTACAACTAGGAATTTGTGATTATTGTTAAGTATTAACATTGATGCTAAATTACAGGCGTTTTATTTTACGGGCCTTGTGTTTTTCTTCAGTAAAAAGGATAGAGATTCCTAAAAGGTGATAAAATAGCAAGTAGTACAAAATGAAGTTGGCAATGGGAGAAAATTTCTCTTGTGCTCTGTGGGCAGCTCCTGCATTTTGTGATGCAGAATGTACTGCAGAAATATTTTGTTTTCTCAGATACAGGTGCTTTTTAACAGCTGCATTCTGAAGATGCTTTGATAAATACTTTAATTGCATGAATTCAGTGAAGACTTCTGAAAAAAAAATGCAAACAAATAGCAAAAATTCTCTGGATTTATTGTGCACAGACTGATTTGTACCCTTAAATGCAGTGATCAACATCTGTGGTGGAGAATCTGAAACTTCCTCCCAACACTGCCCCAGGGGGTTTCTGCTGCAAAACTGATTAAATTGTACAGAGATAAGACACTTGTAAATAGTCAATAGAACTGCTCCTGCAGAGGCAGGAAAGGTCATGGAGAACATTCTTTTGTATGTAAGATACTTGGGAGGTGTTTTAAATGGAGTTTAAATTAGCCAGTTGCAATGAATCCTGCATGTGCCAGAGAGGTCATGCTAAAACCGTGTGCCAGCTGCATTACTGGAGCCAAGCACAGCAGCTATTCAGAGAGTCTTACTGACTTTACTGAAGGTGTCATTGCAAGGATCTCTTATCCTCTCTTCCCTGTAAGCACTAATTTATGCCAAGATCTAAAAAATAAATTAGTTGGGGTTTTTTTTGTTTTGTTTTGGTTTTTTTTTTGTTGTTGTTTTTTTTGTTTGTTTGTTTGTTTGTTTGTTTGTTTGTTTGTTTTTTTGATACAGGCTCTGCATTTTAATGTCAGTATCCCAGGTTTCAGGTATACTGCCATAATCTCAGCAACAGTCTGGGCAAATTCTCAAAAGAACTTGGGGGGAAAGTTAGGCATTTAACAATGAATTTTTAAACTTCAGGAGGATATGGAATTGGAAACAGAGATGACTTGATTTTCCAAAATGGGAGCTGTGCATCATTTTGCACTTGTCAGAATTCATGCAACCATGTGAGAGCTGACCAATCTGTGAAAACCTGGTTCTGACTGCTGCTCCCCACTGCCTCCAGGCTGAATAGCTGGTTATAGTGCGATTCTACAAACCATTTGATGTAAACTTGTGACTCTGTCTTCTGTTCAATGAAAAACAAAGTCAAAATAAGATAACTCCCTCAAAGGGGTAAATTTACAATGTGGAGCTAATAATTTGCATGGTTTTAAGCTTTTATTTCCAATTTTTCTTACGTATTTCTTCCTTTTTTTTTTTAAATTATTGCTCTTTCTGGAAGATGTTAAAATTTATCATGTCACTTATTGGTGTTGTTTTCCATTGGGGAAAATGCCTTGTGGTTCATGTGTGGCATAGAAAACGCTTTACTTGCTGCCTGGTACTGTAGCACACACAGTAAACAACTTTAAAATGTCCCATTGTATGATTGTTTCCTCTCTTCTCTGAACAGAGTTATTTTTAAAACTACATATTGATTTCCTTCTTTTCACTTTAAACTTCCCTGGAAACGACCTCTCCTGTCCTGCAAGGACCTCTGTTTGTAAATGGTGGCTCAGTTTCACAGTTAAGTAAAAGTCTTCCATTGATCCCTGAAGGACCACTGATGAGCTCCTCAGGGACCTGGGGCCAGAACAGGGAGCACTGCTCTAACAATCACCCTTTGAGAGAAATACTGTGTGAAATAAAAGAGAGAACCTGCTAAATGGCCCTAAATTTTTATTTTCGTCAAAATTTCTAACAAGGCACACAAGTCTCCCAAACTTGGCTACATTTTGGTCATCCAATAATATGTTTTTGTCATTCAACAATTCAGTTCATTCTCAAATCACTTGGGATACTGCTGCAGGAAACCAAAAGAGTAGAAAGGCACAATCATCTCAGAATAAATCCTATGGAATCCTGATTTTTAGTCTTAAAAAAATTATTATGATTTCTCCATTGAAAAGATGTCATTGTGTGAAGAGGTCCAGGAGCATCAGGACTCAGCTTGAGTGTATGCTCATTCTAAAATAAAAATTATTTTGTGCTTCTTTCCCCTCTAGTTCCTGGTGAAGATGTTAAGGTATTGTCAAAAACCCCCCAAGAGATGGAGCTTCTCATGTTGGACTAATGCATTTCATACTTTGGCTGCTGCAGGCCAGCATTAGAAGTCACATATATTTTTATGAATACTTTTTTTTTGCCTATCTGTCAGATAAATCAGAGTTACATATCCAAGACTTGAAGTAAATACTTCATGGGGAAGGACACATGAAGGAGTTCAAATCTTAGACTCTTAAATATTCCACAAGTGTTGCATTTACTAAGCATAGTTTGGTTTCTTTCTTTATTGTGAAGAAAGTGTACAAGGATTATTATCTAAAATGGGATGTTGGAAGGGCAAAAGGACTTTCTTGCAAGGTTGAATGCACTGCTTATAAAGGGACTGAGAATATCTGCCATTGTGTCTCCTTTTCCAGAGTTTTGTCAGTTGTGCTGCAAAACATGTCAGTAACGAAAGTGGTTTCTTTGGAAATAAAGAACTATAGATTTTTATATTTTTTGGGGGCCATATTCACAAATCTAGGTGTATGGTTTCACATAGATTAAAAGTAATTTCCCCGGGTGTTTCTTGTAAAATGAAATTATATAATTATTGCACAAAATGTTTCCTTTCAGGTTTGAAAAATAGTAAAAAAAAAATTACAGTAATTCTTGTGTACATCCATCAGCTGTATTTATATTCTAGACTGAATTGAAAAATCAGTTTAAACATTTACTAAATAATCTGTTCAGTATGGTAATTAGCTCTTGCCATGACAAGGTGCAATATTTTTAAAAAAACCTTAAGGTATTAAGATGGATACTAGATGGATTCTAGTACTTTACCACAGTATAGTAATGCAGATATCAGTGTTTAGTTTGTGACCTCTAAAGAACGGTAACATCTAAAGATTAACCAAGATCAATAGAGAGTTTTATGGATAGAAGCCAGAGAAATGTCACTTATAATCTTTTTTTTTATGATTGGCAGCAAATGCTTGAAGCGTCTTACAAACATAACTCCATATAAGCAATTTCTTCCAGAAAATATAAAATATCTTTTTTGCATGTTGACTGAAGTAATGGTATGTTAGGCCTGGTTAGGAGTTTAAATGTATTTAGATTGCAGTAGTTTATGCTTCTGGGTAACTTCCTAACTTACAGGTGCTTGGGTATATTGTCAAACTTGGTTGTTCAGTGCTTTCACCTTTCATAAGAGTGGAAACCAGCATATCCCAACCCCTGAAGAGCCTGAAAGACCTATGGCACAAACCCTTATGGGATGTGAAATGTCACAGCTCCAAACTCACAGAATTAGAGAATGGTTGAAGTTGGATGGGACATTTGGCCCAACCCTTCCTGCTGAAGCAGTGCCACATGGAACCAGCTGCCCAGGGCTGTTCATCACCTCATCTCATCATCACCTCAACTCATTGTCTATGGAGAAGGGGTAGAGAAACAGTGAAGAGAGAAAAAAATTATTTCTACATGTAAAGGCCTCTTAGAAAATTTACACATTGGACTTTCTGTGACTATGGTAAGTGACACCAAAAGATCATGAAGCTGGCAGTCACATGACCTACATGTCTGTTAAAAAGAAAACATAATTGAATAAACTTTTAAATAATCAGACAGGTCGTGGTGGTAAAGTGTGTGAAGGCCCAGTGAGAAAATGAGCAGCAGAAAAGAATGATTTTAACAAAAGCATCTTTTAAGTCTACTGAAGTCGACTGCAGAAGTTTTGGTGATGACATATCCTGAGCCTAACAGGAACAGTAGAATGAAGTAGAATCCCCCTTCAAAATTCTCCTTTTGAATGACATTACCAGCAGCGCCATTAGGGCCATCTTCATATTGAGGTAGAACCTGGACACTTTCTGGAGCAGATCAAGTTCAGAGGTTCCTGGATAGTTGCTGATGCATCTGCTTGTGATTAGGGGAGTTCTGTCAGGGAAAATCATTGTGAGAAATTCAGAAGATTCAGATTGGAAGGGAAGTCCTGGAGGTCACCTGTTTCAGCCCTTGCTAATTCTCTCCTGTGTAGTAGGTTTCCTATAAGAACTGTTTTATCTGTCAGTTGTCCCTTTACCAGTCAGACTGATTTTGGAAGATGTCAGGCTGGGACCTGGCCACCTGAGCAGCTAAATGGGGAACAATGCTGCTGTGGGGAATCAGGTGCAAAATAGCAAAAACTCTTAGAAAAAAAGTAATTGTTTTTTCTGATGCACAACAGATCTATTCTGTTCCAAGAAGAGTGAAAAGCAAACTCTGGAGCAATGCCTGTTGCAAACTACTGAATTGTCTGCAAGGACAGAATACTTTTTAAGTACAAATCATTTAACTCCTTACATTTTCAATAGCTAAATGGTAATATGACCCACTTTGTAGGTGCTTTGCTTGCTTTTTTTTAAGCAGACCTTTCTTGTTTTTGGTGAAACACTTTCCTGTATCAAAGCAATCAGTTTTGTCCTGTGGTTGGAGCACTATAGCTATGTCTGGTGGGTTAGTTGCTTTTTGTCAAATTTTGAAATATATTTTATCTCTATTTGCTGCCTGGATTAAAATGGTGCCATGCCAGTGGGTACCATGCTTGGAGATAATGGCAAAGGAATGGTCCTGAAGAACTTAATTTAATCTAGTTTAAAAGATGCCTCAGGGAGTTGAAGGATGCACCATACCCAGATGGCAATCAACTGCAAGATAGAAAAAGATGTGAAAGCAGAACATGGTTCTAAAGAAACCTATGTGTGGGTTCTGACAGGTCTGCTCTAAAATCTTTCTGACATCACCTTTTTCTAAATATAAAATTGATCAAACTTCAGTCTGTATTTTGATATATCTTGAGTGTGTCTAAAAAGTAGTTGGTTAAAAATTGCTACTGGCTGCCCACATGCCAGAGCAAAAGAAAAGTGTGAGGAAAGGAGGAACACCAGAGAGAAGTTATTACAGACTGACCATGACCCTCATTCCCCTTCCCCTTCCCTTCTTGCTTTGGGAGAGGTAGAGGAGTGGGAATGATGGAGTGAAGTCGAGCCTGGGCAAGGCTCTGAAGGTGTTGCTTTATTTTTTTGTCTTTGTTCCTCACAACCCAAAGTTATTTTGATTAACAATAAATTAAATCAATATCCCCCAAGTCAAATCTGTTTTGTCTGCAGTGGATACTGATAAGATGTTTATCTTGCCCCATGATGTTTTCTGTCCTTTTTTCTCCCACTGTCCTGTTGAGGAGAACAAATGAAAACACTGGGTTAGCAGCTGGCACTTGGATGAGGTCATTCCATCCCAATATTACTTATTTTGGAAATATTTTGGGAGTATGAATTTATAGGCAGCCATCAATATTAAGAAAAAAATTCAATATAATAATTTTTCTTTAGAATACAAATATTTTATCCTATGAAAAAGCCACCTATTTAAAAAAAAAGCCTTCTAAATAATGCATATTTTCATTCTCCTACTAAGGCAGGATATATCTTAAATATCTTTGACATTTTCTTTCCCGAGGCCTCAAATAACAATAGAATTAAACAAAATATATTATCTATAAGAGTAACTGAGTTCAGGTGTAACCATGGGTATTATATACATGAATTTTCTTGCTCTACAAAGTGTAGTATATTTTAAAACATTTTGTCTGCCTGATGTTTGCTGTACTTGCAATGAGAGATATATAGTGTAGAGAGCTTTCCAATCACAGCTCCCATGTAAGAACAGTAATAAAAGGCTGTGCACACAAAAATAGAAATGGTGTAATTCTGATCCCTTGTGAGCTTTCATCTGTGGTTAATACTGATGTGGTTTAGCAAAGAGAAAAGAAAGTGACATCTAATATGGGGTGAAAAAATATGTTCAGTTCAGTGAAGATTGTCTCAGAACTTTGCAGTTTCTGAGTTGCATTTCTTATTAGAATGAATGTCTATTTAATAGGAAGGTGTCCCAGGATTAAAATGTAGAATCCAGTCTCACGGAGTTACTGTTACCAGTTTCTCATTATTTCTAGAGTATACTTCTCTATATTTTGCTTACAATCTAAAGTGACAGTCTGGAAAGTAAAAAACTGAACTGGCTTAATCTTTTTGTGTATACTTTATAACATATTTGAATCATTTATTAAAAAAAAAAGTTTAATAAGGAAGTTTTTTTGAGTCACCAACCTTTTAACCATGAGGAAGATGCCCAGATTTATGCTTCTCTGAAATTTGCTAGTTGAAGAAAGTTAAGAAAGGAAATTCTTAGGCATAGCTATAAAAATAATGTTAAAAAATTAATTTGTAGGAAGACAGCAAACTCAAAGACCACTCAAAGTGTTAAAGACATATAAGAGAAAAATGTTTGAGATACCAATATGATTTCACATGAAATTTAACTTTGCTTTTTGCAAGAAGGTTCACTTGCATTTATAAAATCTGCTTGAAGATTTGACTGAAAATTGTCCAAATAATTCAAATAATTATCTGCCAGAAGTTTTACATTACAGGAAATTAATGTACCCACACACATTAAATTATTGCAATTTTTTTTTGCTTTGAAGTGTGTGTATAATAACATGAGGAAATTTTGCACTACTTTTTGATAACTCCAAGAATGCTGTTTTAATAACCTTAAATTTATGAAAAGGAGCACAGGATATGTGTTTTATTACAATCATCCCTTGACTAATCAGATAGATGATAGTCCTTAGTAGAAGTGAAATAGCAGATTGGATGTACTGTTCTTGTGTTTGCTATGCCAAAATCATATGTTTCTATGGCAACAGAGTTAGTCTATATGTTTCAATTGGATGAACCCTGTTAAATTTTCCGACCTAAAGGAATCTCAGCTGTAGCCCAGCAACATTAGATTGCATAAAATAAATTGTCTGAGTCTTGTCTTCATCACTATTTAACCAAGATGCAATAAAGAGTTCAAGGTAACACAGCAGTCCCCATTCATAACTATGATGTGGAGTACAAAAGCTGCCTCCTCTGTGAAAACATGATTGTATTTTCTGAAGGAACTAAGTTTTACCAAACTGACTTTCTACCTTTTTTTTTTATTCCCAGCAATGAATGCATTTTGAGATTTTGAAATTTAGCCTCTCTAAACATTAAAATTTTAGCTGAACCTCTTCGCCGTACAGCCTTGTGGAAGTTCAGCTACAAAGACACCCTCACAATATTTCTAAGCTTGGGTCCCACACCATGGGCCAGTGAGACCATTAGAAAACAGGATCTTGGATCCAGCTCCCACAGATCCACCCAACCTTCTCTGGTGTGCCAGAGAAATTCAGATGTATTGCAGTTTCACCTTTTGAAACACCTGGTTCTGAACCAAATTAAGACAATCATAGATTTTTGTGTGTAAATGAAAAAAGAGAGAAAAAAAAAGAAAAGAAGAAGAAAAAGAGCTTTTTCTTAGTGCAAGGAAAGGTAGAGCTCATTTAGGGGATGAGAGTGTATCTTGTGTCTGCTTTTGCTGTTCTTTGGCCTTAGGCTGTGTCTGTTTAAGGAGTCAGGGTTTCATTCCCTGTGGCATTTCCCTGGCAGCGGAAGCCTTTTTTCCTGTGAAGTCTTCTTCTTCAGATGAACTTGCAATTAGTAAGGACATCTCTGCTCCTGTAGTTATTTTCAAACCTGCTCTTGGCCTTCTTCCCCAAAATATGACTTAAAACTTAAAAGGAACCTAACGTGGCTTTCAAGTTTCTTTGTCGAGTAACCCTGGATGGCTGCCATCAGTTTCTTGCAATTTCTTTGTAGGTGATTTTTTGATTCATCTTCCCTTTAATTCCTCAGAACTGGAAGTTTAAATCAGCAATCATGGCTGGTTTTGTTCATAGCTTGTGCTACTTAGTCGAGGTATCATGAAAATTCAGGGGTAGGGATCAGAATTGATTCTCATCTCTCCAGGGTTCCAGTTCCCTGAGAAGGAAAAGGACAGGGCACAAAAAGTATTTCCAAAATGAAGTTCCTACTGTACTGTAAATTCTGACAAAGTCCTAACCAAACTTCAGATGTGTTATGTGAGAAAGAGGCCTTGAAATAGATAATATTCCCAGATAAAAGCAATGAAAATACTCCTCGGACCTTATTTTCAACCTGCAGTTCGAGCAACATCCTCCAGATGGCAGACAATGATGAGAAAATTATACGTGTACTGCTTTGAGGGATGGAATATGCAAACAGAAGGAGCTTGTTAACACAAAGCCCCTGGAAGCCCTTCAGGACTGTCATCTGTACATTCAGAAAATACACAGAACTTTTCACTCTTTAAAAGATAGTGTTTTGGGGAAATAAACAAGCAAACAAAAAAAATCCGGTGCTAATCTCAATTATAATGCAGGATACACAAACATTTGAAGTATTGTCATCCTTTATATGCTAATAGATAATGAATGGCAGATGTTTTCCAAGCAGAGATATGACTAATTTCACCTTTTGTTACAAAGAAATAAAAGATATATGAACTTTTAAGAGAGATTATTACTTGAACATAATTAGAAGGGATATACCAGCAACACCTTACATTAAAGACATGTTGCACTACTTTTTTTCTCATTCTGAACAAAAATTTTCCTTGTGATTAGTCCTAATTATAATGAGCACTGCAAACTGCAAAGGACAACCATATATGAAGAGTCATGTGCTTAGATTTCAAAGATAATTCCATGATACATCAATACATGCCTGTACATGCAACACAAGAGAGACTCCATTTTATCTGATTTCACTTTAGCAACTGATCAAACCTCATGTTGCATAACAATTTTACAGACTAAGTTTGTGGAAGATGATGAGGCTTTTGAATTGTGGGATAAACCCTGCATTTCCAGTGAAATATTGAACTGTACAGGATGCAAGTGCTGGCTCTGACTTTGTGCTGAATGAGGATTGAGTTTTTGAATATTTACAGAAGGAACAAAAAGAGATTTCTGAAACTACCCGTGTTAATGCACTTTGAAACAAAAATACAGCTATGTTAGAGAAACCCTTCAAAGGCCTTGCAAACTGGCCTTCTCACATTGCTGCCCAAAATGTTGTCTTGAGAGCTGATGAAAACAGCTTTCCCGAAGAGATAAGTCCCATCTTAGGGTAGGCAAACGCTGAAGCAGTTATCTAAAAGCAACAAAAAATGGCACTGGTAGAGCAGCTTTCCCTACAGAAACCCTCTGAAGCACATTTAAAACAGTTTATTTTGTAGTCGAGGTGGCTTTAGATAAATGCAGCAGCAATGCTCTTTGTAAATGCACAAATCTAGGTAAGTACTGTATTGTGCGAGGGGGCAAGGTTTACTTTTTGTAGTTCCACACATTGATTCTGATGAACATTTCATGCAAAAGGAGTTTCTGTAGTAGAACATTTCAGAATTCATGAATAGTAATTGAGCCCTTTAGTTCTGCACTAAACTTAAATCCATTATTCTCCATTTAAAGCAGACACATCATGTTGCTCTACAGAACACTGCTCTGTCAATTCAGTGCTTTTTTCAGTGAGCTGGGCTAGAATATTAAGCACTCTTTGCTCTCAGTATTCTTGCTGTGCTTAGCACATTTGGATTCCATTTGAAATAGGCAAATAGCAATTCTGTTGTTCACAATGAATAGCCTATATGTGTATATGCACCTTGCCTTTGAAAGGGGGAGCATATATTATTTGCCACATCTTGATTCTCTGTCCACTGGGTTGTTTCATTTCCTCTCTCTCTCCTGCTCTCTCTGCACATAAGCAGTGACATGTAAAATGTAATAAGAGCCCCTGACACGTTTCTGTCCTCTATACCCAACAAACCACTCTTTTGGAATTCAGACTGTAATTTTTTTTTTTTTTTTTTTTTTTTTTTTTTTTTTTTTTTGTCCTGTCATGGACAAACTAAAGAAATCATGTAAAAACAAAGAGTTAAGAAAGCAAGATTAAAGTTTCTAAAAGTCTCCTCCCGTGCTGCACATTTTTCAATCATTTTTTTAGCTATTACTGTGCCTAGGTTGTGGTGTGCTGATACAGCCGTATCCCTGCTCCTACCCTGCTACTCGAGGTAGACACAATTGAACCTCTCCCCATGTAATTCTTTTTGGTTGCTGAAGCTCTATGAATATATAGCTTAAACCCTTCTAGCATGTCCCAATGAGTTTGTGCACTGGGAGGATTTTATGTTCATCTTAAGCAATAAATCATGTGGCTTTGCTTAAATGAATTAGGGTGTTTGAGAACAGTGTGGTAAGCAGAATTTTATAAGAACATGCCAACATTTAGAGTTTTCAGCTTCCTAATTTTCTTCCCTGTTAGCTATGACTATTACATTTAGATCTATGTTTGCAGGGTTTGCCTGCATACAAGCTGGGGGGAGGAGGAATTGAATAGAGAAAGAGAAGAGAAAGTGTCTGTTATATGTTGCTTAACACATCTCCTATTCAGATTCCTATGACTAGGAGAAATCATGCAAGCAAACCTCTCATTTCCATCCTTAGTTTTCAAGTAACCCTAAAATTATGAGACTTGAAGGAGAAATTACAATGATGCCTGTGCAGAAAGATGCACAAAGCATGATGTTTCTCTCTTTTTTTGACCAGCCAAGTTGAAATACTGTTACAAGGGATAATTCTCTTTTTCTGCTTCAGTTTGGGTACAGAGCTGAGGTATGAATATATATATTTGCTTCTGCCTGCATTGGCTGGTGGTGTTTTGATCTGTGCATCAAGAAGATGTTCGGGGTAAAGGTGAACAACAGAAGAGCTGAAGCTGCCGACATTATAATGATGATTTAAAATTAAGGTTGTCTAAAAGGATACAGCAAGTCTTTACCAGCAATTAGCTGATTAGATTGAAACACCCCTGTGAAAGAGTCCCTGGGGAGAGATCACAGCCAGTCAGGGGTTCTTCAGCACAGCACATTTGAGTCCAGTTATCCCAGCACCCTTTTCTATCTCTCTTGCTAACAAGTGATGATGGCACTGAATAATCTGTATGTTGTACCTGGTGTGATAACACTTGTGCAGAGGGAGCCCCCAGTTTCCAGCAGGAAAAAGCAAATTGAGAAGATTTACAAATGTATTCCTGTTTTCCTAGCCCAGGAAATGTCAATGAAGTGCTTTAAGATTAACAATTACAACTGTCTTGTTTGAACTGAAAGATGTGTGAGGAAATGGTGATGGTAGATTAGAAAATGGTTTGAAAAGCAAATCACTGTCTTGCCTCACAATTAAAATTTCAAGAAAATAAGAATGTACCACTTTGGAATTTAAAAAGACTGTAATTTGAATTTAATATTAATGCTTGGATGCTTGGATTGCAAAGCTAATTGACCTGGGCCACATGTAGTGGAAACAAGTAGATGCTCAACAAGAAAAGCCAGTTTTATTTGTTTTAATTATTTTTTGTGAGAAAATTGAGACGTGTTACAGGCTGGATTTTGTTCCTTGCAGAGGTCAAACCAGTGCCTGCTTGAAAAATTCATGATCCAGAAAAGGTAATTTTTAATGAATATTTATGAAAGATGTCCTTTCTTATCAGAGCTGTGCAAGTTTTCAGAAGCTTGCCACTAAGTCTGGCTTCTGATTTTTAGCAAATAACTTGCGAGTTTCATTGGAGAAAATATTCAGATTACATTTTTGAATCTTTTTCTAGTTTTTTCTGGGATGTATCTTTTTGCATAGTAAGACATATCATTGTAAAGCACTTGTAACACATCACATCCAGGTTTTTTTCCTGTAGGAGACTAGGATTTTGAGAAGGGTAATGTTTTAAATCCCTACCACAGTGTTAATCACTTTAAAAAAATCATGGTGACTAAACATGAGCTGATAGGTTTATATAATTCAGTATTCTAAAATAATATGCATCTAGAATTGCCAAAGATCAAAAACTAGAAGACTTTGCTAGTCTAGTTTGCTTTTTTGAGTCTCAACTCCTACCTGGTAAGCCTTAGAGTGCTGCTGAGCAAGAGGTGAAAAGAATATTTCATTTTTGGGGATTTCTTTTGGCTTTAACAGTGTGGCAACAGCTGGAAAGGGAAGCTGAAATTGGTGCCTGGTGTTTGTAATGTGCCTGAAGAGCTCGTTGTGCTCATGGCAGGCAAAAAAGGGATCTAGAGCCTGAGGTGCTCCAGGTACAGGGACCTGCCAGGGGCATGTGACAGGGATGGGCTGAAGATTTATCATGATCTCTTCCAGACTAAGTTTTGGGTTCCATTGGAAATACTGCCCTTCAATAAGTCCATGGAAAAAAAAAAATCAAGGAAAAAATACTGCCCCTGAGTTAGATAGAGTCATAAAGGGTAATTAAAGTACTGGATTCTGAGCTCCTCTCACAGTTTTAAAATTTACAATTACTGTGTGAATTTTCACTCACTTTCCTCTCTCTTTTCTACACCTTCTGTATGTTGAAAAGGCTTTACATTTTTATGCAACTTTATTGCTTATACTTCAGAAGTTTAGCTAATATTCCCTATCCTCTCACTTTAAAACCTTATTTACTAAGTACTTTATCATACATCATAATATCATTACTTCTATTAAATCATGCCCTTTTAAAAGATAAAATTTGATCACAGCAAAGTATCTTTTGTATAATGCCACCTTGGTGGACGCCTTTACACATTGTGTTCATCCTGCTGCCAGCAGAGGCAGAGGTTTGAGGTACATCCAGCAAGGGAAGACCCTGATAATTCCACTGCAGCCTGAATTTCTGCTCTGCCTGCTTAAGAGTTTCCTTTTATTTCTGGCCCTCTGGGCTGGTTCCCTCTGGAATTTCTTTCAGAGTTAATCCCAAGTGGATGGGAATTATTCTTAACTTAATTTAAGAATGGAGTACAATTCTCAGCTGGTGAAGGTAGTATATTGTCTCAGAGTTCTTTTTAATGCTCTGGCCGGTAAATACTGATTTTCCAGACAATATTGAAAGTAATATTACCTTTCAGTGGAATCTGATAGGGTCCTGGTGAAGAACAATCACCTCATGATAAACTATTGAGTTCCTTTGGTTCTTTAATTTAAATCATGTGAATAATATAATTTTTACCTAAAAAAATAAACATATATTAATAGGAGAAATGCAATATCAAATGACTGTACAAAATCATATTTGTATTTGACATTTCATGGAAGATAAGTAAAAAACTCAATCCACAACCAGCATCCAAATGGACAACAATAACTAGTAAATTTTCATAAATATCTAAGCCAGGTAATTTCAGTAAACTGCAGGATACCAAAGAATACAAAATTTTCAATGTGTAACTGAAATTAAATAATAAAATACTTTCTAAGACGGTTTTTGTTATGATAGCTTGTCTTATACCTGATAAGTAAAGAAAGTCTTGAACAGCTGTTCTCTGTTTTGGAAAACAGAGAGGGCAGGTAGTCACATAATTGTTATGACTACCTGTCATTGTTTGAGATAACTCTTTATAATGGATTTGATGAAAAATGTGAGACAGAGTCAGGCATAAATCTAACCTTTGAATCTCAGAAATCACTTTTAATTACAAGGAAACATTAAGGGTCTAAACCTATAAAATTTAAACACAGTTAAGTTCTTCTGCTGCTTAGAGTTCAACTTGTCTGACACTATTGGTGCCATTCCCTCCCCCTCCCTTTGATTATGTACTTTTCCTTTCACGTCAATGAATTCATTGCAAAGAGTAGTTCTGTGGCCATCTTAGTGATGGTTTCTCCTGTGTCTTCACTGTTCATGAATAATTTAGCTCTGAGAAGATCAAGTAGGAGTGGTGGTTAACCTGACTGCCACCTCCCCAAAGAGATTGATGAGGAAAATCAGGCAGCATTTATTGTTGGGTTGTGTGTCTCTTTTTCTCAAGAATTTTGCAGTAGTGCTTCTGTTCCTGAAGAGTGGGAAATGCTCTCAAAGTGCAAAATAAAGCTTCTTTTATAAATAACAATAAGCACATAATGAGACATGCAAGTTTCTGCCATCCAACAGTACCTTTTCCTCTCTCTTGTTCAGTCCTACATCTCCAAACAGTCATTTCTCCTTTGTTGCCTCTTGTACTCTTTGGAGCAATGTGTCTTCTTTCTTTTTTTTTTTTTTCCCCCCACAGGAAATAAATAGTAATCCACTGACAACTCATAATGATACCTTGGTTTTTTCTCATTAGTGGATACAGTTGAGCCCTCATCTTTAATTGATAACTTAACTGATTAGTCCTACTTAAAAGTCACTCCTGCCAGGTTGAAATATGTGTACTAGGCAGTCTCTTACTTCAGCACTACCTACTGTCCTCCTTCACTGCTCTACTGCAATGATTTCTTCACATTTTGGTTACTCAACTTACTTTGGCTGGACAACCCCAAATCTGTCTTCAAAGAGATGTTCCAGCCCTCTGAGCATCTTCGTGGCCTCCTTTGTGGGCAGTGGGGAAATCAGCAATTTAAGAAACCACTGTCAATACTGAATTGACAATGAGATTGTGATTAGTCTTAGATGTCTTTAATTGTTATTTAGACTGCAAATTTTTTATTCACAGAAATTATTTTCTGCTAGACGTAATTTGGTAACTCTTCTTTTAAAAGACTTAACAAACTATTGCTGGCAGACAATAATTTCTTAATCTTTCCTTAAAAAAAATCCAAATAGGAAAAGCTTTAACGCTCATTTTGGCCTCATCCTTGAATTTCCATTTGGGTTTTAATTCCCATATTTCAGTTGCCCAGTTCTGCTCCTGGTACACTGAAATAGATAAGCATTTGCTTAATGGCTTCAAGGAAGTAGAGTTTAAGATTTGCTACATGTTTGTTTTAAAATAAGATCTTACAAAAGGACAAGTCATTAATCAGCCGCTGAAAATTCGTAGCTACATTTAATAAAATCATGTTCTGTATATCCTTGGACAAAAACGCTAATGAAGATTGAGTCTGAACTACAGTGGTACTTAGTGTTCCACAGGCTTTTTTGTTCTGTTTTGTTTTTTTTCCTTTTCCTCCTTTCTGTATTCTTTTGGAAAGGATAAACAGGCCAAGTCCAGACCCCAAACACTCATTCATGTCATTCATGTCACTGAAATCCTTAAACACTGCAAAAGAAAAGCATCCATGCACCCACAATAATACAGCTACCACAGCTTTTTATTTTATTTTATTTTATTTTATTTCCTCTTTTTTTTTCTTTTTTTCTTTTTTCCCTTTTTCCACCCCTTTTTTTTTTTTTTTTTTTTTTTTTTCTTTTTTTTTTCCTCAAGGGCATCTGCTTCTGGCTCCTGGACAGCAAAATTCCTTTGTCTGCCCCCAAATCTGTCAGACTAGCTTCAAACTTTGGAGCCTGACTGGACTCTGCAGCCCCTCCCTGTTGGGAGGGGGCTCTGCAGCTCTGAAATCTGCCTCAGTGTGGATTTATCTCTCAATTTGATGTCACAGCTTGGTTTTGATGTACCTTCTCCTCAGGGAGCTGCTGGGCAAGGTATTTATAAACCCCTGCTGAGAGTCTCTCCAAATAAACATGTGAAAGTTGCTTTGTCCATATGCAGTAGCTCCTTACTGGCTCAAAGTACCACAGTGAAAAGATTGATTATAGAAATTCAGTCTCCCTGCCTGAAAATAGAAGAGGACATTTTTATAAACCCTTACAGTCAGAAGAAAGCTAACCACTATACAATGTAGTGAAATGTAATCAGGTGGTGAATAACCTGTAATTCACATACTTTACAAAGGGTTTTAAAATAGCTTTCTGGGGTTGAAGTAATTTTGCCCCTATTATTATACTTACAAATAAAATATCTTTTTAAGATTTTTTTTAAATTTAAGGAATGGAGTTTCTAAGATCACAGCAGGATGCAAAAGATGACTCCAATTTATCCAATAATTGAATAATCTCCTTAATATACTCTCTGTTGGGTACTCAGACACATTTGAAAGCCACAGCAAAATTTTATACTCCTCTGCAGCCCCACCTACTCTTCTGTGCTTCACAAGCAACAGGAATTACATATTAAAGTTTAGGCAGGTCACAGAACAGAAAGGTAGGAAGAGATCCCCTATCCTGTATGCTGAGCAGATTTTATGCTCTTGTTAAATTATTTCACAGTGCCATGCAAAGAGGTTTATTTTGTTTTGTTTTGGTTTTTTAACAAACCAATAACTCATGCAGCAAAGCTGGATTTCTTGGGGAGTCCTGCTCCTATGGCAAACTGCAGCTGACTTTATTTTAGGGCAGGAATCTGTGTGTGATGGGACAGAAAGCTTAGTCAGTCTCTCTTAGTGTTTCTTTTCTCGATCATTGTGGCGATTCCATCAGTTACCAGCCTCGTTTTCAGCCTTCTGTTTTTTTAATTGATTTTGTGCTTTGTGACCTATTGAACTCAAAGTCACATCTTTTAGCACTGTGAGCTTGGGAGGTTTTGTACAGTTAATTGGTACTCATCAGTACAAGCCAAAATAGCAGTCACTGAAGCCATTGTCTGGGCCCTGAGGCACTGGCTGTGAGGGAACTTAGCACTGGTTATTTCAAAAATATAAATGTGGCAAATGAGTTTTCACTTAGCTGGGGATATATGAATAAAAAGCTCATTAAAACAGTGAAAGTAAGAGAAAACTGTAATAAATTTAACAAAAGGGGCTGCAGGGAGGAGCTATCTGAAAATATGTGTTGCTGGTCAACTCTGGAAATACCCATGAAGTATATTTGATCTGTTACTGTTAGTTACCTGTCAGATGATGACTGAAATTAAACATAAACATACAGCAGCACAATGTATATTCCTTCTAATTTAGCACATGCTGCTATTTAGCAGTGAAGGTATTATTTAACAGTGAGATATGAGTGAGAGCATAAATGAGTACTCTTTTTTTTTTTTAGTAAAATGTTAGATTCCTATTTTCAAGAATGAGCATTTAAAAAGGCAATAAAATTATACCCCTTGATTTAAAAACCTGATTTTCACTTAAGAAAATTCAGACATGAACCCTCAAGAATCAACCTGGAATTTGCATTTTTTCTTCTATCTGAATATTTTCACCTTTTTTTTTTTCCTGATTAAAGTGAAAATTCAAAGCAAATTTTTGCCAATTTCAACTATTTGTGTGGTATAAGATCCCTGTATTAAAATCCTCCAGCAGAATAAAGTGTAGAATCATGCAATTTTTCAGTTTGTAAAATGCCTTTAAGATGATCAATCCTAAATTTTAATTTCAGAGAATCCTTGCAAACTTCTCCCGTTGATTTAAAAAAAAAAGTTATTTTCCATTTAAATGAAATAATTGGTCATCCCTTCGTCTTCAGAGGAGAAGTTAGTCAGCAGAATGGAGGGTCTAAGTGGCAGACAAGCCTCACAACCAGTCTGGTCAGATTCTGTGGTGATTACAAGCTCATGAGTTGGCCTTGGAGACTGCATTGACTCTGTGCTTGCTGCTCAGAATGGCACCACTGAGTGGTTTGTGTTAGTAACTGGAAATTGTAAATACTCCAAGCAAATTCCTTACTGATACCACTCAGACACTGAGATTTGCACAATTGGAGTTCAGCTCCATGATATGCAGGGATTACGGGAAGAGACTGACAGCTGCTGTGAGGTGAGAATGATTTGGGGTGAGCAGCACTGTATTTAGAAGAATTTGCATGGCTGGGCTTGGAATTGGTGTAGCAAAACATCTTTAAATTGCATATGGACTTACTTGAGAAGCGAATTTAAAAGTTGTGATTAAAATGTGGTTCGATTTGTTTGGGGGTTTTTTGATTTTTAGCACTTAATTTTCTTCTGTGTATATTCAGGTCTGCTGTGTTCTCTGTCATAACTTAAAAAAAAGAAAAATTTAATTGTCTGATCACTTTTTGTTTGACAAGCTGCTCTTTTTTTAGCACAACAATCCAGCTTTGAAAGCTGTTAAAATTCAGTGGTTACCTTTACCTTAGGCCACTCAAAGGGATCACCAAAAGTCTGTAACTTTTGGCTGCGAGAGCTACTTGTGAAAGTTTTCCCCTCTGCAGCTCCCGTTTCATGGAGCAACAGTGACAACCAGCGGCCACTCACCTAAAGTTGGCCGAGTTATTCCTTCTGGAATTGTGGAATTCCTTGTGTTATTCCTTCCAGAATTGTGGAATTCCTTGTGTTATTCCTTCCTGCTGCCCGGCAGATAACCAGGCACTCACATCCATTCTTTTCCAACATTAAGGATTTTATGATTCGAAAGTAAAGGGCAGAGATAATTTATTTCCTTTTACTTTTCCTGACTCTGGGGATGAGTTTAAAGGAGTGTTCCTCTCCCCGAGAATAGGTGTGCTCTCACAAGATCAAAAAAGTCCCTGCTGACCCATGTTGTCCATAATTCAGTAGTGCATCTACATTTATATGGCCATTAAAGGTTTCCTTGCCTTGCTGGTGGTGTATGACACAGATCAAATCAAATTAACTGAGCAAAGAAAATTGTGGTTTAATCCTCCTGAGGAGAAAGGGAAAAAGTCTGAGGATAAAGGTCACCCTTTGGTAATGATTGGCAATTAATACACATAATACATGAATATAAAGAATTTGAAAATAACTTGTGTTGTCTGCATCTTAGTTTAATTTCTTCCTTAAAACTAAAAATTTTATTTGAGAGAGTTACTCTTGGTGGTGATGCTGTAGAAGACTTCGTAAAAATAATATTTTCCACAGCTTTTAATGAAGATATTTGTTTCACTTACACTCTGAAGTTTGAGATAGCTGTACTTTGAGATCAGTGGGGATTTTTTTGTGAAGAGATTCCCTTAAACTTGAAGAAGATACCAGGAGTCAGTTCAAATTGGTTCAGTTTGTATTGTTTAAAATTTTTTCATGCATTACATTTCATTGCCTAACATAATGTAAATAGTTTGCATGGACTGGAAATAACCCTCTAAATGTGCTATGGTATTTCTTCTCCTTGGCAAAGATTTTTTCCCCCACTATAATAAAATGAAAAAAAAGGTGGCATGGGGAGTGAAGGAAAAAAAAGGAAAATAAAAAGAATCTCCAAACTTTCATTTCCTCTTCTCTGGCACAGTTTTATGAGTGCTTATGGCAAATTTGCTTCTGTAATCATAACTTGAACCCATCTGGGGACGAGATTGGATGCTAGCTTAGTATTTCCACTTAACATATTCATGATTAGCGTGCACAGAAGGAGTAGAATTAGGATGAATGTTTTTGGAACAGTACAGATAAATCCTCATAAATGTAGTACAACAGCTCTGGAAATGCACAGTACTGAAATGTAATGAAGCTGAACTCTGTAGAGAGTTTGGTATTCTCAGTACCATGCCTCTCCTAATGAACTCATTTAGATTAGAAAATGGATTTAATATTTTATTGGAATTAACCTGAGCCAGTAAAGAGGATTACAATTTCTTTCCATAAATATGGTGATATTACAGGGTGAGGTAGCATGTTACATGAATATTAAGCATTTTATGAGCATTGTCATGAAGCCAGAAAGAGTATAAGGTAATTAGGTTTTAATATAGTGATACTGTTCCTATAGTAATTAAATTTGAAAAGTGATAAAAGTATATTTGAAATTTATTTAAATCCATATTTTTTGCATTTTAATACCTTTAAAAATACTTAAAATTAAAATTATGTTTCCCCTAAATAACCAATTTCAACAGTTTGGTTTAAACATAGAAAACTAAAATACCACATGTGCTTAAGACAGGAAAGACACATTCCAAGAAATAAACGACAAGTTTGTTCCATTTTCTCTTGAACAGTATTTTCTGGTGGAAGAAAATATACAGAAATAAGCAAAAATCTTGACAAAAAATACATTATTTTTCTTTGTTTTTCAAAGCCTTGCAAGGTTTTCTTCCAGTGGATTTTCTGTCTCTTAGACTTTTAGAGTCACAAACTAGTTTGTAATTACAGACTATGTTCTCCTACTTTTGAAAGGTTCTTTGCTTAAAAAAAGGACTAAGTCACTCTCATCTTAGTTCTCTTTACAGATGTCACATAAGAAAAACAAACAAGAAATGCAAAAAGGGAATACTGCAAAAGCTTGGCAAATTCTTTTGCATGTTATTCTAAATAAATGATGGGTTTTAAAAAGAAAATTAGGATCTGAAGTTGCCTTTTAGTATAGAATGTCTATAAAATATTCTCCTGCCTATCTGAGCAATTACAAATTTTACCAGATGAAAGTTAATGTATGTTGTGCTGGACACCAGCTCTGATCCCGAGGAAAGTACAGGACAGATAAAGTTGGACAACTCAGAATGGATCCAATTGGATGTTTGACTTCTCAAGACAATTTCATCCCCCCCAGCCACTAAAACTTTTCACCGAAAATGCCTGAATTCACAGAAATAATTTGTGAGGGCACTGAGAATTGTTGTTTCCTTTGTGGGAATGTTCCAGCAATGAGCAAAATTTGCAACCTGTTCAGGTTATGAGAAACATCAACAACATCAAACCCATCACAGTCAGTCATCAGAATATTGTTTGTGCTGAAAAAAATGGTCTTAAACCCAAAGTGTGTGGGGGGGGGAATGTGGAAAGATAACAATGCCAACAAGTGGCAGCTTTCTGTGGATAGACAGAGAGTATCTGGGGGAGCTGAACAAGAAAATTTATCATGTCATGACTATGGTAACTTGAATGAAATTCAGTAAAAGTTAAATAGTTGAATTAAATGTGACTATTGACTATTTGTTTTTCAGTTAGTCTCAAAATGAACGTGATGCAGCAACACAGAATCTGGTACAAGGCTGCCTATATTGCTGCCAGACCAGGGTTTTAAATGGTTCAGAATTCTGAGGGATAGTCCAATAGTTCAGAATTTTTTTGCAACATGAATTGAGCAAAGGAATAAAAAATCAGAATTTAATTAAATAAAAAGAAAGAAAAAATAGCTATGAAATGTCAAAGGTTTAGGTTGATCTATTGAATCTGAAAAGATGCTTCCAAAATATTTCCTTCTCTTGGGGAAGAAAAATATTGAGAACTGTTTTATTTTGTGTTGCTCTGGGTCTTGTTATAGCTAAAAAAAAAATTACTACCATTATACTGTTGCATCACGGAGTTACAATACAGTTTTTTGAAGAAAATGGGGTTAGGAGTCAAAAAGTTGTGTATGATGGGAGGAACATATATTTCAATATTCTTTTGATGTGTCATTTCAAAAGGCTTTTCATGTTTGTACTGATCAGAGCCTTAATACACTCAAGACATTTTCATTTTTCTTAGTATCACATGTATCAAGGAAATCTGGGACCAGTTTGGTGTCATGAATACTTCCCCTCAGTGCCAGGTCTCAACAGATACTAATTTCCAAAATATTGAACTCTAAAAATTTTTCCTGGTGTGTAACAGGGTGGTGACAAATTCTGTCTCAGATTTTCACTAGTTTTGAGCAAGTGTGTTCATACTCATGGACTGGTGAGTCAAATGTTATTAATCCTAGAAAAACTAAACAAAAAATAAAGGAAAACAAGAAAACAAAAATTTGAGAAGGTTCCACATTTATTTTTTAACAGTTGCTTTGGTTTTATTCTACATTTTGGTGGTGGTAGTGGTTGTTATTATTATTCTCTTCGTTGCCTGGATCTGAAATTATTTATCTGCATCACTCATTTTGGTATTCCTGCCATATTTATGAAGAGAAGTTACAGAATAAAATATCTACATAATATTAGTTTGCTTGACTAGCAATTAACAGTGGCACCAGTCTCCTGCATTATTCTGAGTGTTCCCACCCTCAGCACATCTTCAGGGATTCTGCCTTTGTCTCCTGGGTCACCACCATGACCTCTTTTTCTTCTCCACCTACCCTCTGAGGGTAATGGAACGGAAAGGAGAATGGAGCAAGAGCGATGGGAAGTGATGAGAAGACCTGTTGGATGCTTCCCCCTCTTCTCTCCTCAGCTTTCATTTCATTTCATTCCTGAGCCAGTTCTGGTAGCAAATTTCCCCTGAAGAGGTGGGAAAGCAGCCACAGCCTGTCTGAGGAGATTTGCCTCAAGGCAGGACTGAAATTCCCCAGAAGGCTAAAAAGCTGCATATCATTGTACCAGTGGAAGAAAATCTCAAGAGGTGGCACTTCTTTTCATTGAATTTTGATCTCCCTGTGCTTAAAGTACAGTCCTAGGTGAAGTTCTGCACCGGGCTTGAGCAGTAAGAGAGAGGGCTGCAATGACAAATGGTAAAACTCAAATTTTACTAGAAATGTCTTAATAACACTATATTGAGTTGTAATTGTCCTTTTGTTATGAATACATTTTCTTCCTTGGGCTCTTATCTCTGTTCACACTCAATTTTTTTTTTCATTTTCATAATTAATTAAAATGGCAATGTACTATAACCAGTGATTGAATTATATGATATTACTTGCCTAAGGCGATCAAAATTAATCAAAATAAGGAGTGAAAGTTTTGCTATTTTTAATACAGCTGATTTGATTCCTGGGGTTTTGATCAAATTAAATGAAGGATCAAATTAACCAGTGATTAAATTGGGTAAAAGGCACTTTGTATGCCTGAAATATAGTTTAATTTAATTAATTTCAAGACACAAAATATTAACTGGTGTTTTAAAAATTCATTTGTATTTTACTGTTTAATTTTCTAGAAACTATTTCCTTGTCAAGTCTAGAATCTTTTACAGGAGAAAAAACATGCTTTAAAATTATTTCCTTCTTATTCTTTCCATTTTGTCCCCCATAAATTTTTATGTTTGTGGAGAGTCCCTTGCTGTCATAAACTGTTATTGGGGAGATTGTGGACTCTACCTACAAAGATTTGATGTGCCAAAGTCTGGTTTAGCAGAAATCTGGGACTCCCCAGAACAGAACCTGTCAACCTGAGAGGATGATTCTCACAAGAGACCTCACACTGTTAACATGTAACCCACACATTTGCAGAAAGTTACCAAATTGTCATGTAGAATTTCATTTTGCATCCTGTTACAATCTAGTTCATCTCTTTGTTTAATGGGCTGATGGAATCAGTTACTGTACACTGCTAATGTGGAAAACAGGTTGAAAAATGAGATTTTTGTTATGCTGCAGAAGTTGTCTGTGTGAGAACAAAATCATCCACTTTTTTTTTTTTTTTTTTCATGGTAAAAGACAAATTTGGAACTGGACTCATGGAGGTTGCACAAAGTGATGGAAAGTGGCTGACCTGGTTGGGGTCCGACTGCAAGAAGCTGAGACTGGAGATAATTTTCTTAAAGGTGTTTTTTACTTAATATTTAACATTCACCAGACTCAGAAAATGGCAAGATGAAGATCAGGGTCCAATTTTGAGAGCTGCAGTATTGGACAAGCACTGCTTGTCTTGAAACACTTCTCTTCTACCCTTTATATTAACAGAAGTGAAATAAAACTATGAGTGTGTAAACACACCAAAGACTGATTAAAAATGCTTGATGTTGTGTATCAAGGCTGAGTGTATTTATGCATTGAGGCACTTGGAAATTTCAAGCAGAATGTATTGGTTTGTAAGTGGAACATAATCCCATTATTCCTTGAGCCCTGGAAAAGGCATACTTAAAGGATTAGATCTATTAAGTGTGATCAGCATGGCCAGTCTGTTGCAGCTGGTTTTGATTAATGCATTTTTTCTCTCAAAAAGAAAAAAAAAATGTTTTAGTAGGAGGAAGAGAAATTGAAAAATGGACATTAGAGTAGCATGAAAGAACTACCATACTCCAAGAGATGTTTCACACTAACTTGCACTGTCATTTTGAAATAAGCTTTACCAGGAGGCAAAAAGCTGACACAAGCTGGATCCTGACTTACTCTCTGCTTAGAAGTGATTGTCAGTCACTGAGAATCAAAGCTGGGAGATAAAATTTTGGTGTTGGCAGGTTGATAACCTTAGGAGGAGCATGTAGGACAGGAAAAGGCACAAGCTGCTGGACATTTAGGAGATAAAAGGCTGATAAAGCCAAAGAGAGGAGGAGCAACGGAGAGCCCTAGCCTTGCACAGCTTACAAAGATCAGGATTTTGGTCTTGAGGGTAAGGTCAGGACAGGATTTCCTCTACTGGCTTGTCCTGTGCAGGACTCACCCTTTAGGATGAGAACACTTTCTTTGGGCTCAGGTTACCATGGGTGTTCTGTTTTGTTGTGATGCACAGTGCCAATAAGGATGAGAAGGTGTCTGATATTGGCAACTGGGTCTGCAGGCACCTGCAGCTCTCCAGAGTATTTTATTACATAGAAAATCATCATCTCTTAGAAACCCTACATGCAGGATATCTTATAGAATCTAAATTCTATAAATATATATTTATGATTTCTTGTGATTTCTTGTCACATATTTTATGGTTGATAATGAATGTTTAATTCAGTGGGAAAAGAATTTTTGAGTTTCCTTTTCTGGACTTGCTATCAGTTTGGGATTAGAGTTTGGACCTGCATTTCAATAGCTTTTTTTCTGTTCACTGACCTGCAAAAATGAATATAACTCTAATTATTTATTTTATATGGCACTTGCATGACTAATGCATTTTAAGATCCTTGGATAAATGCTGTCATGGAGCAAAGTGGTTTTACGGTCTTTGCATTGTGCATTTTAAAACTGCAACTAAAATATCTGGGGAATTGTTTTATGAGTGAAATTGTTTTATGCATGTTATCTGCAGTATTTTGAGAAAAGCTTGGAACTGCAGGAAGAGTTTGATGCAAAAGGTCAGTTATGCAATTATAATTCTGTTGTATCTTTGACAGATATTTCTTTTTCTGTACCAGTTTTAACCTTGAAAAACAGTGGTATGGCATCTGTGAGTTCTTGAACATTGTTTATTACTTTCTCAAATCTCGCTGATTTATAGAAGTAGTTCTTCAATCAGTAACATGTTTTTCTTTGAACTTATTTCTTCCTTCTTCCTACTTTTTCACTTAATTTTAAGAACTTTAGTTATCTGAAAAGATGAAAACAGTAAACCAACCCTTTTTAAAATTCCACTACTTTCCTGTGATTCTCTCTTTTTTTCACTGATGGATATAATCGAAATTCTTATGCTTCCTCTTTGGTGTTATGTACTTTACATGACATCTAGAGGCCAAAATTGATGTGAGCTGTAATTAATCTTCCTGCAAAGCTTTATAGACCCATTGGTAAACCAGAGATAGGAATCACACTGTCTGCATATTTAAAGTTGTTGGACATCCCAAAACAAATCTGCATTCAGAAACTGTATTTCATGCTGTCATTGTCCAGCAGATGTAAAAGATTTGTTGAGGGGGAAAAAAAAGAAAGAAGATGTGTGTAAAACAAAGACTGCATCTATTTTATATGCAGTCCCCTGTGCAATTAGTTATATACAAGCTCTACAATAATCTAATTAGAGCATCTGGCATTTCCTGTGACAACCAGAAGCCTTTAGGTAATCAATAATGTTAATATAAAGTGGCTGATTAAATACACCTTCATTTCCACCTGTATTCTCAAGTTGATATGCAAATTCACCTTGTCTGTTTAATTTCAAATACCTGTCTTCTGATTCTTTGCTTTAACTATATCTATTTTATCCATCAAAAGATCAAAAGACCAAATCTTGCCATATAAACCATAATAAGTTGTACTTTTGTAGCTTCATATGCATTTTCGAGCTGTTTCAAAACCTCATTCAAGAAGCTAGAGTTTAATTAAGTTATTGTTATGTATTTGCAAGCATATTACTAAATAGAGCAAGCAGAAAAATTATTTTTTAGAGGTTGAGTTTGCAATAGCTTAAATTTGGATCACAATTTTTTTTCTGCTTTGTTACCAGGGAAGGATAAAGATTCATTTTGTGATGATGTGTTCAGGAAAATATTTCCCTCTGTTGAAGAAAAACATCTTTTTCCATTAATGTTTGTGCATATTAGACCTGGTTTGTCATTTCAGGCCATATATTTTAACTTCTCTTTTTCACCCTCAGGTTTACTATTCTCCAAATCCTGGTTAAAAACATGTCTCTCAGAACGAAGCCCATTGATTAGCTATTAGCTAAGCTTGTTTCAAGTCGTAAACACTTTAGACCTTGAACTGATGCTTACAATGAACCCTCCTAACTGGTTTATGCTTCCTCCTACAGCCTTGGAATTCAGTTTGGATTACCAACACTTAGCTGCAGTGTATAAGAGATCATTATCAGCAACAGCAATTAGCTTCTGCATAATGTTTTGCCAAAAAAAAAGGGGAAAAAATTACATTGCTTTAGAGTTCTTTAAAATTAGATCACAGTGGAGTCCTCATTTAACACTTCTGCTCCGTCCCCTAAGCTCCAGTTCCTAAGGGTTGGTCCGGGGTTGTTGGGACAGTGTGACAAGGTAGGCAGGGTGTCCTGGAGGTGGGAGGAATGCAGGATGCCAGGGCCAGGAACTGCAGAAGCTGGAAGCACACTTGAAGCAATTTCTTTTGTGTTTGTCCGCAGTAAATAACCCTAATTGGCTGCAGTTACTTATTTCTTCAAAAGACAATTTTAGCTGAAAAATTCAAATGTCACGGTGGTTTTTGCATTCTCATGAAGGATAGTCATTATCTGGGACTGTTCTTATGTTATAATTTTAAATTATATTAATTCAGTTCATTACTACTCCTTTTTTTTAACAGTGAAAACTATAAATAATTTTAACATTTTAATATCTAGACCTAACACAGCACAATACTAGAGCTCATTAAAAAGTACTTGGGGAAATGACAGGCCTAAGTTTTGGTGGGTGCCACATTTTCCTCCCTAAGTTACACAAATATCTGTGTGTACTGGGGTTTGCATGGGCAGGTTTGGGTGGCAGGGGGGTTACAGGGGTGACTGCAATGAGAAACTTCCAGAAGCTTCCTCCATGTCCAACAGAGCCAATGGCAGGCAGCTCCAGGATGGACATGCAGCTGACCAAGGCTGAGCCCACCAGGAATGATAGTAAGAGATTTAAATAGGAAACAAAATTTACTGTGCAGCTGTAATTGTGGCCAGAGAAGAGCAGGGTGAGAACACGTGAGAGGAGCAGCCCTGCAGACACCAAGGTCAGGGCAGGAGGAGGGCTGGAGGTGCTCCTGCAGATTCCTGGTGAGACCCAGGTGAGGCAGCTGTGCCCCTGCAGAGATCCACCCACAGCCCAGGGAGAGCCCACCCTGAAGCAGGGGGATGCCTGAGATAGGGCTGTGACCCTGTGCTGGATGGAGCAGGGTCCTGGCAGGGACCTGCAGACCCATGGAGAGAGAGCCCACACTGGAGGTTTCCTGGTAGGACCTATGAGCCCATAGGGTGTGTTGGAGGGTTTCTCACAAATGGGACAAGACTACTGGGAGATGTTTCTCAAGGCTTTATTGTGGCATCAGTCCATAACAAGGTTTGAGACAACTGAAAGATGGCAACAGCTCATGTCTTGCCAGCAGTAGCCAAAGATTTCTTTGTTATAGGGCATTTTTAAAACTTCCTAACCAATAGCATATTGCTAAAGCTCACAGACAATTGTTCTGGCCAATCATTTAAAGCACACGTACACCTGCTTCAAACAATGTTTGCTTGTGTGCTTTCTATTAACAATAAACAATACTCCATTATTAAGCTTAAAACTTTTTATTATCTTGCTAAGCATATTTTTCTGCGGTCTCAAGGTCTATCCTAGCCAAACCTAAAAACTCAAACTATTGTTTCATGTCCTTGCTTGCTATACTTGTATCTTTTCTGGTTTCAGGCTTTGCAGCTGCAGCTGACTCTAAACTCTGCTCTTTCTGTTTCTGAGGCCTTCTTTCACAGCTTTCTGAAAACCCTTTTACCTTTAGTATTTCCTGCACAGGCTGGAACAGGCTGTGCGTGAAGGACTGAGCCTTTGGAAGAGGTGCAGCAGGCTGGGGAGGACTCTTGCCTGTGGAAAGGACTCACGTTGAAGAAGTTGTTAATGGAGAACAGTCTCCATTAACCCCACGGTGAATCAGGATAACAAATCCTGTCACTGAGCAGCTGTAGGAACTGTGGGTGATGAGCTGACCATAAACCTGGTGTCCTGTTTCCCTGCACCACTGGGGGTGGAAGTGGAGCTGGGAAGGAGGGAGGAGTGGGGGGGAAGGTGTTTTTAAGGGCTTGTTTTACTTCTCATTATCCTGCTCTGATTTTGTTAGTAATAGATTCAGTTAATATCTCTGAGTTGAGCCTGCTTTGCTCATGATGGTGTTTGGTGAGTGCTCTCTCTCTGTCCTTATCTCAACCCTTATCTCAACCCACAAACCCTTTGTTGTATTTTCTCTCCCCTCCCCAGCTCTGGAGTTGAGTGATGGAAAGACTTTGGTGGGTGGCTGGCATCCTGTCATGGTCAGCCTGCCACATTTTGAAATTAGTAAATTTTGGCTTCTATATTTCAAATAAAAATAGTTTACTCTGCAAAAAACACCAACTAAACTATGTACGTAACAAAAACACATATTCCTGACAAGTTTCTCTACTGATTCCTGTCCTGCAAACTAAACCCAAAACCTGACAAAAAAAACAAACTAAAAAACCACCTTAAAATTTCCACATCTTATAGTGCAAATGAAATCACAGTTTTTTCCTTCAGTGTATTCAAATACTTTAAGTAAACTGATGGAATAAGAAAAGATAAAGCTGACTTAAGATAAAAAAAGAAAGGATGTCAAAGGCTTTATTGGAAATGCCAGAATATGTTTATTCATAGATTTCTCAGAAATAGTATTTATAACTCTGTGTATTACACACATAAATATTTGCAAAAATAGTTTTGTGCTCCTGCAGTTTTAGCATATGTTATGATGCAAGACAATTGGCATCTCCCAGTTATTTATTTATATTTTTAATCTTCTACAATTAATTTTATTTGTTGCCACCTCCAAATTTCCTCAAAATATTTTTTCATGGTAGGAGTACACATGAGGGCTAACATTGTTTTATGTGAAGCTTAGATATTTTTTTAGTTTATAACAATTATTCTGGGGGAATTATCACATCCTTGTGATGCTTTTGTGGTTAAACAAATCCTTCCTATCCTAAGCAGTATAAGGAGAATATTTGCCTATTAGTTTTATTCTATTCAAATTATTTCAGAACTTAAATACTAATAATGCACAAGAAAAATAAGATATTTCTGGATCAGTTCTGATTTTTCATGGTATCTTAAATCATAATTTATTTCCAGTTGAAGAGCAGATTCACCAACAGGCTGAAGGAAGTAGAGCATCTCAGCCAGCTGAGCTGGGTTTTATGATTCCTTTGCCTCTAAAGGGCCAAAGCACTTTGATGATACATAAGACCCTAATTTTGAAATAATACTGTATGAGGGCAAAAGGGAGAGCTCAATCTGCAAGTCACAATTTCTGTAAGCTCCATGGATGTGCATTACTACATATTTTTCTTTATGGTGCTCCTTCCCCAGCAGAGGGAATGGTGTGAAAGGGAGCTTTTCAGGAACTGTGTACAGACAGGTAGTATGTGGCCAAGTGATTTTTAAATTCCATGAAAACAGAGCTGAGTACTCCCCACATCCCATTTCTAATGCCTTTACTCAGACTCTGGATATATTAAAAATAACACCAGAAATTCTGCATACAGATTTGATTCACTCATTAGCTCTGATGCCACAATTACCTAGCAGTATTTAGTCTTGCTGTTGTTAAGTAAAATTAGCTATATAATAAGAGATACTAAACTTTTCTTCTTCTTGAGCAGAGGATTATATACAGAAATTCCACAGCTAGCAAAAATAAACTTCATAATATTTTCTTTTTTGAGGTCATTAGCTGAGAGAGACAAACATATGCTAAATGGACCAACAATTTTCTTACGGGAGTGAAATTTTAATTAACTCAGATTAATTAACTACCTTGTAATCTCACAGAAAAATTAATTCTTCTCACTGACTGGGTAGTAATTCCAGGGATACTGCATTGCAAAAAAAGTCTTTGCAAGATGGCATTTGGTCAGTGCAAGTAGAGCAACAATTGAGATTCTCCCTGATATTTCTCCATGCTGGACTGTCCCACACTCAGCTTTTCCTCATTGGAGAGATGCTTCAATCCCTTGGCTTTCTTTGTGGCCCTCCCAAGGAGAATTTTTCCATCTCTCCCCTGTGCTGGTGATCCCAGCTATGGGCACAGTACTCCAGGTGTGCCCTCACCATGCTTAATAGATGGCCAGCATCACCTGGCATCACATGGTTGCAAACAGCACAAAGGTTTGAGAAATTCAGTCTGCTTTATCTGTTTTCAGCCACATAAAATATCCTGCCTGGCCTCCAGCCCCCAGCTAGAGGACAACAGGTCTCACTTCTGGATCCAAAGTCATATCTGGCAGCCTTGTAAGAGTGTTTGGATGCCCACATGGTAATGAATACTATGCTTTAGCAGCTGAATCTTATCCCCACTGTTTGGTTTCATGGTGGGTTTTTTTTCCATTTTATCCCTAAACTTTTTAAGTTGTTAAAAAAAAAAATAAAAATAGAAAATTTTTTCATCACTAGTTGCTCTTGACAACTGCTATTTGTTTACTTGAAATCTTTCATGAATTGTGTATTTTGTTTCCTTATTTATTCCAGATTTTTTTTTTTAATTTTACAAGAATTTCACAAGATTTTCTATTCCTTGTGTTTTAGGACCTCATCTGTCTTCAAAATGTCAGATATTTTGAATAGCAGCTAACCAGAAAATAATAACCTAACACTGATATAATAAGGTGGCAATCCAAATATATCAGAAGTCAGTAATTTGCTGATAAATTCTATTCTAATAAATTCTTATCTCCTCCTTTTTACTACATTTGCTTTCCCTCACCACTGAATCCAGCACTGGATTGACCATGTGGCCCTAACTTCTGGACCTTTGGGTGCATTTTTCCTTACAAAGGACATTGTCTTTCTGTGAAATGAAGATCTGTGCTACTATCCACCAGGCATCTTAATGATATTAAAGTAATTGTGGAGCAATTACTCTAAAATTAAATGTGTTAAGGTGTAACACAATTTTAGGTTTATACAAACAGCTACACTGAATCCTGTTGCACCTGCCTGCATGTGCCATCCCACCATTACAGCAAATAGTAACTCACTGCTAGGGCAGTAATATTTTTTTACTGTTTTGAGGCAGCAGACTACAAGCAGTTCGAATCCAAGTAATGACCTACCAGTAGGATCTTGGCCATTTATGCTTTAAATGTATTTTTAGTGTATAGACCTTTAAGAAATCAATGAAAGCTCTGAAATGGTCATTTTTCAAATGGCTAATCTCTTCTTCAGCTTTTCCATTGTATCAGATATCAGGATCATTTCAGGCTGAAGCACAAACTACTTTTCTCTCTCAGAAAAAATCTTTTATTTCTTTTTTATCTCAAGTTTCAGCCTCAGCTACTGGATTTGGGCAGCCCTTGAAATTTACATACCCAATACCTTCCAGACGACTTTGAATTCCTTACAAAGACGTGGAAAAGGAAGTTAGATTTAGGGATGTTAATTATTAGCACCTATATCTTGTAGCTTTCACATACATAGATCTCCCATCAACTTAAATATAGGTTTATTTTTGCTATCTGTGTCACCAGTGAGGATAATTTATTTGTAGGTTTTGTGAAGTACAAATTGTAGGCACAGTCTTGATACATCACTTTCAGAAAGACATCAAGAAAAGGAAAAAAAAATACTCAGAGTCAGGGTTTTGGGATATCTTTTATATTTTTAAACATTAAATATTTTCCAGAGTCAGAACAGTATTTAGACATTTAAAGTAAACCCCTGGAAACTGAGTCACCTCTACCTTTTTAACTGCAAAGGCTGGCTTCTGGTTGCATCTTTTGATGTGGTTCTTGGAATCTGTTATTCTCTTAAACACTGATCATATTCTAGAAATGTGGAATTATACTAATAACTAATATACTAATAGCTTGGTGCTGTAACGAGCTGGGGATGAAGGAATTTTGTGTTCTTTTGGTGATTCTTGTGGAATCTTTGAATAGATTTTAGCTCTCCTACAGTACAGATGGAGGGATCCACTTCTATAGGTTCAAAATCTACACGTATTAGTGAGGTGAGGTACATCGGAGCTAAAAATTCACCTACTACTTTATTTTTATACCAGCAGTAATAAAAGTTCATGCCATAATGATTTTGAGAAACAATCCTTGAATTACCAGATTCCATGCATGGTATCAGGTATTTAAATTAAAATAATGCTCAGGAAATACTGTTTCAAAATGGGCATTATAAAAAAGTAGAGTGTATTTGTATCTTCTGTTCACGTATTTCAGAAATTTCCGCTGTCTTGTTCTCATTAATCAGAATAAAATGTTTCAAAAATTAATCAATTTATGAAGTCATTCCAGAAGTACATACTTGTACATTTCCTTCTTTTTCTTATTTTTAAACAGGGATTTATTAAAATCATTAAAAGCATCTAGATTCACAAGGTTAATGACATTTCCTTCTTTTTCTTATTTTTAAACAGCGATTTATTAAAGCATTAAAAGCATCTAGATTCACAAGGTTAATGACATAAAGGGAACATTTTTAGAAGGGTACTTGATTGGATATTTTAATATTTCTGCTATTAATTATCATATTTTCACCAGTACCTGCAAGGTTTTCTATTATGCTTTAATCTAGTTTTCTGGAAGTATTTTAAAAATTAGGAGACCATTCATTAGATTTGATGCTTAAATATTTCAAACAGCATGTTTTTTTCTTTTGGGGTGGTTTATAAACTGGATTTTGGGACAGAAATTAGAATTTATCCTCCATACATCTACTACTAATTCATCAGTGAAATTTGGATGACCTTTTGTTACACAGCCAAAGTTGCTGAAGTGCAGCTTGCAGCTTGCTGAGCATGTTTGTGTAACACTAAAACCAAATTCAATTTTTGGGGCTTTTGTCCATGAGAAGAACAGTAAAAACAAAGCCATATGGACTTTCCTAAATTAAGACATCTAGTGTGTTTTATGTTATGGTAATCTATTCTGGTAATGAATTTTTTTATAGAAGGAAGCGACTTATAGGTAAGTTAATCTTACTGATAAACTCTTTGTCAGTTGTGATGGTTGCAGCCCTTCTTCATCTCTCACACGAGCCAGAGAGGAACAAGCAGCACACCTGAGGACTTCTCCTAATCTTTCCAAATTTTGTGCCCATGGAGAGCTCTTCACTGCTCCATCACCAGGGGCACACCCCGAGGGTGCAGACCCCAGGACGCTGCTGGGTGTGAGCTGACTGACAAGCAGCTCCTTAGGCTAAAGGAAAACTGTGCAAAATTCCTGAGGAGTCTTTGGGCACCTCAGCAGATCTGCAGCTCCTGGAGAGAGTTTTGAGTGCTGTTCAGGCATCAGTGCAGTACCAAGCCAGCTGCATGTCTGAACTCCCAGCTCCTGGAGCCCCCATCATCTCTCCATGGGATTCCTGCCCCAGAACTTTCCAGCAGCAGGATGCAGCTCCCTCCAGCAGTCACCTCCTGATAATTTGTCAAAGACTGATGAAGGCACAGCACAGTTAAGACAAAGAATTTCCACTTGTCTTTGTCCCAAAGGTTTGCATTGAAAATTTTCATTCCCATGGACAAAAGGTGATGTAGTCCTGCTACAAACCGTGCAGTCAATGACTCCCAGAGGGATACTGTCATTTTTGGTGTCAAAGGAAAAGAAAGTCCCAGATTGTAGACATAGTCCATTACAGGTGTCCTTCTGCCACACCTACAGCAGCCTTGTGTCTGTAACTTTAATATCCATGGTGGTCAGTAATGTCCACAGGTGATGTTGTAAGGAGGGACAGATTTGAAGAGTCAGCATCTAGAGTTTTGATCTGTCAATGTGGGTACAATTCTTGTTGCCAAAACCAGATTTCTGTGCCAATGACAGCAAGTTTATAATATCCTGAATACAACAAATGTAGGCTAAATAAGGGGTGATTAAATCTGGTAATCTGTGGAACCTAAAAAGAGATATAAGTGCTTGATATATAGATGAATTTTCACACACAATACAGAACTGTCAGCACACTTTTAAAAGGGAATAACAGACTATGCATTTATTCACATCTGCTTCCTAGTTAGAAATGTACTTTCAGGCATGTTTCTTTCAAGGTAAAAAAATAACTGTAACAGCAAACTTATCTCATTATTAGATCTTCCATAGATATTTTGGTCCTGTGCACTGTAAAAACAAAAGACAATGAAATTTCTTTGAAGAACCTAGAAAGGACCAACAGTATTAGAGAAAAAAAAAAAAAAAAAAAAAGGTTCTACAGATAAAAGTGAAGCATTGCAATGCCTTCTTTCCACAGAGCTGGCCACACTCAAATATTAAATCAGAGGCAGAGCTAATTAAAGACACAAAGTCCTTTCACTCTGTGAAAAAATACAAACTGGGAAGCTAAAACAAGAGATGTCAAACTAATATTTAAATGTATAAACAAACATATGCAACAGTCTGAATAAGTAAATAATTTACCTGGAAATTGCAGAGACAAGACACATTCATGACAATATCCTTGTCTGTTGTTATTGTAAAAGTGGAAATGTCTATATATTTATTTTAACATTTTTACACAAAGAAGGGGAAAGGAGGAAGCCTGACTTTCATCTGGTAAGTACTGAACCAAAGTGATTTATAGAGATGTTGCATCTTTAGACTTATTGTCTTATTATAATTATTATTGATTTCAAAAATACCATTGCTGTTAATAGGGATAATGAAAAATAATGGATAAGTAGTAACAGGTGAGAACAGCAGGTGACTTGAGAGGTGGTTTTAGAAATCCCTGATGCTGACAGATAATCCCAGGGCCCTGGCAAATAATGCTGAAATTCAGCTGCAGGAAGGGAAGGCAATTCCCAGCTGTGGCATCCAGATGGACACCAGAATTAAATTTTTGTTTTATGAGCCAACCCTATGGTTTCATGGGGAAAAAAGGGTAGAAATGGTTTTAAAGATGTGTGAAAGAGTTGAGATGGTAGCTCAGTTTATCTGAAGATATCCCAAAAAGTGGATTCTGACAGCAGCTCATCCCAGAGTCTTCTGTTTACTGCAAAGTAAGTTGTATTTTGCAGGCTGTAAGAACACAAAGATTTGAGGAGAGGCAGATTAATTTGTCTGGTTATCACAGTTTGGCAAATACTGAAGAAAGAAATACTGTGCAACACAAGTAAGAGCAAGAGATTTTTCCAGTTTAGATTTTCATAACAGGATCTTTGCATTCTCGAAGGACTTTCGAAAGGGTTCATATTATCTGAACTTGATCTGGAAGAAGTCTCAGCAGCTCCACTGGTACTGTTCAGTAAAAAGGTAACTATGGTGAAACAAAGAGATTTTGACTAAGTTTTGTGTTGTGCAAAATCTTGCAGGACAAAATTTCAGATGGCTGAAAATCTCCGTGTCTGGGCAGCCATAATCAAAGAAAGACATACACAAACTTTTCTTTTGCAAGAAGAAAATATGTGTCCTGATATCTGGACACGTGGAACAACAGTGGGGAGAAAAATTAAATTTAACTTAAATAGGATTATTTTAAAGCAGAATTTCAGAATATGATGGAATTGCTTAAACATTATTTTTCATATACACATAAACCATAAATACTTTTAGGAAAAAAAACATTATTTCTCATATATCTATAGACCATAAATACTTTTGGGAAAATACTTTCTAAAAAGTGCCTCTTTTATGCCTAAACACATTTTTGTTCAAAGTAAAAGACTGAAAAATTTTGGTGTAACAAATATGACTGTTATTGATACTTTAAGAGTTGTTACAAATATACCTGAAAATAGTAAATACTGTTTGCACCCTCAAAAATGAAGTTATTAGATAAGATTCACTGTCTGGGCCATCTTAGAGTAAATAATGGAAAATATTGGATTTATGGCAGCAGTTGTTAATTTACAGGGTATTTTTTGTTTCATTTTTGTTTCATAAAATGAAGGGATACCAATATCTTTCTCTTAGTGCAGATCATTTGTAATGCATGCTACATCACAGGCTTTTACTTCATCTAAGACTATGCCCAAACACTTTTTAAATTCTATTTTCAATAGTTCTGAACCAAATCATCCACAGTATTTTATTTATTCTTCCCTCAAATAGTCCTTGCTTCAGTATCTTTCATTTTAAAATGAAATAAAAACTTACTGGGCCATGTCTGGGAGATGCTTGTGTCTAATAATTTCATTAGCTTTTCCCTGATGAATTTTGTAGACTTCGCTTCTTCCACTGAGATGGGCTTACATGGATCAATTAAGTGCAGTCATTCCCTAAGTGGAAAATCAAATTAAATGCAAGTCAGGAAAATAGAACGGTTAAACTATGGCACTCTGCTGTGAGATTGGAGTGAGTTTGTGTGGAGAGTAATCATCCTTGGAAGATGTTACTGTCCAGTTTTGTTTTCCTTTCTTGTCTGTGTAATCTGATGCCTGAAATACTGACAGCTCCTGATGCTTTAACAGTCGCTGCCATGGACAGAGCTGACCTGTTGATCATACTGGGGGAAAAGCCTGGTTGTGCCTTTCCTCCTCCCAGAAAGGAATACCTGGAGTATTTCTTTGAAACCTGCTCGGAAAGTCAGTCCTGTCTCCTGGCAGTGACCCAGGAAAGCATTTAGGGCAAAAGGAATTCCTCTTTTGTTGTCCTGGTCTTCTGTAAATGATGGACCAAACCCAACAGTGGGACCTCTGGCTCAGGGTGCTGCTTTGCACATGGAGTCCTGAAAACAATTTCTGTGCATTTACTGAAGAAAACCAAAACTCTCAGTTTGTATATTCACAGAGAAACCAACTGAATATAATCCCACCTTATCTATATAATAGAATTTTTAATAATTTGGTTTTTAGTGATTTGGAGATATTTCCCAATTAAAAAAGTAGCTGTTAAATACCTAGGACATGTTCTGATATTATGCCACAGCATGCATATTTGAAATCTGCATGAATAAAAGCCTAAAGAAGAGAGAAAAATAACTTTACAGTGTTCTCTGTCTTTACTAACTACACCAAACACTGTGCATTAGAAATTATGTCAAATCCCCCATAAAAAGTTTTTTTTACAGAGGATTTTTCTTAGTCGCTTTCTGTGCATAAATTAAGTTTGGAGCTGTGACTGTGGGTAAAGCCTTAGGGCTTGTTGGACTCCAGCTGAGATGCCTAAGGCTCTGTGTCAAAGCACAGAGATTCTAAGATATTTTCCACTGATTAGAAAATAATGTTTTAATTTGAAGCTTGGAGTTCAATTGCTCTTTCATTTAGTTTGACATCCTCTTTGTTTGCCTTTCTAGCATCATGCCACAGATTTTGCTGAAGCTTCTCTCTCTTAGTAAAAATAAATCTAGAAAGCCTCATACAGTTTATGAATGCAGGTTTGTCATTAAAGGTGATGGAATTGATGCCATTTGGATGATGGAATTCAGATATCATTGGACAGCAGTGGAGAGATCACCACACATTCACAAAAGAAAAATCCAATGTTCTCTCTAGATTTTTGTGCATTACCCATTTTTAGGGCATAAAATGAATAATGCATTTCTATTAGGAGAAATCAGTAAGTTTTCATTTATGAAAGCAATTCAGCTGCAATGTGGAAATTGAGAACTCTTTGTTTGCTCATCTGTTTTTTACACCTTTTTAATATCCAGGTGTATAGGACTTAAATGGGAGATGGGTCTGTTTTACCTTACACAGATATCCAGAACATTGGACTGTTATCACAAGTTCACTCCAAGTTAGGAGTTATTTATAGTTTGGAAACAACTTCTGAAAAGCTGCTATTCAAAACAGGAGAGAGGCACAGACACTGAAGTGCAGCTCCTTCTGAAAGTACTCTATTTTCTCTGAGATTCTTTAGGGCTCTGTTTCAAATATCTGAGATTCTCAATTAGTTTAAAAAAAAGTACCCAAATTAAACTCCTGCCATAGTGTCATTTAAGTAATAATTTCATATCAAAGTGTCCTGTAATGGTTATTCTACATGCTGGAAGCAGAAATGTTCTGTGTTGCTGAAGAATATTTTCACTTAGCAGTGAATGGTTACTCAAAATTAAGCAGACAAGAAGACTGAATAATGCATAAGATCTTTGAAACAAGCAGAAATATAATTTCTTTTTCCAGGACCACACTCTAATGCTTTATCCATAAGATTATCTTTTGCTGTCAAGACCATTTACCTAAAAATGGAACAGTAGAACAAGAAAAGATAGAAGGGAAATCAAGGGAGTTAAGGAGTGGTTTCTGTACAAAGAATAATTTTATAGACAAGGACTCTTCAGAATGAAAGAGAGAGCACTGAAGGGGGAGTATGACATAAGACTGCAAAATCAAGACTGCAACAAAGGAAATGAAGAATGTCTCATAAAAAAGGAGGGAGCGATTGTTAACTGGAACAAAGTAGATGCTCTTTCACATAATGGGCATTTAAAGTGTGAATCACATTGCCATTAGATGTTGTGGTTCTAAAATGATCCCAGACATTGATGAGATAAAAAGCAAGCAAGAGCTATTAAATATAACTAATTTAAGCACAAAGGCATTAATAAAGATTCATTATTTATATTTCATATTTATTCTGTCTCATCAAATCCATAAAACATAGCAAACTGGACGCTGCCAGAGAACTCAGCAGAATTTGAGTACTCTGTCCCTGAGTGCTTCTCCAGGCATCCTCTGCTGGCCACCCTCAAAAGATGAGATACTGAGCTAGATAGACATAACTTTGGAACTCACTTTTGCTAGAAATGATTGTGTAAGGTGCTGCTGACACATTAGACAAGGTATTGGAATGAGAAAATCAAATGTTTACATCTAAATATTTAAAATTAATTATGGAGTGCACATACAGCAACCGTTATATTGATAATCTTACTCTGAAAGGTGTGACAGGGATATAAATGATAAGGTTATAAAGCTGTTACAGAGTGTCCAAAGGAGGGCCACGAGGATGATGAAGGGATCAGGAGGTAGCAGCTGAGGTCACTGTCTGTTCAGTCTGAGGAAGAGTAGATTGAGGGCAGACCTCATTGCTGTTACAAATTCCTCACAAGAGGATGAGGAGGGTCAGACACTGATCTCTTCACTCAGTTACCAGTGACAGGACCCAAGGGAATGGACTAAAGTTGTGTCAGGGGAGGTTTAGGTTGTATATCAGGAAAAGGTTCACCACCCAGAGGGTGGCTGGGCACTGGAACAGGCTCCCCAGGGCAGCGGTCACAGCACCAGGCCTGACAGAGCTCAACAAGTGTTCGAACAGGGCTCTCAGACACAGGGTGTGACTCTTGGAGTGTCTTGTGCAGGGCCAGGAGTTGCACTCAATGATACTTGTGGGCCCCTTCCAACTTGGGAAATTCTATGATTCCACAACAACTCTTATTTTTCTTCTGTGTGGCTTATAAAGTACATGACCATTTAGTCACTGCAACTATCGTTCCAGGCTTAGCAGTGACACTTCATGGGTACATCAACACCATTTGTGTGGATTACTATTCAAACATCTGTCGTCTAAAATTTGTTTAATGTTCATTATTTTAACAGAAAAATATCCATAGAATTATATCAGCAGTTCTGCCAGGAAGTATTTTTTTATTGCTCCTTCCAGATATAGCTTAAGGGAGAAAACTTGGCTTTGTGGCACTGATCATGATTTTTGTTTTACTTCTGTCTGGGAACTTTGTTGGAATGATAAGACTTTGTTCTTTAAATTACTTAAAGCTTGCAGTCTGGCAGGTTTTGCCTACCTGTTCTTTCCTGAAGAAGGTTTTAAAGGAATAAAGCTCCACATAAGATGAACGAGATGTACCTTATCAGTAGTCCTAAGACAAGTGGGATAACATTCTATAAAAGCCTAACTATATATATGAAATAAAACTGGCCAGAAATAAGAGTGTTTTTGAGCTGTAATATTTATATGCTATATGAATCCAGCAAGTTCTGCATCCTATCTTGGAGAATGACCAATGTAGGCTGCCTAGGGGCCAGAGCAAAAAAAGAGCAGGGACACAGTGATATGTCCCAGAAGGGTCTCCCAGTCTCCACCATTTTGCTGCTCAGGGACTGTCTGACCCAGGGATGGCTGTAATTAAGTGTATAATTAATAATTCATTGCGGTCTTCCACTTTTCATGAACTTGTTCTCTTTTCCCTTGGCGGTGTGTGGCTTTTTAGCATCCACCACATTGTTTTTCCTCTTGTCCCTTTCCTCACTATTAACCCCTTTCAAAAATATGATAACTGTGCTCAACACAGAGTACAAAACAAAATGTGAACATGTACACCAAATACTTCTAACATGACTAACTGTAATGTTTATGTTGAAGAACAGAGAATATTTCAGGACAACAGTGATAAAGTTTGCTGTCAAATTTTCATTCCATCATGACTTTTCCCATACATCTTCTGAAATTATCAATCTACTAGACAGTGCTTATTTTTACATTATTTATTCTGTTGAAAAGGATCTTGGTTGAAGGCACGATACTGAAGAAGTTTATGCTTGGTGGCATTAGATGCCTACCAAGCTCTTAAAAAGTTGAAAAGAGAAGAACAATTTGAGAACAACCCAACCAGCCTCCTTCCCCCAGTTATGTTTCCTCTCCTGCTTCTGGGAAGTTGGGTGGTTTCATCAAGAGGACCAAGACAAACACCTGAAATGAAATGCTACAAATATCACTTTCAGATGTAGTTTGATATGTTGTCAAGGCCCATCACTAAAATATCATTGAGCCCATCAAAATATTTCTTTCACAGAAACAACACTTTTCCAGACAGATTTTTAGAGCTTAAATATTGCCAGCTAATGTTTTAAGCTGAGGTTTAAAAGAACAGGGCAAAGCTGAGTGAGAAAGTCTTGGATAAAGCAGCCTTATTACCTGGTAGACTTAATTTTATGGTTGTACTTCAAACACCATTTGCAATATTCTGGGACTATGAAATGTGTATTTGCTCAGAAATTTTGTAATAATATTTCTATGTACTTTGTGTGCATAAAGGATTTTACATATGCTAACAGTGTATCTCTCTTGTTGGATTATTACTGATTTTTCTTATGGCCAAATAGGACAGCCAAATTCCAGTTTAAAAAAAAAAAGAAGTCTGGCAAAGGACAGAATTTTTAGGTAATATCAAGCACCTATATCCTCTTTAAACAAGCAATATTCTCTCTAAAAGTACTAAAATTCTAGTCTTTATATTGTAGAAAAATAGATCATAGTAAATAGCTACACACTGCCATTTTGAATGGCAACCCATAGCTGAGTTCCAAGCAAGTTTTAGAGAAAAATATGGTTTTTAAGCCACAGCGACAGCAAGTGTCTTCTTTCTCATCCTACATTCCAAAGATGAAGCTTAGTAAGTTGGTTTGTTAGGTAGATGAAAAGGGAGAATATTTCATTTCTATCCATGATTTGTACCTCAGCATTGCAGATCTCCAAGATTTTTTATAAACCTAAGTATGTATATGTATGAGAATAAAAAGCAGAAGAAAATGAAAGACAGCAGGAAAGACAAATGTAGTTTTTCACCCCTGATTAGCTTCATTTTTTATTTCTTGAATAAAAAACCCTTTGTTTGAGGCTTAAGAAATGAATGATTATCTAACTTTTCATAAAGGTTTTTAAACCCAAAAGTTTGAAGGCTTTGCTTCATCTCTCTTGACAGAGTCCTATATTTCTTCCAATTTTTAATCTCAAATTTATAAAATAACTATGCAAAAAATAAATTACCATTTTATTTCCTTCTTATGCTAATTTCAAAAGTTTGTGATTTGAAACAGATAGGCAGTTTGGTCTGGCAAAATTAAGATTTGTAAAATCTCATCCTTAGTGGGCTTTTCTTTGAAATTGATAAATTTCCATATTTCTACAGTATAAAAGGGTGGCATTATTTACACAAAGCCTAATCTTTGTCCACTACCAATGCATGTTAACATTAGTGCTTGGGAACTGCTTTTATCATTTGTCTGTTTGGGTAAATTCTGCTTTTTTGTAGGTTCTAGGAGACAATCTGTTGTGGATCTTACATTAGTAAAGCTATTTCAAAAGAGACTGGAGCAGTGGTGCAAAAACTAAGTCGTTTTGGAAGTAAAAGTAAGAAACAGGATGCAGAGGCTGAGGATGCTCCAGCTTGGAACCTGGAGGACATCCTTACACATTTCTGTGTGGTATGGGAATTGATTTTCCTGGCAAAAACAGGGAATTGAAGGGTCTTTGCTTCTGAAACTGCTATTGCATAAAATATAATTTTCTTCTTCAATTCAAAATCAAAAATCAAAATTTTCTCTCCTTAATATTTCATAATTCTGTTGTTTGAAAAGTATAACTAACTTTGGAAAACAATAGAAAATAAAGCCAAAGGAAGTTTCTGAGTTGATTAACAATAGCAAAACATATTGATTTTCAAATATTTAGATATTCTTCCCTTCTTTCCAGAGAAAAAAATATCACAAAAGGCATCAGTCAGGATTAGAAGAAATGTTCAGAAACATCTGAAATACATTTCATTCGAAGTGGTTAGGAGGAAAATGCTCCTTTATGTTAAAACATATCTTCTGTAAAATAATCTTAACATAAGACACGATGAAATTCCTTGCGGGTCATTTTTTACTTAGGGCTAGAGTGGTGAGAAATGTGCAGTAGAGAAGAGTTCTTCAGTGTCAGGACCCAGACCAAAGGTCTCATAGCCTTGTCATGATTCTACATAATGTTCTTCAGAAAAATTCCTTCCCCCTGCTCTTTTTTGTCTGATCCAAAACAGATGACACCAAGAAAGCAGCGTGCTGTCCCCTAAACTTTGTGCTCTTGCCAGGTAGGCCTATTTTATTTTCAGTTCCCTTCATTTTAGTTCCTAGAGATCCACTCAGGAGACACAGTTAATGTTGATGGAGAACCTGGTGTCACCGAGCTCATGCTGATAAAAACAGAAGAGAGACGAGTTGTCTGAGGCTCCTTTGAAGATTAAATCCATCTCACATCTAGACTGGGAGATTTTGACTTTGAAACCAGGAGAAGGTGCAGTGACTCAGTGTGAATCAGAGATGAGGCAGTCATAGCTGCCTTCCAGCATTAATGAGCATTAATCTAGGATGCTCTTACACAAACATTTGCTTATCTCTAATGAAAATTGGGTTCCTCAAACAATTGCAGTTACAGAAGTACTATTTGGAGCAAGAAGATTTTAGAGTTATTCACACTATATAGGCATCACCTCATTTTTTACTTGTCAAAATCCAGCTGGCCTCCAAAGTGAAGAACTGATTTAATTTGTTTGAAAAGTTAGGAGTGTAAGAGGTAGAGATTGCAGTAAAACATCCAGTGAAAATCAGCACTGCTACAGTGCTGTTTTATTTTCATCATCTGCCTTACTAAATTCACAATATCTTTTGTCTCTATGAATCAAAAACTGGAGATAAAGACTCTCAACTTTTTTTGGTATGGGGTAGAAACAATAATCTCATTTGTATTGCTGGCTACAGATGATTCAGTGAATATGAAGTTTGAGGGAAGGATATCAGATCAAACAAACATCAGAATTTTAAAAATAAAATTCTCCTTTAATGACACAGACAGTGCTAGGTGATATCAGGGTGATAATCTGCCCACCAGATGCTGAATGAAGGGGCTGCACCAACCAGTCATTCCCATTATGGACGCAAGACTAAAGACCACTCAGTGGATGCTGCCAGATACACTCAGGTTTCATGGATTGATATGCAATTCCTTGCTATGTCAAAGAACAAGCAATTTGAGCAAAAGTTCCTGCTGTTGCTGTTATCCTTCAGGATTCAAGTTTTCCCTGACAAGAGAAATTTTTCAACACTTTTCGATGTTGCTCAGTATTCCTCAGAGCAAATGGAGCCATGCACACAGCCTTGTTTTGTCACTGTTTTTGTTGTGCCCAGCAGAACTCTCTGTGACATTCCTTCATTTTTACATGAATTCTGGGTCAGTTGCTTGTTTGCTGTACATGAAAACAGTTTCTTAGAATAATAAGGTGTTTATGTATGTAACATTTCTCCTTTACTTGTGTCTAACTAATTGGGACAAACCTTGGAAGTAGATGTCAAATTCTTTGTTTACATTTGTTTATTTCCTCCAGATTGCAATCTCACCTCCTTCCTTGCTGCTGTGACACGGAATTTACTGGTGATGACACTTTTGATGTCAGCAAGGCATTCCAACTCTTCCTCTGCACCCAAGGGAACATCTCCTTGGCCAGCCTAAGCCTTTGTGGAACAGCCTTACAGAATTCTAAACACGTCCCAAGGTCTGCATGAATATGTGGTCTCTATTCCTGGAATGATCCAGAAAGGCATTTACATATTCAGGGTAAATTCTTTACTGTAAACAGCTAAAGGATTGAAGTTTCTTTGTGGTTTGGTTTATATTCTCCAAGCTGGTAAAAGGACAAAGCTGAACATGTGAAAATGATAAATGACTATTTCCAAATGTGGGGTCCTTATTTTATTAAGTAAGCATTTTATTATAGGATTATGCTGTGTAATTTTAAATGATTGTTTTATTCAATTCCTGAAATTTGAATTGCATTATTTTACAGTTTTGCCAGCCATAATCATTAAATGAAAGGACGAAAAGCTGTCTTTTTTTTTTGTCTACTCACTATGTACTATTAGAATACTGTGTTCTTTTAAAGAACTTTTAATCACTTACTTTATACTTAGAGTTCCTATTTCACACCTTTATTTGCACATTCCATTTTTTTCAAACACAAACTTAATTTGAGAGGTTTTTTTTTCCAGCAGAAGTAAAAAAAAAAAAAAAAAAAAGGAAAAAGAAAAAAGAAGGAGGGTGTTGAGGGGAGCAAATCTTAGGTCCCATGTCAAAACACCTTTTTTTGTTTTATGATCTATTACTTCTCGGCACTTCACTTTTCTACAGAGTTCCTGCAGGGGTTTGCAATATCCACCTGTGCAAGGAACAACATACTGTAATTTTTCTTGCTTAATTTCCCTGTAGGTCCCGTCAAACCCTGTAGATCCCTTTTTGCAGGAATAATCAGTTTTCAGTGGCCTCTCCTGTACTTATGAATGAAATGCTCGTAATGAAGATGTTGAGTCCCTTGAATAAGGAGATGGGCAGATAATCAGAATGTGCACTGTCCACACTGCACCTAAATCAATTATAGCACCATGGTCTAACACACAACATAATGTAGTATTTATAGTATGGCAGATGATAAAAAGAAACATAGAAAAGCTGTCAAAATTAGGAATAACTTTGTTTGCACAACTATGGGGCTGAGAGTTGGTTAAGCAATAACATCCACTTCAGAGGGGTGTTCTGGGTGGTGGGCTTTGAAAAAGATCTGGAATTTCCATAGGGAAATAAAGGATCTTTATTTCTCCAAAAATAAAAGTTGTTGGAAATACTTTCCTTGCAAACACAAAAAAAAAAAGCGCACCCCCCCCAAAAAAAAAAATCCAAAAAATACCCCACCAAAAAACACATGGAGGTGATAATCATAAGTTTATAAATCCTTATGTGAGAGGCTTTTCCCTCAGATCTGAGGGAGGCCTTCTTATAATTTATACTATTTGTAATGAGAATGTCAAAATGAGAAGCCTGACTTGGAGCACATTTATCTTAATTTTACCTGTCTACAAATTTAACCAAGTGAAAATGAAATAGTTTCTGGTTTTCATAATCTCATTTATTTTATTAGAAGCTACAGCAGAGAAATATATCCTGTGATTAAGATTTTCAAAAAAAAAGCTCATACTTGTAATTAGGCACCTGCACAAGTTTTGCAAATGTTGAGCTCCTGTTAGATTCCATCCACCTTGGAGACATAGGTAAAATTATTTTTACTTTGTTGTAAATTCACTCAATTTCAGTACAGAACAATGCAACTTTGAAAAATGGATAGGTGATTCATAGGAGAAGCAAGTATAATAGACCTGTATGGAATATAGAATTTAGCTCCCAAGCATCTGTTTTTTGCTTACACCTAATTTTTAATACTGCGGTTAAATGAAAGATCAGTTATCAAAGGATAAGTAAAGATTGCAGAGGAAGGCCATGTGATTAGGTAGAATCAGATTTGTTTCAAAGCTTCTTAAAGAGAATACAAATTGCACAAAATAACTTAAAAAAACCCCCAATCTTCCTTTTACTAACTTTGTGGGTTTATTTGTTCCATTAGTTGAGTTTAGGGTTTTTCTTGTTTGATTTTATTTTATTTTTTTAATCATCAGTGTCAGCATCCTGATTTAAGTTTCTTCAGTGTAAATCCTCATGAGATTGTTGACTTAAACTGTAATACTCTGGATTAAGTTATTTTTATTCTGTCTCAGTAAAATCTGTGGAATCACACCCCATGGGAATAGCTGCAGTCAAATTCTTGTTCCTTATAATTTAGCTTAACCAGAGAAAAAAGCTTCTCTTTCTATGAGAAAGCCTTTAAAGTATAGCATACAGTGATAATTAGATATTAAGAAGAATTTTATTTGGCTTTTCTTTTTGAATTCTATTCCTTTCTCATCTGATATGGAATTCCAACAGGTAATTCTACAGGGGAAAAAATCTAGTTTTGTTTTGCTCTTTTTATCTGTTATCTACTTGAGATGTAATGAATCTACTTAGCAAAAACATTTTTGACATGTGTCTTGATTTTGATTTTCACTTAATAGCTGGAGAATTTGGATCTTCAGACAGTCTTTGAAGTTATCATACATTTGATAATACTAGTTGCATTTTTTAGTTTTTAATATTAGAGATTAGCATATATTAACATTACTCTTCCTTAGATACTAACTTTTAATATATGATAAAGAGTTCCTTATATTATTGAAGTAATAAACAACTTAGTGTCTCAAATTGTTGAACAAACTAGAATAGAATAATTTATGAGACTCAAGAAACTAATTTTTGTTTTTCTGCATTTTAAAATTTTTCTGTACTCTAGGTTTAACACTGCAAGGCAAAGTGCCTCCGCTGGTCAAAGCTAGAATTAAATAAATTAATAAAGCAAATCGTTTATGTGAAAGAGACAATTATTAATAAATTATTGATTCCTGAAAGGAATTCAGCTTTCAGCCCTCACTGAGATAAATGAATTTAATAAGGTAAGAAATATTGTAGGTCAGTACCATTAAGAATCAGCTGGTTTTGAAGGAAGAAAAGTTAATGAGTCCTGAAGGCAGAAAACTTAATTTGTTTGTAACAAAGAAAGAACAGTTTAGTGGTCAAATTTCTTGGTTGGAGAAGAAGTTTGAACTTGATCTTGGCAGGAGTAAGAGTTTGTAAAGGGTTACTCTGTGTTTGCAGTTTAAGGTCATTAATTCAGTTAATGTGACCACAGCTGGTGTCTCACAGAGTTTCTTGACAGCTCTGGGAGCAGAAAGAGGAGAAATCTTGTGGCTGTGTCTGTAGAGATGCCTGCAGCAGTGCCAGGAGTGTGTCCAGAGACACTGCTCTGCCCTTTGCAATAAAATCTCCTCCTTGTTCAGGGAAGATGAAAGTCTCCAGAGATCTGCCTGAGGTGTTTTAACTTTTTCTCCTCTAACTGATTAATGCAAGCTAAAATCTTTCAAGATTCAAACCTGATTAGGTTTGCATATTTGGGGAGAGAATGGTGGAGCTACCACAAGGTGAAGCTCCGAATTCAGGTGGATTATGTTTCTAGATGTCACTTGAGCTTTCTGATGAAATGCTAATACAAGCACATTTTTCAGATGATAGTCTCAAAAAATTTAGTCATAAATGATATTTTGAAGACTCCACATCTAGCAGGCATCAAACCCATTACATATCAGGTTAACCTGTTGAGAAATACAAAATTATCTTGAAAGCTATGAAGAAAGCATCAAGATCTGTCGTTGTACCAGAACAAATTACCTCTTGGAAAAATTTAAAATAAACACTTGAGTTTTCAGTCAACAAACCTGTAAAAAGAGCTTGTGTCAAAGTAATTTTCTGAGATGAGACTACAATAGATTATTTTGATAAGACAGGTGACAAAAATTCAAATGTTACAGTGGGTCCAAAGGCTAATCTAGTATGCTCTGACTCTGCAGATGCAGCCTAAAGAAAGTTGTCAATTTGGTTGCCTGCCCCCTCCAAATTTCTCTGCTTATTCTGTCTTGAAAAATAAAGACTTTTAAAAACATTTCATGCAAAAAATAACAGAAGAAAATACTTCATCCCACACACACCATTAAAAAAATAAAAACAATTACCTTCTGAAATGATACTCTGTGTTTCAAGATTTTCCTGTTTCAGTCTACCAACTCGAACTTTTCACATCACAGACAGCAGTGATGTCAGTGGAAGGTTAATTTAAAATTTGTCGTTTTCAAGCTAATTTTAAAGCAACCTTGAGTTATTTTAGTAATTTATTGTGATTCTTCAAAATTCAAATATCCTAGGCTTGCTGGTTTTCCATTTTTCATTAATCTCTTACTTCCAAGAAAACATCTGAGTAAATAACATGTTATTTCCATTTTATTAATACCTATTCTATGAATCCATGGTTTGCTGCTATTCAGCTTTATGAAATGCTGTAGCTATAATAGCATCCACTATCCATTTTCTAGTTCATTTACTTAGACTCACACACACACTCCATATCATTTAGAAGGAGACCCAAATATGCTTTTTGCCATTTTTGGCTAAGCACCAGTAGTCCAAATTATTGTTTCACAAATACTTACTGTTGCCATTATTATGTTTCACTAGTCACCTTCCTCGACTTGCAAACTCGTCTCACAGTAATAGATATTTCAGATAGTTTTATTACATGCCATCTCCATTTGCATCATCTATACAACATGTTCCTCATGCAGAAAGTGGAAGCTGCTTTTATCATTCAAAATCATGAATGCAGCTACAGGCCAGAGCCATCAGAGACTGTACAGACTGCAGAAAATATTGTCTTTTTATGGTAGTCAGTTGCCTGTTTTTCACAAAAGATTTACTACAGAAAGCTCTTCAGGATAACCTTTAAAATGCTGTTTCCACAAAGGATGACTTGAATTCTTACTCAGGCTGGCTAAGTGCTCCAGCAGTGGAAGAAACAAGAAGGGAAGTTTTGAATCATGGGCCTTTATGCCCATGACACATTACCTTCCAGTTATCACCATTCACACTTCAATCTGTCAGATGGCACCGTGGGGAACACAGGCTAATGCAGTCATCTCCTGCTAAGGACATAATGTCAACAATTTTATCCTGTCATATATCCAAAAAGAGAAATATGGTTAAAGATAACCTCTGGACACTTACCACGGAGGTGGATTATGAAAGGCAAGAGCTGAAATACCATGTGAGAGTTCCACTGAATATATTCCTGCTAAAGTAGCTTATGAATGGGTGGATTTGTTACCAAAATGGAGTTAAATAGGAGTTAAAACTATGTACAGACAAGGTTGTCTTGTTTGAACTGCAAGGGTGCCTGGACCTTTGTGTGTGTACAAGTGTGAGGTCTGCAGTTAAATCTTGATAGTTTTGAACATTACCCCCAGGAATCATCAGTTTGTATTGTAAGAAAAGCAGTCTTGCAATTGAAAGTAAGTTTCAAGAGTAACTATCAGGGATCTCTTTGCAGCTGCTTTTGTTGGGTTGATGTCTACTGCATTTTACACTGTGCTCTGGAAAGAGAAAGCCAGCTAAACCACTTCCACAGGAGGTGATGGAGACATTGGGTCAGGCTTTATGGTCTGCTTCAGATGGTTTTTAATAGTTAGTTTTAATAGTGTATTATATTCTTTAATAGTGTATTATATTATTTAATAGTGTATTATAAAACTATATTTTAAATCAAGTCCTTTAATCCACCAACAGGATTTTTTTTTGGAGAGGCCCTTGGTTTTGGTGTTGAATCATGAACTAATCTATTCATAGTTGAAAAATATTTCATTATTAAATATTGTTTTTTCAGCAGTTGAGAATCTGTGTTGTGCTGCTGTGTGGATGACTAATAATGGGATAGAACAACTCTTAGCTAGTCCAAGAAAATCAGGCCCTTGTAGTTTGACATATCTGTGTTTCCCTGTGCTGTTATAACTCCTTCTTCTCCATGCCCTCAGTAACATTTTGGTCTTTTGTTAAGTTCCAGCAAGAGACACAGGCAAAATATAGCTTTATTCAAGGTGTTTGAAGAAAAGTTTTTGGGCAGGAAAATACAAAGTATCATTGTTGAAATGTGAAAAATAATAGCAGGTGGTTTTTGCAGTGTGAGACTACTTCCCTAGGGGAGAAAACATTTCTAAAATGTACCAAGAGTTTTGTAAGCTCTTCCCATAGGTTTGCCCGTCAAGGCTGGTGCTCATGAGACCTAAAAACAATGGAAGCAGACTCCCTTAGCTGTGATGTCTGACAACTGCTCCTCTGTCTCTAGACTTCCAGAGGGAATCAGGTCAATTGAGTAGTAACAAGCTAATTATTGTGTGATTTCTGCCTGTTTTATCTTCATGATTTCAATTCCCCAGTGGAGTCATTTACATCACGAGGAACCCAGCACTGCAGGAGAACCCACTGCAAACCAGAGGCTTTCACCATAAAGAACTTCCTTTTTCAAAAAGAGATTAAAAACTTTGGCAAAAATGCTGAACTTCAAACCCTCATCCACTTCTGCTAGTAGATGCACTTCTCTGACCTTCTCCAGGTAATAAATTGCCTTGAAGGCTTCCAGTTCATAGGGAGTTGGCTTCTGTTCTTTCCAAAGGAGAGGGACTACTTTCATAAGATTCCAGCAGGATAACAGAGCAATACATGAAAACAGCCTGTACTCTTTTGCCCTGTTTAGATTAGAGAACCTGCATATATCTTCCTTCCTTATAAATAGAATTTTTTGGAAGAATTTTGTTGAGGTTCATCTTATTTTATGAAAAAAACCCCCACACACATCAACCCTCTCCCTCCTATTTAGGGGTTTTGAGTTGTTTCAAAAACTAGACAGATTTCAGATAATGCACTACAAGGGCAGAGTTTTGTGAGTGAATTGTGAGACCCCTTGACTAGAGAGCCCATTGTGAATACCTGACAAACAGCTGACTGCAGGCATCAGAGTCACCACTTTACCAGGGCAATTTGAAGCAAATTTGAGTTTTAGCTAGTGACAAATCATATATTTCTGATTTAAGTCTAATACAACAGAATGGACTCTGCTTCTTTGAAGTTATTTCCTTCAATATATCTTTAAAGGCTATATTATTAGACTGTCCTAATGCAAAATGATCAACTGAAACTAATCTCACTAATGAGGTTCATTTTTTCTTTGACAAAGCAATAAATAGTTTTCTCAAGAAAAAAAACCTTAACTAATAGTTGAGCCACAGCCTTGTAATTAATTTTTTTCTCTGGTGGTAGCAAGCATAGAAACAAACAGTAAATTTTTCATTTGTCCCTCTCTTCAGAGCAACTGTTTAGCCCAGATATGCTTGATTAATGGATTTAATTTGTTCCCTTCTCCTCTAGTCAGTTTTCATATTACACTGGTTATCAGAGGATGGGACAATAATGTGGCCACTCTCATTGTACTGTATTCCATCAGTGTCAGGGCTGCCTTCTGGCTCCAGGTCTGCATCTTTAACCTTTGAGTCCTGCCGAATCATTCATCAATCTGTGTTACAGTCACCTTGGGAAGGAAAAGCAGAAGCACTCAGTCAGCACTTACAGGTAGTAAAGTGTGTCATTATTCCTCACAAAACGCTGGCAGCAAGTGCACCTTTCATTTCCCACAGAAATATGATTTGTGAGATGAGCAGCCCGATGGTTAAGAGAGGAAAATGTAAATTAATCATCCTCTTACTCCTTGTATGTTTTATTTATATTTATGTGTGCGTGTAAATGTATAAATTATGTGGGTTTTTTAACCTCATGGGGTATATATATATATATATACACACACAATATTTTGCTGATTTAAAATCTGATTACTGTTATATACTTATAGTTTATATGCCAGGGTCAAGCAACATCGTAAAAAAAAAAGTATAACAGACTTCAAAACCTTCCATTTCACAACGTTAGTTCCCTCCCAGCAGAACAGATACAATCAAAGAGACTTGCTAAGGTTATTCCAGGTCTCAGGCTAGAAAAGGGCTGCATAATTGCAAGGTGCCATGTTCCTTCAGTTTCTGTTATACTCAAAAGGAGTTTAACCAAATTTAGTGGGAAACGTATTGCTTCTGTAAATGGCGTATTACATGCTTAATGTAAGAAATCAAGTTTAAAAGATCATTAAGGACTACTGAAATAAAAACCAGTTTTAGAGTGCCACTATGGGCATGCATCATATACATTCTTCAAGGATGGTGGCATGAAACTGGGAAAAATGATTGTGGTGAACTTGTGGATTTGTGAATTACATTCAGATTTAATGGTTCAGCAAAGTGTATAAATGAGTTAAATATTTCCTGAGACATCAGATGCATTTCAGTATTGGCTATTTACATGTGCTCTGATTTCAGTAGTGTAAAAATGCTGTAAGAGACAGTCTAGGCCACAGAACTTGTACAATATAAGTAGACAAGGACAATTACACAGTGGAAAATAAAAGAGCTGAGGATGACTTGCCCAAAGTCCCAGAGCAAGCTGGTGTCCTAGCTGGTGTGAGTTTGAGATCTGGATCCTGCTCAGGTGTGGCTGAGCCTGTGTTGTCTCTGTTCAAGGGCCTCCCTGTCCATGTTATTTCTGACATATTTCGTTTAGGAGGCCTTAAGAATACCATGATACTCACTAGATATTTTAATGCTTGTCATATCAGAAGGAAAACCATGCAGAGTTTGCCTTAGAAGAACTATATATACTAAAACCTTCATTTGTCAATGACAATAATGGCCTGACAAATTGTGAAATCTAGGTGCAGGTTTTTCTCATTCATCAGTATCACACCATTCATTTTGTCTATTTCAAAATGTGAGCATCAATTGATGTATTTATGAATTTAACTTTACTTTTGCCTGATCCCCTGGAAAGTGAAACTGTGAAATAAAAGTTAAAAACTCCAAAAAACTCCATGATTCATGTTAGATATTTTCTTATTCTGATAATTATCAGCATTATGATCATGACATCTAAAGCCAAATGTACATTAACAAATTAAAAATATTTGAAAATAGATGGTTGTCTAACAATGAGATATTCTAGGAACAATTTTGAAACTAATATTGGCCAAGGTGATAATTTTGAAAACTGTCATTCTAGTCCTTGGTTTGTTTTTTTTCAATTTAGTAGATTTTCTTGTGCTTATTCTGTAAAGATTTCTTTTTCCCTCTCACTCTGTTAAAGACTGTTTGGTTTCCCCAGGCAAATGCAGGATGGTCACAAATAAATATTTGATTCTCCTGATTTTGGAAATATCTGAATCACATTAGTTTTGGTCTTATTTAATCAGGAATTTTTCTTGTCTCAGTGAGTATGCAAGAAACTCCACAGGAAATGTAGTCATATTTTATCTGTGGTGTATTTTTTTTTTTTGCTATAATGTGCATTTAAAATGTCTATTGAAAGACTATTCAAAAGTAGGGTCTATTTAAAATTACTGTGCAATAATTTTTACTTTAGAAAGAACATGGCATACAATTGAGTAAGGTCAACATTTTTTCTATGATGTAAATTCCTACTTGTGTAACTTTTCAGGGAAAAAACAAATCTGGAAAAGCATTTTAGCAGTTGAATCTTGAAATTATAGAAATGTTGCCAATAGAGTAGGGTTTTAATCACTTTTAATAGAGTAGGGTTTTAACCACCTGGATTAATTGACTTTTATTACCTTTTATCACCTTTTGCTTTCGAGGTTAGCTTTACAACTAATGTGGTTGACATAAGGGAATTGAAACAAAACTGTGAAATTCAACACAAAATAGCCAAAAGCTGAGGGCTTTTGTAAAAGGAAATTAATGGACCTTTCAAGCAGACAATGTAGTTTTAAAGATCCCATCTCCTGTCTGTTGATAATACCTACTGTATGTTACAGAACAGAAAAGAGAAGCAATCAAACTCAGAAATGCAAAAAAAGAAAACACCCCAGACTTCTAATTATGTGTGGCTGGTCATGCTGCCTTTGCAAAATCATTCTCTAAATTTCCTGAGTTGATCTCTGCCTCAGGCTGAGTTCTTCCAAGATTACCTGAGCCAATAGAGCTCAGGGCTTTCTAAGAGCAAGCCACAGTTGCCTTCTACAGAACCCAGGAAGGTTACGGAGAGACTGAAACAAGGAAATATTTTGTGTTTCCAGTTAACTCACCTGAGTCTTTCTAGAAATGTACCGTAACTCTTCGTACTTTTTAAACATTTGATGAGTTGTAGATGTTTCTTTTATTCCAAGAAAATTTCAACATTTGAAGGCCAAACTACAGGCAGGCTAATGAATTTAGTGAATATTTGAATTCAATTTTTTTACCTGCTTCCTATTTTGATATAAAAAAAGAACAACCCACACCCTGAAAAGTCTGATGTGGACATGGCAAATCACTGAACTTGTTCTCAGCATGTGATCTGAAAAATCCATTGAAAAAGCCACCTCTATGTGTGATGGAGTCTTGCTCTGCTGGGCAAGGCTGAACACCTCCCTGGCCATGGCAGGCAGTGAATGAATTCTTTATTCTATTTCGCTTGCATGCTGAATTGATTTTATCTCAGTCCCTGAGTTTTCCCACTTCTGCACTTCCAATTCTTTCCCCATCTCACTGTGGGGTAAGTCACTGTGTGATGTTTAGCTGCCTACCAGAGTTAAAAAAAAAAAAAAATCATGTTGAGTCCTACACAGTAATTGGGGGCTATAATAAAAATATTTTTATGAGTAAATGCCTTTGGCTCCTGTAGGTAAAAATGGAGAATAATACAGCAATTAAACTATAATTTGCCTCTTTCTAGCTGTACAATAAATAAGGTTGCCTTGAAACCGTAGCTCTGCAAGTTCCAAGCTGAGGAATGCTTTATAAAATTATCTGGAGGATGTTTTCCTCTCGTGCAGCAAGGTGTGTACATGTACCCTGAGCACATCCCAAAGTATCTCTTCCAACTCTGCCATTAACGTGAGCACTAACAGGCCTGGAGGTGACTTAGTGAGAGGTCAGGTGCTTCATTAAACCTGCTTGGCAGCCACTGGAGGCTTTCCAGCAATGCTGAGCTGTGACAAAACCAACCAAACTTACATTCTACTCTGCACAATTAACTCCAGAAAATTAGAGGTAATTTAGGGGAATAACTGAGGAGCTGGCCAAGTAGAATGATATAACCTGTACTAAACCAAAGTGCCTCAATGTCCTGGCAATTAAAACACTGTTGTCTGTATAGAAGGGACCATTATGTCCAGCAGTTTGAGCCTGTAGTCCTTAGTCAAAAAACAGGAATTTTTCTCTCAGAAGAGACAATGGAAATCAGAAAACTTCATGCCATAATCACTAGCATATTTCCAATCACTAAGGAGCAATTCTCACTTGGGAAGACTGTGAGCAGTGCATTTGATCCAATCTATGCCTCCTGTGTAACCCTCATGGTAGAACACATAATGCATTTCTTCTATTTTTTACTTAAATACTCTGATCTGGCACTTTGGCAGAGGAGGTCACAGTCCTGAAGGTAATAATTCCCTTTTAATGTCCTGTTGCAAAATCCAAGAACAAAAATCATGAAGTGGATATTGTTAATTTGAAGAAGGCAGGGTGAAATTCAGTTTTGGTGGAGGGCCAGCTGTTATGCTTATATTTGGAAGAGGCAAGACAATTTCCTGGATACTTATCTTAAATTTTTCCCCTGTTTGTTTGTTTGTTTGTTTGTTTTTTAAATAGTTAACCATTTTCCTGCCACAAGAAGTGCTGTGAATTTTACTTGAAAGGGAGAAGTGCAATTTTTCATCTTACATACAAATTTTTGCTATAACCTACTTGTAGTACCACAAATACACATAATACTCAAACCCAGAATGAAGACTAGGAAGCAAATGAAGAAAAAAATATATCTCTTGATACAGTAAATTTGGGAAATTTGTGTATTCATGTGATGTAATAATGTATTTTTTAATTTCATTCTCTGAAATCTGAATTAAACCCACCTCAAACTTCCTGATCTTTTTACAATATCTGAGAATAGCAAGCCACTTCTAAATGATCAAGATTAGTCTAATGAATACTGTTGTAAGACTTAAATTCACTTCTCTTCTGTACTACAATTTTCCTTGGGGGAAAAAAAAAAAAACCAAAAAAAAACCAAGCCATGTAGCATTTCTTTACTTCTCCAGATAGCAAGAATACAATTTTCTGATTTTAGTACTATGTGGCAGCAATGGAGATTTAGAGGTTCTAAGCTATGATACTGATGGTGGAATATTTGTTATGAAAAATAAAAGTACATAGTTTGGTGTGTTTTTAACAAAATATCTTCATTCTATAAATAGCTCATAATGCAAGATTTAAGAAAAATACCTTGGTTTATTTTGGTTGATTGGTGTTTATTGCATAAATGAACATCATGGAATTTTACAAAGTTGATCCATCTCTATCATTTGCTATTTCTGCTGTGGTTTTGCTGCTGTTAAACCCTTGCACCCCTGACATATACCAGAAATAGAAATAAACTTGTCAGCTGGCTTGTTCAGAATATATTGTGCACATGAAGTTTGGCTTCTTGTTGTCTTCTAAATGGCTTCTTTAATATCCTAAATAATGTTTCCTGGATTTATATATTAACAAAATATTTCCCTGACACCACCAGAATACTTGTGGCTGGAATCCTCTTAAACTAGGGTTGCTGCAAAGGGGCTCATTTGAACACTCTTTTCATTTTGTTCCAGAAGTTTCTGATTACATCATTTAAAGAAGATGGAGTTAAGTATTCCAGGAGGCACTGGTAAACAAGAGAGTGAACAAAACAAAGGCTCAAAAAACCTGAAAGTATTTTAGATTCCTAAACTTGGTAAAACTCAGTTCCCTGCCATTCTCTATGGTGTCCTATTTAGTGTGCAAATATAGGTTTGCTATCACAGTCTGTGCTCTCATCTTCAGATTTCTGTGAAATTGCATCTGGAAAACTTTCTTTATAATGCTTTTTGTAGTGTTTGTGTTTAAACAAGAGGAGTAAAGCCGGTGCCATTTGAACGAATGTTTTTATAATGTATTTTTGTGGGTAACAAAGGACTTGAGGATCTGCAAGACCCGAGGTCCTTTTTTTTTTCTTGTGTATTTACATATCAATGCCTTTCTGATAAAAGCTGTGAAGAGAAATATTTTCCAGACAGGCTTGTTTGGGTTATTGTACTTCTAACAGAGAAGAAGATAATGGTTAATGTACAGCTTTACACTGAGGTGGGGGAGATCTTGTCAAAGATTGCCGAGAAAGCATGACTGTGCTCACAACATACCTTCCAGCTACTGCAGTCCCTCTTATGAATGGGGACAGTGAAATAAAGTGTGATATGAGGCAGATTAGCTGTGTCTCAGTATCTTCTGCCAGCACATTATGTTCATGTCATGTTCTTGAATTTCATTTACAGATAAGCCCTGTGAGTAATTGTAGCATGAAACTTAAAATTGTAATCTAGTTTTGATGTATGGAAACACAGGGAATTAGAGTAGGAGAATCTTTCAAATGACATTGCATGTTATTTAGCTTTTGAGTACATAGTTTTTTACAGACACAGTTGTTCTCTACGGCTTCACTTTAAATGTTTTCAGTCTCCAACAGACCATAGGCAAGAGGCATAAACTGGTCACCAACGAGCCCTTGAGTGAGTGGGTTTTCCCTTAATACAGCAAGTCCTAATGGCCTTGCAAGCCTGGGTGGTGTTGCTGTATAACACATAATGTTATACATTATCCTAATGGCCTGAATGCTATTAATACTCCACCTTAAGCACCAGTAATTACTATTCAAATTATACTTAACCTAAAAGCAACATCTGAGTAAATTCCACCACCCCACCTTTCTCCCACACATCTGTCAAATATAAGAAGTGATTAGAAAGTGGATTATATGATTTCCTAGTTGTTCCTTAAAAAAGATTTTCAAAACCCTTGTGAAATGCAACAAGCAGAGTGTTCCACTCTGAATGCAGTACAGTTCATCTTTCTGCTTAAGGAATAATTTCCAGATTTAGCAAAAGAAACTTTGCACAAGGATGTCATAAACCAGGGTGGTGTTGTTCTGCAATCTTGAGAAAATTGTAGGACCTCTCTAGTTAACCTATGTGCAAGGAAATCTGCTGAAAAATACTGATCTTAGATATTAGTAAAAATCATCTGCCCAACAACCTGTCCACTCTGGAGGATTAGAAGTACAACTGTGAGAATGGGAGTTTGTTGAAAAAATTCCTAATTTTTTTGTGTGCTTGTAAAGGAGTTTTTTTGTTGTTTGTTTGTCTGGTTTTGGGGTTTTTTTTTTTAGGAAATCTCAGTTTTAAATACTAAGATTTGCCAGAGATTTGATTTTGGAAGCCCCTTCCTCACTTCACGCTAAACATAGTCTATCTAGATGACATATCTTCCTGCTGTATCTTCTAAATTATTCTTCTATGGATTCATATTTGTTCAGAGCTATGAAAGATAACTATCTCACTTTACACCTGAAGTTAGTCATTTTCTCAGTCACAGCAACATAAAAATCCCATAAGGGTCATGATGGCAAATTGCTCACTTAATGATGTTAAGAGCTGAAACTTCACATCATTATAAAGAACTGTTAGGGCAGAGTTGTTTTGCAAGCAGCTGCTCTCCTCTCTGATGTGTTTGTTTTACTTTGGGAATTAGAAGTTATCTTTGTATGTAACTCATGGAAAGATGAATCACTGCACAGATTGCCTCTTGTAGACAAAAAATGAATATTGCAGAGGCATTTTATTGAATTATTGCTACTCTGTGCCTTGTCTACCATTTCACAAATACCATTAAACTGAAGATCAGTCATAATATGTGTAAGATTTAGCATAAAGGGTAGTTAACGTGTATATTTTCCATGCTCGAGCAGCAGACTGGGCCCCCTGGAACATGTATTTACAAACAAATCCACTTTGCTGGCAGTTATCATCACAGCCCTGTATTCACTTCTTGGCTGCTGTGAAACTGATTCCAAGGAAAACAATTTCAGTGAGATGGACTTGCAGTAGCTACGTGTTTTCTAATGATCTTTAGTGACTGGTCCTGGGTTTTATTTGTCACAGGGAAAGACTTGCATACCTGCAATTCCTACGGACTTCAGCAGAAGAGAGACAGTGAGAACACACTTTATTTACACTTTATTCACACTTTATTCACCCTGACACTGGTGTTTGGGAAATGCCCTGATACATAACACTCAAGTCATCAAGTAAACCTGAAACAAGATGAAATTTTGTTTTGAAGGCCCCTGAAAGTGCCCTTGTAGGGCCTTTTAGGGTAAATCCATACTGTCCTGTGGCCTTAGTCTCAGGACTTTACACCTGTAAATTCTGAGGGTTCTTTCCCTGTGACTGCTGTAGTGACTCAGTTTGAGGTCCTCAGGGATTTTCTGTATAGCCACTTTCAAGAATTTATTTTCTGCAAGACACTTTCAGGGCACTGTAGTTGACAGAATTTCCTTTTTTTGAACTCAAAGACATAAATGTATATTACCTTACATTTAATGTAATTCAATGTCCCTGTACATTACATTTAATGTCCCTGTATATCTTCAAATTTTTAAGCATCCTTTAGGCTTTCTGTTGCAAAACATCCTTCCTGACCTCTTTTGCTTCCCAGCTCCTGCCACTCTGTCCTCTCTAGGTCTTGAACATCCTGGTAAAAGATATGTGCACCTCATGCCACTCAGCAGCTTGTCAACTTGTCAGCAAAAGGGACAATATTCAAAACAGGGATGCAGAAAAATAATCCTAAATAATCCTATATAAGTGCACCCTACTTATATATTACATTTTTTCCTTTGCATCCATCTTAAAGTGCAAAACTAGTGCTCCCCCAGTCTCAGGTTCTGCTAAGCGTGACTTCATCTGGGACTTTGATTTAAAAAGTTGATTCATTACTGCATGTTTTATAAATCTCATGCAAATGATTCCTAAATGAATGACATGA